>JAQQTP010000064.1:23155693-24408886 GCA_029884605.1 Ormosia emarginata | reverse complement strand
ACCGAAACTAGCAGCGTATGCAGGTTATTATGAGTGGCTTTTGGAACATTCTATTTTCGGTAAAACTATTTATCAAATTATCATATTTTTAAAATTATATATAAAAACATTTTGTCTAACTTGATATTTTTTATATTTTTTCTATCCATGTAAAATGTATCATCCGCATTCTTTATATATTAGGATAACTTTTTATCCACGTTAGATAACTTCAAAACGTTTGATATTATCTAGTAGATAATTTTAAATATTTTGGCATTATCTACGAGAATGTATCAAAGTTGATGATGTTATCTACGTGAACAAAAAAAATAAAAAATATCACATTAGACAATATCACATTAGACATTTTATATTAATGGTAATGACATATGTTATATCTTTTTCTTAATCAGACATTATAGAATGACAATTTGATTGAACTACTAACGCTACATCGAATTTTAGTATGATAGCTATTCGAGATTCTATTAAGTAGATCTTATAAAGAGATACATTCATATAATAAACTTAATTTGGTTCAATTTTTTTTATAATTTTTATTCAATTTTTAAAACATTAGTAATTTAATTCTTAAAAAATTATTATATTAAATTAGTCACCAAATATACCATGTCAAAAAATAGTTATCAAATAATAAACTTTTTATCATTGTATAACGTTAATTTTATCTTAATAAATAATAATTTTTAACTCTTTAAGTATTAAAAACCTTCCATTCAAAGGTTAAATTAATATAATGGTTTTTTAGTACTAACATCAAATAATAATTTTTTTATCATTATATAACGTTAATTTTATCTTAATAAATAATAAATTTTAATTCTTTAAGTATTAAAAGCCTTTCATTCATAGACTAAATTAATAAGAAAATATTATATGTCTCGGGCCTTTAAAAAGCCCCAGTATCATGGACAGTGTAGCATGACACAAATTAATATAATAGTTTTTTAGTATTAAATAATTAGTTATATTAAAATGTGATGTAACGTTAATAGTTTAATTAAATTATTGCTATAATATTTGACTAAAAAATATATATAATATATGAAATTTTAATATAAAATTTATTTTATTTATCTAAATAATATTTTTTATTTTTTTTGTTTTTCACGTAGATAATATAACGCAAAAAGTGTTTGTAATAATATCAAAGTATTTAATAATATCAATCGCATTAACGCGTTGATATTTTATAGATATCAAAGCGTTTGAAATTATCCATTAGATAACGTCAAACGCTTTGGAATTATCTATGTGAAAGTATTAACGCGAGATAATGCTTTTTACGTGAATAAAAAAATATAAAAAATATTACGTTGATAAAAAGTAATATTTTAACATAATTTAAAAAATATGACAATTTAATAAATAATTTTATCATTAGAAATAAAATGATCAAAAAGTCTGAGTTTAATTATCAAAACTAACGAAGGTTTTAACATGACAAGCTTGGCAGATACAAATTTTTGTTGTAATTGTCACTAATACAATCAGAAAATATTTTTTGTCTAACTAAATATAATAAATATATATCTATCATATATTAGTGTAAAATAAATGTTAAATCAAATTATATATAAATGTAATATTCTTATGAGATATATAATATATTTATAAATAAATAAAAAAAGTTAAAATATTTAGTTAAATGAATAATAAAATTGAATACAATCTCAGCATGATTATTTGCTGTGTTTGTCTACAACGCGGCGCTTATTATTGTAATATTTTTTTTTTTTTAAAAAAAAAAGGAGTCAAATTTGGTAATATAGTGGATCGGTAATTGTACATAGCAGCCACTTCATAGAATCAATAAACAATAATTACATATAATTAATTTTTTATCATACTTTTTATATTATTTTTATATATTATTCTTTATATTATTAATCATATTTATTTATTATTATTATTATTTATTTAATTATAACTATTAAAAAATAATATAAAAATAATATTTAAAAAATAATAATGTAATAACCATCATTTTTCAATCACATAATGCTCCAAATTAACATGAACGACAGCAGTAGAAAGAGCAGTTATCAAAATTCCAGATATTTTGCTTTTGGGATGTGATGGGGGTGCCCCATCGCTCGTGGCCCCAACACAGGATTGCAATAAATCTGGTCCTTCTAAGCAAAATAGACACAAGAAAGAACCAAAATTTACGAAGAAGATATTTTCAAATAGAACCAATTCAAATGGACCTGAAACTGAAAGAATCACTGTCTGTTACCACTAGAGTATTGCCCAAAAGTCGTATATTTATAAAAATAAAACATAAAATTATGTACCAAAAATAAAACATAAAATTAAGAGTACAATTTTCTCATCCCACTGTTCCTTCCGCTATCCGCCTACTTTTCTATATAGAATTAATCAAGGCCAAGAATTTGTCATCAACTAATAAGGACACATTTGACAAGATGTATAAGTTTACTTATTAAGTAAATTTATATAATATATTATAATTTTATTAATTATTTGATACGATTATAATATTATATAAATTTTTTAATATATCTTTTTATATATTAAAATAATATATAATTTAATCGATATTATGAGGTAAAATTAAGCTTAATTAAATTTTGATGGATAAGCTCATTTGAAAATATTCTCTTTACAATCTTATTACTCGAACATCAATCCTTCGTTGTCTCCTCTTGTAGTTGCTAACGTGAAGTATCATACGATGTGAGTTCTTAATCTCTCGTAGTCTCAAACTTCAATGGTTGATTGGTTTTACAATGGTATTATTTAATCGATTTCCACCACAGAACCAAAACCAAACTACTTTACCTTCATAAAACAACCACTGCAAACCCAAAAATAGTAGTCAAACTTACCATCAATCTCCATCTTAATCCAACCTTGTTACCGCTGTCAATCAGCATATAGTCATCGTCCCCACCGTGACCACCGTCACACACTGAGACACCATCATCGCGAGCTCCACTGCGTCGTTTAGGTCAGAACCAAAGCATCGCCGCCTATGACCACCATCACCGCGAGTTGGATTCAATGCAACCAGTTCGAATTGGATCCGAAACTTCACCCATGACCAAACCCAAACAATCGAACGTCCTCCTTATCGCTGGCGAGCCACCCGCCGTTGCCATTTCCTTTGTCATTGTTGTTTAGATCCTGTTCATGGTGGGCCAACGAGGCATTCCGCATTCCCTAAGTTGCGAAGAAAATCAACGACCTTGTGTGGCTTTGCAATCTCGAAGACCCTCTTGCTCCTCCCTTTTTTGCTCCTTCTTGGGCCCAGCCTTAGTATAACAAGATAAATTTGGATGAATATAATAAATTTTTTATTAAATGGTATTTTTGTCAAAAGTATTATTTTTTTATCATATCTAGTATTATATAATACATCAACAAATACATAATAATATTATCTTATAGAACACAATATCTTATATAATGTCACATCAAACATTGAATAATATTAAAATTTTATCTAGTCTTATACTATCAGGTCTTATAATATCAAACTTAATACAATTAGGTCTTATCCTATTATGTGTACCAAACAAGTTCTAAGAGGCATATTGTTATTATAATTGTCATCAGCCCAATGAACCCTAGAATTTGTTTTGTCCATGGCTTTTGTGTGATGACTCTCCCCAGGTATAAAGCCACCACATTTAGTAGTAACTGCTAAGAAAAAATTTGCACAAGTTTCTTGCTTCTTGGGTTAAAAGGGGCTCCAATTGGTATTAAAAACTAAAATGTGGCATAACTATGTTGTAATCTCATGGGACTGCACTGTTATTAAGTTCGAATATAGGTCATTGGGAATTTCTTTAGGCACTAGTTGTAAAACGGGGTAGAAGACAAAATGCATTATTATCTGATAAGGTTAATGGTGTAAATTAGTCTAATATAAGTCACCATTTGGGTAGCTCAAGTGGTGGGTTAAAATAATAATATTAATGTTTGCAAAAAGTTTTTTAAAATAAGTACGTATTTATCTTTAATTTAATTTAAAGTATATTAAGATCTTAATTATTAAAATTTAATAATAAATACATCTTTATTTATTCACTATAAAATAAACTCACTTTAAAATATTCTTACTTACTCAACATTCAGGTTAGTTTCTTACTCTAATTCTGTCGATGTAAACTTTCCAAATGAATTGGTTTGTTTGCATATTATATCATGACAGAAGGAAGTTGGCAGTGCACCATTTGAATTTTTAAATAATAATTCCTTATCCACAAAGGATAATAAGTTTGCGTTCAGCACTTCAGGAATCTTAGTCTCACATATAAAGGTTATATAGAAACTTTGTAAGATTAAAAAAACTAAAAAATCTATCACATTGATTACTTTATCTATAAACCAATGTAATTTTTTTTTTGTCATTTAATTGCTTTTATGTGTTTTTAGTCAATATCACTCAATTTATTTGTCCTTACGTTTATTTTTGTTAATTCAGAATCATTAAATTTGATTGTTAGTATAATTTTGCATATACGCAAGGGTAAAACTCTGGCCTTACAGCATTGCAGGTTTTCTTGCGAATACATTTTTTATTCGAAGCAAATTAATTGATAGATGTGACAAAAAAAAGGGTTAATTTGAAAAAAAAAATCTTTAACTTTATGTTATGGGTAATATACTTTTCAAACTTCTTTATCAGTGCAATTTACCTCTGTAATCTATTTGAATATGTAAATTACTCTCCTTCAGTCATAGAATTTGATAAATTACAATATTTTTTTTATTAATCAAAATTTTTAAGGGTGAACACACTATTTAAAACTTCACGAAGATAAAATGTAGGCATGGTAATAAGGTAGATAGGGGCAGTTTTTGCATAACCCGACTTGAAATAACACTCTACCTGTCCCTCAAGTTTTGGGAAGAAAACTCAAACCCACTCCCTCACAAGAAAATATCTCAACCCACATTATACCAACCTCGCCTTGCACGTATGAATATTTTAAATAAAAGTTTACATAATAATCAATCACAATCTTAAGAATTTGTCATTTAACATAAATTAAAAGATATATTCATGATAAGTGTTGAATCAATAGCAATGGTTTTGAAAAAAAAAATTATATAATATAAATAAATATTAACTTCATTAGTAAGTTACTAAGTTAGGCATGATGCTTATTTACATTTGTTGAATAATACTTCATCTCCTTCTTATACACGCTTGTATAAGGAAAAATATTATTTAAATCATACACAAAGTTTAACGTGATTTGGTCGAATATGACTACATTTATAAATGAAGAGTTAACTATTGCAATAAGATTACAAGAGTACTATCACAATAAGATTACAAGGTAATCTTTGTGGACAATTTCAATCTCTTCTATCTCATAACTCCCCACTATTGTTTCTACATCTCTATTAAGCTTCTCAATCTTCACACTTCTTCTCATAACTCTATCAATTCTCTAATACAAATATTTATGGCTTACAAATAATTTACATGACAATCAAATACTCTACAGTCTATCTTTATTAAGATAAAAATTTTCTGGTTTCCTATTTAATAACAAACATATTGATAATGACTTAATTTTTATATATTTTTTTATAAAAAATAAGTATTATTATATTTGATTTTAGTAACTTTATGATATTATTAATTTATTGATTTCATTACTATGATAAGTGTAGAATATTTGCTTGAGATCGTGATTTTAAAGAAGATGAAGATGAAAAATTTTATGTGCTTCACGAAACATGCTGCTGCTATGCTTTTAGATAGAAGAAAGGCCTTGAAGACAAATAAAAAAGTTGTGGGCTTACAATTAAAAAGAAGAATGAGAAGCAAAAAGTGCAAGGGGGACACGTAAAAAGAAAGGAAGCTGAACTGCTGTGTATTAGAGTCAAGTTTTGTAATAATGAAGTTAGTTACAAATTTGTTAACTAACCAAATTAGTTAAGTATCAATTATCAGTTAGTTGTTAGAGTTGTTACTAGAATGGTTAGCTATTGAAGCTTGCTGTTAGAATAGTTTAGCTTCTGATTCCTTTGTATAAATTCATCTCATCATATGCGTGATGATAATAATCAAAGTATCAAACTCAGTACTTTTTCATTAATTCTCTCTGTACATTTTCTCTTACTTTCTCTTGCTTTCTATCTCGTTTTCTTTTCTTTTCTTTCTTATGGTCATTGTATAATTCTCAACATGGTATCCAGAGCTAATGGTCCTGAGGATTCTTGTAATGATTCTACTATCTCAATAGTCAAATATCCAGTTTCTTTCAATCATTCAATCACGATCAAGTTAGATGACAAGAATCATCTACTATGGAAGCAACAGATGTAACACCCTCCGTAGGGCATCACATTTCAGACTAAAATCTGAAAATCATTTCACAAAAGTTTCGAATTATAAAATATGGATTTTTAAAATTTCTTTTTTGCTGACAATATAAACTTACCAAAAATATAGGTAATACGGAAAATAGACTAAACTAATTAATACACATGTTTATTATACCACATAATATTTAACAACATTTTAAAACATAACTTACAGACTCAAGAAATAGTAGCAAACCCAATGACGGGTCCTATTTAATAGCACAGTAACAACACTAACGAAAAAATTCAACATACTTGTTCCGTTCTTCCACCAAATTGCACACTGTCGAAACTGAGAAGATCACTCCTCGACGCCGTCACCGAACTCAAAAATTGCCTCCAGTTAAGTCTAAGAAATTTACTTCGCCTACTATACAAATTTTGACAATACAAAAATAACAAGCAACACAGTAAAGAGGTGAGATCCCATTTCATCAAAACCAGTATGGTAGCAAAGAATGATACGAATGACAAAGCCATTCCATACACACAGATATCACAAGTATAATCATGTTAACAATTTATCATTATGTTCAGAAAACATATATCACAATAATATAAACATCAACATTATATCAACAACAGATATCAATAATATACATATGTAATGATTATGCCACCATAAAATGTACCTCGACAATGCCACAACAATATGTACACAAACTATGCATATGCACAATGCATCATATTCCTACTCCATAGAGCTAAACAAATTTGGATGTCAATGGCCCAGAAGATCTGCCACCCATAATGACAGTCTAAGCTAGACGCGAGACATAAATAGTGTTTGTCGGGACATATGCCAGTACGTTGCAACGATATATCATGGTCAAGCATATAATGTGACAAACAGGTCACTATGAATAACCGCGCCCTGACGTCCCCTGTAGATCCCCCACTGGATCACAGTATTCAACTCACATTCACTCCTAAACAATAAAAGTCATCACAGTCATCAACTACGCATGACAACCCAATGTATAACTCAATCCACTATAGTATTGCTCACAATAATTTTAGAACAACTGCTCATTCAATTGTCTAATACCAACAACATCAATGATATTATATAACTCCTTATTCAGTTTACATAATATCAATGATCCACCAGGGTCCAGTACATTATATTTATAAAAATGTGGTTTCTCATAATAACAAACAACATCTGACTCATTCGTCTATCTAATGTTTCTGGTTATGAAGACAAACCCCAACTTTAACTAAATTGTCCATTTTATTGTTTCTGGGTCCAGTGCGTCGGCCCAACAGAAATCCATTATTTTCTCAATCGCATAAACTTTTTATCATGTTTTCACAATCGCGTCATCTTTTTCAAACATTTTTTTAAAATTGTGTAAGTATTTTTTTCAACTTTTTTTGAAATCGCGTAGAGTTTTTAAAACATTTTCTCAACCGTGTAACGTTTTTTAATCATTTTCTTAATCGCGTACCGTTTTTAAATCATTTTCTCAATCGCGTAACGTTTTTAAATCGTTTTCTCAATCGCGTAACATTTTTAAATCATTTTCTCAATCGTGTAACGTTTTTAAATCATTTTCTCAATCGCGTAGTTTAAAATCACTATTTTAAATATGCGTACGCTATTTCTAATATTTTTTAACTACGTAAAATATTTTCTTTGCTTTCTAAGTTACTTCTTGAAACTTCGTCCATTATATAATTATTTCTAGCTTTATTTACAACATTTCTTTAATAAAAATCCTTCACCTAATATTTGCTATTATTTCCTTTGAAAGTATCTAAAATAATTTTACTTTAATTTATTCTCTAAAACCCATTAAGTTAAGTTTTTCTTTAATATTGTATAATTCTATGCTTAGAAATAACTTTGAATTTAAAAACATTATAAGTAGGCATATTGGCCCAAAAATCATTTATATGTTTTATAAATCATCTTTAATTATTTCCTATGCATTTAACCTTTTATAAAAATTCTTAATCTACTTTATTATCGTTAGATCATATAATCTATGGTAAGAATAAAATTTTGGATCATAGGTATATTGAATGGCATGTTGGCTAAAATTACTATGTCTTCTATAAATCATCTTAAAATTATTTTCCATCCTCTAAGTCCTTGTAAAAATCATTTATTCAATTAAATTAATTAACCTTTGCTTTGGAAAATATTTGAGAACATTTTGGTCCTCTTTGGGGTGATGAAGCCGTGAGCTTCATGTGTTCTTTGGAACACTCATGCAAATCCTCAACATGTTACTCACATCCTAATACATAAGAATACTATCATGCATCCATAAACACATACCAAAATATATATCAAATCTATAGACATGCTTGCATCAAAATCAATCACAAATAGGAAAAGCTTTTAAACAATCAAGTGAATAAATCCTTATGTATTTTTCACCACACACACAAATCTACTCCTCACCACCAACACATGGTTGATGAAGGTAATCTCCCTCTTACCTCTTGGATAAACCTTCAAAGCTCCTTGCTTTGCTTCTTGTACAAGTCCTTCACCACCAAGAGCTTCTTAAAAAAAATCAAAGTAAACACACATAATCAATATATATAAGACTTGAATAAGAAAACCATGGATTAGAATCATGGTTAGAACCTTGAAAATCAAAAGAAAAGTGAAGATTAATGAACTTCACCAATAAAGCTTCAATCTTTAGCTTGAAGAACAAGGTTGAAGATGGAAGAATTAGGGAAAGTCTCCAACATGAAAGTTCCTTAGAATTTCATGGAGATTCAAGATCTAAGGTTGTATAGAATTATTGAAGCTTGGAAGGTATTCCTATGGTGGTTGGCCGTGAGCTTCTCTAGAGAGGAAAGGTAAGAGTTTTTGTGTTTGGCTTTGAAAGAACTCCTTGAAGATGGATGATTTTGATCAAGACTCCAACTACAAAGATGCTTGGATTGATGTAAGGATTCAAGAAATAAGGTTAGTTAAAATTATTGGAGAGTGATAGTAGGAATTAGGCCTCTTGGCCGTGAGCTCTTTTTGAAGAACAAGGTGATAACTTTTTGGTTTTAAAGCAAGAAATGAAGATGATCACAACATCAAAGTATCTTAGAATGGTGAGAGGATTTAAGAAATGATATTGATAGAAATTATTGAATAGTGGAGGGTGGTGCAAGGTGGTTTGGTCATGGGGTGTTCTTGAGAGAAATGGAGAGAATTTTGTGAAGCTTGGTTTAGGAAGATAATGAAGATGAAAATGAAATGAATCAAAACATTTGCTATAGCTATTTAGCCTCTAAAACCGTGACCTTCCCCCCCTTGTACACTAAGGTGATGTCTAAATACATTAGCCACCATTTTAGGCTTCAAGAACCATTGATTAAATCAATGATTGCTATTAGGTAGAAGTTTCTAAGTGATATGATCAAATCTAAGCCATTAGATCTCTCCTCCTTGAAATCCTAGCCATTAGATGCATCTTAAAAAATGGAGGGTCAAGATCTTCCCTACTTTCTTTCCATCCAAGGGTCACAAATGGTCCTAGCCACTTTGTGAGACCAATCTCCACCGTAGATTAAATCAAGGGTGGATATCCTAAGCTTCCTTATTAAGCTTATCTTTACAACCATTGATTAGATCAATAGTGAACATCCAAAGCTTCCTAACTAAGTTTACTCTCACACCATTGATTAAATCAATGGTGATCATCCAATGCTTCTTCATTAAGTTTGCTTCTTAACCGTTGATTAGATCAATGGTTGATGTTCAAAGCTTCTCCACTAAGTCTTGTCATCCAAGGGTGCAAATCAAAGTCAAGCTTTCTTTGTTGACTAGCATTTCCATTGGTTGGGTGGTTACTAACTTGTTTCCTATTGGTTGTTACTTTTGTTGACCAATTTCTATTGGTTACCCTTGAAAAGTCTTTGCCACAAATGTTGACTTAATCTTATTAGTTGATCTTGGTTCTATAGCTTTCCTATTAGTTCATCAAATATGACTAACTTCTAATTGGTTTATCAAGGAAGGCTAAATTCCTATTAGTTCAATATATAACCATCAAATTTGACCAATTCTTATTGGTTCATTTCAAAGATACTAGATTCCTATTGGTTTAGAAATTCAAGCCATCTATTTTGACTAAATCCTATTAGTCCACTCAAAATATTTTCTAGACAATTGCTACAGAAATTATTACTTAATGAATAAAACATTACTGCTTATAAGACAGTAAATATTTATCCGCTATAAAATAAAAATACAGTATATTTTTATTTTATAGATAATTTCTAAAAATTAAAAGATTGAGTCACGTATCTCTCGAAATTGGGTTTAGTAAGATTCCCCGACTCCGAATAAATACTTAAAGATTTTCCCTGGCCCGAAAATTATTATTCTCCTGATACGGAACAAATCACACAAAACGATTAAATACAATCACAGAACAGTCAAAATAATTTTACAGTATATAGAAATTATAAAACAGTACAATTCTGTCATTACTGGCAAATAGCTAAATTTTGGGGTGCTACAGCAGATTCTTGCTGCAATCAAAGGGCACAATCTTCAGCAATACATTGAAGGTGTTGAATCAGTTCCACCATAATTTCAGTCTCCCAAAGATGCAATTCTGCAAAATATTTCTTCTAAGTATTTGCTCTGGGAGCAACAGGATCAGCTCCTCCTTTCATGGCTACTATATTCTCTCTTTGAAGGCATGCTTACATGTGTTGTAGGATGTGAGTTTTCTTGGCAGGTTTGGATTCAAATTGAATCTCATTTCACTTCTTAAAACAGAGCACAGATTCATCAATTCAAGAATGAGCTTCGCATAAACAAGAAAGGTTCTTGCACAATCAGTGAGTACTTACTTTGTATTAAGGCTCTTATTGATTCACTAGTGTCTATTGGTCATCCTCTCAGTGCACAAGCACATGTTGAAATTATATTGGAAGGTCTACCTGATGAGTATGATATGTTTGTAACTATGGTAAACTCAAGGCTGGAACCTTATACAGTTAGTGATATTGAGTCATTATTACTGCTTCATGAAACAAGATTTGTGAAAAATATGGTAACTGGTAATCTGATCTGATCTCAGTTAATGTAACCAATGTCACTTCTGCTGATAAATCTGTCTCTCAGTTGAACTTGCCTTCATTTCATAGTCAATCACAGGTTCCATATGATAATTCTCAGTTTCTTAGTTTTAAAATTGATTACTCAATAAACTTCACCAATTTTAGAGGTAATTCTTCAAATCCAATTATAAGGTTTGGTGGAAGATTTCGAGGCAGAGGTGGTCGTGGTAAAGGTAGACCAACTCTATCTTGTCAATTGTGTCACAAGTCTGGCCATACTTCATTAACCTATTGGCACAGATTTGATCCACACTTTCAACCTCTATCACCCTCATTTTCTGGTTTTTAGACACATCAAAATCCTTATCAACCTTCCTTATCTACTCTAAGGTTTTCTTTCCCTCAGTCTCAACTTACATATTTTCATTCACCTCATTCTTCATCCTTTCAGTCATCACATTTCTCACCAAATGTTAATACTCAGTCTCAGTCTTCAATGTTTCCACCAAACACATCTCACAATTCTAATCCTCCTCAATTTTATCCTGATTCCACATCATCTTATCCATACAAACTTCCTCATTTTGTCAATGTTATGGTAGCTACACCTTCCATTGTGCAAGATGATGCCTGGTATCTAGATTCAGGTGCCACAACTCATGTTACAGCTAATGCATCAAATCTGGCACATCAAGCTCCTTACACTGGTTCTGATCAATTATGTCTAAGCAATGGCTCAAGTTTACAAATTGCTAGCATTGCTGAATCCTTTGTTACATCTCCTTTCAATCCTAGTGCTACTTTTCGTTTAACTAATTTACATCATGTTCCTACCATTCCTAAAAACTTAATCAGTGTTAGCCAATTTGCTCATGATAACAATGTCTACTATGAGTTCCATTCTAACTGTTGCTATGTCAAATCACAGGCCACTCATGAAGTTTTCTTCAAGGTACTGTTGGTTCTGATGGATTGTACAAGTTCTCTCACTTTTTTCCTCATCAATCAGGCACTGCCACTCAGCAACTGCTATAACCTTCTTGTCATTCAAAATCAAGTTGTTTTCCTAGTTTCTGTTTCTTATGTAATGATAACTCAAATTCATGTTCTACTTCTGCTGTAAAAATTAGTAAAGAAAATTGTAACTCAGATTTACCTTGTTCTTCTATTTGTTGTTCTGTTAATAATCAGGCATAATGTGCTGTTGTACCATGTACCTTATTTTCTCATAATAAAACTTCAATTTATGCTATTTTTAGTCAATCTTATACAAATTCTTCATTTTTTGATTCTCAATTTTCTGTTTGGCACAATAGGTTAGGACATCCCAGTGCTAAAATAGCAAAACAAGTGCTGCAATCATGTGTCATTTACATTCCAAATAAAACATCCTTTGATTTTTGTAAAGCTTGCTGTCTTGGCAAGAGTCACCAACATTCTTCTCATCCATCCATTTCCACTTATAGTACACCATTCGAGTTGATATACATGGATCTGTGGGGTCCTGCACCTATAACAACCTTAGCTGGTTACAAATATTATCTCAGCATTGTTGATGCACACACTAGGTTCATATGGTGTTATCTTCTAAAGTCCAAATCAGAAACACTTTCCACCTTCAAACTCTACCAACAAACAGTTGAATTTCAATTTGGCTATAAAATAAAGGCTGTCCAAAGTGATTGGGGTGGTGAATTCATACCTTTGTCTTCCTACCTAGCCTTACTAGGAGTTTCTCATAGGCTAATTTGCCCATACACTCACAATCAAAATGGTGTTATTGAAAGAAAGCATAGACAGATTACTGAACTTGGACTTACACTTTTGGCACATGCCTTTCTTCCACTCTCTTTTTGGGGTCATGTTTTCCAAACTGCAGTATTTCTACTTAATATACTACCCTCTTCTTCTCCATTTGGCCAAGTTCCTTATCAAAAGCTTTTTCACAAAAGTCCAGATTATTCCTTTCTCAGGATTTTTGGGTGTGTCTGTTACCCAAATCTTAGACCATATAATTCCAACAAGTTGCAGTTCAGGAGTCTTGAATGAGTTTTTCTTGGTTATAGTTCTTCCCACAAAGGATACCTGTGTCTTCATTTTAAAACAAACAAAATTTATATATTTAAAGATGTTGTTTTTAATGAAACACTATTTCCATTTTCCAAGCTCACAGATTCATCTTCCAGTCCATCATTTCCTACTACTACTATTTATGTGTCAGCCACCCCACCAGTTCTAATTTCACTTCCTTTTACTACTCAGACCTCTCCTCCATCTCTCATAACCAGTTCCTCACTTCCTTCTAATTTCAATTCTGTTTCCTTAGGTCTTGTAGTCTCACAAAGTTTTCCTGCTTCCATCAATACTGATACTGCAATACCTATTCTTACTGATACTACAATACTTGTTCTTGCTGCATCTGATAATTTAGTACCTATTGTTTTACCCTCATTTACCTAATCCATTACTTCTACTCATCCTAGCTCTAATCCCATTTCCAGTTCTGATCTTGCTTTACCATCTCCTTCTAATTTGAACTCACATCCAATAACTACCTGATCTAAAGTTGGCATCTTTAAACCAAAAGTTTATCTCACTCACACCATTCCTACCTCTGCTGAGGAAGCCTTTCAATCATCCAACTGGATTAAGGCTATGAATGCTGAATATAATGCCTTAATTACAAATAATACATGGCATTTGGTACCACTTCCTTCTAACAGAAAGCCAATAGGCTGCAAGTGGGTGTTTAGAGTTAAAGAAAATCTTGATGGCTCCATTCAAAAGTACAAAGCAAGACTTGTGGCTAAAGGTTTTCATCAGGAATATGGTTTTGATTACACAGAAACCTTCTCACCAGTGGTCAAGCCAACCACCATTCGAGTCATTCTAACTTTAGCTCTGCTACATAACTGGTCTCTCAAACAACTAGATGTCAACAATGCTTTTCTTAATGGATAACTCCATGAAGAAGTGTTCATAACTCAGCCATCAGGTTTCATTTCATCAGACAACTCCTTAGTGTGTAAGTTAGACAAGGCTCTTTGTCTCAAACAAGCTCCAAGAGTTTGGTTTGAAAAGCTTGCACAATCCTTACATCAATTTGGTTTTGTCTCAAGCAAATGTGATCCATCATTGTTCATAAAGAAGACTGCTGATAGTTATAATTATATCTTAGTCTATGTGGATGATATTATTCTCACAGGGACATCCTCTGATTTTATCTTTCATCTAGTTATCAGCCTAAATGATAAGTTTGCTCTAAAGGATCTTGGTTCTCTTCATTATTTCTTGGGAGTTGAAGTTCATTCTCTTAAAGATGGCAACCTTCATCTAAGTCACTCAAAATATATTAAAGATCTTCTGGTTTGGGCAAAAATGATTAAGTCCAAAGAAGTTTATACTCCAATGACTTCTGGTACAAAACTTTCCAAACATGGTTCTGATTTGTTTTCAGATCTAGCATTGTATAGATCAATTGTTAGTGCACTCCAGTACACAACAATTACCAGACCAAAGCTGACTTATTCAGTCAATAAAGCTTGCCAATTCATGCATCAACCACTCAATAACCATTGGAAATCAGTGAAACGAATACTCAGGTATCTTAATGGTACTTTGAGCTATGGTTTTCATCTGCAAAAACCAACACACCTAGCTATACAAGGATTCTGTGATGTTGACTGGGGCAGTGATCCAGATGATAGAAGATCTACCTCTTATGCTCTTGTCTATTTTGGAGGAAATTTGATGTCATGGTGGTCCAAGAAATAACAAGTGGTGGCCCGATCCAGCACTAAAGCTGAATATAGAAGTCCTGCAAGCACTGTAACTGAATTGATTTGGCTTCAATCTCTTCTCACAGAATTGCAAATCAAAGTGAGCAAACTGATAATCTATTGTGACAATATGAACATTGTTCTTTTATCTCACAATCTTGTACTTCATAATAGAACAAAGCATATGGAGCTAGATTTATTCTTTGTAAGAGATAAAGTTATGCAAAAAGAGGTGCTCATTCAGTACATTTCATTTGAAGATCAACCTGCTGATGCACTTTCAAAGCCTCTGACTTCTGCAAAGTTTCTACACTTTAGTGACAGATTACCTGTCATTGATCTGCCTTATGAGAGGGCTCATATTGAGGGACCATATTAGAGTCAAGTTTTGTAATAATGAAGTTAGTTACAAAACTGTTAACTAACCAAATTAGTTAAGTATTAGTTATCAGTTAGTTGTTAGAGTTGTTACTAGAATAGTTAGCTATTAAAGCTTGCTGTTAGAATAGTTTAAAAAGATTCCTTTGTATAAATTCATCTCATCATATGAGTGATGATAATAATCAAAGTATCAAACTCAGTACTTTTTCATCAATTCTCTCTGTACATTTTCTCTTACTTTCTCTTGCTTTCTATCTCATTTTCCTTTCTTTTCTTTCTTTTCTTTCTTATGGTCACTGTATAATTCTCAACACTTGTAATGAAGCCCAATATTATCCAGCAAAATAACCTAGCTTAAATTAATGTGGCGGTGAAGGAAAAATTATATATTGGACAGGGACACCCATTGTAACATTTTACCCTAATTTTATAATTAATGTAACCTCTTATTTTAATTTTATTATAATTACATCTCTAATATATATTTTTAAATATTTTAAGATAATTCATCATACATACAATTAATTGTTGATATCAATTTAATTTATGATATTTTACATTAATAGAGGATAGAATCCTTCAAGAGTTAGTAGTTAATACATGCATCACAAAAGTATGAATAGCACTTCTAAAGTGAGTTAGCACCCGCACTAAAAAAAATTAGGCTCATCTAAACCTTTACATGGTGCTAAAAAAAACATGAGAAACTTATGAAGTGCTACTTTTATGCATATTTATATACGCTACTACTACTCATCAAAAAGCAGAATGATCAGACAAAAGTCTCCCACTATGAAAGAAAACACATAGTCCCTCAGCTGAGGCATATAGACTTGCTCAACTCGAAGATCAATCATGAACCTCAGAATGGACATTTTTTGAAATACTACTTAAAATTTTGTGAGATGAAACTCAATAAGAATGAGCAAAAACATTTATAAATTTTTGAACTAATGATATTCAGTCTTCATATGTATATAAAACATTTTTACCATTCTTTTCCTTATTTCTTTCTAAAAATCCATAATTCTTTACTTAACAATACTTGTAATATTTTCATAAAATGTTTATGATATTAATTTCAGCAATAATTTTTCTCCTCGTCCCATTGTTAAGGCAGATAACTTTCCTTTTAAGGTACTAGACTCCTTTTCATTTATCAACCAAATATGCATGTTTCAAAACTTTTTAATTAAGGAAATTTTCCCTCAATACTTCTAATCAAGGGTATTACCCTTAATTTCTCTAATCATAACCATAATAATCTTTTCTAATGCACATTGATTATCAACCTTAATGGGACAACATGTTAAAATTTACTCCATAAGATACTAATATATCTATAATTTTATAATTCTCTTTATTATAAAGACTACTCAAATTTTAACATTATTAAAGGATATAAACGATAGGAAACAAATTTTAAATCATCATTTCTAGGGCTTACTATAAGCACTTTCACATTACTTTATACTTTAACTAGTGAATTAAGCTTTCCTTTTGGTCCTCATAGAGTAAAGTGCTATATTTTCATGTTGCTAAATCTTCGAGATGTTATTCGAATAACTTTGTTATTCCCTTTGATCTGATGATTCTATTCGAATATATTGATTCAATAAAAAATGTATAGAAATTTTTTTATAAAACCAATAAGAAATCGAAATCGAAGAGCTAAGATCGAAATCTAAGAATAGGTATTGAAGTCGAAAATGTGTTTACAGTAACCAGAACTTCAATATCAAAATCGAAACAGAGGAGAGACATAAAATCATAAACATAAGTTCTAATTAAAGACAATAAGAAAACCTGCAACAATTTCGAAAGGGTCAAAAATTCATAGAAATAAATGGAGGTAACTCAAAGATGAAACCATAATTAAGATCAGTAGAAAGAAAGAAGAAAAGAATGAGTTTTCACCCTTCCTACCTTTCTATCAAAATGTAGCTTAAGTGAAAATGAGATTTTTTTTTTGTTTTTGGTTACAGATGGGGTGCTGTGAAAAGGATGGGTTTTGGAATTCTCAGGTGAGTGTCGAAAAGCAGATCCATGTTTTCTATTAATTAGGTGAGTGTTTCTAATGAGGAAGATGAAGGGTGATGGGGTATTTATAGTGCTAAAATGACTCTGCCTTACGTTAGGGAGAGTGTCATTTGGGGTTCAGGTGTCACAAAGGGAAAGCATGTTTTTAATAAAATCTCTACTGTAATCGTTATTTCTCACTTAATCAAGATTGTATTTCGGGAAGCTTATCCCTGATACACTTGACGTGAAGCGGCTTAATAAGCCTTGTTGATTTTCATTTATAGGTTGCCACTTGTTTATGCTTAACTCATTGTGCTTACCTCATCAAGTTGATTTTTATTTTTGTAATTATGACTTTCCTTTTTTTATTATTATTGATTATTTATTAATATTTTTTATTCTTCTTGGACACCATGATTTTTTGTTGGTGATTGCTTACTCACCAAGTTACTAATGATTACTAATCGTTTTTTGTTTTGAGTCTCTTCTTGAAACATTTCATGTGCTTAGCTTAGTATTATTATTATTATTATTATTATTATTATTATTATTATTATTATTATTATTATTATTATTATTTTGAGAGATGTTACACGCTGCATGGAGGGGAGAAACAAATTGGAGAGAAGGGTGCACCAGTACCACAAGCGGGATTAGAAAACAGGCATAAACTACAAAGTGACGACGCAGTAGACCAAGAGCACAGTGCAATGAGGAAGAAAAAGGAGAAAAAAATTGAAGTTGTATGTAATGAAAAAAAAATTAGTGAAATAATTTTATTATATTTTAATATTATATTTTGTTAAATTTTTTGTATTAAGAGGATAATGAAACTTTGATTATTTTGATATTATTATGTTGAATTGTTATTATTCAATTTTTGGATTTAGAGCTTTTGGCATAGATTTTATCATTGTGTCAACCTTTTTTTTAGTTTTTTTTTTATTTATTGTATATTTGATAATTTTTGTTTCAACTTTTGCATGAAATTTAATGCGTTATAATAAATTTTTTCATAAACTTGAAGCTTGAAGTTTATTATTTTAGATTATAGATTATTCCAAAAGTTTTGAGATATAAATACTATTTTATCCTTAATCAAATAAATTTTTTAATTATTTTATACTTATTTTGGTAGTAATGTAATGCATAAAAATAATTTTTTTATATCATCTAAACGAAACAAATTATTTTAAAATTATTTTTCAACTAATATATTCAAATATAAAATTGATTATATTATAATTATTATTAAAATAATTAAAATTTTCACAAATTGAACCAAATATACGCTTAATGTTTATTAATTTTATTTTTCTATCAGATTATATGAATGATTTTTTAAATGAATTCACTCATATTTTTCTCATACTTTATAATTTATTGTGTTATCTAAATATTTGTAGTAATTGTTAAATATCAATTGTAATTTCTTACATGTTAGTGATACGATTGATGATTTGATAATTTACAATTAATTAGAGAAATTAAATCATACACTTTATTATTAATTTTAGTATTTTATTGATAGATTTTTTGTTATCACATGCTTTGTCACTAGATATTCATGAAATAAATTATTTTGATATAATAATTTGATCGATATAATTAATGTTAAAAATAATATTTGTAAATTTTAACTTTAATCATCTTGCATCTAGTTGAAATTCAATTTGTTTACTTGCTTTCATTTAATTTTCTACTTATTTTAATTATTTATTTTATTTTGTCTTTACATCTTTAATTTTATAACTTTTGTGACTAGATTATAAATAATTTTTAAATATTTAAAATTTAAATTTAAATCTATGTGAGATTGAGTTCATATTTACTCAATTATATTAACATACAGTTCATGCACATGTTAATATTTTAAGACTTGATAAAAAAAGTCACAACATATATCTCATATCTCATATCTCATATCTCATATCTCATATCTCATATCTCATATTATATCTCATTCATTATTTTAGTATTAATTATAATTAAAAATTTTAATCTACCAAATATAAAAAATTATCAATAATTATTATATTAAGAATTTGGTGAATCTCAACGATTTTAAAAATATAATACGAGACAAATTGTCTCAAAACTTACACTCATCTCATCCCGTCCCGCAGCACTATCCCACTCACCTCCCCTTGCAGTATCATGGGTTTTACTTGGCCATTGCAGGGTGGGGTACATTACGTACGTGCAAGTTGTATCGCATTACCAAGCCTAACAAAATGCATAATTAAAAATTTAAGGAGCAAATTGTATGTGGGGATAAAGTTAAAGATGATTTTTAAAATGAGTAATTACACCCACTTTTTCTAAAGTTAGCTTTTATTACACTAATATTTTTCTTATTTAAAAAATTATGTTAACATCTCTTACTTTATATATTGTTCTTACATTTAACACCTTTGTTTGAAAAATTATACATATATCTTATACTTTAAAAAAAAATGAAGCAGATATTCTGTGCTTTTTGTACAATTCCGACACCATTTTTCCTATAAATAAATAACAAAGCAAATAAACAAAAAAAAAAAAAACAAAGCAAAAGATGTAAGCATAATTTTCTATATTAAAAAAAAAGGTATCGACCGTAATACATCTTTGAGAGGAGATCATTGTTAAAATTGTATCCAAAACTAAGACAATTATCATTATCACTAGTTTGGATCCCGCAATGGATGACTCTTCCTTTTAGGATCAATGTTATATATATACCTTTCAATTTGTTATTAGACTACATTACATATAAGGAAATAAATTGCATAATTATATGAAAAAGTTACTTGTGTAAGCTTGAAGTCCTTTAAGAACAGATAAAGTGGAATTAAATTATTATTTAATAATTTAGAGACGACTATGAAAATTATGTTTAAAAAAAAAACAGATTAGTATCAACTAGCAAGCTACCGAAAGTGGCATACCATTACCAAAGGACAAACATTAAGTATAAATTCTAACAATCTTATTTATACATTATTTTTTTATATCATTCTTATATTATTTTTTTAAATAAAAAATAAGATAAATATATTTTTTATACACCCTATCTCTTTTTTTCCTTTCAACTATAGGCATGAGCTAAACAAGCAAGATTGATTAAGGGTGTAAATGATAACAATGAGATTTAAATTTAACAACTCATTAAAATCACACAAATCTCTCTCTACCAACTTACTCATAATGGCTAACAGGGTTATAAATACTTAAGCAATTAATATTTTTATAATTTTATAGATTTTTTTAACAAGTATCCGATAGTTGTTAAAAAACAAAAAATAAAAAACTTTATATAAAAATATTTTTTCTCAATTTTTAATAGATTAAATATTTAAATTTTATAAAAATTTCTTTCTATTTTAGTATTTTTAACTAAAGCTATTAGATATTTTTCAGTAAAACCCTAATTTTATTACGTTAGATTTAACCAAAGCTTAACAAAAAATTTCAATTTTTAATTAATAGGGTGCAGATGCTCCCTCAACTTGTCCGTAGGTCCGCCCTTGAGTCTAAGATTTGCCGTGAATGTTCGCGTCAATCTTTTCGCCTTTGTCCACATCACCCTTTTTGTTGTCACCACTCACCCATGATAGAAAACAATTGTTACGATGGAAAGATTAAGATCTTGGAGAAAGTTGAAGTCTGAAGAGCTTTCACTGGTCAATGTATTAAGATTTTTTTGTTATAAATGGAGAGGTGAAAGTCTGAAAGACATTTTGTTCAAAAGCTAATAAATATTGATGAGAACTAGTTTTACTTTGCAGCAAAATGAAGAACTTGAGTTATTTTCATTTCTTTTAAATGCTTATTGTTATTTTTATTTTATTAATTTTTATTAAATAATTTTTTATTTAATAATTTAAATTAATTCATTTAATAAAAATTAATAAAATAAGAATGATAATCAAAGGCCCTCCTAAAATAAACTAATGTTATAGTTTTGAGACTACTTCTGAATTAAATATAAATTTAACTAACTTATATGTAAGTGAAAACCTCCAAGAAATTTCATATATTGAAATTAAAACATGTGTTAATATAAAAAAAAATGTAAAACGTGTGGTTTTGTCTCTAACAAATGTAAGCTATTTTTTTTTGGTAAAAAATAATCCACATCTCTTCTTCTTTCAATAATTTCTCTCTTATCAGATTGGTGATTAAATAAAGTTATTTGTAAAGTGATAATTTAAAAATTCAAACCCTTAATATTACCTAAATAAGGTTAACTTGCTATTACAATTCATTTTTACTATGCTCAATTAAGATTAGGTAAATATAAGTTAGTTTAAATTCAATTTGTCAATCAACTAAATAGCAGACGTATATGGATTTGAATCTTTTGATTTTATTTTTTATGTGAAAAACTCCTCTTGTTCCAATGTTCAAACCAATGAAAGACAGATATAAAGATGTATTTATTAATAGGACACTTGTCCATTATAATTTATGAAATTTCTTTTCCTTTTAATCTTTCTATCTATCTATCTCTTTGCCATTTTGATCATATAAAAAATAATAAATGTTAGTTTAAGTCCAAATCCTAAACCATATATAATTTACATTTATTTATTTATTTATTTTTCAAATCACATAGTTACTCTTCTTTTTGGTTAGATATGATTAGATTTAATTTACATGATTCAGATTTTAAAATCTAAAGGAATATATTAAATTTTTAATAATATAATAACTAATGCAATTATATTAAAATGTAAATTCAAATCTCACATTAATAATGAATATAAAAAGTAAGTTCTGTAATTGATCAAAATGAAGGGTAGAAATATAAATCTTTGATTTCAACTCAAAAATTCAATTTTTGTCTTGCTCCAATTATCAATTATTTAATATCATGAGTACAGTACTCTTCTTAAAAATTTCCTTAGACAGTAAAACACCTAAACATGACTAAAGTACACATGCTAGCATATAAAAAGAACTATTATATTAGTATAAAATAATAAAATATTAATCTATAATTATTTCTTTCTATATTAAATAATCTTTTTATTATTAATTCCTCATTATCAAATATTTTTTACACCATCCTTATACCATGAATAATTTTGACTGCTTCTTAACTTCTATTACCACCCACCATCCATATAGAACCCGAAATATAAAACCTATAAACCAAATAAATGTGGTAGAAATAATAAAACAAAAATCACGGAGGCATGAGACATCCACCTCAACACTTAAGTGAATATGATCCATAGCCTTTTAAACAATTAGCGGATGCAATTACCTCAGATACTTCTATCCTATTTCATCTTTCCATTCTTTTTATTTGTCATCTTCACACCATGCTTTCTCATTGTCAATCACACACACACATGAACCACAATCATACCTGGAAGCTAGCAAGCATGAATGCTGGAATAATGCCATGGGATTTGAATTAGATGCTCTTGAAAGAAATGGTACATGGATATTAGTTGATCTTCCAGCAAATGCGAAACCAATTGGTAGCAAGTGGGTTTACAAAGTCAAACATAAAGCTGATGGATCCATAGAAAGATATAAAGCAAGGTTAGTGGCCAAGGGTTACAACCAAGTGGAAGGCATAGATTTCTTTGACACATTCTCACCAGTGGCTAAACTCACAACAGTGAGGACCTTATTAGCTTTAGCATCTATTTACAGTTGGCATCTACACCAACTAGATGTCAATAATGCCTTTTTGCATGGGGACTTGGATGAAGATGTTTATATGGTTGTTCCAGAAGGGGTCAAATGTTCCAAACCCAATCAAGTTTGCAAAATCTTTGTCCTTGTATGGACTAAACAGTAAAAAAAATGGTATGAGAAGCTCACTTCCTTGCTACTAGAGCAAGGGTAAACAATCCAATGCGATTCCCTTTTCACCTTAAAAATGGCAACAACTTCTTTGATTAATCTAAGATGATGTAATCTTGGCAAAAAATGACAATTCACTAGAATCAAAGGCATCCTGGACTCCAACTTCAAAAAAGGACTTGGGTACAAAAGTGGCACACTCCAAGTTAGATTTCGGTTTGTCGAAAAGTATTGCTTAGATTTGTTGAATGAATCAGGTTTACTCGGGTCCAAACCTGCAAAAACTCCACTAGATCACTCCATCAAGTTGCATCAAGATAAAGGAAAGTCCTATGAAGATGTTGCCTCTTACATAAGACTGATTGGAAAGCTTCTCTACTTGAATACTACACGGCTGAATATCACATTTGCCACTCAACAACTAAGTCAATTCTTGAGCAAGCCTACTTGTGGCACACTATAATGCTGCTTGCGGGGTGATTCGTTATCTCATAATCTCTCCTTTTTTCCAAGGAAATGTAATTCAACTTCTGGATTTTCTCGTCCTCTCCTGATTCCATTCGGGATTCTCGTTTCTTCTTAGGTTCATCCTTGATTTCATGGAGAGCCAAGAAACAACAAACAGTATCACGTTCCTCATCCGAAGCGTAGAATACGAGCACTCTCTACCGCCGCTGCGCGAATTACAATGGCTCAGCCGTATCTGCTGCATGATCTTCATACCACCTGTTCAAGAGCTCCAGTTTATATTGTGACAACCAAAGTGCTTTACACATAGCTGCCAACCCAGTCTTTCATGAGAGAACTAAGCACTTGGAGATAGATTGTCACTTTGTTAGGAATAAGGTTCAAGAAGGTGTGGTTCGTTTGCTGCCTGTCACATCCAAAGAACAACTAGCTGATTTCTTCACTAAAGCTTTACCTCCTCCATCCTTTATTCCATTCATTTTCAAGCTGGGCATGCTTGACATCTACCATGCTCCAACTTGCGGGGGGGTGTTAAATTATAAATTAAATGATGATGATGTAAATTCACATGAAAAGGGAGCTCATGGTCACGCGGGCAGAGTGAGAAAAGGAGCTGAGTTATTGAGTATAACAGGTCATCAATTACAACAAACTTTAGATCCAGAATATTCTATTCCTCAAGCCTCTAACAAACTCAACGAATTGTAGGCTGAGTATGATTCAATGGAACAGTGCCTAGAGTAGTTTTTTCTTGCACCTTTATCTTTAGTATAAATAACAGACTCCTCTCTGGTGTAAATTTTAATTTTTGAGAAAATATCAATACATGATACTACTTATCTTTCTGTGCTCTTTCCCTCTCTTATATGTATACATCTCTTTTCTATAATTCTTAAGAAACAGGGTGTAAACACTTAAGCAATTAATATTTTTATAATTTTATAGATTTTTTAACAAGTATCCAATACTTGTTAAAAAATTAAAAATAAAAAAATTTATATAAAAATATTTTTTTAATTTTTAATACATTAAATATTAAATTTTTTGTAAAAAAAATATTTTAAAATTTTAACTAAAGCTATTAGATATTTTTCAGTAAAACCCTAATTTTATCACGTTAGATTTAACCAAAGCTTAACAAAAATTTTCAATTTTTCATTAGTAGGGTGCAGCTGCTCCCTCAACTTGTATGTAGGTCCGCCCCTGAGTCTAAGATTTGCCGTGAATGTTCGCGTCAATCTTTTCGTCTTTGTCCACATCAACCTTTTTGTTGTCACCACTCACCCATGATAGAAAACAATTGTTACGATGGAGAGATTAAGATCTTGGAGAAAGTTGAAGTGTGAAGAGCTTTCACTGGTCAATGTATTAAGATTTTTTTGTTATAAATGGAGAGGTGAAAGTCTGAAAGACATTTTGTTCTAAAGCTAATAAATATTGATGAGAACTAGTTTTACTTTGCAGCAAAATGAAGGAGTTATTTTCATTTCTTTATGCTTATTGTTATTTTTATTTTATTAATTTTTTATTTAATAATTTTTTATTTTTTATTTAATAATTTAAATTAATTCATTTAATAAAAAATTAATAGAATAAGAATGATAATAGACACTCTTAAAATAAACCAATGTTATAGTTTTGAGACTACAAAATTAAATATAAATTTAACTAAACTTATACGTAAGTGAAAAGAGAAATTTCATATATTGAAATTAAAACATGTGTTAATATAAAAAAAGTTAAAACACGTGGTTTTGTCTCTAACAAATGTAAGCTATTTTTTTTTGGTAAAAATAATTGCTTTCACAATTCCCTTAAGATTGGTGATTAAATAAAGTTATTTCTAAAGTGATAATTTAAAAATTCAAATCCTTAATATTACAAATAAAGTTAACTTGATATTACAATTCATTTTTACTATGCTCAATTAAGATTAGGTAAATATAAGTTAGATTAAATTTTCACAACCAACTAAATAGCAGAGTATATGGATTTAAATCTTTTTATATTATTTTTTATGTGATCAACTGGAAGAAAGAGATAAATATAAATATATTTATTAGTAAGACTCAATCATGATTTGTAAATTTTTTTATAATTTTTATGTCTATTCTATTTCTAAACTATATAAGAAAAAAAATAGCATGAGAGAATTCAAATTCCAGAATATATATATTTTGGATTTATTTATTTTTAAATCACAACTCTTCTTTTTTTTAGATATGATTAGATTTAATTTCAATAGTCTGATTTTACTATAACAATATATTAATTTTTTTAATAATATAATAAAATTATATTAAAATGTAAACAAATCTCACATTAATAATGAATAAAAAGTAAGCTCTGTAATTGATCAAAGAATTTAGAAATATAAATCTTTTGATTTCAACTCAATTCATTTGTCTTGCTCCAATTATCAATTATTTAATATCATGAGTGACAGACGTAAAAATTTTAGACAGTAAACCAAAAGTAATACACAAGTATATAAAAAAATTAATTAGTATAAAATAATAAAATATTAATTTATAATTTTTCTTTTACATTGAATAATCTTTTCCTTAATACTATCAAATATTTTTTTTATGGATATATGAATAATTTTGAAATCTTGATTTATTAAAATTTATTGATTAAATGAGATAAAGTTAAAATATAAAAAAGTAAAAAATAACAAATAATTATCATAGATAATAATAAAATTTCAAAAATAAGTGACGGCATGAGTCCTACTCTCTTTTTTTTTTTAGTGTAATGAGTCCTACTCTTCTATTAATTTATATGTATGTCCGTCCCTCAATGTCATCAACCAGTACCACGCACTAACTGCATAGATATATACTCTCCTTCTCATGTACTAAACTGGAGTCCTCTCCCTGATCCATTTGGTTGGCATTTGGACAACCTTGCTTGTTCCATGGGCATGTGCCCGCAAGCCAACAAAACCAACCAACCAACGTGCTGTCGAGATGACTCATAATCACGTCAAAATTTGCACGAGTATCTTTGGTCTAAGATTGTTTTTTTTTTTTTAATTTTATTAAAGTCACTGATTAAAAATATCAAAATAAAAATAGATTTTTTAAATTTTTAAATAAAATATTTTTTTATTTAAATTTTTTTATTTTAATATTCTTAATAAATATCTTTAGAATATTTGTTAATTTTTTTTATAACGGTTTGGAAATTTTTTGAATTCAAGGGGCTGCCAATAACACTAACCACTTATAATTTAATTCGTATTTTCTTTTTGTAGTACTTCGTGGTACGTGCGTAGAACGTAGTTGTCGGATGATGGGAATGTTTTTTGTTTAAATTAAATAATGTTATCTGGGCTTCAACAAAACAACAAGTATATTATTATTATTATTTTTGGTACTCAAGTATATTATTTATTTAGTTGAATTGTACGTGAGGAAAATGGCCACGTGTACAGGTGTTGATTGTATAATGTTCGTTTTTTTTTTTAATTTCGTATAATATTCTAGCTATCAGCTTTTTGAATAATATAATAAATTGTAAAATATAGGCCGGTGCCGCATTACAATATGCGGGTGATAATAGTTTGAAAGGGACAAGAGTTAGTGGATTAGGCAAGTTGTCAAATTGAAATATTATATAATATATAAACAGGAAATATATATTTTTATATTTTAATATTTATTATTTTGATATAAAATAATATATTTAAAAATTTATTATGTGTTAAATACATAATTTTTTCATATAATATTTCATATTATAATTTAAAATAAATGTATATATGTATCTTTAAATATTAAAAATATTATCACATAAGTAAATAAAAATACTTTATAATTAGATAAAAAATAATAAAATTCAAAAGAAAAATCATTTGAGGAGAAAGTTAAAAACAAAAATGAAAAATAAAATTATACAAATAGGTAAATAAATAAAAAATAAATCAAAAACTTAAAAATTCAAAAACTCGATCCCACTTGAAGGAGTAGAAAGATTTGTAAAAAAATATAGAATTGGGAAAAAAGGTGTAAAAATTGATTTGTTTGTAATAAAAAATATTTTTACGTGAGTCTTATTTGTCTACAATTAAAAATTCAAAAACTCCTATGTCTTTGGAAAGAGGGGTGTAGAGAAGGATTTGACTGGTAACCAACATATATGTGAATGACTTCATCATTGGTTAGACGATAAGGAGCAGAGAACCGTGTATTTGACCTGCGTGAAGAAATTACCATTTGTTTATGTAATTTCTTCTTTTTTAGAGCAACCAACATATCTCGCTTAAAGGAACATTAAAACCATTCTTGGTAATTTATTTTTCTTCTTTTGAATTCCCATGATTTCACAAAGTAATGAGGAAGAGGAGTGCATAAAAGGATGAGAAAAAAATGGAAAAGAGGGGAAACATGTGGACGAGGGGTATAGTTTTTATTCTCTATGGATTTGGTTGAAGGGAAACATGTGGAAGAGACTGTGGATTTGGAAAAAAAAAATAGTTTTACTGCTTCGGTCCATCGGCACAACATTGAAGAAGGTAATGTTTTTAATTTTTTTATTGTTGTTAATTAATTTTGATGCTAATAGGGTTTCATTTTCCTTTTCAGTCATCAGAGTCAAAACGTATGTTTTCTGATATGATTTAAATAATTAGATTTGATTTTTTTCTATTTCAAATATGGAATTAATGTATTAATTGATACGTTTTATGATTTATGCTATAATTGATACATATGTTTAATGGTATAAATTCAAATAAATTTGATTTTAAACATATAGAAAGCTATTATATGATTACCTATATAATGATCACATACTATTATTTTTATTGTAAAACATATATATTTTCTATGTGGTGGATGATTACCTTAATTATTCCATATAAATAGAAAAATTAGTTAAAAGAAGTCACAATCCCTAACGGATCCTAAATAACTACATTATATAAACCCTAAAACGCTCTTACAAATACTCTGTCATGTCTCAAAGGTATGTATCTCATCTGATATACATAATAAGATTTTGAGTTCATATTTTCTTGTCTTAATTTTTCTATATTTCTCTTCTCTATTTACAACACGTTATCAGCACGATATCCCATCATATGAGTGATGACTTGAACAACTTAAATGTTCTACGAAAAGAGTTTGTCTTCTTATCTCATTCTTTGTATTAATCTAATTCACTGCTTTGTTATTTCTTATGGCATCCTTCATGTTAGTTTTACTATGGAAAGTTTTTTTTATCCATAAAAATTTTATTATCAATTTTGTTTGACTAACACAATTATCATATTTGTCTTATATTAAATTTGTTACTCTTGATAAATCCTGAAAGAGATTACTATTCAACCATCCCTAAAGGATTGCACAAAACTAATGATTTTTCATTGTCATATTTTATATGAAGATTTATGGTATAGTTTCTGAAGAACTACACTTTTAGATCGTGATTGAATCTAAAAAGATTCATTTAATCTTAGTATAATGTAAAACAAAGAAATGTAAGAGAGAACATCATCAATCTTTTATGTCTCTCGAATATGCTCCTATAGCAGCAAAATGAAAAAATTGTTTCAAGAAATATTTTGAATCAAGTTTGTGTTTTCTTGTAATTGAACACAAAAATGAGTTATTAATGAAAAATCACAAAGGTCACCCAATGGGTTGAACTCCATTCCCTGAAGTGAATGTTCCGTATTATAATTTTGGATATGAAAGAGGTCGTGATTATAACCATTGATGTGACAAATATTAGAAAAATGATCATTACTATGGTGGTTCTAACTCTTCCAAGAATACATTTCAAATGAAGTAGAGATATATTGATGAGAATCATTCATTTGACCATGGTCCTACAAATAATATGCTTTTGGATATGTCTATTTTTGTTAAATATTATGGAGAAAAGTTTATCACTTGATTGATGATTTTGATTAGTTGAATTATTTTCTTAGAATTCATATTTGTCATTTCATGTGTATTTATTTTATTTTTTATGTGATTTAAAATCATCACGTACACATTTTCTCTTATTTTGTTAATTTGCAATATTTGAAATAAAATATGTATGGTATGATTTCTTAGAATTTTTATTGATTGAAAAAAATGTGTGTTCCTAATTCTTTAAATATAGATCAATGATAAGTTTTAATATCTAGTAGTGCAAAAGTAATTCAAATCTCTAGAATAACTATTATATTTTGTTATCTCAATGAACAAGATTTTATACATTATGTTTTATTCATTATCAAGTCAAATACATATGATTAGTGCAATTGAAACACATGTTATTGTATATCAAAAGTTTACTATGCTCTTGTAAACTAGAAGTTTATTATACTATTATAAACCATAAGTTTACTAGTCCAAATAATTTTGGCATATGGCCAGTAAGGTTATCCTGAGTCAATATTGATAATTTATATAGATATCATTGAAGGACCAGAACATTCTTCAATATAATAAGGCTTTATGTGTGGGGTATGTTCTCAATGCAAATTAATTATAAGGCTATCAATAGCTAAAAATAGAGTTTAATTTGCTAAATTTCTAGAACGAATTTAAAATGATATTTGTAGATTATATAATCAATCATGTGTATCATTTAGATATTTTATTGTCAAAAGTCTGTTGGTCACATGTGTACTTATTATCAACTTGAAATATGATGTTTGTGAGATTATGTAAGTTATTTGATTAAAAGCTCAAATTTTCAGATAAAGACATTTTGTCTTGATAATGTTAGTGAATTTACGTCTCAATCTTTTAATAATTATTATATGATAATTGGTAAAATGTTGAACATCATGTTGCTCATGTTCAAATGCCTCTAATTGATAGCTAAATAATAGATTGTGAGAATAATATCTCAAGATTTTACTTAGGTTATACCTTTTACATGTTGTAGCACTTGTTGGTATAAAACCAACAAATAATTATAAATTCTCCCTTATACAATTGAATTTTGGCCAGAAATCAAATATTTCTCATATAAAAATTTTCATATGTACTATATAGTCACTCTAACATGATTAGTTTTACTTACAGGACATTCTGTGAGTATGACAGCCAATTAATCTAAAACACATCAGAATCATGATAGACCTATTTGTGCAAATGACATTGTTCCTCGAAAAAAGAAGAAAATGAAAAAACTTTAAAATAACGTTCTAGAAAAGGTCATTGACACTCTTGAAGAGGTAAAAAATAATATAGATCAATAACCTCATATTTATAGGAAAGTAACCCCAGAAGTGATTCTGGTACCAACAAATTATGATATATCATTAAAATCTAGAAATATGAGGGGAAGAGATGAAGTTGTTGATAATGTTTTTGCAAATGCATTTGCTTATGAAATTATCGATGATAATGAGCTTGAGCCTCAAAGTGTAGAAGGATGTCAACGTCGAAGTGATTGACTAAAATAGAAAGAAGCAATATAAGCCGAGTTAGATTATTTAGTTAAACGTAATGTATTTGGACCAGTAGTCTAGACATCAGAAGATGTCAAACCCGTTCGGTATAAATAGGTCTTTGTATGGAAAAGAAATGAGTTAAATGAAATTGTAAGATACAAGGCAATTTGAATTGGAAGTTCAAATGATAATACATTTACAAATAAAAGCAAATTAATGAATTGCCAGAGGCATTTTCTATTGCAAAAGGATAAACAAATCTTATCCTAGTTATAAATGTCCCATTTAGAATTGATATCAAATGAGTAAAAAAATACAAGAAGCATGGTAGACTAATCGATTCCAAAAACAAAACCCAAAAAAGATAATGAGCAAATAATATTGCTAAGAAGGTAAATAATCTTAAAAATGATATTCTTGAAAAAAAATTAGAGACATAAGTAGGACTTTTGAAGTAGTCCGAACTCCAGAAATAATTCAAATTCATAAGAAGTTAAAATACTTAAAAATGGTGAAAATGATAAGATCTCAATAAATTATGTCTCTACGGGCAAAATGATAAAATTGAAAAGAAATAGTTGTTGACAACATATTTTCATAGTGCGCAATATTATGAATAATAATTAGGATCTTGAAATTAGAATCGTTGAAGAATATCAACGAAGAAATGATTGCCCAAAATAGAAGAATGTCTTGAAGGCAGAATTGAACTCACTTGTAAAACGTGATGTTATTGAGTTTGTAGTTAAAACTCTATAAGAGGTTTTAATAGACTTAAAGTCTAAATCCCAGAATGTGAAAAATCTGTTGATACAAATAGATGTAATTACATTTTGATATATGAAAAGGTTTTTTATACACAGGAAGTTGAGTACTTCTAATGGATGTTTTTATATATTGTTGTTATATTTTATGGATGTCTCGATACATCTTATCTATATGACAATCCTCGAAGGATTTAAAATATCAACATCTAATGAACTTAATTTACATATGCTAACAATTTATGTTCTTTTACTCATCATATTGAGACTTTCTTATTGAGCATTAGTGCTTATTGATATGCATTATATATTTATTTCAAAATTTCTTAAAGTACTTTATTTGTTTATGTGTCTTGTCTATTTAAAGAATTTGAAGTGAAAAATCTTTGAATAATAAAATTTTGTCTCGACCTGCAGATCGAGCATTTAGCAAATTAAATTTTGTCTATCAAGTTATAGAAAACAAGTTCTTAAGTGATTTACACATATAAATTATATATATATTGAGTACACTAATGCTTGTTAGATCATTGGATTTAAAGAAGATTACGAAGATCTTAGTTCTGAAGCAGTACCATATGTTTGTGCTATAGAAGCATACATGCATATTGCTAAATACTACATGACTTGATATAAATTTATAAACTTATAGCAACATATAGTTCATCGCCAACCAGAAGATATTGGAACGAAATTAAGTATATTATTTTTATATTTTTGAGGCACAATTGATGAGATTATTTTATTCACATAAATCTATGTCAAGTTAATTGATTATACAAATGTATGATATTTATCTGATTTAAATAAAGTCAGATTCCAAACAGACTATTATTTACATGTGGTATTGCTATATTATAGTGATCCACATAGCAATCTATAGTTACTATTTCTTTATATCATGCAGAAATTATAACAATTCATGAAGGAAGTCATGATTGTTTTTAGTTGAGAGCTATGATTCATCATATTCAAGAATCTCGTGGATCATCTTATGAAAAGGAAATTCTAACTGAAGATAATATTACTTACAAATCTTAACTAAAAGGAAAATGTATTAAAGGTGACAGAACAGAATATATTTCTCCAAAATTCTTAAGGGGGAGTACTATGAATAATATTAAAGATTGATGTCTAAGAGTCACAAGAGTTACAATGCGTTAACTTCAAGACATTTTTTGATTGGTTGTATTTTGAAGGGAAGTAAGTTACCTATGAATACTATACTCTTTTTTTTTCGCTAAGTTTTTATCCCATTGAATTTTTCTTAGTAAGGTTTTAACGAGACATATTCATAGTGTATAGTCATCAAAGGAAAAGTGTTGTAAAATATGCATTTTTTTTCATGTGGTCATGACTATCTTGATTATCTCATATAAATAGAAAAATTAGTTAAAATAGGTCACAATCCATAATGGATATTAATCCTAAATAACAGCATTGTATAAATCCTAAAACACTCTTATAAATATCCTGTCATGTCTCAAAAGTATATATCTCATCTGATATACAGAATAAGATTTTAAGTCTATATTTTCTTATCTTAATTTTTCTATATTTCTCTTATCTATTTACAACAATTTTATGTTATTTTCAATCATGACAATCAAATTTGTGTTTCATATACTTTATTACTAATTTGGTTGATTCAATAATCTTCTTCTTATAATGTCTACATTTAATCAATTCAATAACAATTGATTAAATATTAATCATTATCATTATATTTTTAAATTAAACTTATAATTTTTTTTTTGATGAATTATTACAAATAATTCATTTAATATTTTTTATTTAAATTATATTTATTTTTATCATTTAATTCTTAATTTATAAGTGTATTGTAGATGCAACATCTAATATAAATTAAATCGAATGAAAACTGAGAAGTAAGGATTACACAATTTAATATTACCTACTGCGAATACCCCATTATATATTTTTTTGGTAGACAATACTCCATTATATTAGTATAAAGATATACTTCTTGCTTACCCCCGTCTAAAAAAATAAAAAAAAACTTCGTCATAAATTTTCATCTACTAGAAAATGTTTTAAAAATGTCCAAAAACTCATTCTTTCAAAAGATAGAGCTCTATTGATTCTAACTCAAAATTCTTGAAGTTTTTTTTTTGGTACTAATATATATGTTTTGGGAATAGTATTAGAGAGAGAAGAAATAGTTTGACAATCAAAGGTATAGAAAGTGCGAGAAAAACTTTGAATTAAATCATTAGAAAATATTTAATTCAAAATAATCTTTGAAAGATTTAATTTATGATAAAATATAATAATATCATTTAATTCTTGCAATTACATCTTTACAACATAAAAGAAAGAAAAATATTAGTTATATATCTCTCATGACTTATATCTCTCACATTTAATATATATGATATAAATTAAAATATAAATATAAAAAAATAAAATAGAATTAATTATAATTAAATAATAAAAAATATACAAATATAAAATAATATATATATATAAATAACATTATTATGAAAGAAAAGTAGTTAGTGTCAAAGTCAGCCATTATATATATATATATATATATATATATATATATATATATATTCAATGATGTTTTGATTCTTAATTAATAAATATGTGTGCACGTTTTTCGCAACTTTATTCGCTTTTGAGCGGTGCTATTTTTCCTAATTAATAAATATTTGTGCATTTTTCGCAACTTTATTCACTTTGAGCGGTATTTATATTTCTATAATTCACGAAAACATAATACATTATTATGATTTTAAAGTGCATTTCTAAAAGATAATATATTATATATTATTTGATTTAAATTATTATTTATTATAAAAATAATTATAATTTAGATTAAATTATTAAGTAAATTTTTTTTTATATATATATATTTTTTTTAATCACATATTTTTTTAAGGTTATTTAAATAATATCGCTTAAAATAATATTAATAAAATCATTTTTTTAATAAACATCTCTTAAATTTTAACTAATAATATTTACACTACTTTAAAATTTTTAATATAATATAATAATTAATACGCTTTTAATCGATAATTCTTTTAATTATGTAACTTAAAAAATAATGTGTGCACGTTTTTCGCAACTTTATTCACTTTTGAGCGGTGCTATTTGTCGGGACAGCTTTCTACAAAATAATTCACGAAAACATAATACATTATTATGAAAGAAAAGTCGTTGGCCATTACATATATATATTCAATGATGTTTTGATTCTTAATTAATAAATATGTGTGCACGTTTTTCGCAACTTTATTCACTTTAGAGCGGTGCTATTTGTCGGGACAGCTTTCTACAAAATAATTCACGAAAACATAATACATTTGTGTAATTGAAATGTAATAAAAAAAAAATTTAAAAAAGAAAACAAACTACCTCACAAAACAAAGTATTTATAGCCTATTTTTTTTGTTGTTTCATGTACCGTTTTACAAAAACCGGTTGGTAATCAAACATTACTCTTCACTTTAATTGTTTTGAGAATGCGACGTCCGTTCAAATTAATTTAAGTTTGGCATTTAAAATATAACACAGAATTATAAATTAAAAACAATTACTGCAATTTGAATTAAATATGTAAAAGAATTCCTTAATTAATTTTTTTAAATCTGAATTTCTTAATTATATAATATAATTTTTTGATTCATGATTTTATCCTCAGCTTTTCGTCCAACTCAGATGCCGCTGTCGCGTTTGCTTTCTAGGAAACAAACAAACAACCAAATTACAAGCTGCACCTACAAGGCTTACAACAAGAAACGACTGTTTATACCGCGTCCATGTACAATAACCCAAGTTACCACCATTTTCCCATTCTCCCATCCCCTCTTTCTCTCTATCTCTCCGGTTCCACTCTCTGTTGTTCTTCATGGGTCTTCGCTTCTCATCCTTTCACGGAGACCCATCATCCTCTCCGATCGTGCCCTCCAAACCCACTTTGGGAGAATTACCCGAAAGCTGCGTTGCCCTTATCATGGGGTACATGGACCCTCCCCAGATTTGCAAGCTCGCTACGCTGAATAGCACTTTTCGCAGTGCTTCCTGGGCCGATTTCGTTTGGGAATCAAAGCTGCCCTCCAATTATGGTGTGCTTGTCCGCAAAATCTTCGACGATTTCCCCACCGATTTGGGCAAGAGAGGAATTTATGCACAGCTTTGCCGGATCAATACTTTTGATGGAGGCACCAAGGTAAAATGAAAATGATTCATTTATTATATAAGACCCTTTGGGGAAAAGATGATTTTTTTGAATTCAAGTTGAGAGAAGAGGCTTAGATCCTGATGGGGTTTGTGTTGTGCCCCTTTTGGTAATGAAAGTTTGAAAATTTCAGTGTCTTGTGTTGGTTTAGTTGGGGATGGGAAAAGAAGATAGAAGTTGATAATTTTTTTGGTGAGTTTAGCGTCCTTATGTACATGGGTTTTTGCAGAAAGTTTGGCTGGATAGAAGTTTGGGTAAGCTTTGTTTGTCTGTATCAGCCAAGGGACTGTCAATAACAGGGATTGATGATCGGAGGTATTGGAACCATATCCCCACTGAAGAATCTAGGTGAGTGATTCTTCTTCACAGTCAGCTTCCTAGCTTATAGCAATGGGAACACTTCTGTTTCTTATTATAATGTAGTAGATGATGGCTTATCAAAGCTTTCAAACGTTGCAGAGGATATCTTCTCTGGAAATCGCCAAAGAAGGTTATATTGTTGTCTTATATTCTAATTTTTTTTCAAGTGTCAGCCATTGGTTCTATGCCTTCCTTGGTTTTGAAATTATATCACACTGTTTGAGGGAGAGAGAAAAACAAATTGTGAGAATTGAGAAAATAGAGAAGAAAAGGGGGGAGAAGTAGATTGACGAGGGAGAAACAGAAGTTCTGGAATAATTTCATTTCTCAATTCTCAATTCAAATCAAGGATCTGCTTGGTTCAGAAAGGTGGACAGTAGGGAGGTGGAAAATTTGGAATGAAAATTGTTTTATACTTTCTTGGTGTAACAAGAACATGACAAGGTGGAAAAATAAAATGTAACTCATACTTACTCTAGGTTACAACTTTGGTTGAGAATCATTTTCACTGTGTTCTGAATTTCCACCTTCCCATGTTCCACCTACTTATTCAAGCAAACCCTAAGTCTCCAAAACTCACAACATAGCAATCCTTAGGCAAACCCAGCTTGATTGCCAAGCAATTTTAAATTAATAAAAGCCCCAAATAACCTTAAGTATTAAAAGATCCTAATAACCCCAAAATACTTAAAAATTCCAAAATAACATAAATTCCCAATATATTACCGTACATCAAATAATCCTAATATCCATAGTAAATATCATGTTATTCCTATCCCACATCCCATCCTTTATGCTGATACTTTTCTTTGCTAACTTTGTAGTTTAATTATTTTCGAGTGCAATGCTATCGTTATAGTTTTTTTTTTCCCCTTTTAAGACGTTTGATCTTTATATATATACAAAGAATGTGACTTTTCTAACTACATGTTTTTTGTCAAAAACTAATTTCTATGCTCTAAGTCTTGGATTTTTTTGGAGTACCATGCACTATGTGTCTGTCTATGTTTTTTCAAGAAAGGTACTCATTGAGATAATCAAATCTTTTCAACCATAGGATGGATTTCAATGAACTGATCCATTTCGGGAAATTTTTTTGATAAATGAAGTTAAAGGGTGCCAATTGGGAAAGTAACAAACAATTGTGTATTTGTGTTCTAGTTTATTATGACTTTTGGAAATTTGGTGACTATTTGCATTTTTTCCATGTTTCGGTAGTCTTCTGGCCGTACCGTAAATGAATGATATGTTCTAAATTCACCTATCATGTCAAACTTGTAGCTTTTGGTACCGTTCTGTATTGGCTGGATATTGTTCTTGACTTGTGCTGTTGTGAAGGAAAACATGTAGATATTGATGAAGATTGTGCTTCTATTTCTATTGTTATTCTGGTTGATGATGCAAGTTATGAAGCTCATAGTCATGTAGTTTAATTGCCAAAATAATTAGTTTAAATCTTTAATCACTTTAATGGTGCTTTGGATTAAAGTCAGAGTTATCTCCATCATTTGCAGATTCAGTACTGTTGCATACCTCCAGCAAATATGGTGGTTTGAAGTGGATGGAGAAGTTGAATTCCCATTTCCAGCTGGGACATATAGCTTATACTTCAGAATACATCTAGGCCGAGCATCGAAGAGGTTTGGACGACGGGTCTGCAACACAGAGCATATTCATGGGTGGGACATAAAGCCAGTACGATTCCAGCTATGGACTTCAGATGGGCAGTACGTTGCATCCCAGTGTTTTCTGAAAGGACCCGGCAAATGGAGCTATTACCATGCAGGAGATTTTGTGGTTGAGGATGGCAATGCATCAACCAAAATTAAATTCTCTATGGCTCAAATTGATTGCACACACACTAAAGGTGGTCTCTGTTTAGATTCGGTGCTCATATATCCAAGTGAATTCAAGAAGGTTAAAGCATTTTTAAATTACTCTTAACCTTTGTAATATTAAATGTACAGTAGTATATATATAGAGCTTGGGGCCGCTTCAGGAGGAATAGAGAATCGAGTTTTTAATATGGTTCTTTCAGGTTTAGAATTTTGTAGGAGCCAGGAGGGGATGTATATTTGTGTAAAATATCTGTTGAGTAGTCCGGAACGTTCTATCCTAATCTTGTACGATGAAAAATATTGTATGCTTTTGGCGGATGGAATAAATGTGACCATTTGATGACAATGGAACTTGGGTCAAGTTGAAAGGAAACGAATAAAGTGTACTACTACTCTTTTAGGTTTGGGATTAAGTGGATTACTTTATTAGTCGCTATAGGAATATGATTTGCGCCACTGACAATTCACATGAAGATGTCTATATGGTGAGTTTTCAAATGGCCAAAACATTGAAGAGATATTTGCGGATTAATATTCTCTTATGTTCTTTATTAATATGAGAGAATTATGTTGTGAGGGACAATTAAAATTAATGGATTTTATAAAAATAATAATAGGTTATATTATAACTTTTGTGTTTTTTTTTATAACATGACTTTTTTATATTAGTAAATAATATGAGAAGATCTTTGATCCGATAATTGTAAACTAATAGATGTCCAGAGACTATAACAAATGATTGGGTATGAGTGGTTTTATTTTACTACGTTATCCATATTCATTTTATAATTAAACCAATAATTTATTTCGTCTGAAATATATTTTATGGATTTTAAAAAGTTTCTGAACATAACTTTCTGATTCTAATAGATAATTAATTAACTATGATCTAAGTCTTACAAAATACATCCCTGTCACAGGTTATAATATTGATAATGGCTTCTGGTAGAATCGAGTTAGAGAAAATTAGAAGACAAAAGGGAGACTATACAATGTCACCATCTTTTGCTGGCCCATATTACTGGGTCGGGCTAAACACCAAATTATGCCCCCCAACCAAAAAAAACACATTGCATTTGATGAGACTGAGAGTTGCGAGTTTGTAACTGACAAAATATTTTGCATCCTAAACTGATGTTCCGGAAAACTGGATAGCAAGCCAACTGTGTCATAGGGGCATATATTCTGTGCCCATTGCATTACAGGGATACATAGGAATGTCGTAAATTGATCCATTTAATATTTACTGTGTAATACTGCTCCACTAACAGATATGTCGTTTTTGAGGTGTATTTATGTGTTAAACATGTGTTTATGTCAAATATATAGAGATAATCATATGACACACGTATTGTGTGTATTTGATTAAAAAAAATTATTATTTTTAGTTTGAACACGTTTAGACACGTCTCAAACACGTTTAGGATACGGTTTAGACGTGATCTATTAATTTTTTTTTTTAAAATATAACTTCAATAACTAACGTTTAATTAGTAAGTTCGTAACCTATTCAAACCTAATCACATGACTAATGTCTCAAGCCATTATTTTCATATTCTAGTATTTTAAGTTTTATCTTTTCACACGTCACTGTTAGACTTTTAAGTTTTATCTTTTCACACAATACTATTTTTATCTGCTCATTTTATCTCTACTTGTACCACGTCGTCCACTTCGTTGTCAAGGAAGTTTGTCTCACACTAATATCCCCTCTAGTTAATTTTTTTTATGTATATGTACTTATATATGATTAGTTCCATTATGAAAATTAGTTTATGAGATTTTTTAGAATATGTCAATAGAAATATTAACACATACGATATATATTAAAATATTATAAATATTCAAATTTATAGAAATAATATTAATAAATTATATATAAATTTTTTCTTAAATTTTATAATTATATATAAAACCGTGTCTCTATCTTATAATTTTTTAAATTTAATATGTCTCTATATTCATATCGTTTATGTGCTCTGTAGGGCGTAGGTATGCTCCTAAGAATGCTCTACCCACCAAAGCGAAAAATTCTTGTGTAGTCTACACAAGAATCCCTCTACAAGAGAAGGAAACCGAGTCCAATGAGAAGACTCACGACGTACCATAAAATAAATAGGAGCTCAGTCGTTTCACAAAAGACATTCAATTCCAATATACAATTCGGCCAGCACAATCTAAAATTTGATCGAAAGATTATTTCATCTATGTATCTCATATAATAATATTAGTATATGTTTTCGGTAAGGGTGCTTTTAAAAGCTAATTTAGTCAAGTTAAATTTTGAAATTAAGTTGATGTAATTTTTAGATCAAGTTTGAGTACATTTTGGATCAGTCCAATTCAGTCCAATGTTATATAATATATTAAATTTATAATTTTATAAAAATTAATAATAAGTTATAAGATTTTTTGATTTAAATTAATATTTTTTATATTGATATGATTTGTTTTAAAATATATATTATAAAACATTTTATAATTTTTGTTCTAAATTTTTAAAATTTTATAACTTAACTACATACAATATTCAAATTTATAAATTTTATCTAAATGTTAAGTTGAATCAATTCTTGTTTGGTGACTAATTGAACTATGATCAGTTTAGATCGAGTACGTAACTTAAAATTTGGTCCGATAAAAAAATTTAATTAATCGGATTAAGATCAAGTTAAACCAAGTCCATAAACACTCCTAATTCTCGAAGTGAAATAAAGGATTAAAAAAAATGTGTAACTAAATAGTTTAACTTTATTTTCACTTTGCTCTCGCCATCCCACCGTGGCAACCAGGATTAGTACCTTGAATCTTAACTTTTAATAGAGAAAGAATCATTTTTATTTAAATAAATATTTGCTTATATTGTCATGCTGTTTAAACAATTTTACATTTAACAATGAATATCATTAGAGTTATATCAACTTCTAATAGTAAAATATTAGTATATTTTTGTAATTTCACTATAAATCTTGTTGAGATCAATGGTTTGTCCTAACTTTTAAACGGGAAGCCTTCATTCACTTAAAAAAAATTTTACACAAAAAAACTATTATATTCTATTTTGTTTAATGCATGGAATGAGATCTATAGAAAATATAAGCTTATTTTTTGCATAATTAAAAAGAATAATTATGTCCATCAATTTTAGTACAAGAGAAAAAAAAATTATTACGATCAGGTGATATTCAAACTAACTTGTGTGCCCTTATACTAATCCACTTTTTTGGCATGATCAAAGGCATGCCATCTACGTTGGGATTAAGATTATGTTTAGATATTTAGTAATTGATAGAATAGAATGAGATAAGATGAGATAAAATGTAATGAGATAAAAGTATTATTTCATTGTTTGAATATTTTAGGATTGAATAGAGTAAATGTACCATTCAATTGTTTGGGAAATAGATGGAATAGTAAGAATTATAATTTTATTTTTCTTAAATTATCCTTATTACAAACACACCGATTTTAAGGTATAATGTTAATGTAGTAAAATCTTAATTATAATAATAATAATAAAAAAAGATGATTCCATCTCATATTCCTCAAATTAAGGGGAAGAAAATTGATAATATTTGGTAGAATGTGATGGAATTCATCCTACCCACTTCCATCTCATTCCATCATTTTTTAACATAACTAAATCATGAAACTTATCTCTATTCCATTACACTCTTCTCCATTTCACTCAATCCTACCAATCTAAACATAGCCTAAGGAGTTTACAAGGATATTTCTTGCAACTTAACCCCTTGAAATTGAGGTAGCTGTAATTCAAACCTATGATCATGCGTCTACCCACACATCACATGCTCGTCCACTGTTAGGATAACTTCTTATACATAAGTGTGAGATCAAATATTGTATTGTAGTTTTGATTTAATGCATTATTTTTAATTGATTTTAAAATATTTTTCAAATTATGCTCAATACTAAAAGAGTATAATCATTTTATTAAAAACTTTACCCACAAGGAATTGGACGCAGTAATAAACAAAGTGTGCTCTTGAGAGATGACAAAGGTTCAAATAATCTTGCAGATGCCATCTTATAGAGAGGACCTAACTATATGGATGTATATAAGAAGATATTAGTCATATCTTTTCATGGATGAAAATGACCATTTACTCGTTCTCGACATTAGTAGAAAAAAAAAATAGAAAAATGTTAGTAATATATTTTTTAAATATTTATTTTATTTTATTATTAGTTTAAAAATATATTGTTAACCTTTATTTTCTAATAATTATTTTAAATATACGAAGATAGATCAATAATAAAATAAATATTGAAAGAACTATTTAAAAAAATGTGTTGTTAATATTCCTTTAAAAAAATGGTAGAACTTTGGACTTTGAAGGGCATATACGAAATTTCATGAGTATTTAAACGAAAATCCCAATTCCGTTTTCTTCAAAGCTGGATCCTGTACGTTGTGAATGCATCGATCAATGGAACTGAACTCATACGGTGCCAACTAATCAACACGGCATCTGAAGTTCAGTTCTATGAAGGATTGAGCATGGAACTGCACATGGATTCCTTGGTAGTTGCCATTGGAGTTTCAGTCTCTATGCTTTGCTTCCTTCTTTGTTTCGTCCCCACCATTCCCCTGATGAGCTTCCTTTGGTACGGTACGTTGCAAAAGGTTGTCAAATTTGAGAATTTAGATAAATTCATGTGGTATGAGTTAATTATAAATTCGTAATAGTTTACATACTTTTAAAATGATATTTGAAAAACATATTTTACTCACTAAACATAATTAGATAGTATATTTATAAGTAAAATTTATCATTCTAACTTAATAATAAAGCAAAAGAAAGTAATAAATAAAAATATATCTCTACACTGATTCAACTATTATAATATACTTAGTTCCGCACTTATGTAATTTCATAGTTTAATGGAATAAATGATAATGAAAATATAAAATTAACTTCATAATCTCAATACGTATTTGGTATTGCAAAGCAAAAGCAATTAAACTCAAGTTTCACACAAAACCAATCAAAACTATGTGTTTTAAGGCTAAAATCATGTATAAATTCGGACTTATAAACTTATTAATTAAATTAAAAGTTTATCAATTTTGTCAGATTTTAATTAAACTCGTACAAGTTTGACAAAATGAGAGTTTATATATGAGTTAATTCATTTTTATATTATAAAATCGTAAATTTGTAAGAGTTTTAAGAGTTAATTTGAGAATTTGACAATCATGTATGGTAGTATATGGTGCTTTATTCCTAGTCACCTTCCCAACCCATGCACCTCTACTTTGCCGGATTCTCTTCCAACCTCCGTTTCTTGGTTTCCATGTTACTAGGTTAGGCTTCCATACTTTTTTATCGCTCCTTATGTGGGATTATCATCTTCCTTTTGGGATTCGGTTATGTCAGTATTGGCTGATATGTTGAAGCTTTAATTTCTTGTTCCTTCCTATTTTCATGCTTTCGTTTCATGTTCCTTGACCATTCCTTTGTCATTAATTGGAGTTGAGTGATTGCATATCAGCTGATTTGTTTCTTTGTTTCTGACACTCTAATCTTTTTTCTGCAATATCATTATATGATTGAATGTTTGTGAATTAATTCCTGTTAGCACCAGTATCATGCTAAGTAATACTATGCATTCCCACGAGGACATAGTTTCCATTACTAAGTAATAACCAATAGTTTAGCTAAATTCTATCCAAGGACATATAAAATAAGGAAAAATAAATAATCTAAATCTAAACTACGAAAGCAATAAAGATAAGGGTTTAGAGATCTAGGGAATCCTTCTTCACCTCCTACTTCATACTAATAATATGCAATCCTTATAAGCAACATCAATGATTAGTTAGTTTAACTTGAGAATCTGATTTAGTCAAAAGACTATGTCTAGGTCGATCATAGTATCATTTACCTAATCCACTATGGTTCTTATGGTTGCATGAGGATTAGTATAAACTCCACTAATGAACGATCTATTCTCAAACACACGCTAATACATGGTTAAAATCCGGGCTTAATAATCAACTCATCCAAGCTAATTGAACTTATCGAACATGCATCAACCATACCATGTTCATCTCCATAAATCCCTATGTCTAGTTCATTTGCATCAATTAAGATCATGCAATTGTTGATCAAACAGAAGCAAGCATTAATAGGCATTAAACATCAATAATACTCAAAAGATAACATAAACATCAATACTCATATAAAGATCCAAAGTATTTCCCAAATACAAATCTATAATCCATTGAACACGAATTTACAGTAAGCAAAAAATATATAAAGCTCAAAAGATAGGGAAGAGAAGAAAACTCAGGGAGAAGAGGAAGGATGCCATTAATGAGATCCTTGAAGCTTGAATCCTCTTCCTTAAGGAAGAGGCCCTCCAACCTAGCCTCCCTAGACCTCCAATCAGCCCAGAAATGAAGAACAAAGTCGCAGCCTCTCTAAAACCTACGGAGCTCTCTAACTCTACCAAGCTCCCTTTACAAAATCTGTTAAAAATCTATTTATAAACTCAGTAAAACAGAGGCACGCCGCAGCATTGAATTCCCATGCTGCGGCACGTGTCAAATTAGGTCAGGGACGCCGCGGCATTGATTTCCTTGCCCCACGGCGTTAAGTTCTTCGTAGCCCCTGACTTTGGATGCAGGGGATTATCACGCCGCGATATGCGGCATGTAACAAGTTACTCATCGAGTCGCTTTTTGCTCCTTTGGGTTCCTCTTGGGCTTTCTAATCAGCTTTGGAGCTCTTTCTGCATTAGAGAAATCACCAAATTAATGACTAATATAAAATTCACTTGATCAATATCGTAATACGCACAGTTTGCTCCATAACATACAAGAAAAGTATCAGAATTGGATATCACAAATAGAAGCATAAAACCTTCCAAATATACATGAATACAAGGACTTTAGCAATCAATGAAACACAGATATGGGGTACAAATAACTACATTTTGTGGAGTTATCACACCCCCAAACTTAACCTTTTGCTTGTCCTCGAGCAAAACAAAGTATGATAAAACAAACTCATTTAACAATTTAGACTCATTATCATTCAGCAGCTTTCGAGTTTCAATCTTTCTTTTCTTCAATTAACCCAAAGCTACTAATATGTAATGATTATGTCAATCCATAAAAAGTATGCAAATGCCCCTAAACCAGCTTCACACATACATAATCTATCACATGCTAACAATCCAGCTTCCTTCTATGCAATCCACATTATCCACGAACATGCAAGATAAACTTCTCCTATTCAAATTATACACATCCGGATAGGTTTATAAACATACATGAATATAAATCATAAAATCCACAAAATTGATCCTAAACTCTCTCTCCACTAATGTAAACCACACATAACTGAGGATCAAAATGGTCTTTAAAGCTTGTAATGTCAGGCCATGGTATGGGTGTAAGAAAAGAAGGGAAAGGATACATACAAACATTGAGAAACATAATCATGTTATTTCAAGACTTGAGAACAAGTGAACTAGTGGGGTATTCAACAGTGAAGTATTACAACTTGCCAGAACCATGCAATGCTTTTCATTTTTAACTTTTCTTCTTTCTTTTTCTCGCTTTGCTTTTCTCTCTTTTCATTTTCTTTCTTTTTACTTTTACAAAGCACTCTTTTTCTTTTGATCACATTTTGTTCCTTCAGGCTCATTTTTCTTAAACTTACATACCCCTACTCACTGGACTCACTTCAAAAAGTAATACATCATGTACTCAACAGACATTAAGGTAAGGAGAAAATACAATGCTTTCACATGCATTAGAATGGTTAACAGGGTAAGGAATACAATGGGTTGATAAATATATAAGGCCAAACAATTATCAGGCTTCAAAGGGGACCTAAAGATATAATCATTCAGGGTAAGTTTTTTAAGGCTCAATCGGTCCAAAGAATGCCCTAATAATTTCTTCAGTTATGCACAATCTAGGATTTCGCCTCAAGAGAGTTTAAAAACAATTTCTAGGATAATCGAAACTCTACATGTACATCCATAAACTTTCTCTAAACATGCATTCAAATCATTTTCAAAGTTACACTTGCATCTAAGTGAAATGTAAACCATACATAAAAACAACTGAATTGTTTCACATACTTCAAGATCACATAAGGTTTCACTCATAAAGGGGCAAATAGCAACCTTTCATATCATGAACAACCAAAACAACACTAGCAGTCTTTTGCAATAAAGCATGCATTCAATTAGATTCAAACTTTTCAATATGACATGCATACATCATTTGCATAATAGTAAAAATTGAAACTTCTTTGCAAACTCATCAGTAATAACCAAATCAAATAGAAACTCATTGAAACATGGTGGCTATCACAACTGCATCTTTTAAAATATCATCACATGCATTATATAATACATCATAGTAATCCAAAGCATGTAAAGATACTCCCCCAAATTTAAGTGAGACAAAGTCCTCACTTTTCATGGAGTCCAAGGTACTTGAGTCTAAATAAATACAAAAAAAATGAGAGACCTGAATAATAAAAACAATAATATTAACAAAAAAATGAAATATGAATAAGAAAAATTGAATATAAATAAAATATGAACAAAATATACAACATACCGCAGCATACAACATCCATGCCACGACATTTGATCAATGGGTGCCCTCGTGTGAACTTTTTTTTAAAAAATAAATTCAACCGCGACATTCACTTGCCACGCCGTAGCGCTGAGGTCTCTGGAATTTGGCTTGATGCGCATGAAAAGGTCATGCCGCGGCATGCAACAACATCACGCCACGGCGTGAGAAGCCAGCCTGCAGAATTCTGCAGCAAAATTAGTTTTGCTGCACAATTTGTTCCAAAGAGGTCCTCAACATCTCCCAAATTTGTTCAAAAGGCTAAAATACAAAATGGACAACTAAAATGTATAAAAACTCAAAATCCTACTTACTAACCTATATATAACCTAAAATTAAACTAATGTATAAAAACTAACTAACTTACTAAAATCTAACATACTAACATATTTAAGACTCTAAACTAACTAAAGATACTAAAAGCAATCATACTAACTATCAAAATACAAAAATCAAAGATACTAACATATTTATAAGCTAAAACTACAAGAAAAGCCTAAAAACTAACTAAAACAACAAAACTAAACTTACTAACATATTTATGAATTAAAACTTACTAATTACATACTAATTAACAAAAACAATAAAACCTGGGTTCGCTCCTAAGCAGGGTTTGAGTTATAGTCCCGGCAGGACTTTCGCAAGGCAAACCCGCCAACTCTTTCGATCATGGCCGGTTTGATCCCAAAATTGATGGATTGGATGGTAGGCCTTCCTTTACCTGAATAAAGGTCTCCGTATAGGGGTCGCGACACCCACAAAGGCCTCGAATGATGAAGCTCGTCCTCCAATTATTGTACCTATATACAAAGAATGAAGACTGAAATTAACATAGATTATTTACAACTTGAATTAGAACTAATCAAACTCATTGTTGATATTAGTAATATAGAATTAAACCATTATCCCCCAGCAATTGCTAAGGAATAAGGCTAAACTCTTTGGAAATACACCATTATCCCCGGCAATAACGCCAAAAACTTGTTAGACCATTTGTAACGAAAGTGACGAGTCGTTCAAGTTACGATCTGAGTAGTAAAAGTTCATTCCCACGAGGACATGGTTTTTATTACTAAGTAACAACCAATAGTTTAGCTAAATTCTATCCAAGGACATATAAAATAAGGAAAAGCAAATAATCTAAATCTAAACTACGAAAGCAATAAAGATAAGGGTTTAGAGATCTAGGGAATCCTTCTTCACCTCCTACTTCATACTAATGATATGCAATCTTTATAAGCAACATCAAGGATTAGTTAGTTTAGCTTGAGAATCTGATTTAGTCAAAAGACTATGTCTAGGTCGATCAACCCTAGTATCATTTACCTAATCCACTATGGTTCTTATGGTTGCATGAGGATTAGTATAAACTCCACTAATGAACGATCTATTCTCAAACACACGTTAATACATGGCTAAAAGGTATATTTCTATCCAGTTAGCGAATCAACTCATCCAAGCCAATTGAACTTATCGAACATGCATCAACCATACCATGTTCATCTCCATAAATCCCTATGTCTAGTTCATTTGCATCAATTAAGATCATGCAATTGTTGATCAAACAGAAGCAAGCATTAAGCATAGGCATGGAAGAACAAAGCTAAACATTAATAGATACTCAAAAGATAACATAAACATCAATACTCATATAAAGATCCAAAGTATTTCCCAAATACAGCTACTAATCCATTGAACACGAATTTACAGAGCAAAAAACTAAAAGATAGGGAAGAAAGAAAACTCGGGAAGAAGAAGAGAAGGATGCCATTGATGAGATCCTTGAAGCTTGAATCCTCTTCCTTAAGGAAGAGGCCCTCCAACCTAGCCTTCATAGACCTCCAATCAGCCCAGAAATGAAGAACAAAGTCGCAGCCTCTCTAAAACCTACGGAGCTCTCTAACTCTACCAAGCTCCCTTTACAAAATCTGTTAAAAATCTATTTATAAACTCAGTAAAACAGAGGCACGCCGCGGCATTGAATTCCCATGCCGCGGCGCGTGTCAAATTAGGTTAGGGACGCCGCGGCATTGATTTCCTTGCGCCGCGACGTTAAGTTCTTCGTAGCCCTCGACTTTGGATGCAAGGGATTATCAGGCCGCGGCGTACGCTCCTCGGATCGCGGCAGTCAAGTCCTTTCTATAGCCAACTCAACTTTTTTGCTCCTTTGGGTTCCTCTTGGGCTTTCTAATCGGCTCTTCCCGCATTAGAGAAATCACCAAATTAAAGACCAATATAAAATCCACTTAATCAATATCGTAATACGCAAGGTAACATATCACAAATAGACAGCATAAAACCTTCCAAATATGCATGAATACAAGGACTTTAAGAATCAATGAAACACGATATGGGGCAAAATAACTACATTTTGTGGAGTTATCAATTCTCGACACAAGATAATGCTAACTTGCATGTATATAAGTACGAGACCGATATTGGTACTAGCAGTACGACAAAAAAATTTTAAAAATTAAGATACGAGTATCTTAGGATATATTATATAGAAATATAAAAATATAAATAATAAAATAATTAAATCATAAGATAAATATAATTTTTATAATATTCTAATTACAAGATTTTAATAAAACTCTATAAATTTTTTCAAGTAAGCAAAAATATATAAAGAAGGCATATGATTTGAAGGAAATGAAATAGTAGTTTGTTTAATTTAATAACAAATCAAACAACCTAACAATAAAATTTGGTATTTTGCATGGACTAATGACTTGTGCTTGAGTAATATGAGTACCTACTCATCGAGTAAGTATTTATCGAATAAGTACCCATGTATACGCAATAATAAGTACCTTCCAATACTGAATATGTACTTGGTACTGGTATGACAACTATTTCAGAACACCCATGCATCATAAATATCATGCATGTAGGGTTTCAACTGAATTGTGTTTGTGTCCTTTATAATTTTTCAAAATTTTTACAGCTGGTATGCATTTGTGTTTAGCCATGTATATTACATGAGTGATGCATGGAAGGAAGGTGGAATACCAATGCCACTGGTCAGCGAGCGTTAATCCATCAGTTTTTTAGATTAAAACACTAAACTTGTTTTTGTCCCCTGAAGGCATGTATATTACATGAGTGATGCATGGAAGGAAGGTGTAATACCAATGCCAATGGTGAGCGAGCCCTAATTCATCAGTTTTTTTGGATTAAAACACTAAACTTGCTTTTGTCCCCTGAAGCCATGTATATTACATGAGTGATAAGGTGGAATACCAATGCCACTGGTGAGCGAGCGCTAATTCATCAGTTTTTTTGGATAAAAACACTAAACTTGTTTTTGTCCCTGAAGTTATATATGTTGGTCTATTACTAGGAGTTTTAATGGTTTTGAGTTTTGACACTGAATGTCATCTCGTGTGCTATTAACCATAATGATGGATTACTGAAAAAGGATGGTTTGCGTGAGGCTCAAAAGAAAAACTTGTTGATCACATTGCCTTCACTAATTGAGTATCCTCTGCTGTGGGAATCACTTTGTTGATCCGGTTTATGGAATGAAGGATTATCTAGATTGGACTGACGGAAAAGGGGTATGCTTTTTGGGATTTTTCTAGCTTAATAATTGTTGGAAAACATGGTATATAGTATAGGAAATTGAGACATAAGTGATGAGAGAAGAAAGTGAAATTTATCTAATGAGAAAAATTATTTACAAATTACAATGGAGCCATACAGTGACTTATATATTATTAGAGAATTAACTAATCATCTAATTAATCATTAACCATTAATAACCATCTAACTAATTAATTACCAAATCAATCATGCTCAACTAATTAGTTATTTCCAGCAAGTTGGAGGATGCATAGTTAACATTTTAGCTAGGGATGAAAATACAACTCATATCAATCAACAACAAATACTAAATGCAAAATAAACGAATTATGCTGTAATTATGTCGGCCAACAAAATATAAAATTTGAAATTGATTGAGGAGTTTTGATAAGGCTGAGTTTTGTAACTCTTTAGAAGTCATCAACCTTTCCTTCAACTTCCTTGATCTTCTTCCAACGGTTCCACATCTCATGTTTCAAGCAAAATGAACTACGCCATAATCATCATCGACAAAAATTAATTGAAAATTTGATATGAATTGAGTTGACTCGCCAGAGATATAGCCAATTATCAATTGCTCATAAATCTGGACTTCACATGCCTCCAAATAGCACCACAATATAATGCCAAATAGTTGCAAATGCGAGAACAATCATCAACAATTGGATAAAAAACGAGCAACAAATGGTTAGAATGAAATTGAATAAAGAGATAATTTGTGTGGTTTCTTAACAATAATTAGAGGTGATGCCGTGAGTTGACCATAAATAGGACAAGTGGGTTAGTTCATTTTTGAAGTATGGGTCAGAAGTGTTAACCCATTTAATTTTAAGACAGGTTAGCAAGCTAATTTGTTTAAATTTAAAAATAAAACAAATAATGAATTGATAAGTTAAATATGTCAACTTCTAACCTATAATAATTTTTTTAAAAAAAAATTGACTCGATGAATTAACCCACTCTACTCCACCTCAACTCGTAATTTATGTATGATAAATTAAAATAACCCATTTTTAAAATTAGGTTACAAAATGCAACCAAAACCATCATTCTTTTTTTTTTTAGCAAAATGCAACCCAACCCAAACCCTTTTTTTAAAATTAGATTGCCGTGTATAACTTATAACTAATTATTAGACACTTTACCTAGCAGTTTGTGATGATCAATATAAGGTACGTTGAGTCTATGCTTTATGTGTAATTACGGTCGGATGCGTCATTTTATTTTCTTGTTCTTTTAGTTTAAAATATTTTTTTCTTATAAGTAACATTTATTTTTAATTTGATCCATATACAAATAAAGCTTTTAATTTAATCCTTATATATATATATATATAGTCATTTTAGACCCCACCATCTATTAATGTTATAATACATGAGTGTGAGGACTAAATTATTATGAAATATAAGGATAAAAAATCTCACCTGCATGGATAAAAAATATAACTTCAACAGATGATGTTATAATGTCAAACAAACAGTAAAGAATAAAGAAAAAATGATAGTATATGTAAGGATTAAATTAATTTTTTTTATATAAAGACTAAATTAAAAATGAATATTGTTATGTCCTTTATCTGAGGGGTAGTCGTCGGAGAGTCCTAGGTCAGTCGTTCGACAATTCGCCAGTTGGAGACAAGGTGGAATACTTGCAAATGTACTCTGACCAATTAATCTTAGAGTCAAAATAATGATGAAGGCAAAGGTAGAGAAAATTGAACATGTCTGACTTAAGCTGTCAATCGGTTTATATAGAGATTTGAAAGACTGACTTTCTAGATACCTTCCGTTCAAGTCATTTAGGATTCTGAACGTTATGTTTAGTTATTATAGCGCGGGGCCTTTATGTCTGATTATTATGGTACGAGATCATATGAAATACGTGTTTGTCGAGCTATTATCCATTCGGGTATAGGCCTGTTGGACCTTGCAGACAGGACATTAGTCCGGTCTTTCATGGGCCTGGTGTTCCAAAATGGGCTTAGCTTATGGCCGGATGTCGATTGGGTTAGGACGGTCCACAGTCCCCTAACTTGATCATCTATGAAGATAGGTCGAGTTTATGAGTGACCGGATGTCAATTGGGTTAGGACGATCCATAACTTCCCAGCTTAGGCAATAAGTGATGATAGCCCGAGCTTGTATTATTAATGTTTTTACTTATCCAAGCTTATAAGTCTAGATGGTCCACAACCCCCCAGCTTAGACAAATCACAAGGTGAATGGCCAAGCTTTTCTGAGCTCTTCGTAATTTTTAAACTTTGTCCTTGGGTACCCTTCTGAGGCAAATAGTGCGGTCTTTTGTGCATGTATTTTCCTGACCTTGGCTATGAATTTTCCCGACCTGATCTGATCTTAAGTTTCTTCGATCTAGGCCAATCTTCAAAGGCATCATGGTTTGACCATGACCTCGGACCTTCTCGTGTTAGGCTGTCTTCAATGGCATTCTGGGCCGTCTTCATTGACATTATGAGACGTTTTTATTGGCATCATGGTTTGACCATCACCTCGGACTTTCCCGAGCTTGGCCAACTTTAATGGCCTTATGGGTTGTTCTTAATGGCATCATGGTTTGACCATGATCTTGGACTTTTCTCGAGCTTGGTCGACGTCATCGGCATTCAGGGCCTTTTTAATGACATCATGGTTTGAACATGAACTCGAACCTTCTTGAACTTGGCCGACTTCATTGGTATTTGGGGTCGGCATCGACATCGACATTTGCAGGGTCGGCATCAGCATTCAGGGTCAGCATTGGCATTTTTAGGGCCGACATTGGCATTTTCAAGGCCGACATCAGCATTCGAGGTCGGTTTTATGGCGTCATGGTTTCACCAAGACCTTGGACTTTCCCAAGTTGGGACGTTTATCATCCCAAGTTTTCGAAACATTCGCTTAGACTTTCCCAAGGTTTTTATCATCTCGAGTTTTTGGGCCTTCGTCTGAATTTTTTCATGAATTTGTTGAGAGTTTAATCTACCTTGTCTTGATTCTGTCATGTAAGTAATTCTAATAATAATACGTAATTGAAATAAATACAACTAGATTTTCAAGTAATTGAAATAAACATAATTAGATTTTCATACCTCAGTAAGTTTTGTTGTATTTAACCCATACAAATAAATCCATACACTAATAGCTTAAAAATTTAAATTAAAATAATGAATATATAAAATTGTAGAATTTAATGTTATGCAAATAAATAAATTACGATGAATACAAGTATTCATTACAGAAATTATCACACGAGATGTAAATGCTAATGTCGTTCCTGGCTATGAAATATCCTCACACGAAGTCAAAATGATATTATGATCAGTTTAATGTTATATAATTATTAATTAATAAATTAATGACAGTGAATAGAAATTAAAGCAATGAGAAATGACAATTAAAGCAATATGATATTATAATCAATTTAATGTTATGTAATGATAATAAATAATATTAAAGAATCTAATGACAATAAATATTATTTAAAATATTTAATAATATTGAATCAATGTTCCACTAACAACATGTCGAGTAATCAATTAATGGCCAATTAATTATGTTATATCATGACAATAATTATATAAAATAATGACTAATTAATAGTCAATTAATTCAATGAAATGACCATAATGCACATTAATACTATTTATTATCATGCCATATATGTTAATAATAAAAGACAATAATATATAAAATAATGACTATCAATATGATAAAATTTAATAGAAAATAAATTATCTTAAATGTCTTGTCTATAACATGTTATAAGAAATATTTGAATGTGTAACCAACAAATAATTATGCATTATTAAATATGTATAAATACAAGAATTAATAAATTTTAATGTTATGATAATTACTCTTTTTAACTCCTTTTCATGAAAATTCCTAAATTTTGCATATGATGAAAGTAAGCTAATTAAACAATTTCATATCTTTACAGAGACAAATTTTAGTCAACGAGCAAGCAATGGAGCAACAATGTTATGCCATGAATATAGCCAGCAATAAGGCAATTATAATATGTTATTAATTAATATGCATGAAATAAAAGCATAAAATGAATGGGCGTGATAGTGGCTGTCATGCAAGGATTAGTACTGATTGATGAATATATTTTAAAACTGATCATGATATAAAATGGTTAATAATTAACGTATAAATTCTGTTTATAACTAAAAGCCAATTAATGTGTATATATATATATATAGTACTAGAAAAAAATGCCAATAGCATATATAGTAACCTTTCAGGGAAAATTGTCTGGACCTAATCTTGCCCTTTGAATAATCGAAAGAGTTGAATACCATGTTTAACGTTAATTCAATGGTTCATATTGAAAGAAAATATACGGAATTTAGGTGTTATATGCTAACATTCTCGAAATACATGCATTAGGATCAACTTTGATAGACAGCTATAGGCTATCCTACGTTTTATATATCAAATACTTTCATCTGTAAGGAGCAACCACTTTCTTAAATATTTAAGAAATATATTTGATTTAGATAAAAGGATGCAGACATAACAAATAGCAAGACATTTCATGCGCACAGAGTATGAATAATTAACAAGCTTTTCCCAATTTAGTCATGCCTCTCTAAATCAGATCCAAAGATGGAGAACAGGATAGTCTGCAAGACCATACTAATAAAGCATCGATTTTAATCCAAGAATGAGAGAGATGAGAGAGAAATACCTTGGTTTCAAATGTGAATGTGCTCCATTTGTCTTTGAAGAACCATCAAAATGAATTTTCCAACGTCACAAAATGAGTTTGGTGTGGATGAAAATCGCACTCGAAATAGAGGCAAAGGAAGAAAATCTTTGAGTCTTGCGAGCAAGTTAGCCATCCATTGTCGCACCAAGGACAAGATTCAGCCATCGTCGGCAGCGCAGCAGTAGAGTTGCTCATGCGTGGACACAAAGTAGAGCCTACTTATTCATGAAGGTTGAGCAATCGTGGAGATAGGGTGACCCGATTCGTTACCTTTCTCTATATTTTTTAAGGAGATTAGGTGTTGGGAGGTATTGTGAAGGTAGAAAATGAAGGGCATCACTGGGAATGTTGATGTCAGTGGGTTGATGACAAGCTTGAGCTTGACTTGCTGTTAAATTTGATAGAGGGTTGATGGGGCTCAGGATCTATGCTTGACGACGCTGGGAAAGATGTAGAAGTTGAGATCTGAGCTTGACGATGATAGATCTGAGTATGAGAAGCATACCAAGTGAAAATCCAATAAATTTAATTAGAAATGTGCTGAAGTTTGCAGCTTTCGAGATGGTGGCATGGGAACCATTTTATCGGATTCCCACATATGGCGTCAGATGTTTCGTCCTTTACCTGAGGGTGGTCGCCAAAGAGTCTCAGGTCGGTCGTTCAACAATTCGTCGATTGGAGATGAGGTGGAATACCCGCAAAGACACTATGACTAATCAGTCTTAGAGTCAAGACAATGATGAAGACATAAGAAGAGAAAAGTGAACATGTCTGACTTAGGTTGTTAGACAAATTTATATAGAGATCTGGAAGACTGACTCTCTGAATACCTTCTGTTTAGGCTATTTAAGATTCCGAACGTTATGTCTGGTCATGGCGCGAGGCCTTATGCCTGGTTATTATGACGCTAGACTGTTATGTCCGTTGATATGTGGTATTAAGCACGTGTTTATCGAGTCGTTATCTATTTAGATATAAGCCGGTTGAACCTTGCAGACAGGACATCAATCTGATCTTTCATGGACTTGGTGTTTTAGAATAGGTCTAACTTATGACCGAATGTCGATTGAGTCAAGACAATCCAAGTATTACATATTTGGACAAAAATATATATATTAACTTATCTTTTTAACATTTTGACTTTATTACTTCAAGGAGTAGAGTAGATCTTCGGTATCATATCCTTCCTTCAGGTGGCATTACAGCTTGACTTTGTATTAGTTCTTCATCAGATTCTTTTGTTCCCTTTTCTTATTCCTTTACTGTCTTCCCAATTAAATTATATTCTTTTACATGGCTTTTAACTGAAGCAACCAATTACTATTAGAAAATAATCATCTTACATTCTTTTAAGGATATAAGTATTATTTATACTATTTTTAATAAATATAATTGAGTAAAAAAAATAATAAAAAAAATATAATAAATAATATTAAATAAAATATAAAAAGAGATATATACATTATTTGATATAAGAATATAAGAGTTGATTACTATTACAAAGTTAAGCAATCCTTTCAACATGATTAATTCCAAATCTGTATAATCAATTTTTATAATAATCTTTCTAAATATTAAATAAAAAAATTAAATATTTTATATGTTTTTAAAATATTAAATGTATTTATTTTTTATTTAATATTTTTAATTAAATATTAAAAAATATTAAAAGAGTGTTTTAAGAGAATATATCAATCAAAGTAAGTAATTTATCTATCCAAATAAATATTAAAAATTTTCCTCACTTGATAAAAAGATAATATTCATATGTTAAATGTATTTTTTTTTAAAAAATCGGAACATCTATTGCTATTCTTTTTTAATTATTTTTTAAAAAATATTTTATTAGTCAATGAATATGTTAGATTAGGAATAGTGATATCTAGTGAGTCGGGTCAACTTGTTAACTCGTGAGTTTCAACCAAACTTAACTCATAATGTGAGTTGGGTTAAGTTTGCGAGTTGGGTTGAAAAATGTTTCAACTCACAGTGTGTGGATCAGGTAGTGACATTCCAACCCGCACAAACACAACCCACCCACTTTTTTTTTTTTATAGTAAAAAGTCATTTAAATGATAAAGAGTATATATAAAAAAAATAAAAAAAATGAAGTCAATATGTTAATATATATGACATGCGTGATGACACTGACTTCAATTGGTTAAACTAATTTGTTATTTGAGTTATAATTAATTTTGTTTAGTTTATTACAAACTTAGTAAGACTTGTTAGTTGTCAATTTGTTATATACTTATTAATTTATAATGTTTAGTTTATTTGATATTGAGACATATTATGTTTAAGTAAGATCGGTTGAGACTTATGATGTTAATTTGTTAGATTAAGATTTATTATATTTGAGATTGAGATCTATAGTGTTAATTTGTTATATTTTATATTTTGCCTTTTTTTTAGAATTTTTTTTTAAAAAAATTGTCAAATTTACAAGTTTGACACAACACAACTCACTTTTAAGCAGATTGAGTTAGATCAGATTAAATAAAAAAATCTTTTCAATTCAACTTAACCAAATTCACTACTCTGATAAGAAGATCAGATCCGAAAATATTATTCAACTCACCTAATTCACACAATGAACATCCATAATTAGGAATGTAAACACAAAGTACAATTACTCTATTAACAAAATAGTTATTTCTTTTATATTAAATTTTATAATATTTAATAATATAGAATAGTTATAATGTATAATAAAATAATTATTTTATTACTCAATTAATTGTTTAAAAGAATTATGAAAACGCACCAAACAAAACAACGGATAAGGATTTTTTTAAAAAAATTTTCTCAAGTAATTAATTATAAAAAAAAAAAATATAAATGTTATAAAAAAAATTTCACACATTATAATTAGATCTTATTAATAATTTTTTTATATCTTTATTTTTTTATAATTAATCACTTAAAAAAAATTAAAAATATCATCATCCCTAAACAACAATTTTAAAATGTTAGTACAAAAAAGTACAATTTATATATCAATTAAAATATTAAAAACATGCATCATACTAGTTAATCAGTATCGATGCACCGGAACGCATTTAACTCGTGTTGCATCTCTATATAAAATTTCTGCACCAAAAAGATTTAAAGTAATATTATATCATGTTAATATTTAATAAAAAGTATTAAATAAGAAATAATTATATTTTAAAATTTTAAATTATAAAAATTATTTAATTATTATTTATTTAACAATTAAAAGAACTATTAGAAGGATTAACAAAGAAGATTTAAAATTATTAGTTTCTTTTAAAAAACTCAGTATTTTGTTTTGTTTTGTTTTGTGAGTGAAAAAAAAAAATGTTGAGTCGTTGACGGAGTTCCCGAGAAACATATAGGATAGAATATGAAGATCCGTGCGACGCTAACATGCTCAGACAAAAAGCAAACAGTAAAAAAACCGAAGAAGGTGTTCGGAGGGCATATATGTCATTTCACGAACACCTTAACAAGGCTGTCTTCAAAAGCGCAAGCCCCACCGCAAGCCCCCACAAATCAACTCACACACAAACACACGCCAATCATTTCAACGACGCTGCATAGCCATGGTCATGGACCTGCAGATGGATTCCATGGCCGCTTCCATTGGGGTTTCGGTCCCTGTGCTTCGCTTCCTTCTCTGCTTCGTCGCCACCATTCCCCTCAGCTTCCTATGGCGCTTCGTCCCCGGTCGCCTTCCCAAGCATCTCTACTCCGCCGCAATTGGTGCCCTTCTCTCCTACCTCTCATTTGGCTTCTCTTCCAACCTCCATTTCTTGGTCCCCATGTTAATGGGTTACGGTTCCATGCTCCTTTATCGCCCCCGTTGTGGGATCCTCACTTTCTTCTTGGGATTCGGCTACCTCATTGCCTGGTATGTTTGTTTATGAATCGTGAATTAATGAATGTAGGTATTGCAGAATGTTTATGAATTATGAACCCATTCTATGCAACAATTTCATGCATGCAGGGTTACAATTCAATTGTGGAGTAAAAAAAAATTCTTGCTCTCTATTAATCACCATGTCAGCTGTAATATTAAAAATGTTGTTAAAGTTGGATACTGCCCATATAGCTGAGGTGGTAAATGATGAATGGCATAAAATAAGAACTTTTTCTTATTCTAGGAGTACCTGATAAGAGATTATTTTTGTTATGTACCACTGACACATCAATTACATAGTGATAAAATGTTGTTAAAATGAGAGATAATAATAGTTTATGAAATTGATGTGACATATAAAATTGTTGTGATATATATTTAATAATATAGAATAAAAATATTTTCTTGTTCTTAAAGTGCTTAAAAATTTATTATAACTAATAAGAAATTTTTTTGCATAAACTTGATGTACTTAAATTGGGTACACTATACTAATTACATTATTAATTAATGATTAATTATCACAATTAATTATTAATTAACTACCGTTATTAATAACAATTAAGAATATGATTGGCTACTACACTCAACTACACTATCTTAATTTTCCAGCCGATAATCTCCTTTTTGCCCTTCATAGAAAAAATTTGACCGATGGTGTTGGTGTGCGTTTGTGTACTGTAGCCATGTATATTACATGAGTGGAGATGCATGGAAGGAAGGTGGTATTGATGCCACTGGTGAGTGCTAATTGATATAATTTTTTTTTGTTTTTTGGATTAAAGACACTAACTTTATGTTCCCACTAACGTTATTTATGTTGGTGGGTTGATCATTAATTATATGGTATTGTACTACTAGGGGCCTTAATGGTTTTGACACTGAAGGTCATCTCGTGTGCCATTAATTATAATGATGGGTTATTGAAAGAGGATGGCTTGCGTGAGGCTCAGAAGAAAAACCGGTTGATTAAATTGCCTTCACTGATTGAGTATATCGGTTACTGCCTCTGCTGTGGGAGTCACTTTGCTGGTCCAGTTTATGAAATGAAGGATTATCTTGACTGGACTGAAGGAAAGGGGGTATGTAAGTTTATTGGGACATTATTTACCCAATTCTCCTTGAATTTGAAGTGAGGACCACCAAGAAAAATTCAGTAGCAGTTTCTCATTTTAATGCTGATAAGTGATAACTGTTGTCAGATTTGCTATTTCAATCACAGTCTTTTATTATTTGCAGATTTGGAGCTCTGGAGCTAAAGGACCATCATCACCATATGGGGCAACCATTCGAGCTCTTCTCCAAGCTGGTTTTTGCATGGCCTTGTATTTGTACCTAGTGCCTAATTTTCCTCTGTCCAGGTTTACTGATCCTGTATATCATGAATGGGGATTCTGGAAAAAGTTGGGTTACCAGTATATGTCTGGCTTTACAGCACGCTGGAAATATTATTTCATTTGGTCGATATCAGAAGCTTCCATTATCATCTCTGGCCTGGGTTTCAGTGGCTGGACAGAATCTTCTCCACCGAAGCCACGCTGGGATCGGGCAAAAAATGTAGATATATTAGGTGTTGAGTTTGCAAAGAGTGCAGTTGTGATTCCACTTGTGTGGAATATACAAGTCAGCACCTGGCTTCGACATTGTGAGTTTCTTGCTATTGAGTTTGGATACTTTTTTTGCACGGGTTTGCTTAGCTATCTCAATAGAATATAGACAAACTTTCAATTTTAGGCATGAAACTTAATTTAGGGTCCTAGCTGCATAATTTTCAAGTTCTGGTAACAATTTGGCTCTAGTATTTGTAGGTGGTTACCTGTATGGTTATTATTTTCTTTAATTAGTTTGAATCAAGGTTTTGTAGGATCACGATCATATTAAAATAATCTCTCTTCTTGAGTTATAACATATATTTTGTTTACAATAAGTTATAGCATGATCATGCCATCAGCCCTGTACCAAAAAAAAATGGTCAAGCCATCAACAGTTGATTTTCATTCTTTTTTTTTTTTTTTTTACCCTGCAAAGTAGGCAAGGTGTAAAATTGGGAATTGATGTAGATTATCTATTTACCTTTCATTCATAAGGTTAGACTATGAAGTAGTAATATTGCTATTGTTTGTGTTCTGCTAGATGTTTACGAGAGGCTTGTTCAAAACGGGAAGAAACCTGGTTTCTTTCAGTTACTTGCCACACAGACCGTCAGTGCTATTTGGCATGTGAGTAAAATTTTAGCTGCATTTTAAATTGATTGTCTAATTCTGCTGTATCTGGTATATGCGTTATTATTGCTTCAAGCTTACATGCTGGCTTTGCAAATTTATATGTAGTTTTCTAGGAATAACTAATAATTTGTCATTAAACTCGATACCAAGCAGTTTGTGATGGTTGATATAAGGTTTACATATATGTGTCAACTTCTTCCAGTATATGTTCAACAAAAAATGTTACCCCTAAAATATGATTCAATTTAGCAAGGTGATGAAGGTTTTGCATGAAACAACTTTGCTGTGCTGGTATTTTATACTGTTGTATCCATGCTTTTTGTGTAAGGTTCCTATGACATGTCAATTTTTTTTCCTTTATTTTTTTGACTTTATTATTGCAGGGATTATATCCTGGATACATCATATTCTTTGTTCAGTCAGCATTAATGATTGCTGGTTCAAGAGGTAATAAATTGGATTACACTTATTTGCTGTTCTTTCTTCAGTTAGTTAACTTCTCTTGCTGTGTTTCTTTTCAAGCAGTCATATACAGATGGCAGCAAGCCGTGCCTCCAACAATGGCTCTAGTTAAGAATGCGTTGGTGTTTATGAATTTTGTTTATACACTTTTGGTTCTGAATTACTCTAGTGTTGGTTTCATGGTTCGTCTTCTCTCTCTCTCTCTCTTTTTCACACACGTACACTAACGCATTAACACACAGATGTCCAATTTGTATGCTCACACTTACACATGCAAATACAGAATTAAAAAATTTTTATGATCTTTTTATTGTTTTTCTGTTTGATTTTGAATAGGTATTAAGTCTACATGAAACTCTTGCCTCATATGGAAGTGTGTATTTTATTGGAACCGTTCTTCCTGTTGTAATGATTCTTCTTGGTCACGTAATCAAACCTGGAAGGCCTGTGAGATCTAAAGCTCGGAAGGAGCAGTGAGGTTGACAATGCAGTTTTTTCTCTCGAGTTTTGAAATCAGATTAGGATGATGAGTTATATTGGGTTTTCCAGTTTCTACATGTTCCTCCCCTGGTATTCAATGTTTTGTAACAGCTCCTTTGGTCTTGAAAATGGTTGAGCTGATTTACACTTTTGGCTTCGGCTTTGAATTGTATTTCTGTGGTTAGAATAATCTTGTTGGGCAGGTTGATAAAAGCAATTATTGAAGAAAATGTTAGAAACTAATTTTACTGCCTTGGGTCTGACAGTGGGACATTTCTGCAATTTCTGTGCTCTGTTAATTCTGGACGCCTAACAATTACTGCAAGCTGGTCTATTTTTCAAATCTTAGATAAAGGCAAAAACATAGGAATTCTTAGATAGCATAACAATACTATTTAGCTCTCAACCCACTACAAGTTGATTTGTTATCATCATCTTGTCCAAAAATGATGCCTGTTTTGTTGGCCAGAAAATAAGGGTAATGTTATTGAGATATTATTAGACAGACACTATTTATCATAGATACTCAAATTAACAGTTGATATGTGTAAGATTGTATGGGCATTGTTAGAATTAGAAATGTACTTATCTTTGAAAAATGCTTTTACACATGTCAATTGTTGACTTGAGTACTTATGTAAGTAGTGTCATCCTCAGAGTTTCTCCCTGTTATTTGTATGATTGTATTCACATTGAATCTGAGTCCTGAAAATTTCTTCTGCCTTAAGATTGGATCGGATATATATATAAAAATAGTTTCTCATCTAATAAATAAGAGATTAATTAGGGTATGGTTAGACGTATAAATAAAAATCTCTCTTAACGATATTAAATTTAGTATTATAGTGTTTTGTTGTCTAGTGTTGTGTAAAATAAAAATCAGTTATATCCTGAGGTGATTGGATGATTGATAGATCACCACATAAATTGGAATAAATATTTTAGGGATTGATTTAATTTATTTGGAAAGTTTTAAAGAATTAATTTGATTTGAAAATTCTTTTATATTTTAGTTGTGTATAAATAAAAATTTATTCAAATTTGATTTGGTTTAAGTGAATTTGTCTTGATTTTAGTTTTAATTATTGAAATTAATATTCTTTTCCTTTTTAATTAAATCATTTAACTTATTCTAAGTAAGGATAATAAAATAAATTAATAATATAATTTCATTCAATTTATTTTTATCTTTCCAGACCATGTCAAAAGGGCAAAAAAGGGAAGAGAGAGAGAGGTATTCATAAATGTGTAAGGAAACTAGTTGAAGACAAAATCAAATTATATAATCCCTCCACCAAAGCACCATTCCCCTCTTTTTCTTTTCTTTGATATTTTTTGGTAAGTTTTTTATTATTATTTCAGTATCTTTACCGACATTGTTATAAGTTTAATTTCTCGAACATTTCAAGACTAGGTTTGAACTTTGCACCATTCTCGTTTATATCTGATTCTGGCGCATTAGCATGCATCGCCAAAATTGTTACTGTTCTTAAATGTTACTAACGCAAAATGAACTATCAAGATATTGGATTTATTTTTGAATGATAGGATAATATGATTATTAAATCTCTCCTAAAATAAACTACCAACATGAAGCTGACAAAAACGTGTAAATACTATCACTTCCAACTGTGCAATTTCATTCCACCTTCAAGTTTTGTTAATTGACACAAAAAGTAAAAACACAAGCTTGATATATATATATATATATATATATATATATATATATATATATATATATATATATATATATATATATGAGACAAAATTAATTTACATCGTGTAAATACTTTTTTTACTTACACTTCAACTGTGCAGATTCATTTTATCCACCTTATTTTTAACGAAATAATTTGTCGTTAATAAAAGTGACATCAAAAGTTAAAACAAGTGTAAGCTTGAAAAAAAAATATATATATATATATATACACATATTATTTTACATATTTATAATTTTTAGTTTTTGATTATAGTTTATTTCTTTTAATTTTTTGTATACTAATACTTTTACTTTGTAACTGTGAGATGATGTGCAATTTGCATATGTGCAATAGATAATATTTTCTCCATTCTTTTTGTCTTTTTTTTTTTTAAAAAATTACTCCTTTTTATCTCTTGCTTTAAAAAATTAATAATGCATTAATTAATTTCTTTTTTAAACTTTTTACTTTTATTAATAAGTAAAAAAGAAGATTAATAAGTTAATATTAATATTTTAAATATTTTAATAAAGATCGATTCAATCAACTGAAATATTTTTGTTTATAATTGAAATTATTTAATAATTTTTTTATCATGTAATTACTTTAAAAACATAAAAAAAAGAAAAAAAGTAAATTCTTTAATTACAGTTTTCAGCGACCAAACTGGGAGGATAATCACAATGACATCTAAGGAAACATTGTAAACATAAATTGGCTGTAATTGTACACCAAAAAAAACCATTGGCTGTAATTTGTAGCTACCCGTGCGGCCATTAATCATAGCTCTGATTTGAGGGGAGGTACACCGTACACTACAAGTGTGTCGGTATCACTGACTGATCACTGATTAGTGCTTCTTACTGAATAGCAAGATTCTTATTTTTGGCTAAAATGATACTTTTTAAAAAATAATTATATCACATTATTTTTTTATCACATTATTATTTACATAATTTTTTAATAATTATGATTAAATAAAAAAATGATAAAAAACTAATATAGTTAATAATATAAAAAAATAATGTGAAAAAATTATAATTGATACTTTTCCTATCTGAACTCTGTAAACAGACAAGTGCCAGCTGGCTCCAGATTTTGCTAAAGACTTTTTTCCCTTTCGTCTTCTGTCCCTTCTATTTTCCCCGCATCTTCCCATCGCGTGTTCCTCTCAGGCTTTACAGCATTGTGACTCTAATTCAAGGATCAAACTGCCATACTTTTTTTTAATGGTAGATTAAATTACTCTCGCAATTTGAGATTAGGAGGAGTAATTAGGTAAAGATTTCTCTAAATAATGATTCTAAGATTAGAATAATTGATATTACAAGTAAGGGTTGTTTGAGTCGCCGTCAACTTTTACTCTCACTGATCACCTTTAGGTAAACAAACCGCCATACTTCATTCAACATTTTTTCCATTTTATTTTTCTTTTCCTCTCTCTCTTTCTCTTAATGTTACTTCTGCCATGACTACTATGTATTTATCATGTCGAATATTTCTATTGATATTTCTGTACGCGAAGCATAATATATGAAAAAAAGAAAAAAGAAAAAGCAAAAGACCACAATATATAGAGTTATTTCTCTTCTCATTAATTTCTTCTTCCTCTTCTTTATTTCGAAAACATTACAACACAATAAATTTGACAAAAGACTCCGTAGTAATCCCGGGTGAAACCTCCACTACTGCTCCCGTTTTGGCTCACAAACCAAAGATTTCTCTCCTCTGTCTCTTACTGCACGTTACCAGGTTTGATTTTACCTTTTCCCACTTTATATCCTTCAGATTCTTCTCTTCTAATTCTGACACTTTCTGCGCTGGCCATTCGTTTTCTCTCTTTCCCTTTTCTTTATTCTATTTCTCAGTTGGTTTCCTTTTATCTTCTCCATCTCCACCCTCTCTGTTTTTTTCCTTCCACGGACTGATAGTTTTCGCCAAAACAAGATTGTACCTTAGCTTCCCCTCTAGTTATACCAATCTTACTTCCCTGGACTTGACTTTGTTTTTGATTCTTCATTTTTATCGATTGCACTTCATCATGAAGAAGAGACTTTTGGACAAGTTAAGGTTCTTTCTTCTTTCCCTGGTTTCTTCCTATCTAAGGGAAGCACCTCTGTAGATACATTCATTTGGCTCTGAAAACAACATAGGAGGACATTCTTCCATTGCCCCCACAAACCTTGAAATGCAGTCAAAGAGGACACACAAAGAAACAACGATGAAGTCAACGATCAACAGCATGTTTTCAAGGGGCAAAAGGAGTGACACGGGTTTTCATAGCACCCCAAATGTGGCTGAATGGGAATTAAGACCAGGAGGAATGTTGGTGCAAAAGCGTAATTCAGATGTGAATCAAAATTCCACATCTGCTTCTGCTTCCACCATTAGGGTCAAAGTGAAGTATGGCCCATCCTATCACGAAATTCGTATCAGTTCTCATGCAAGTTTTGGTACATGTTGCTTTGGAATATCCTCTCTGTGTTTTTGTTCAGAGATTATTTTGATTATAACATGATTTTATTGGATTATGGTTCTTTTTGGGGTGCAGGGGAACTGAAAAAAATGTTAACTGGACCTACAGGATTGCATGCTCAAGATCAGAAGTTGATTTTCAAGAAAAAAGAAAGAGATTCAAAATCATATCTTGATGTTGAAAGGGTCAAAGATGGATCAAAATTGGTGCTGCTTGAGGACATTGAAAGTAGAGAACGAAGGATACTTGAGACGTTAAAAATAGCAAAGAAGGAGAAGACTTTAAAATCCTTGAAGGAAATCAACATGGAGGTTGACAAACTCGCCAAGAAGGTACCTAATTTCACAAACAATGTGCATAGTTTCACTTTTAATTTCTACACTGTAAAAGGGTCTACATATTTTTGCAATAAATGGCTTTAATTCAATGAAATTGGGTAGGTTGAAGCTTTGAAAGATGCTGCTTCTACAGGCCGGATTATAGCAGAGTTGGATGTAGAGAGTTTGACAGAAAATTTGATGAGAATATTGATTACATTAGATGAAATTTGCGCTGAGGGAGAACTGAAATTGCAGAGAAGAGAGCAGGTAAGTTTAGATTATTTTGATAACTGCAATTTATCAATTTGATATTTATGTTATTTACGTTATACGTTTTGGAAAATTATTTATGTGAAGGTTAGGAGAGTTCAGAAGCATATTGAGACTCTTGATATGTTGAAGATGCCAAAGCCAAACTCCATTCCCCTAAAAAATGAAGATAACATGTTAAGGAAGGTCAAGGTGCATTCTGGTGTTCAAAAGCAGCACGTGCAGGGAAGGCAGGGAAACACAGCAGTAGAGCAAATTCCTAAGAAGCAGGAACCATTAAAACATTCTGACCCAGTAGTAGTTACAACAAAATGGGAAACTTTTGATTAAGAGTTGAAGATTGCTACAAAAATGCCTCCCATATAAAAGAGTGCATTCGATGAGTCATCTAGGTGTGAGTGTTAGTTACCGGTTTTCTCTTCCCGGTGGCTTTTGCCTTGAATACTTAAATTAATTCTTTTACGGCTTCACATTATAAATTATTGGGCTGCAATTTAATTCCAGAAGCTAGTTCTTAGCAAAGGGTGGTTCGTGTTTCATTTTCCTATTTGCTTTTTATGCTGGGATGCTCAGCTCTTCACAATTTTTACATATAGCAAAGTAGCAAATACTGAAGGTGCTGAGCAAGATTAATTGTAACTGCTCCCAAGTGATCTTTTTAATTATTATTAAATGATGAAATTATTAAATATTTTTTTATATTTTAAAATATTAATAAAATTTATTAAAAATGCGTTTTAGAAAGTTATAACAAAATTTTATGAAAAATGATAGTGGGTTTGCAGAGTTTAGGGTTATAATGAAATTGTCTAAATTGTACATTTTTCTATTGAAGAACAAAGAAAATTTATCTGAACATCTGCTGGTGAAATGGTAATCTCTGTGTTCGATGGGTTTTCCTCTCTTCTTCTGTCGGTGTGATTGTGCTTAGCTGTGAGCATTTTTCTTTTGATACAGGTGGGTAGGGACCATGTAATCAATCATAGCCTTAATTATGTACAGAGTGCATTAATATTGAGATAAATGATCTTTGTTGCTAGCTCGGGACTATTCCTCCGCTTGGCCAATCATTTTAACTGATTCATTGTTTTTTTCTGAGTTCTATCAGATTGAAGAGAATTTTTGCTTAAATTTAAAATAATTAAATTAGGGGTATTAATTTAATTAATATTTAATATTTTTATAAATTTTTTATTTTTAATTATGTAATATAAAAATTTATAAAATTATTAAATATTAATTAATTTGATATTTTAATTAAATATTTTAAATTTATGTAAAAATTTCTCTCGATTAAAATGTTTTGCACCAGTGAGTATGAAGTGCAGATATTATTGATCAGTTAAGAATTTTATAGATTTTTTATTTCCTGTAAACTACAAAACGTATGACAAAGTTGGGAAATCGAGATTTGCATATATATGTTCTCACCATGTCAAAAAAAAAAAAAAGTTCTTATTTTGGGTGCTGTGAAAAACTGACGAAAATACTGAAGAATAATGCAAGGCACTGAGAAAAAATTGTAGAGCACGCAAAATGAGAAAGAGAATAGAATTATATTCTATTACAAATTAAATAAAGAAGTTAATTAGTTGTTGTTATTTGTTAATTAGTTATAAATCACTTAGTTTGTTAGCTTAACTGCACATGCAAGTTCATTGTATAAATAGGAAGAATACCATTCTGTAATGTAATAGATTCACTCATTTTTCATGAATGTGAGAATTCTCTTTTTTTCTCTTTCTCTGGTTTCTCTAATTTTACCATTATCAACATGGTATCATTCGCTATTCGTTTCTGCCGCAATCGATTCTACCATTGATGCATGCGTTTCTTCTTTAGTTTCTTTGCATCTATGACAACATCGACTTATTCTGATTTTCTCACAAATTCTTCAAATCTCTATTTTCTTCACTCAAATGAAAATCCTGCACTGATTCTGGTTTCACCTTCATTAGACAACAAGAATTATCACGCTTGGGCGCGTTCTATGCATATTGCTTTAATCTCCAAGAACAAGGAGAAGTTCATTGATAGAACCCTTCCAAAACCTCAAGCAACCGATCCAATGTTCGTTCCTTGGACCCGATGCAATATGATGGTGCTCTCTTGGATTCAACGTTCCACTTCCGAGTCAATTCTCAAATCCATTCTCTGGATTGATATAGCTGCTGGAGTTTGGAGTAATTTGCGTACAAGATTCTCACGATGTGATATATTTCGCATTTCTGATATTCAAGAAGATCTTTATCGTTTCAGACAAGGAAGTTTGGGAGTTTTGAATATTTTACTCAATTGAAGGTTCTATGGGATGAATTAGAAAATTATAGACCCCTTCCATATTGTAAGTGCACTTTGCCATGTTCTTGTGGGGGATATACTTCAGTAAAAATCTTTAGACAGTAGGATTATGTCATTCGGTTTATTAAAGGATTGAATGAAAAATTTTCTCATACCAAGTCCCAAATTATGTTGATGGATCCCTTGCCTGATATTGACAAAGCCTTTTCATTGGTTATTCAATAAGAGAGGGAATTGATTGGGTCAATTTCTAGTCAAGAAACTACTGATACTTCATTGACTCCTCTGACTCAATCTTTTCAAGTAAATTATGCTGGTTCAAACGATGTTTCTGGTTCTGAAAATAGAAGCACATATGCTGGCAGAGGTTGAGGCCAGAACCCTTATGGGAGACCTCCAAATTCTGGACCTACTCGAATATGCTCTCATTGTGGGAGATTTAATCACACAATTGACACATGCTATCTTAAGCATGGATTCCCTCCTGGTTACAAATCAAAAGGCAAGGCACAAGCCAACAATTTAGTCACTGATGCACATGGTCAAGCCAATTCAGAATCTCAGAATCAAGGATCACAGTTTGGTTTTACAAAAAAGTAGTATCAAGGCATCATTACTCTCCTACAACAATCAAATGTCTCAACCTCAAAACCTGCATCAGCTCCAATTCCCCCACCTACATATCACCACATGACTAATGCAGTAGTTACCTGTCCTTTAGCCTTTAATATTGATTCTACAAAATTTAATCGTAAGCATCCTCACATTTGGATCGTTGATACAAGTGCGACAGACCATATATCTTTCAATTTTCAAGCTTTCACTGCATTTAAACATATCCCACCTATTCCTGTTTCATTGCCAAATGGTTCCCAAGTTTATGCTTCAATTGTTGGCACTGTAACAATTTCTAATTCCCTGATTCTGCATAATGTCTTATATCTTCCAGAATTTAATGTCAACCTCATCTCAGTCACACAGTTAGCCCAAACTAATGATTGTCGTTTGTTGTTTACTGAGAATTCTTGTGATATATTGCAGAATCATTCCAAGAAGATGATTGGCACAACTAGCTTGCACAAAGGACTGTATGTGATAGGCAGTGAGACACACAATGTTGCTGGAAGCTTGTGTAATTCAATTACAAGCAAAGAAACTTTTAGTCTTTGGCACATGAGGCTAGGTCATCTTTCTAATTCTAGTTTGCAATGTATTGCAAAACAGTTTCCTTTTATCCCTTGTATAAATCATACACTTCCCTGTGATATTTGCCACTATGCTAAACAAAGAAAATTTCCATTTTCTCACAGTGTTTCTTCCACTAGTTTTCCATTTGACATTTTACATGCTGATATTTGGGATCTATATGCAACCCCTTTTCTTCTTGGACATAAATACTTTTTTACTTTACTAGATGATTTTAGTAGGTTTACATGAGTGGTTTTTCTTAAAACTAAAGATGAAGCTAGAAAATCCCTTCAAAACTTCATAGCTTTCATTGAAAATCAGTTTCATTCTACTTTAAAATGTCTAAGGTCAGATAATGGTAATGAGTTTGTAGCTATGACTGAATTTTTCCTTTCCAAAGGGATTCTTCACTAAAGGTCTTGTGTTGAAACACCCCAACAAAATGGGATAGTGGAAAGAAAACACCAACATATCCTAAATGTAGCAAGGGCCCCCTCTTGTCATTCAAATGTTCTAATTTCCATGTGGAATTTTTGTGTCCAACATGCTATTCACATCATCAATAGGATTCCTACTTCCACATTAAAATTAAAATCTCCTTATGAGGTTTTATATTCTCAACCACCTTTCTCGAAGGATCTCAAGGTGTTTGGTTGTTTGAGTTTTGCTTCTACTTTACAAGCTCACAGAACAAAGTTTAATTCAAGGGCAAGAAAATCTGTTTTCCTAGGGTACAAAGAGGGTACCAAAGGCTATATATTATATGACCTTGTCTCTAATGAAATTTTTGTTTCTAGAAATATGATCTTCTATGAGAATCATTTTCCCTTTGGCAATTTTACAACACCTAGTTCAGTTTCCCCTACTCCCATACCTGCTAATTCACATCAAAACTTTGATGATACTTCAGTTTCTATTCCTGTACCTGTTATGTCTGGAAATTTACCTATTGATCAATCTGTTTCTGCTCCTATACCTGCTGAGCATTCTGTTTATGCCCCTACTTTTGTTTCCTTGCCTCAAAGACAGCCAACTAGGATCAAAACAAAGCCTAGTTATCTCAATGACTATAATTGCCATCTGGTTTCCAGCAGTTGTGCCAATATATCTTTAGGTACATCTCCTTCTTATCCTATTTCTTCTTTTCTTTCTTATGATAAATGTTCACCTTCATATAAAGCTTTTTGTTGTAATATCACCACTACCACTGAACCTAAAACCTTTACCCAAGCTTCAAAATTTGATTGTTGGAAGAAAGCAATGGATACTGAATTACATGCTCTTGATCAAAATCATACTTGGTCTTTGGTATAGCTTCCAAATGGTAAGACTCCTATAGGTTACAAATGGGTCTATAAGACAAAATATCATGCAAATGGTTCAATTGAGAGGTATAAGGTTCGGTTGGTAGCCAAGGGATATACTCAAATGGAGTGCATTGACTATTTTGACTAATTTTCCCCAGTTGTAAAGATTACAACAGTTCGGGTTGTAATACCCTTAAGTACATGTTAGACTGGTAAATGGTTACGAAAGGTAGCATTTAACTTGTTTAGCATGTCAGTCAAGTTTTGTGACAATCTGAGTTCATTTAGGCACTTAGTTGCAACATAAAAGTTGTAAAATGGCTTAAAATGACTCAGATAATAGCATAAGTTGCTAAGTTAAGAGAAATAAACATAGAGAGTTTATTTCTAGGTCACAAATAAGCCAAATAAGATGTGGTAAAAGTTTCAAGAGAATCGAGTCGGTGGTATTTTTAGGCATACGAGTTGTGCTTTTAATGCCGATTGATCCCTAGCAGATATAGAAAATAATGAGAAAAGAGAAACAACAACTTAGATGAATCTTATGATTTATTCTAAGGTTGTTGGAAGCAGGGAAACTCGAATTAGCATGATTCGGGTATCCATAGCGAGATAGAAGTTTCAGTATTAATCTTTTCCCGTAATTCCTTCGCACGTCCCTTCCCCCTTTATATTTGGTTCTCCTCGGCAGAGAAGAAGAGAAACCGAAAACCAGAGAAGAAAAGAGAGAAAGGGGAGAGGAGAGAAGGGAAGAAGAAGGGAAGAGGAAGATCAAGCTTCAAGATTCAAGGCTTCAATCTTCAAGAGGTAGGGGTTTAGAGCTTTTATTCATCTCTATTCTCTATGTATGCATATAGATACATAATATGCTAATTTGAGTTCTAGAGATGTTAGAAGAGTTTGGCTTGCATAGAAGTGTTCCTTGGGTCATTTATGACTTGTCTATAACATCAACTTAAGAAAGAAGACCCTTGAATCACAAAGTGAGCCTTAAGTTAAAGAATGAAGAACTTTAGCCATAATCCAAATTAAGAGATTTAAGAGAGTAATTGATGTTCCTAAATGTTAAAGAATTGATTAGGGACTTAGAATTACTTAGAATTTGGATTGAGATGGCTTGGAATCAGCAGAAATGATCAATAGAAGCGAAGAAACCCGCAGGCTGCAGAATGCAGAACCGGGTTCTGGCGATGGCGCCATGGCGTGGAGATAGTCACGCCGCGCGCGCGAGAGTTTTCGCCGGGAATGCCGCGGCGTGGAGGAAGCATGCCGCGGCGTGAGGTTAAAAATTAGCCCAGCGGTAGCCCTCGAGAGAAGGGCGCCGCGGCGTGCAAATCTTGTCTTGCGACGTGAGACCACTGAAGCTCCAAAATGATGTTTTTGGATGTTATGAGGTGCTATAGTTAATGGAATCATTAAGACATGTTTCCTAAGTGTGTTAAGGCACAAGTTAGGATATTTTCAAGTGGAAAATATCTATCCAACAAGTATGAGAAAGCATAGGCTTTTAAGCATCCTAAAGGAAAGGTTTGCTTTAAGTAATGATATTGCACTTTAGGCAACTTAATGTTGCAACTGATATCACTTAAGATGTGATGAGATAGTGCAATAGAGATGAATAATAGTATTCACTCTAGTAGAGAATGATGAGAAATGTATGAACCTTAGGAAATCCAAGAATAGTGGATTACCTTAGGAAGGTACCTAGAAGCTTAGGCAACAAAGAGTTGCAAGTAAGAGCCACTCTAGAGTTAGATTACATGAGTGGAGACAAGATTGTGTAATAGTTCCACAGAGGGACGTTTAGGTACTTAGTCTCAAGTTAAGTGAGACTTAGTACATTGTTAAATACACAAGAAGAGGAATTATGACTAAGAAGATGTCATAGCGAGAAAGTAGAACAGAAATGTACAACAACTCAAGTATAAGTTAAGATGAGTTAGAAGTACAAGATAAAGAGAAGATACTTCCTTAGATGCAAGTAAAGCATGGAAGTTGAGTTTAGAATAAGTATGTTAGCACACAAGTGTAGTATACGCTACTACCGAAGTGTGATAGAAAAGGAAAGTTAGATGCATGAACTACTCTCTTTAGACAAAGTTGAGTTAATTATGCAAAGTTTTAGAGAAATGCTCTCTCAGTTCCTTAAGCAAGGTTAGATGAGGCATTAGTTAAGATAGACTCTTTCACTAGGATGAGTTGAGTCTATAGAAAAGAGTAAGATGGTGTTTATGTAAGAGATAAACATAACACTAAGCTCTTCACACACTAGAGAGTTAAGCTAGTGTGAAGATGAAGAGAAAGGACCTTAGGGCAACCAAGATTAGTGGTTCGCCAAAGGTAAGTACCTAACACCTCGAACGTAAGGTTGCATTAGAGATCACTTAAGAGAAAGGAGTGATGAGGTGAAGTTTAGGTACAAGTAAGAGACATAGTTTAGTAATGTTTACACGAGAATGTAACGTTATATGACGTGAGGTCATTCAGCCGGGAGGTAAGGGATCGAGAGAAGTTCCTAAGGGAACAAGTATTCCTAACCAAGTGCTAAGGTTACATATAGTATGAGGTTACTGATTCTCCTCATCACAAGGGTAAACATAAGAAGACTAGAATATGCTTAGCTCTTAGAGGAACTAAGTATATAAGTATGTACGAAAGTCTATGAATTAGTCAAGTAGGATCGATCTAGTGAGTATCCTTTGATGTTAATCATGAAGGCAAAAGGAGATAGATGGGTGTCCGAAGGACTTTTGAGAAGGACATAACCCTGATGTCTCGATGTGCCAAGGCCTAAGGAGATAAGTGGGAAATCCAGAGACGCTCTTTGAGCAAGGATGAAGCCCGAATTTCTCAATGAGCCGGGATACGTGTAAGGTGAGGATGAGGTTTCCTCTATTTACCACTAGATGATATCTTGACTAGTTCCTAGCAAATTCCTTCGCTCCAAATCAAAACTCTGCATTTGCATTTCATTCATATGCACTTAGGATTCCTTAGGCATATTCATTACATATCATTAGCATTGCATTTACGGACAGTTGTATGGGCATTGTCCGTCACTGTTGGTATGTACAGATGTATGGTATTTGTATATATTAGCAGCAGTGTGTTCACTCTTGATTGTTATCACACTATTAGAAAGTGTATAAGTTATGAGAAAAGAGGAGGAAACTCCTAAGTTATGAGAAAAGAGGAGGCAACTCCTAAGTTATGAGAATAGAGGAGGAAACTCCTAAGTTATGAGAATAGAGGAGGAGGAAACTCCTAAGTTGTGAGAATAGAGGAGGAAACTCCTAAGTTAGAATTATAGCATTTGTTATATATTTTGTTATATACAATGTTATAGAGAACTGTATTGGAATTGCTTTTACTTGAGAATGTTAATTCTCACCCCGATTGCTATTCCATGTAAATCCGGATGCGAGTTTCGGATGTGAGGTTGAATGCAGGTGCAGATCGATACGAGGCAAAGGCTCAGGTACAGAGATGCAAACCTTGCCAAGGATGAGAAGATAAAGCATGAAGACTAGAATAGTTTTTATTGCTTTCAGTAGACAGAACTTATGTAATAAGTTTATGTTTGTTCTGTAAGTTTTATGTTATATGTATTACAATAAGCCCTCAGGTGGCTAAGTTTGTATATATATATATATGTATGAGTTTAAGTTTTTCCGCAATCTCTCAAGGCTTTCTATAATTACTCAGTTGTGATTATAGATATATGTTAGTATGTAGTATAGAAGTGACATCTCTAGTACTGATTATCTTTATATATCTCTGTCTATCTAGGATATATCTGGATATCTGTATTAGGGTGTTACATTTTGGTATCAGAGAGTTCATCCTGTTGAGCCGGGGTATGGACTGACTATGCTTAGGCATAAGAAACAGTTTAGTAGAAAGTTATGCATTCTTTTATCTCTTTTTGAGATAAGCAGATGGAATTGCATGACTAGAGACTCTGTAAAGAAAGAGAATACCGAGCTTTTAGAGAAATGGCTGCTTTGTGTTGAGAGAAGCGGTACCCATTAGTAGAAGTCTATCGAAGTGATAGAATAGAACTCGCTTAGCTAGTAGCGAAGACGAGAGAGAACTTTTGAGGAATCGGTGTTTCTCGAGTTCAAGAAAGATACTCCTTTGTTTTCAAGGGAGCGTTTAGTTCAGCCGAGTTAGAAGATGGTTTCATGTGATGGAAGAGATCCTTGAGACCATAGCAAGCGCCGATGAATAGAAAGTGACCTTGCTTCGTAAGGGTTAGTAGGTGAAGCCGAAAGGCGATGAGATGAAGCGAGAGAGGTTACTAGAGATGGTTAGTACTCGAACCACATGAGAGGTGTTTAGAGTTACTTTCCTAGATAAGTATTATTCCCTTGAGTTAGAGAAAGCAAAGGAAAGAAGAATTCCTAAAGTTAGAGCAAGGGGATATTACTTGAAGATCGAATGCAAAGCAATTCAAGAATGTCAAGAGTTCTTTTCTTATTTTACGTCCAATCCGGATAAAGACCGGAAGTGAGTAAAATTTGAAGTAGAACTTGGAGAAGACATTAGAAGAATTGCGATGCAAAAGGAGGTTATAGACTTCTTTGCTCTAGTCGGTGCATGCGAGTTGTAGAAGTAGCCTCGATGGAACAAGAGTTAGAAAGTTCCTAATGAGGAAAAGATCGGATGTTGAGGTCGGTGAGAGTGTCTTTTGATCTCAAGTTGTATCGAGTTGCACAGTGGAAGCTTGGAGTAATGATAAGTATAAGAAGAGTGCTTGTAGAGGAGCAACTCTAAGGAGAAAAGCAAATCAAGCTTCCAGTAACTAAGATGTGCTAGATGTGGTAAGATACATGGATGTAGACCATTTTGATGGGTAATCCATGAGCTACATAAGTAAGTAACCAGGACATCGTAAGAGAGATGGTTCTTGGACAAAAGAAAGCGACGAAATCTTCCAACTTGGTATGAGATGAGAACACATGTAAAGAGAAATCTTTTAAGGTGTGTATAAGAAGAGAATAGATTTACTTTGTAGATCATGTTGATTTACTTTGTGAATCTAGTTGCTTACCTTGTTGGTATGGTTTGGTTGTTCGAGAGAGAAGGATGATCAGGTAAGATCAATTGAGAGAATCTTTGAATTTTCTCGGAGATGATCTAAGACTTGGTTATCATAGAAGCATAGTAAAGTAAAGCGATTTTCGAGAGTTTTCCAGAATTACGAAAGGACATGAAAAGTATGTCAAAGGTAGTTTTGGAAACTTTTGAAAAGAAGGGTTAAGTACCAAGAAAACCGAAAGTCGGTTTTGGATTACAAGTGGTACAGTTTAAGAGTTATGTAATTTCTTAAGACAGAAATTGCAGAGAACCCCAGCAGAGTTTAAGCAGTGGTACAATGGGTAGAGTAACCATTGTATCCAAGAGCAGAGAATCTATCAGTAGATTTTCTAAGTTAGTGCTACCTGGTTTAGGCCAGTTAAGAGGTAGTACCCAGTAATGGACTCTAGATAGTGAGTTTGTTTTCCAAGAGTAGAAGAGAAGGTTGATTACTACGTTAGTTTTGGTAATTCCAAATTCCCGAGAGAACTTTGAAGTAGACAGTTATACTTCGAAGATGGGACTAGGGTATGTTAGATGCAATAGAGGTAGGTAGATGCCTACGCATCAAGCGATTCGATCTGCAAGAGAAGGACTACCCTAGGTATGATTTGGAATTAGCCATAGTAGTGATACCTTATAGTTTTGGAGACATAACTCATAAGGAGTCTAGTTAGAGATGTTCGGCGATCATGATAGCTTAAGATGCTTGTGGATCGGAGGAAGGCGGACATGAAGCGGAATAGATGGAAAGAGTTTTCAAGGTTCATAACCTTGAGTTGAGATATCATTCGGGTAATGCCGGTGTAGTGGTTATCCTAGATGATAGTCCAAGAGAGAGTGAATTCTTGAGAGTTTTCGAGAATTTGAGTCTAGCGGTGACTATGATTCCGAGATAGTCTCTCGGTGAGCAAGGTGGACATAGTAAGAGGCCTAAAGGCTCGGATTTCTTTGAAGCTCAGAAAGGAGAATGAAGCTCTAAGGGACAAGTGTGAGCAGATTTTCAAGGGAACCCTTAAGGATTTTGTTATGACTAAGAGGGAATGACGAAGTTTAGAGATAACTTTGTCTTCCAAGAGAGTCAAAAATCAAGAAAAGGATTCCGAGGAAGCTCACCGGAGAAAGTGTACCATCTATCAAGAGGCTACTAAGGTTTTCCAAGAGTTAAGGAAGATGTATAGTAACATAGTATGTTAAAGAACATAAGAGAATATGTTGAGCGGCAGATAAAGGTGGCAAGATTAAGTAATCCACCAATCTTTTGCTAAGAACAGATAGCTATTTTCTAGATAAGGTAGTTCAACTACTTTTGAAGGGAATAGTTAGGATTCATAGAGTTTCAGTGAATATAGTGTCTGAGAGAGATACTAGATTCACACTTGGTTTTGAAAGCCTTATAAGAAGGAGTTCAAAGCTAAGTTATGTTTTAGTACAGCTTACCATCCATAAGCATAGAGATCAAGAGCTTTGAGATAAGCAGATCTAGTCAAGAGAAAGTGGTTGGGAGAAGCTGGTACTAAAGAAGGACTGCATAGAAGCAGAAGTTCCATGTAGAGTTTTGTTTAGCCAGAATTGTTTACGTGAGGTGAACAATTTTGGGGACAAAATTTTAAAAAGGAGGGGAGAAATGTAATACCCTTAAGTACATGTTAGACTGGTAAATGGTTACGAAAGGTAGCATTTAACTTGTTTAGCATGTCAGTCAAGTTTTGTGACAATCGAGTTCATTTAGGCACTTAGTTGCAACATAAAAGTTGTAAAATGGCTTAAAATGACTCGAGATAATAGCATAAGTTGCTAAGTTAAGAGAAATAAACATAGAGAGTTTATTTCTAGGTCACAAATAAGCCAAATAAGATGTGGTAAAAGTTTCAAGAGAATCGAGTCGGTTTGGTATTTTTAGGCATACGGGTTGTGCTTTTAATGCCGATTGATCCCTAGCGATATAGAAAATAATGAGAAAGAGAAACAACAACTTAGATGAATCTTATGATTTATTCTAAGGTTGTTGGAAGCGAGAAACTCGAATTAGCATGATTCGGGTATCCATAGCAGATAGAAGTTTCAAAACTTATTAATCTTTTCCCGTAATTCCCTTCACGTCCCTTCCCCTTTATATTTGGTTCTCCTCGGCGAGAGAAGAAGAAACCGAAAACCGAGAGAGAAGAAAAGAGAGAAAGGGAGAGAGGGAGAAGGGAAGAAGAAGGAAGAGGAAGATCAAGCTTCAAGATTCAAGGCTTCAATCTTCAAGAGGTAGGGGTTTAGAGCTTTTATTCATCTCTATTCTCTATGTATGCATATAGATACATAATATGCTAATTTTAGTTTTAGAGATGTTAGAAGAGTTTGGCTTGCATAGAAGTGTTCCTTGGGTCATTTATGACTTGTCTATAACATCAACTTAAGAAAGAAGACCCTTGAATCACAAAGTGAGCCTTAAGTTAAAGAATGAAGAATTTAGCCATAATCCAAATTAAGAGATTTAAGAGAGTAATTGATGTTCCTAAATGTTAAAGAATTGATTAGGGACTTAGAATTACTTAGAATTTGGATTGAGATGGCTTGGAATCAGCAGAAATGATCAATAGAGCAAAACCCGTGTTAGCGAGTGCGCAGTGCACTGGGGTTCTGGCGATGGCGCCGCGGCGTGGAGATAGTCACGCCGCGGCGCGAGAGTTTTCGCCGGAATGCCGCGGCGTGGAGGAAGCATGCCGCGGCGTGAGGTTAAAAATTAGCCCAGCGGTAGCCCTCGAGAGAAGGGCGCCGCGGCGTGCAAATCTTGTGCTTGCGACGTGAGACCCTGAAGCTCCAAAATGATGTTTTTGGATGTTCTCGAGGTGCTATAGTTAATGGAATCATTAAGACATGTTTCCTAAGTGTGTTAAGGCACAAGTTGGGATATTTTCAAGTGGAAAATATCTATCCATCAAGTATGAGAAAGCATAGGCTTTTAAGCATCCTAAAGGAAAGGTTTGCTTTAAGTAATGATATTGCACTTTAGGCAACTTAATGTTGCAATTGATATCACTTAAGATGTGATGAGATAGTGCAATAGAGATGAATAATAGTATTCACTCTAGTAGAGAATGATGAGAAATGTATGAACCTTAGGAAATCCAAGAATAGTGGATTACCTTAGGAAGGTACCTAGAAGCTTAGGCAACAAAGAGTTGCAAGTAAGAGCCACTCTAGAGTTAGATTACATGAGTGGAGACAAGATTGTGTATAGTTCCACGAGGGAACGTTTAGGTACTTAGTCTCAAGTTAAGTGAGACTTAGTACATTGTTAAATACACAAGAAGAGGAATTATGACTAAGAAGATGTCATAAGCGAGAAAGTAGAACGTTAAATGTACAACAACTCAAGTATAAGTTAAGATGAGTTAGAAGTACAAGATAAAGAGAAGATACTTCCTTAGATGCAAGTAAAGCATGGAAGTTGAGTTTAGAATAAGTATGTTAGCACACAAGTGTAGTATACGCTACTACCGTAAGTGTGATAGAAAAGGAAAGTTAGATGCATGAACTACTCTCTTTAGACAAAGTTGAGTTAATTATGCAAAGTTTTAGAGAAATGCTCTCGCCCTTAAGCAAGGTTAGATGAGGCATTAGTTAAGATAGACTCTTTCACTAGGATGAGTTGAGTCTATAGAAAAGAGTAAGATGGTGTTTATGTAAGAGATAAACATAACACTAAGCTCTTCACACACTAGAGAGTTAAGCTAGTGTGAAGATGAAGAGAAAGGACCTTAGGGCAACCAAGATTAGTGGTTCGCCAAAGGTAAGTACCTAACACCTCGAACGTAAGGTTGCATTAGAGATCACTTAAGAGAAAGGAGTGATGAGGTGAAGTTTAGGTACAAGTAAGAGACATAGTTTAGTAATGTTTACCGAGAATGTAACGTTATATGACGTGAGGTCATTCAGCCGGGAGGTAAGGGATCGAGAGAAGTTCCTAAGGGAACAAGTATTCCTAACCAAGTGCTAAGGTTACATATAGTATGAGGTTACTGATTCTCCTCATCACAAGGGGTAAACATAAGAAGACTAGAATATGCTTAGCTCTTAGAGGAACTAAGTATATAAGTATGTACGAAAGTCTATGAATTAGTCAAGTAGGATCGATCTAGTGAGTATCCTTTGATGTTAATCATGAAGGCAAAAGGAGATAGATGGGTGTCCGAAGGACTTTTGAGAAGGACATAACCCGATGTCTCGATGTGCCAAGGCCTAAGGAGATAAGTGGGAAATCCAGAGACGCTCTTTGAGCAAGGATGAAGCCCGAATTTCTCAATGAGCCAGGATACGTGTAAGGTGAGGATGAGGTTTCCTCTATTTACCACTAGATGATATACTGACTAGTTCCTAGCAAATTCCTTCGCTCCAAATCAAAACTCTGCATTTGCATTTCATTCATATGCACTTAGGATTCCTTAGGCATATTCATTACATATCATTAGCATTGCATTTACGGACAGTTGTATGGGCATTGTCCGTCACTGTTGGTATGTACAGATGTATGGGCGCTGTATATATTAGCAGTGTGTTCACTCTTGATTGTTATCACACTATTAGAAAGTGTATAAGTTATGAGAAAAGAGGAGGCAACTCCTAAGTTATGAGAAAAGAGGAGGCAACTCCTAAGTTATGAGAATAGAGGAGGAAACTCCTAAGTTATGAGAATGAGAATAGAGGAGGAAACTCCTAAGTTAGAATTATAGCATTTGTTATATATTTTGTTATATACAATGTTATAGAGAACTGATATTGGAATTGCTTTTACTTGAGAATGTTAATTCTCACCCCGATTGCTATTCCATGTAAATCCGTGATGCGGTTCGGATGCGGATGCGGAGTACCGATGCATCTCGGTCGAGACGAAAGGCTCGTACGAGAGATGCAAACCCTGCCAAGGATGAGAAGATAAAGCATGAAGACTAGAATAGTTTTTATTGCTTTCAGTAGACAGAACTTATGTAATAAGTTTATGTTTGTTCTGTAAGTTTTATGTTATATGTATTACAATAAGCCCTCAGGTGGCTAAGTTTGTATATATATATATATGTATGAGTTTAAGTTTTTCCGCAATCTCTCAAGGCTTTCTATAATTACTCAGTTATGATTATAGATATATGTTAGTATGTAGTATAGAAGTGACATCTCTAGTACTGATTATCTTTATATATCTCTGTCTATCTAGGATATATCTGGATATCCGTATTAGGGTGTTACATTTTGGTATCGAGCGGTTCATCCCGTTGAGCCGGGTATGGACCGACTATGCTTAGGCATAAGTAGCGAGTTTAGTAGAAAGTTATGCATTCTTTTATCTCTTTTTGAGATAAGCGGATGGAATTGCATGACTAGGAGACCGGTAAAGAAAGAGAATACCAGGCTTTTAGAGAAATGGTCTGCTTTGTGTTGAGAGAAGCGGACCGCCATTAGTAGAAGTCTATCGAAGTGATAGAATAGAACTCGCTAGCTAGTAGCGAAGACGAGAGAGAACTTTTGAGGAATCGGTGTTTCTCCGAGTTCAAGAAAGATACTCCTTTGTTTTCAAGGGAGCGTTTAGTTCAGCCGAGTTAGAAGATGGTTTCATGTGATGGAAGAGATCCTTGAGACCATAGCAAGCGCCGATGAATAGAAAGTGACCTTGCTTCGTAAGGGTTAGTAGGTGAAGCCGAAAGGCGATGAGATGAAGCGAGAGGTTACTAGAGATGGTTAGTACTCGAACCACATGAGAGGTGTTTAGAGTTACTTTCCTAGATAAGTATTATTCCCTTGAGTTAGAGAAAGCAAAGGAAAGAAGAATTCCTAAAGTTAGAGCAAGGGGATATTATCAAGATCGAGATGCAAAGCAATTCAAAGAATGTCAAGAATTCTTTTCTTATTTTACGTCCAATCCGGATAAAGACCGGAAGTGAGTAAAATTTGAAGTAGAACTTGGAGAAGACATTAGAAGAATTGCGATGCAAAAGGAGGTTATAGACTTCTTTGCTCTAGTCGGTGCATGCGAGTTGTAGAAGTAGCCTCGATGGAACAAGAGTTAGAAAGTTCCTAATGAGGAAAAGATCGATGTTGAGGTCGGTGAGAGTGTCTTTTGATCTCAAGTTGTATCGAGTTGCACAGTGGAAGCTTGGAGTAATGATAAGTATAAGAAGAGTGCTTGTAGAGGAGCAACTCTAAGGAGAAAAGCAAATCAAGCTTCCAGTAACTAAGATGTGCTAGATGTGGTAAGATACATGGATGTAGACCATTTTGATGGGTAATCCATGAGCTACATAAGTAAGTAACCAGGACATCGTAAGAGAGATGGTTCTTGGACAAAAGAAAGCGACGAAATCTTCCAACTTGGTATGAGATGAGAACACATGTAAAGAGAAATCTTTTAAGGTGTGTATAAGAAGAGAATAGATTTACTTTGTAGATCATGTTGATTTACTTTGTGAATCTAGTTGCTTACCTTGTTGGTATGGTTTGGTTGTTCGAGAGAGAAGGATGATCAGGTAAGATCAGTTGAGAGAATCTTTGAATTTTCTCGGAGATGATCTAAGACTTGGTTATCATAGAAGCATAGTAAAGTAAAGCAGATTTTCGAGAGTTTTCCAGAATTACGAAAGGACATGAAAAGTATGTCAAAGGTAGTTTTGGAAACTTTTGAAAAGAAGGGTTAAGTACCAAGAAAACCGAAAGTCGGTTTTGGATTACAAGTGGTACAGTTTAAGAGTTATGTAATTTCTTAAGACGAAATTGCAGAGAACCCCAAATGAGAGTTTAAGCGGTGGTACAATGGGTAGAGTAACCATTGTATCCAAGAGCAGAGAATCTATCGTAGATTTTCTAAGTTAGTGCTACCTGGTTTAGGCCGCTTAAGAGAGGTAGTACCCAAGTAATGGACTCTAGATAGTGAGTTTGTTTTCCAAGAGTAGAAGAGAAGGTTGATTACTACGTTAGTTTTGGTAATTCCAAATTCTCGAGAGAACTTTGAAGTAGACAGTTATACTTCGAAGATGGGACTAGGTATGTTAGATGCAATAGAGGTAGGTAGATGCCTACGCATCAAGGCGATTCGGTCACCGCAAGAGAAGGACTACCCTAGGTATGATTTGGAATTAGCCATAGTAGTGATACCTTATAGTTTTGGAGACATAACTCATAAGGAGTCTAGTTAGAGATGTTCAGCGATCATGATAGCTTAAGATGCTTGTGGATCGAGGGAAGCTGGACATGAAGCGAGAATAGATGGAAAGAGTTTTCAAGGTTCATAACCTTGAGTTGAGATATCATTCGGGTAATGCCGGTGTAGTGGTTATCCTAGATGATAGTCCAAGAGAGAGTGAATTCTTGAGAGTTTTCGAGAATTTGAGTCTAGCGGTGACTATGATTCCGGAGATAGTCTCTCGGTGAGCAAGGTGGACATAGTAAGAGGCCTAAAGGCTCGATTTCTTTGAAGCTCGGAAGGAGAATGAAGCTCTAAGGGACAAGTGTGAGCAGATTTTCAAGGGAACCCTTAAGGATTTTGTTATGACTAAGAGGGAATGACGAAGTTTAGAGATAACTTTGTCTTCCAAGAGAGTCAAAAATCAAGAAAAGGATTCCAGAGGAAGCTCACCAGAGAAAGTGTACCATCTATCAAGAGGCTACTAAGGTTTTCCAAGAGTTAAGGAAGATGTATAGTAGCATAGTATGTTAAAGAACATAAGAGAATATGTTGAGCGGCGATAAAGGTGGCAAGATTAAGTAATCCACCAATCTTTTGCTAAGAACAGATAGCTATTTTCTAGATAAGGTAGTTCAACTACTTTTGAAGGGAATAGTTAGGATTCATAGAGTTTCAAAGAATATAGTGTCTCGAGAGAGATACTAGATTCACACTTGGTTTTGAAAGCCTTATAAGAAGGAGTTCAAAGCTAAGTTATGTTTTAGTACACTTACCATCCATAAGCATAGAGATCAAGAGCTTTGAGATAAGCAGATCTAGTCAAGAGAAAGTGGTTGGGAGAAGCCGGGTACTAAAGAAGGACCGCATAGAAGCGAAGTTCCATGTAGAGTTTTGTTTAGCCGAATTGTTTACGTGAGGTGAACAATTTTGGGGACAAAATTTTAAAAAGGAGGGAGAAATGTAATACCCTTAAGTACATGTTAGACTGGTAAATGGTTACGAAAGGTAGCATTTAACTTGTTTAGCATGTCGGTCAAGTTTTGTGACAATCGAGTTCATTTAGGCACTTAGTTGCAACATAAAAGTTGTAAAATGGCTTAAAATGACTCGGATAATAGCATAAGTTGCTAAGTTAAGAGAAATAAACATAGAGAGTTTATTTCTAGGTCACAAATAAGCCAAATAAGATGTGGTAAAAGTTTCAAGAGAATCGAGTCGGTTGGTATTTTTAGGCATACGGGTTGTGCTTTTAATGCCGATTGATCCCTAGCAGATATAGAAAATAATGAGAAAGAGAAACAACAACTTAGATGAATCTTATGATTTATTCTAAGGTTGTTGGAAGCAGAGAAACTCGAATTAGCATGATTCGGGTATCCATAGCAGATAGAAGTTTCGGTATATTAATCTTTTTCCCGTAATTCCTTCACGTCCCTTCCCCTTTATATTTGGTTCTCCTCGGCAGAGAAGAAGAGAAACCGAAAACCAGAGAAGAAAAGAGAGAAAGAAAGAGGGAGAGAAGGGAAGAAGAAGGGAAGAGGAAGATCAAGCTTCAAGATTCAAGGCTTCAATCTTCAAGAGGTAGGGGTTTAGAGCTTTTATTCATCTCTATTCTCTATGTATGCATATAGATACATAATATGCTAATTTGAGTTTTAGAGATGTTAGAAGAGTTTGGCTTGCATAGAAGTGTTCCTTGGGTCATTTATGACTTGTCTATAACATCAACTTAAGAAAGAAGACCCTTGAATCACAAAGTGAGCCTTAAGTTAAAGAATGAAGAATTTAGCCATAATCCAAATTAAGAGATTTAAGAGAGTAATTGATGTTCCTAAATGTTAAAGAATTGATTAGGGACTTAGAATTACTTAGAATTTGGATTGAGATGGCTTGGAATCAGCAGAAATGATCAATAGAGCAAGAAACCCGCAGTGCAGTCTGCAGAACTGTGGTTCTTGGCGCGGCGCCGCGGCGTGGAGATAGTCACGCCGCAGCGCGAGAGTTTTCGCCGGGAATGCCGCGGCGTGGAGGAAGCATGCCGCGGCGTGAGGTTAAAAATTAGCCCAGCGAGTAGCCCTCGAGAGAAGGGCGCCGCGGCGTGCAAATCTTGTCTTGCCGACGTGAGACCCTGAAGCTCCAAAATGATGTTTTTGGATGTTCGAGGTGCTATAGTTAATGGAATCATTAAGACATGTTTCCTAAGTGTGTTAAGGCACAAGTTGGGATATTTTCAAGTGGAAAATATCTATCCATCAAGTATGAGAAAGCATAGGCTTTTAAGCATCCTAAAGGAAAGGTTTGCTTTAAGTAATGATATTGCACTTTAGGCAACTTAATGTTGCAATTGATATCACTTAAGATGTGATGAGATAGTGCAATAGAGATGAATAATAGTATTCACTCTAGTAGAGAATGATGAGAAAGGTATGAACCTTAGGAAATCCAAGAATAGTGGATTACCTTAGGAAGGTACCTAGAAGCTTAGGCAACAAAGAGTTGCAAGTAAGAGCCACTCTAGAGTTAGATTACATGAGTGGAGACAAGATTGTGTAATAGTTCCACAGAGGGAACGTTTAGGTACTTAGTCTCAAGTTAAGTGAGACTTAGTACATTGTTAAATACACAAGAAGAGGAATTATGACTAAGAAGATGTCATAAGCAGAAAGTAGAAGTAGAAATGTACAACAACTCAAGTATAAGTTAAGATGAGTTAGAAGTACAAGATAAAGAGAAGATACTTCCTTAGATGCAAGTAAAGCATGGAAGTTGAGTTTAGAATAAGTATGTTAGCACACAAGTGTAGTATACGCTACTACCGAAGTGTGATAGAAAAGGAAAGTTAGATGCATGAACTACTCTCTTTAGACAAAGTTGAGTTAATTATGCAAAGTTTTAGAGAAATGCTCTCGGTTCCTTAAGCAAGGTTAGATGAGGCATTAGTTAAGATAGACTCTTTCACTAGGATGAGTTGAGTCTATAGAAAAGAGTAAGATGGTGTTTATGTAAGAGATAAACATAACACTAAGCTCTTCACACACTAGAGAGTTAAGCTAGTGTGAAGATGAAGAGAAAGGACCTTAGGGCAACCAAGATTAGTGGTTCGCCAAAGGTAAGTACCTAACACCTCAAAGCAACGTAAGGTTGCATTAGAGATCACTTAAGAGAAAGGAGTGATGAGGTGAAGTTTAGGTACAAGTAAGAGACATAGTTTAGTAATGTTTACCGAGAATGTAACGTTATATGACGTGAGGTCATTCAGCCGGGAGGTAAGGGATCGAGAGAAGTTCCTAAGGGAACAAGTATTCCTAACCAAGTGCTAAGGTTACATATAGTATGAGGTTACTGATTCTCCTCATCACAAGGGTAAACATAAGAAGACTAGAATATGCTTAGCTCTTAGAGGAACTAAGTATATAAGTATGTACGAAAGTCTATGAATTAGTCAAGTAGGATCGATCTAGTGAGTATCCTTTGATGTTAATCATGAAGGCAAAAGGAGATAGATGGGTGTCCGAAGGACTTTTGAGAAGGACATAACCCCGATGTCTCGATGTGCCAAGGCCTAAGGAGATAAGTGGGAAATCCGAGACGCTCTTTGAGCAAGGATGAAGCCCGAATTTCTCAATGAGCCGGGATACGTGTAAGGTGAGGATGAGGTTTCCTCTATTTACCACTAGATGATATACTTGACTAGTTCCTAGCAAATTCCTTCGCTCCAAATCAAAACTCTGCATTTGCATTTCATTCACATGCACTTAGGATTCCTTAGGCATATTCATTACATATCATTAGCATTGCATTTACGGACAGTTGTATGGGCATTGTCCGTCACTGTTGGTATGTACAGATGTATGGGCGCTGTATATATTAGCAGTGTGTTCACTCTTGATTGTTATCACACTATTAGAAAGTGTATAAGTTATGAGAAAAGAGGAGGCAACTCCTAAGTTATGAGAAAAGAGGAGGCAACTCCTAAGTTATGAGAATAGAGGAGGAAACTCCTAAGTTGTGAGAATAGAGGAGGAAACTCCTAAGTTAGAATTATAGCATTTGTTATATATTTTGTTATATACAATGTTATAGAGAACTGGTATTGGAATTGCTTTTACTGAGAATGTTAATTCTCACCCCAGTTGCTATTCCATGTAAATCCGGATGCGAGTTCGGATGCAGTACCGATCACGGTCGAGATACAGATAAAGGCTCGAGTACGAGATGCAAACCCCGCTAAGGATGAGAAGATAAAGCATGAAGACTAGAATAGTTTTTATTGCTTTAAGTAGAACAGAACTTATGTAATAAGTTTATGTTTGTTCTGTAAGTTTTATGTTATATGTATTACAATAAGCCCTCGGTGGCTAAGTTTGTATATATATATGTATGAGTTTAAGTTTTTCCGCAATCTCTCAAGGCTTTCTATAATTACTCGGTTGTGATTATAGATATATGTTAGTATGTAGTATAGAAGTGACATCTCTAGTACTTGATTATCTTTATATATCTCTGTCTATCTAGGATATATCCGGATATCTGTATTAGGGTGTTACATTTTGGTATCGAGAGTTCATCCCGTTGAGCCGGGGTATGGACCGACTATGCTTAGGCATAAGTAAACGAGTTTAGTAGAAAGTTATGCATTCTTTTATCTCTTTTTGAGATAAGCGGATGGAATTGCATGACTAGGAGACTAGTAAAGAAAGAGAATACCGAGCTTTTAGAGAAATGGCTGCTTTGTGTTGAGAGAAGCAGACCGCCATTAGTAGAAGTCTATCGAAGTGATAGAATAGAACTCGCTAGCTAGTAGCGAAGACGAGAGAGAACTTTTGAGGAATCAAGTGTTTCTCGAGTTCAAGAAAGATACTCCTTTGTTTTCAAGGGAGCGTTTAGTTCAGCCGAGTTAGAAGATGGTTTCATGTGATGGAAGAGATCCTTGAGACCATAGCAAGTGCTGATGAATAGAAAGTGACCTTGCTTCGTAAGGGTTAGTAGGTGAAGCCGAAAGCGATGAGATGAAGCGAGAGGTTACTAGAGATGGTTAGTACTCGAACCACATGAGAGGTGTTTAGAGTTACTTTCCTAGATAAGTATTATTCCCTTGAGTTAGAGAAAGCAAAGGAAAGAAGAATTCCTAAAGTTAGAGCAAGGGGATATTACTGAAGATCAGAATGCAAAGCAATTCAAAGAATGTCAAGAATTCTTTTCTTATTTTACGTCCAATCCGGATAAAGACCGGAAGTGAGTAAAATTTGAAGTAGAACTTGGAGAAGACATTAGAAGAATTGCGATGCAAAAGGAGGTTATAGACTTCGCGCTCTAGTCGGTGCATGCGAGTTGTAGAAGTAGCCTCGATGGAACAAGAGTTAGAAAGTTCCTAATGAGGAAAAGATCGATGTTGAGGTCAGTGAGAGTGTCTTTTGATCTCAAGTTGTATCAGAGTTGCACAGTGGAAGCTTGGAGTAATGATAAGTATAAGAAGAGTGCTTGTAGAGGAGCAACTCTAAGGAGAAAAGCAAATCAAGCTTCCAGTAACTAAGATGTGCTAGATGTGGTAAGATACATGGATGTAGACCATTTTGATGGGTAATCCATGAGCTACATAAGTAAGTAACCAGGACATCGTAAGAGAGATGGTTCTTGGACAAAAGAAAGCGACGAAATCTTCCAACTTGGTATGAGATGAGAACACATGTAAAGAGAAATCTTTTAAGGTGTGTATAAGAAGAGAATAGATTTACTTTGTAGATCATGTTGATTTACTTTGTGAATCTAGTTGCTTACCTTGTTGGTATGGTTTGGTTGTTCGAGAGAGAAGGATGATCAGGTAAGATCAGTTGAGAGAATCTTTGAATTTTCTCGGGAGATGATCTAAGACTTGGTTATCATAGAAGCATAGTAAAGTAAAGCGATTTTCGAGAGTTTTCCAGAATTACGAAAGGACATGAAAAGTATGTCAAAGGTAGTTTTGGAAACTTTTGAAAAGAAGGGTTAAGTACCAAGAAAATCGAAAGTCAGGTTTGGATTACAAGTGGTACAGTTTAAGAGTTATGTAATTTCTTAAGACGAAATTGCAGAGAACCCCAAATAGAAGTTTAAGCGGTGGTACAATGGGTAGAGTAACCATTGTATCCAAGAGCAGAGAATCTATCGTAGATTTTCTAAGTTAGTGCTACCTGGTTTAGGCCGCTTAAGAGAGGTAGTACCCGGTAATGGACTCTAGATAGTGAGTTTGTTTTCCAAGAGTAGAAGAGAAGGTTGATTACTACGTTAGTTTTGGTAATTCCAAATTCCCGAGAGAACTTTGAAGTAGACAGTTATACTTCAAGATGGGACTAGGGTATGTTAGATGCAATAGAGGTAGGTAGATGCCTACGCATCAAGGCGCTTCGATCTGCAAGAGAAGGACTACCCTAGGTATGATTTGGAATTAGCCATAGTAGTGATACCTTATAGTTTTGGAGACATAACTCATAAGGAGTCTAGTTAGAGATGTTCAATGATCATGATAGCTTAAGATGCTTGTGGATCGAGAGGAAGCTGGACATGAAGCGAAATAGATGGAAAGAGTTTTTCAAGGTTCATAACCTTGAGTTGAGATATCATTCGGGTAATGCCGGTGTAGTGGTTATCCTAGATGATAGTCCAAGAGAGAGTGAATTCTTGAGAGTTTTCGAGAATTTGAGTCTAGCGGTGACTATGATTCCGGATAGTCTCTCGGTGAGCAAGGTGGACATAGTAAGAGGCCTAAAGGCTCGATTTCTTTGAAGCTCGGAAGGAGAATGAAGCTCTAAGGGACAAGTGTGAGCAGATTTTCAAGGGAACCCTTAAGGATTTTGTTATGACTAAGAGGGAATGACGAAGTTTAGAGATAACTTTGTCTTCCAAGAGAGTCAAAAATCAAGAAAAGGATTCCGAGAGAAGCTCACCGAGAAAGTGTACCATCTATCAAGAGGCTACTAAGGTTTTCCAAGAGTTAAGGAAGATGTATAGTAGCATAGTATGTTAAAGAACATAAGAGAATATGTTGAGCGGCAGATAAAGGTGGCAAGATTAAGTAATCCACCAATCTTTTGCTAAGAACAGATAGCTATTTTCTAGATAAGGTAGTTCAACTACTTTTGAAGGGAATAGTTAGGATTCATAGAGTTTCAGTATATAGTGTCTGAGAGAGATACTAGATTCACACTTGGTTTTGAAAGCCTTATAAGAAGGAGTTCAAAGCTAAGTTATGTTTTAGTACAGCTTACCATCCATAAGCATAGAGATCAAGAGCTTTGAGATAAGCAGATCTAGTCAAGAGAAAGTGGTTGGGAGAAGCTGGTACTAAAGAAGGACTGCATAGAAGCAGAAGTTCCATGTAGAGTTTTGTTTAGCCAGAATTGTTTACGTGAGGTGAACAATTTTGGGGACAAAATTTTAAAAAGGAGGGGAGAAATGTAATACCCTTAAGTACATGTTAGACTGGTAAATGGTTACGAAAGGTAGCATTTAACTTGTTTAGCATGTCAGTCAAGTTTTGTGACAATCTGAGTTCATTTAGGCACTTAGTTGCAACATAAAAGTTGTAAAATGGCTTAAAATGACTCAGATAATAGCATAAGTTGCTAAGTTAAGAGAAATAAACATAGAGAGTTTATTTCTAGGTCACAAATAAGCCAAATAAGATGTGGTAAAAGTTTCAAGAGAATCGAGTCGGTTTGGTATTTTTAGGCATACGGTTTGTGCTTTTAATGCCGATTGATCCCTAGCAGATATAGAAAATAATGAGAAAAGAGAAACAACAACTTAGATGAATCTTATGATTTATTCTAAGGTTGTTGAAGCAGGGAAACTCGAATTAGCATGATTCGGGTATCCATAGCAGATATAAGTTTCGGTATTAATCTTTTCCCGTAATTCCTCTTCACGTCCCTTCCCCTTATATTTGGTTCTCTCTCGAGAAGAAGAGAAACCGAAAACCAGAGAAGAAAAGAGAGAAAGGGAGAGGAGAGAAGGGAAGAAGAAGGGAAGAGGAAGATCAAGCTTCAAGATTCAAGGCTTCAATCTTCAAGAGGTAGGGGTTTAGAGCTTTTATTCATCTCTATTCTCTATGTATGCATATAGATACATAATATGCATACATAGAGAATAGAGATGTTAGAAGAGTTTGGCTTGCATAGAAGTGTTCCTTGGGTCATTTATGACTTGTCTATAACATCAACTTAAGAAAGAAGACCCTTGAATCACAAAGTGAGCCTTAAGTTAAAGAATGAAGAATTCTAGCCATAATCCAAATTAAGAGATTTAAGAGAGTAATTGATGTTCCTAAATGTTAAAGAATTGATTAGGGACTTAGAATTACTTAGAATTTGGATTGAGATGGCTTGGAATCAGCAGAAATGATCAATAGAGCAGCAAACCCGCAGCTGCAGAATTCTGCAGAACCAGGGTTCTGCTGATGGCGCCGCGGCGTGGAGATAGTCACGCCGCAGCGCGAGAGTTTTCGCCGGGAATGCCGCGGCGTGGAGGAAGCATGCCGCGGCGTGAGGTTAAAAATTAGCCCAGCAGTAGCCCTCGAGAGAAGGGCGCCGCGGCGTGCAAATGCTGTGCCGCGGCGTGAGACCCTGAAGCTCCAAAATGATGTTTTTGGATGTTCTGAGGTGCTATAGTTAATGGAATCATTGAGACATGTTTCCTAAGTGTGTTAAGGCACAAGTTGGGATATTTTCAAGTGGAAAATATCTATCCATCAAGTATGAGAAAGCATAGGCTTTTAAGCATCCTAAAGGAAAGGTTTGCTTTAAGTAATGATATTGCACTTTAGGCAACTTAATGTTGCAACTGATATCACTTAAGATGTGATGAGATAGTGCAATAGAGATGAATAATAGTATTCACTCTAGTAGAGAATGATGAGAAAGGTATGAACCTTAGGAAATCCAAGAATAGTGGATTACCTTAGGAAGGTACCTAGAAGCTTAGGCAACAAAGAGTTGCAAGTAAGAACCACTCTAGAGTTAGATTACATGAGTGGAGACAAGATTGTGTATTAGTTCCACAGAGGGAACGTTTAGGTACTTAGTCTCAAGTTAAGTGAGACTTAGTACATTGTTAAATACACAAGAAGAGGAATTATGACTAAGAAGATGTCATAAGCAGAAAGTAGAACAGAAATGTACAACAACTCAAGTATAAGTTAAGATGAGTTAGAAGTACAAGATAAAGAGAAGATACTTCCTTAGATGCAAGTAAAGCATGGAAGTTGAGTTTAGAATAAGTATGTTAGCACACAAGTGTAGTATACGCTACTACCGTAAGTGTGATAGAAAAGGAAAGTTAGATGCATGAACTACTCTCTTTAGACAAAGTTGAGTTAATTATGCAAAGTTTTAGAGAAATGCTCTCGGTTCCTTAAGCAAGGTTAGATGAGGCATTAGTTAAGATAGACTCTTTCACTAGGATGAGTTGAGTCTATAGAAAAGAGTAAGATGGTGTTTATGTAAGAGATAAACATAACACTAAGCTCTTCACACACTAGAGAGTTAAGCTAGTGTGAAGATGAAGAGAAAGGACCTTAGGGCAACCAAGATTAGTGGTTTGCCAAAGGTAAGTACCTAACACCTCAAAGCAACGTAAGGTTGCATTAGAGATCACTTAAGAGAAAGGAGTGATGAGGTGAAGTTTAGGTACAAGTAAGAGACATAGTTTAGTAATGTTTACCTGAGAATGTAACGTTATATGACGTGAGGTCATTCAGCCAGGAGGTAAGGGATCAGAGAAGTTCCTAAGGGAACAAGTATTCCTAACCAAGTGCTAAGGTTACATATAGTATGAGGTTACTGATTCTCCTCATCACAAGGGGTAAACATAAGAAGACTAGAATATGCTTAGCTCTTAGAGGAACTAAGTATATAAGTATGTACGAAAGTCTATGAATTAGTCAAGTAGGATCGATCTAGTGAGTATCCTTTGATGTTAATCATGAAGGCAAAAAGGAGATAGATGGGTGTCCGAAGGACTTTTGAGAAGGACATAACCCGATGTCTCGATGTGCCAAGGCCTAAGGAGATAAGTGGGAAATCCGAGACGCTCTTTGAGCAAGGATGAAGCCCGAATTTCTCAATGAGCCGGGATACGTGTAAGGTGAGGATGAGGTTTCCTCTATTTACCACTAGATGATATCCTGACTAGTTCCTAGCAAATTCCTTCGCTCCAAATCAAAACTCTGCATTTGCATTTCATTCATATGCACTTAGGATTCCTTAGGCATATTCATTACATATCATTAGCATTGCATTTACGGACAGTTGTATGGGCATTGTCCGTCACTGTTGGTATGTACAGATGTATGGGCGCTGTATATATTAGCAGTGTGTTCACTCTTGATTGTTATCACACTATTAGAAAGTGTATAAGTTATGAGAAAAGAGGAGGCAACTCCTAAGTTATGAGAAAAGAGGAGGCAACTCCTAAGTTATGAGAATAGAGGAGGAAACTCCTAAGTTGTGAGAATAGAGGAGGAAACTCCTAAGTTAGAATTATAGCATTTGTTATATATTTTGTTATATACAATGTTATAGAGAACTGATATTGGAATTGCTTTTACTGAGAATGTTAATTCTCACCCCAGTTGCTATTCCATGTAAATCCGTATGCAGTTCGTTCGTTCGATGCAGTGTACAGATGCACATCTCGTATAGTAGATGCAAAGGCTCAGTACGAGATGCAAACCCTGCCAAGGATGAGAAGATAAAGCATGAAGACTAGAATAGTTTTTATTGCTTTCAGTAGACAGAACTTATGTAATAAGTTTATGTTTGTTCTGTAAGTTTTATGTTATATGTATTACAATAAGCCCTCAGGTGGCTAAGTTTGTATATATATATATGTATGAGTTTAAGTTTTTCCGCAATCTCTCAAGGCTTTCTATAATTACTCAGTTGTGATTATAGATATATGTTAGTATGTAGTATAGAAGTGACATCTCTAGTACTGATTATCTTTATATATCTCTGTCTATCTAGGATATATCTGGATATCTGTATTAGGGTGTTACATTTTGGTATCAGAGAGTTCATCCTGTTGAGCCGGGGTATGGACTGACTATGCTTAGGCATAAGAAACAGTTTAGTAGAAAGTTATGCATTCTTTTATCTCTTTTTGAGATAAGCAGATGGAATTGCATGACTAGGAGACTGGTAAAGAAAGAGAATACCAGAGCTTTTAGAGAAATGGCTGCTGTGTTGAGAGAGCAGACTGCCATTAGTAGAAGTCTATCAGAAGTGATAGAATAGAACTCGCTTAGCTAGTAGCGAAGACGAGAGAGAACTTTTGAGGAATCAGTGTTTCTCCGAGTTCAAGAAAGATACTCCTTTGTTTTCAAGGGAGCGTTTTCGTTCAGCCGAGTTAGAAGATGGTTTCATGTGATGGAAGAGATCCTTGAGACCATAGCAAGCGCTGATGAATAGAAAGTGACCTTGCTTCGTAAGGGTTAGTAGGTGAAGCCGAAAGCTGATGAGATGAAGCAGAGAGGTTACTAGAGATGGTTAGTACTCGAACCACATGAGAGGTGTTTAGAGTTACTTTCCTAGATAAGTATTATTCCCTTGAGTTAGAGAAAGCAAAGGAAAGAAGAATTCCTAAAGTTAGAGCAAGGGGATATTACTGAAGATCAGGATGCAAAGCAATTCAAAGAATGTCAAGAGTTCTTTTCTTATTTTACGTCCAATCCAGATAAAGACTGGAAGTGAGTAAAATTTGAAGTAGAACTTGGAGAAGATATTAGAAGAATTGCGATGCAAAAGGAGGTTATAAACTTCTTCGCTCTAGTCAGTGCATGCAGAGTTGTAGAAGTAGCCTCGATGGAACAAGAGTTAGAAAGTTCCTAATGAGGAAAAGATCGGATGTTGAGGTCGGTGAGAGTGTCTTTTGATCTCAAGTTGTATCGAGTTGCACGGTGGAAGCTTGGAGTAATGATAAGTATAAGAAGAGTGCTTGTAGAGGAGCAACTCTAAGGAGAAAAGCAAATCAAGCTTCCAAGTCAACTAAGATGTGCTAGATGTGGTAAGATACATGGATGTAGACCATTTTGATGGGTAATCCATGAGCTACATAAGTAAGTAACCAGACATCGTAAGAGAGATGGTTCTTGGACAAAAGAAAGCGACGAAATCTTCCAACTTGGTATGAGATGAGAACACATGTAAAGAGAAATCTTTTAAGGTGTGTATAAGAAGAGAATAGATTTACTTTGTAGATCATGTTGATTTACTTTGTGAATCTAGTTGCTTACCTTGTTGGTATGGTTTGGTTGTTCGAGAGAGAAGGATGATCGGGTAAGATCGGTTGAGAGAATCTTTGAATTTCTCGGGAGATGATCTAAGACTTGGTTATCATAGAAGCATAGTAAAGTAAAGCAGATTTTCGAGAGTTTTCCGAATTACGAAAGGACATGAAAAGTATGTCAAAGGTAGTTTTGGAAACTTTTGAAAAGAAGGGGTTAAGTACCAAGAAAACCGAAAGTCGGTTTTGGATTACAAGTGGTACGCTTTAAGAGTTATGTAATTTCTTAAGACGAAAATTGCAGAGAACCCCAACGAGTTTAAGCGGTGGTACAATGGGTAGAGTAACCATTGTATCCAAGAGCGAGAATCTATCGAGATTTTCTAAGTTAGTGCTACCTGGTTTAGGCCGCTTAAGAGAGGTAGTACCCGAATGGACTCTAGATAGTGAGTTTGTTTTCCAAGAGTAGAAGAGAAGGTTGATTACTACGTTAGTTTTGGTAATTCCAAATTCCCGAGAGAACTTTGAAGTAGACAGCTTATACTTCAAGATGGGACTAGGGTATGTTAGATACAATAGAGGTAGGTAGATGCCTACGCATCAAGGCGATTCGATCTGCAAGAGAAGGACTACCCTAGGTATGATTTGGAATTAGCCATAGTAGTGATACCTTATAGTTTTGGAGACATAACTCATAAGGAGTCTAGTTAGAGATGTTCGGCGATCATGATAGCTTAAGATGCTTGTGGATCGAGAGAAGCCGGACATGAAGCGAGAATAGATGGAAAGAGTTTTTCAAGGTTCATAACCTTGAGTTGAGATATCATTCGGGTAATGCCGGTGTAGTGGTTATCCTAGATGATAGTCCAAGAGAGAGTGAATTCTTGAGAGTTTTCGAGAATTTGAGTCTAGCGGTGACTATGATTCCGGATAGTCTCTCGGTGAGCAAGGTGGACATAGTAAGAGGCTAAAGGCTCGATTTCTTTGAAGCTCGGAAGGAGAATGAAGCTCTAAGGGACAAGTGTGAGCAGATTTTCAAGGGAACCCTTAAGGATTTTGTTATGACTAAGAGGGAATGACGAAGTTTAGAGATAACTTTGTCTTCCAAGAGAGTCAAAAATCAAGAAAAGGATTCCAGAGGAAGCTCACCGAGAAAGTGTACCATCTATCAAGAGGCTACTAAGGTTTTCCAAGAGTTAAGGAAGATGTATAGTAGCATAGTATGTTAAAGAACATAAGAGAATATGTTGAGCGGCAGATAAAGGTGGCAAGATTAAGTAATCCACCAATCTTTTGCTAAGAACAGATAGCTATTTTCTAGATAAGGTAGTTCAACTACTTTTGAAGGGAATAGTTAGGATTCATAGAGTTTCAATGAATATAGTGTCTCGAGAGAGATACTAGATTCACACTTGGTTTTGAAAGCCTTATAAGAAGGAGTTCAAAGCTAAGTTATGTTTTAGTACAGACTTACCATCCATAAGCATAGAGATCAAGAGCTTTGAGATAAGCGGATCTAGTCAAGAGAAAGTGGTTGGGAGAAGCTGGTACTAAAGAAGGACTGCATAGAAGCAGAAGTTCCATGTAGAGTTTTGTTTAGCCAGAATTGTTTACGTGAGGTGAACAATTTTGGGGACAAAATTTTAAAAAGGAGGGGAGAAATGTAATACCCTTAAGTACATGTTAGACTGGTAAATGGTTACGAAAGGTAGCATTTAACTTGTTTAGCATGTCAGTCAAGTTTTGTGACAATCTGAGTTCATTTAGGCACTTAGTTGCAACATAAAAGTTGTAAAATGGCTTAAAATGACTCAGATAATAGCATAAGTTGCTAAGTTAAGAGAAATAAACATAGAGAGTTTATTTCTAGGTCACAAATAAGCCAAATAAGATGTGGTAAAAGTTTCAAGAGAATCGAGTCGGTTTGGTATTTTTAGGCATACGGGTTGTGCTTTTAATGCCGATTGATCCCTAGCAGATATAGAAAATAATGAGAAAAGAGAAACAACAACTTAGATGAATCTTATGATTTATTCTAAGGTTGTTGGAAGCAGAGAAACTCGAATTAGCATGATTCGGGTATCCATAGCGAGATAGAAGTTTCGGTATTAATCTTTTCCCGTAATTCCCTCGCACGTCCCTTCCCCTTTATATTTGGTTCTCCTCGGCGAGAAGAAGAGAAACCGAAAACCAGAGAAGAAAAGAGAGAAAGGGGAGAGGAGAGAAGGGAAGAAGAAGGGAAGAGGAAGATCAAGCTTCAAGATTCAAGGCTTCAATCTTCAAGAGGTAGGGGTTTAGAGCTTTTATTCATCTCTATTCTCTATGTATGCATATAGATACATAATATACTAATTTTAGTTCTAGAGATGTTAGAAGAGTTTGGCTTGCATAGAAGTGTTCCTTGGGTCATTTATGACTTGTCTATAACATCAACTTAAGAAAGAAGACCCTTGAATCACAAAGTGAGCCTTAAGTTAAAGAATGAAGAACTTTAGCCATAATCCAAATTAAGAGATTTAAGAGAGTAATTGATGTTCCTAAATGTTAAAGAATTGATTAGGGACTTAGAATTACTTAGAATTTGGATTGAGATGGCTTGGAATCAGCAGAAATGATCAATAGAGCAGCAAACCCGCAGGTGCAGAATTGCAGAACCGTGGTTCTGGCGATGGCGCCGCCGCGCGTGGAGATAGTCACGCCGCAGCGCGAGAGTTTTCGCCGGGAATGCCGCGGCGTGGAGGAAGCATGCCGCGGCGTGAGGTTAAAAATTAGCCCAGCGGTAGCCCTCGAGAGAAGGGCGCCGCGACGTGCAAATCTCTGTGCTGCGCGCGTGAGACCCTGAAGCTCCAAAATGATGTTTTTGGATGTTCTGAGGTGCTATAGTTAATGGAATCATTAAGACATGTTTCCTAAGTGTGTTAAGGCACAAGTTAGGATATTTTCAAGTGGAAAATATCTATCCAACAAGTATGAGAAAGCATAGGCTTTTAAGCATCCTAAAGGAAAGGTTTGCTTTAAGTAATGATATTGCACTTTAGGCAACTTAATGTTGCAACTGATATCACTTAAGATGTGATGAGATAGTGCAATAGAGATGAATAATAGTATTCACTCTAGTAGAGAATGATGAGAAAGGTATGAACCTTAGGAAATCCAAGAATAGTGGATTACCTTAGGAAGGTACCTAGAAGCTTAGGCAACAAAGAGTTGCAAGTAAGAGCCACTCTAGAGTTAGATTACATGAGTGGAGACAAGATTGTGTAATAGTTCCACAGAGGGAACGTTTAGGTACTTAGTCTCAAGTTAAGTGAGACTTAGTACATTGTTAAATACACAAGAAGAGGAATTATGACTAAGAAGATGTCATAAGCAGAAAGTAGAACAGAAATGTACAACAACTCAAGTATAAGTTAAGATGAGTTAGAAGTACAAGATAAAGAGAAGATACTTCCTTAGATGCAAGTAAAGCATGGAAGTTGAGTTTAGAATAAGTATGTTAGCACACAAGTGTAGTATACGCTACTACCGTAAGTGTGATAGAAAAGGAAAGTTAGATGCATGAACTACTCTCTTTAGACAAAGTTGAGTTAATTATGCAAAGTTTTAGAGAAATGCTCTCGGTTCCTTAAGCAAGGTTAGATGAGGCATTAGTTAAGATAGACTCTTTCACTAGGATGAGTTGAGTCTATAGAAAAGAGTAAGATGGTGTTTATGTAAGAGATAAACATAACACTAAGCTCTTCACACACTAGAGAGTTAAGCTAGTGTGAAGATGAAGAGAAAGGACCTTAGGGCAACCAAGATTAGTGGTTCGCCAAAGGTAAGTACCTAACACCTCGGCAACGTAAGGTTGCATTAGAGATCACTTAAGAGAAAGGAGTGATGAGGTGAAGTTTAGGTACAAGTAAGAGACATAGTTTAGTAATGTTTACCCGAGAATGTAACGTTATATGACGTGAGGTCATTCAGCCGGAGGTAAGGGATCGAGAGAAGTTCCTAAGGGAACAAGTATTCCTAACCAAGTGCTAAGGTTACATATAGTATGAGGTTACTGATTCTCCTCATCACAAGGGTAAACATAAGAAGACTAGAATATGCTTAGCTCGAGAGGAACTAAGTATATAAGTATGTACGAAAGTCTATGAATTAGTCAAGTAGGATCGATCTAGTGAGTATCCTTTGATGTTAATCATGAAGGCAAAAAGGAGATAGATGGGTGTCCGAAGGACTTTTGAGAAGGACATAACCCGATGTCTCGATGTGCCAAGGCCTAAGGAGATAAGTGGGAAATCCGGAGACGCTCTTTGAGCAAGGATGAAGCCCGAATTTCTCAATGAGCCGGGATACGTGTAAGGTGAGGATGAGGTTTCCTCTATTTACCACTAGATGATATCCTGACTAGTTCCTAGCAAATTCCTTCGCTCCAAATCAAAACTCTGCATTTGCATTTCATTCATATGCACTTAGGATTCCTTAGGCATATTCATTACATATCATTAGCATTGCATTTACGGACAGTTGTATGGGCATTGTCCGTCACTGTTGGTATGTACAGATGTATGGGCGCTGTATATATTAGCAGTGTGTTCACTCTTGATTGTTATCACACTATTAGAAAGTGTATAAGTTATGAGAAAAGAGGAGGCAACTCCTAAGTTATGAGAAAAGAGGAGGCAACTCCTAAGTTAGAATTATAGCATTTGTTATATATTTTGTTATATACAATGTTATAGAGAACTGGTATTGGAATTGCTTATACTGAGAATGTTAATTCTCACCCCAGTTGCTATTCCATGTAAATCCAGATGCAGGTTCAGATGCAGGTACCGATGCAGATTCAGATACAGGCAAAGGCTCAGGTACAGAGATGCAAACCCTGCCAAGGATGAGAAGATAAAGCATGAAGACTAGAATAGTTTTATTGCTTTAAGTAGACAGAACTTATGTAATAAGTTTATGTTTGTTCTGTAAGTTTTATGTTATATGTATTACAATAAGCCCTCAGGTGGCTAAGTTTGTATATATATATATGTATGAGTTTAAGTTTTTCCGCAATCTCTCAAGGCTTTCTATAATTACTCAGTTGTGATTATAGATATATGTTAGTATGTAGTATAGAAGTGACATCTCTAGTACTGATTATCTTTATATATCTCTGTCTATCTAGGATATATCTGGATATCTGTATTAGGGTGTTACACGGGTCATATTGTCCTTAGCAGCAATTAAGGGATGACATCTTGAACAATTGGATGTCAACAACGCATTCCTACATGGTAACTTACATGAGGAAGTTTATATGCTTCCTCCCCCTGGTATTTCCTTGTCAAGTCCCTCTCAAGTTTGCAAGCTACACAAGTCCCTCTATGATCTAAAGCAAGCAAGCAGAGAGTGGTATTCTAAACTTTCCTCAGCCTTAATATCTATCGGGTACACTCAATCTCAAGCTGATTATTCACTGTTTGTCAAGTCTCTTGGTTCCAATTTTATAGCTTTACTTGTTTATGTGGATGACATTGTATTAGCTGGAAATGATCTTGAGGAAATGCAATCTGTCAAACTTTTTTTAGACAATCGGTTCAAAATCAAAGATCTTGGTCAATTAGGAATTTTTTTAGGACTTGAGATTGCAAGGTCTAAATCAAGAATTTTATTGAATCAAAGGAAGTACACTCTTGAACTCTTGGAGGATTCTGGTACTCTTGCTGCAAAGCCTGCCATTACTCCCTTTGACCCTACAACCAAATTATCTGCTAATCAAGGGGAGCTTGTATCAGATACCTTATCTTATAGGAGGTTGATTGGAAGTTTGCTCTACCTCACTATACTAGACCCGATATATCCTTCTCTGTGCAACACCTTAGTCAATTTATATCCAAACCATTGGTGCCACATTTTCAAGCTGCTCAAAGGATTCTTAGATACCTTAAGGCTTCTCCTGCTAAAGGGGTTTTTTTTTCTACATCTAGTCCTTTGAAGCTTAATGGATTTGCAGATTCAGATTGGGCATGTTGTCCAGATACAAGGAGGTCAGTTAGTGATTATTCTGTTCTACTTGGTTCTTCCCTCATTTCATGGAAATCTAAGAAGCAAAGTACAGTTTCTAGATCTTCCATTGAAGCTGAATATCGAGCGCTAGCTTCCCTCACCTGTGAGATACAGTGGCTGCAGTACTTATTCAGTGATCTTCACATTCAGTTTTCTCAGTCTGCATCTATTTTTTGTGATAATAAATCAGCTATATATCTTACTCATAATCCAGCATTTCATTAAATGAGCAAACGCATTGAGTTGGACTGTCATGTTATTAGGGAAAAGATCAATTCAGGACTGATTCACTTGCTTCCTGTCCCTTCTGCTTCTCAATTGGCCGATGTGTTTACCAAGCCTTTGCATTCGACTTCTTTTTCTTGTTTTTTGTCCAAGTTAGGCCTTATGGATAACCATAGTCCCACTTGAGGGGGGTATTACATATTAAATAAAGAAGTTAATTAGTTGTTGTTAGTTGTTAATTAGTTACAAATCAGTTAGTTTGTTAGCTTAGCTGCACATGCAAGCTTATTATATAAATAGGAAGAATACCATTCTGCAATGTAACAGATTCACTCATTTTTCATCAATGTGAGAATTCCTTTTTTCTCTCTCTCTGGTTTCTCTAGTTTTACCATTATCAACATATTCAATCTGAATTGATCTATACATTATCTATACTTTTATTCTGTGTTTGATTAGTGCTCTAACTAATTACATAATTAAAATAATCATTACAACTAATTATAACAAACTAAACAACCAACTATCAGGTATAACTAACTAACTAACAACAGTTGAATGTGTATTTGGATTAGAGTTTGCAAACTTAAGTTTGGTTAAAAGTGAGTTTGCAGTAACATGATTTATGTTTGGGAACTTTTGTTTCAAAAGTGAGTTTGACAAAATAAATGTTGTTTGGATGAAAATAATCAAAATCACTTTTAAATCTATAATTACTAAAAATGGTATGAGTTTATATTACAATATTAATATTACCTTTTATTTTATTTGATTATTTTTAAGAGTACATGAACAAATTATATAAATGTTATTTTTTTTTTACTTTTAGTGGTAGAGTTAAATTATAAATAAAAAACTATAACAAAATGTTAAATTATATGCATAGTTCAATAAATTATATAACAAAACGTTAAATTATATTCATAGTTGATCCGATAAATGAAGGCAACTAAAGTTTCAATACATCAAGGCAAATTGATTGATCTAAATCAAAATACAAATAATAGTAAAGTATACAAGAAAATGTAATGCAATTTTGAAATATAAATATAAATATACTACTAATTAAGCTGCATGTGCTTAATAATTTGATTCTGAATTGAGTCTCGAATAATATCCATCTCTGATGAAGAGACTATGGTTAATTTTGGGGATGGATAATCATCAACAACATCTTTATCCTCATCTTCAGGTTTAACTACATTTTCACCTTCATAATGATTGAATTCAGAATCTGTTTCAGAATTTATTCTAATAAAGTTATGCATAGCCATTGTTGCACTGACTATTTGAACTTGTGTTTCTATTTTGAACTTAGGCATGTGACGCAAAATAGCAAACCTATTCTTCCATACCCCAAAAGTCCTTTCTATTGTGCACCTTCGACTTGAGTGATAATAATTGAACAATTCATTATGATTTGCAAATCTAGATGAACGCCTAAAATCAGGAAGGTGATAGTGTTCACATTTATAGGGACCATTATATCCAATTGGTATTGGATAGCCAACATCCACCAAATAATATTTACGTAATAAACAATGAAACTAGTATCATATATATTTATAATTTTAATGCAAATGTAAATTAATTGTAGACGTGAGAAAGAACAAACCTAGATATAGATGTGGGAAATTCATACTAGGAGTTGTAAGGGCATTCTAAAAAATACGAGCATCATGGGCGGTGCCTTCCCATCCAAGTAATGCAAAAATGAAGCACATGTTCCAATCATATACAACCATTACATTTTGTGTTGGATGTCCCTTTCTTCCAATGAATTTTGGTTGTTCACTGGGACTAACCACACATGGGATATGAGTACTATCAATTGCTCCTATAACATTCTTGAAAAATGGCCATTATTGCCTATTATTTCGAATTTTGTTTTGAATATCCTGAAACCTACGATCTTGTGGCTTAATGTATTTGAAGGACAACCTAAGGCAGACAACCAATACTTTATGAAAATGCCTACTTATAGTCTCTCATGAGTATTGAAACCTTTCTTGTATCATCCTGTTGCCTATCTCATGACCAATCATGTTTAAGAACATTGCAACCATATTTTGAATCTCCATTCGTTTAGTGTCTTTTAAACCATGTTCAACCAATTCAGTTCAAAACTAAAAAAAGACATGTTTTTCCATCCGAAACATCTCATAACAACGAATAGGATACCCTCGCAAAACTTCTTGCACCCATGAATGACCTGTTTGCTCACTGATTCTACGTAACTCTTTACATAAATATTTTATCACGTACTCACTAATTAATGCACTCACATCTTTGTCTTCCTTCATATCATCATCTATAATAGAAAATATTTTAGATTCTTCATCCCAACCCTTTACATTCCAATCATCCATTGATTTTTAAACATGTATAATGCAAGATAATGAAATTAAGAAAGACATAAATGCACATAAAAAATAGAAAATGTAATGAATAAAAAAACACCATAAAGATAATAAACTAAATATAGGTAGTACATAAGCATACATAAGTCACTTAAATACATCAAGCCTAACACAAGCTTAATCTAAAGTCAATTAGTTTAATACAGTCTTCCAGCTAATTTTGCATGAAGGGAAGTGAGTTATAAGCTGTATGTTTAAGCCAATCCAACGATCTCTCATGAAATCCTTTCAAGAAGACAAACATTTCCCTTATAGGTCTAACCATCATGAGTTGACAGCATCGAGAATGCCAATCAGTATCACTTGTAATAGCCTCCATGTTTTGAAGCTCAACCATCACTTCACCAATAGATGAACCAGGTACTATGAGTGCGTTTACAACAGCAAAGCGTGACTCAGATACGCATGCAATTCTACTTATTGCATCAGCTATTCTTCTTGAGGCTGGAACTTTGCCCTTTCTTTTCCTTTCACTCATTTTACTAGGCCCAACCATCTTCCTCTTCCTATTGTCGTTTTGGTTACTGTTTTCTTAGGAAGTACTTAAATTCATATGTCAAAATTCAGTACTGACTCCAACACTAGTTCGAGCATCAGCACCAGCACTGGCACCTAAAGATTCTTCACTACTCCCTGAACCTTCCTCTAGATCGACAACACTCTCAAAGCATGGACGGTACCCATCATCATCTTCATTTGTTCCATTAGGTAATATCCTAGATGTGGGTGCCCAAGCAAATTTTCCAGTAGCCATCACACCTTTGAACAATATGGTTAATTCATAGGAAAATGGAAGTCCTTTGTACCTAAATTTTCCATAATCACGATTATCCTGCATATATACAACTTATCATCGTAACACATTACACAAAATAAATCTAAAACACTTAACTTCATATTTATTTACTACATACCAATTGCTTTTTCTCCCACCACTCGTCTGGTGTATCTACAGTATTATTTTCATTGTTCCATCCTAAACATGTCTCTTTGGCAAACGACTTGTACCATAGTCCCCACTCTTTCTTAAGGTTATCCCACTTGTGTCTTAACTACATCTTTCCATATTGCTTTCCACTTCTCTCATTAAATTGGGACATAACAGCTTTCTACCCTTTCTTTGTAAGGGTGGTTGTATTGCGTTCCCCCTTATAGACTTGGTCCAAACATGCTTGGATAAAATGTTCAGCTATCTTTGGATCCTATATAGCCTTTGGCTTATGAGTTTCATTGTCTATTGAAGAAGTTTCCACAATGTCTTTCTTCTTGTTGTTACTTATTGATTTATTACAAAATAAAGAACAAATGTGTTATATATTCTCTCAACATATTTTAGACCGCATATAAGCATATTTTTACACTTTCAGAACTGTGAGAAAGAAAGAAAGAAAGCTTTTGGAGTCCTCCTTCTTAAAATGTCATGTTTTCCCTGTTTTGATGCCATGTTCTTGATAATAGATAGCAGAGAAATGAAGTGCAAAGAGTGGGTAGAGTTAGAGAAATGGAAGAGATTGAGATTAGGTGATATGGGATGCGACCCATCGCCTTGCGACAAAACACCATTGCGCCACGACGACATACAATGGGCAAGAATGGGAGATGGTTCTTGAGCTGTCGCCTGGCAGATGCTATACCATCGCCTCACGATTCAAGTCAGTAAGTCCTTGTTAGAAATTTGCCCCGTGATGGTGAACTCAAGCGAGGTGTTGGGCACTGAAAAAAAAAAACTTTGCATTTACACTTCCCAGCTCGCCTCGCAATGGCTTCCTCATTGCCTCGCAATTGAAGTCAGAGGCATTTGGTTGGAAATTCACCCTGCGACGCGATAGGCACTGAAAAAAAAACTCTGAATTTGCACTTCCTAGATCACCTCGCGATGGCTTCCTCATTGCCTCAAGATTGAAGTCAGAGGCATTTGACTGGAAATTTGCCCCGCGATGGTGAACTCCCATGAGGCGATATGCCCAGAGGCATTTGGATTTGCTGCTATAATGCATTACCACTCCACTTGCATCTATTTTACTTTTGTTTGGAAATAATGTTGAGATTTCAACATTAGATGTGGTGGAAGTGGATCTATTTAGGAATTAAACACCCTCACTTCTCCTTTGTTCCTTTTCTTTAAAATGTCATTTTCCTGGTGTAAGCATGATATTATTGGAATAACACCAAGAGACTCGCAGCTCAACTAGTTGGCTCCTTCAATTAGAAGGGAATGAGTCACAAAAGTGTGGATTTGAGGTTCTGTTACCGCCAACAAAGATCAATGTGACTTTGCATTACAGTATACAGTAATTATATTTCATCACATCAGGCCACAACTAAAATGCCACATGCATCAAAGAACTAAAATGCCACAACTAAGATCAACGGACGCTAAATAAGATTCAAGCATCAACAGAAGCAAAAGAAAGCAATGGATTAAGCATTTTGTCAAGCAAATAATTAAAGCTCAGCTCATAACCCATAATTTTCATTAGAATTTTTCAACTAAATTGACACACATAGATCATCAAGCAACTAAAGAAGATGAAGAACAATATACAAGCTCATAATAACAAGCTCGCACCTGGACTGACGAGCAGCACTAACACGCAGCGACAATGAGCTGGTTGCTGACGATCAGTGGCGGTTAGCCAGTGATTGACGAGGTCGCACCTGGAGCAGCAACGGCGTAATACGAACAAGAGATAAAGGTCAAACCACAGACAAGTTGTGTGTGTTTAGGTAAGTTACAAACTGAACAACATGAAGAAAGAAGACAGAGGGAGGTTATTAGAAATTTAATTTCCCTATTCGATTCCCCTAACAAATCTCAACCAACGGAACGAAAACTCAACACAAAAGCTTGTATTTCTTGTTTTGCTGCAAACGTGAGTTATAAGAGAGAAATGTGTTGCAACAAATGAAACGAGAAATTGCCAAACAAAAAAGACCCGTTCGAGGAAGTGCTGAACGTACGTTTGCAGTGTCAAACTGCAAACCAAACACACATTAAGTCTCCATGAAGGAGCAGAAGTAGCAGCTAATGGGCCAAGTTGTGATTGGCTTTGGATGTCAGAATTGGATCCTGATTCGGGTAACACCCCCCACAAGCTGGAATTTGAATATATACCATTCCCAACTTAACATGAAGTTTGGAGAATAGTCCAGGTGCTAATGGTTTAGTAACAATATATGCTACCTGAGAGTGGGTGGAAATGGGAAGAAGATGAAGAATTCTAGATTGAACTTTATCTCAAACAATGTGGTAATTTATTTCTATGTCTTTAATGTTAAAAATTCTTAGATATATAATCTCAAAATTTATGACATATCAAAATATATAAAGAGTTTTAGGATTATTTTGAAAAGGCATTGATGAATAAGTTATTGTTGAAACATTTAAAATTAATCTTGATGAGGGAGAGATATTATTCCTATTTCACAATCTCGTAAGAACTTAGCAAAAGATCCAAGATTTCTACCCGTTTCATCATACTTGTCATAGTACTCATCATCCTTATTAGACCTCACACATTTGATCAGCTTACTAAATTTTAATTTATTCGTATCTTGAGAAGTCTTAAACAAAGGTAAAAAAGTACCTAAAACTGTCTATAGCAATAGAAATAATGAGCCCAGAAATATCTGTCTGAATTAACTGTAATATTCCTTCACTCTTGGTAACCCCACTCCTTCTAGCTCCAACTATAAGTTTTCCTTTTATGCAATCAACACAAGTATTAAAATCAGATAAATCCAGATCATGAAGAATATTCTCCTTTGTCAAACTCTCTCTTCCAAGAGATGTGTCCTAAACGTTTATGTCACAACATAGAAGAGTTTTTAGAAACTCTACCACACTTGTTCCCAATAACATTATTGATATCTAAATGTCGTTAGATCAACAAAAGGGGTCAATATTTAACATATAAAGGCCATTAGACGAAATTCTAGAAATAACCAGAATGAAATCATAAGATAGGGAAACTCTCTTATCATTAAATAAACATGATTATGCAACTATCCAAAATACAAACCAGAAATAAGGTCATTCTTATAGAGGACACATAGATGGTGCATTTTAAACCTAAAGAATATCCAATACACAGCTTCAAGGAAATAACATTTATATACTTTACTTTGATACTAACTATATATCTTACTATGATCATCAACTCTCCTTTATTTGACTTTCACCTATTTTTGAACTCCAATAATGAGCATGTAACATGAGTAGTTGTACCAATATCTAACTAACAAATGTTAGAAGAAACATTAATAAGATTTGATTTAAAACACATTAGAGCCAAGGGTTCAACTTCTTTTCCCTTAATCTAATTATCAAACTCTATACAATTAGTTCATCTAAGCCAATCTGCAAATTTCTTGGCACATTCACGATCACAATTCACATCATCATGCTTAGTTTTGGTCAACACAAAGAGGTCGCATGCCCTTCTAGATTTGTCAATAGCCTTCCAAAATTGGTTGATATTATCCGCTTCATGAAAATTCTCCTTAATGGCTTTGTCAATGCTATATTTTATGGTCATGAGAAGAACTTTATTTGAATGATCTCACCTTTCATATTTCACCTTAATCGTAGCGGAAAACATATCTATGTGTTTCGGGGCTCATCCACAGCTAGAGCAACATCAATAATAGAGATGACCAGAAATAAACTCTTTGACTCAATCTAGTCCTCATAATTGATTCCACACAATTTTGTCAAAACATTTATTTTCATGAGCAAAGCTGAATCAATATTTTTAAGGGAGATTTTCTTGTCGAGTATTTCAATAAACAAGATGAGCAATAACCATAATAGAGCTCTCCTATGTAATTATAATGCTGCCTAAGGGTCCTGAGTTACAACACATGAGTAGACTCCCACGGATATCAAAATAATGTCCCTAAAACTAGTACCGAGAGGATACTGAAAACTCTAAAGACATAACCTCAATGCCCGTAACAAATCATTAGGAGTTACATTAATAAAGGTAAACTGATAGGGTAAGCGCATTATCAACATCATCCATAATGCTACAAAATAATAATATTTTATCAAAAAAATAACATATTGCCACAATTAGTCCCGCGAAGATGAGCTCAAAATCATGCAAAATGTCCCAAAATAGTATCACTTAACAAATCATTAGGAATTACATTAATAAAGACAAACCAATAGGATAAGCGCATTATCAACATAATCTCCAATGCAACATTACTAACAAAATATCAACAAAAAAAATGACACATCAACATAATTGATCCACGAAGGTGAGCTCATAATCATGTAAAGTTTCCCAAAATAATACCATAATACTTAAAACAATAACTCTTAGAATCAAATCGTATAAATAACAATAAAATAAATAGTTTTCAAAACTTTACATATTAATTTATGCACAAAATAACGCTAAAAATTATTTCAGTGACCAAACATCAACTCTGAGAGTGCATAATATATATATCATGCAAAAAAAAACATCACAATAATACATAAAAATTTCTAGGGGCAAAAAAGGAGAGTACCATATATTTTTAACAATTTTAGTTTCTATAAATTTTGGAATAAATAATAAATATTCATGAAAAATAAATAAAACTCACAAAAAAATAGAAAAAAGGTGCGTGGAACACAACTCAAAAAATAGAATTAAAAAATCATGCAAGAAAATGGCACACGCGCCAACCCGCGCTCAACCTACACGTGGGCTAAGGAAAAATGCAGCGTCTTCCTTACCTGTTTCCTGCAAAACAGGTCGCGTGACCTAGTTTGAACAATAACGGATCGTACTGGTTTTCTCCTTCAATTCCTCACCAAAATTCATGATCTTAGTGTCTACGAATTCAGAAAGACAGGTTCTACACTCCCCCTAAACTATTTTTTCAAAAAGAAATGGCATAAAAAGTATGGGTTTTGAACAATATCAAAAGCTCGCCACGGTTTGTGCTTTCTAGAAATTACAGGTTATTTCTCAACCTTTTGATACAAATTTTATGTATTTAGAATCAGAAATATGTGATCTACGATAACCCTAAATCAATTTCTTGAATTGATTTTCAAAAGAAAAAATGAATCATAAAATTTAAATGTTTTAGGGTTCCATGGGTTTGAGCAAAACTCTTTGTGAATTCACAACATTATAATGCAATATATATGTTTTTGGACTCAAGATAACCCGATCTACAAAAACCCTTACCCAATTTTCAAAAATTAATCATAAATTTTTTTTGAATTGAACATTACATACGTTAGGATTTCGAGTTTCTTCAATTTTAAATCTCATACGATTTTTAGGTAAAACAGAAACTTGATAGTCATAATTAGGATTAAAACCGCTCTGATACCAATTGCTAAAATTTCTTGGATCTATTATTCCCAAAATTTATGACATATCAAAATATATAAAGAGTTTTAAGGTTACCTAGAAAAGGTGTCGATGAGGAAGTCATTATTGAACCCCTTAAAATCAATCTCAATGAGAGAGATATATTATTCCTATCTCACAGTAGTCATTCACGCGTCAGTATCAATGGAATAACTGTACGCACTAAAGTGACTAAGAATAGGGGCATCTCCCTGTATATATAGAATAACTAAAATGAGTTAAACCTATTAACTATAAAAAACTCATACAAAACTCATATATGAACAGTGCTTTAACAACAATAGGTTCATTAACAATACTGATCACAATTTGAACTAAACAAAATGCTCTAATAATTTTTATATCCAATTAATATGAGTTTTATAAAATTATAATATAATTTATACTAGTCCATAAAAAATTCTTACATTTAGTACGTTCATGAAACACATGATTGACTGCTATATGAAGAGCAGGTTGATTATCACAATAGAGTACAACTGGTGTAGGATTAGAAACATTAAGATCCTGAAGGAGAAAGACTAGCCAATAAGCTTCTAAGTAGCTTGTGCTAAAGCTCGACACTCTGCCTTTGATGATGATCTAGACACAATAGACTGTTTCTTGCTTTTCTACAAAATTAAAGAAGATCCCAAGAAAAAACATAAACCAGTTACAAGCCTACTAGAGTCTAGACAAGTTCCCCAATTTGAATCTGTGAAGCCTTTCAAATTGACACCTGATGCTGCAGGAAAATGAATGCCTTTACCAGGTGATCCCTTATTTCAGTACTCTCAAAGGTGCTTGATGATAAGCGACAGTGGGAGCATCAAGATATTGGCTAAGATGACTCACTACATAACAAATATCAAGTTTGGTATGAGTGAGATATAAAAGTTTGCCGATGAACTTGCAGTAAGCAGTTGGATCGGAAAAGGAAGGTCCTGAATTCTTATGAAGCTTAGCAGCACTACCCATAGGAGTGCTACATGGTTTGGTAGCAAGTAAACCAGTATCTTGTAACATATCAAGAGCATATTTTCTCTGGTAAAGAGTAATGCCAGTGTGTGAACGAGCTATCTCCACTCCTAAGAAATATTTCAAATTTCCAAGATCTTTAATACTGAACTTGTCATCTAGCAACTGTTTCATCTAAATGATTTCTGACAAATCACTACCAGCTAGAACCAGGTCATCGACATAAACTAATATGACAGTGAAACTGGAAAATAGTCTGCTTTGGATTGCTAATAACCAGAATTAAGAAGGACTTCGGATAATTTGACATTCCATTATCGACTAGCCTGTTTGAATCCATATAAAGATTTCTGTAATTTGTATACTAAGGTGGAATTAGTTGGTTTAAGTCCAGGAGGAAGCTTCATATACACTTCTTCAAGCAAATCACCATGAAGAAATGCAATGTTAACATCCAATTGATGTAAGTGCCAATGAAAAGCTGAAGCAAGAGCCAACACAATTCTAACAATGGTCATTTTGACTATTGGACTAAAAGTACCCAGATAGTCAATCATAACAGTTTGTATCATTTGACAACTAATCTTGCCTTATACATCTCAACTGTACCATTAGCATGATGTTTGGCTTTAAAAATCCATTTACACCAAATAGCACTTTTCCCATGGGGAAGTGGTGTAAGAGTCCAAGTCTTATTCTTTTCAAGAGCCAACAGTTAAGCTTTAACAACATTTCTCCCACAGTCATGAGCTACAACAGTTGTATAGGATGTGGGTTCTAGGGAAAAGGAAATGGCTAAAAAAAAATGTTTATGGGAAGTAGAAAGATTATTATAATTTAAAAACTGAGAAAGTGGTTACCTGATATTAGAAGATGATGTAGTATCTGCTGAACTGTCAGATCTAGCAAGTAAGCAATGATAATCTTTCAATATGAAGGAGCTCTCCTTATTCTTTGAGATTGCCTAGGAATATAATTCATAGGAATAGTATGGGAAACAGAAGTATGATCAACTAAACTGGGATTATTAGTCTCAGATTGAACAAAAGAAGGGACAAAATCAAGAAAAGAATAAAAAGTGGAAGAATTAGAGTGAACAGGTGAAACTGATGAAGGAGAGGATTGGGAAATAGTGTCAGTAAAAGGAAAGACATGTTCATAAAATAATAAATTTCTAGAAACAAAAGTTTCTTTGGATTTGAGATCAAACAAAATAAAACCTTTTGTACCAGGTTTGAAACCTAGAAAAACACATTTCTTGGCTCTGGGATCCAATTTCTTTCTGTGTTGAAAGAGTAGCAGCATAGCTCAAACAAACAAAAAGTTGGTTATGCAAAACCTAAAATAGGGACTTATTTGACAAATAAGGAGAAGGTTGTCTATTAATAATAAGATAAACAGCATGACTAACAGCATAATGCCAAAAACATTTAGGTAGACTAGACTATGCTCTGGCTACTCCTAAAATATGCTGATGTTACCTTTCCACTATCCTATTCTGCTGGAGTGTTTCTACACAGGAAGTTTGATGTAAAATTCCTTTAGAAGAGTAAAACTCAGCAGGATTAAATTCTGTACCATTATAAGATCTAATATACTCGATTTTACTGTCAAACTGTGTTTCAATGTATCTAACAAAAGATTTAATGTGTGAAGAAGTTTCAGATTTCAATTTCATGAAAAACAGCCAAGTGTGTCTAGTGTTATCATCAACAATAGTAAGAAAATATCGATGACCAAACACTGAAGGAATAGAAATAGGACCCCATATATCCATATGTATAAGATAAAAAGGTTTCTCAAACTTTGTAACATTGTTAGTAAAAGCTAATTTCTTTTGTTTAGCTAAGTGACAAACATCACAAGGATTTTTGGACTCCGTACATTTAATGAAAGGACAAAATTATTTCATTACAGTAAGTTTCTCATGAGAGGGATGACCTAGTCTTAAATGCCAAAGACTACAATCATAACCAGAAAAATGATTTACAGAACGAAAATGGGAAACTGATAAACTGGGAGAAACCATTGCATACAAGCCTGCCTGTAACTCAGATACACCAATCATCTTCAATATATTTAGGTCCTATATGTGACAAACAGATTGAGAACAAATCAACTTACAGAACAAGGAATTTGTAAGTTTAGACACAGATATCAAATTAAAAGTAAAACTAAGTATGTATAACACATTAGTAAGGTAAAAATGACTAGAAAAAAAAAACTGTCTTGAGATATCAGTGGCAACTTGACTACCATCTGGTAGTTTAACTAGAATAGGTCTGATTTTCCTATAACATTGGAATTCTGATAAAGAATAACAGACATGGAATTTTGCACACACAAAAAGGAATTCTGCACACATAAGGAATTCTGGATGGAATTCTGCACACACAAGACTTTGGATGGAATTGTGCAGAATTTCATGTGTATGCAATCTTCTCAGTAAGATCTAACAGCAGAGATACATACGCATGGAATTCTGCACACACAAGAAGGAATCGGTCGAAAGTTATCTAATTCTTGCCATAAACTCTTCAGATGAGTAAAATATGTTGTGATTGACAGATTACCCTGCCGAAACACATAAAGTTCCTCTTGCAATTCAGAAATACGAAAAATATCTCCTTGATAATACCTTTCACGAATATCATTCCAGACCTCCATAGCAATTTCCATCCAAAGAACACTCTGAGCTATAGATGGATCCAAAGATTGAGTAAGCCAAGAAAGTACTAGGGTATTGCATCGATCCCAAGTAGCAAAAAGAGGATCTGTAACATGTGGCTTAGGTAACGTGCCATCAATGAATTTGCAACTTGTTCTTGGACTTGAGAGCCATCACCATAGCTCTTGACTAAGAATGATAATTCTCTCCATAACACGTGCATGCACGGGTTAATTATTATAACTTTTTATTTTTAAAATAAAAAATAATAAGTAAAGGGTGTTGTTACACATTTGGGATGAGTAGATCCCAAATGCACCTGATGCTCTTATTCAATATGTATTGTTTTTATTTAAAAAAGAAAATGAATGAAATATATGTGAGACTCATGCCACATTTTATACTGTTGGGATATATCCGGCCTAGCCTCCTACATCTAGGCTCTCTAACATTTCTCATAATTAAAAGTATTTTGTATTGGAAATGATTTAAATAAATTATATTTTAATTAATTTTATTATATATTTATATAAAATTTTCATTTCATTATATAGGCATTAGTTAATAGATTTTTTATTTATAAAATTATTAAAGATGTAATTAAAATATATCTGTAGGAAAAATATTTACTAAATTAGCTTTCGAGTAATTTTATAATAATATATTTATATAAAGTTTTCATTTCACTTTGAGAATGGCTTTTTTTAATCACCATTTCCAATTTGAAGTTGCATGAAAAATTTTTTGCAAAAAAAATTATAAAATTTTATCATGTGATGTAGATATTAAATAGTAGAATTTTTATTTATGTAGTTATTGAAAATATAGTTAAAAGCTATCTAAAATTGTAAATATAAGCTCCTTCATTTCCTTCTCTTTATTATCATTTGGAACAACAGGTCTGGAAATTCTTGGGATAGATCCAAATCTTAAAAGGAAAAGGGCAACTTAGAGTACAGTTATATGAGAATATATAAGTTTGTTATTATCTATGGGTGCTAATCTGCTAATATATTAGTGGAAGGTTACGCTTTGAGTCAAAGTGATGATTTAGTTGCAAGTTGCAAGTATATATTAGTTGAAGGTTCACGTCCTAGGAGCAAGAATATTAATTGTAGTTGCTGCCCTGTTTCTTTGAATGGAAATATACAATGTTGATGGTTATATTGTGTTTGACTTGCATCTTATTGAATAATGTTCACAAGGTATGTATTTTGCATGAGGGATGTTGGCTTCAAGAGATTAATTTGTTCTGAAATGGATTCAAAGGGTACCTGAAATAGGCACGTATATGGTGGTTTCCTCCTTGTGCAGCTACGGTCAATAGCATGAAGTCCAGAAGGATGGGTACCTGCAATGGGACTCCAACGCTCAAGTAAGGCAGGGCACAAGTAAGTTTAAGCTAATGGAATAGTAGAGAAAATCCAGATCTTCCCTTAGGTTAACTTAGCCTGGTATATATTGAGAGCGTGATTGGAATCCTCATGTAATCCACGTAGGACAAGGGTACATTAGGATCGTACTTTGGTAGGGATTTCAGCTCATGATCGTTGAGGTTCGTCTCTGACCTTGTCGGGACTGTCCCACGATCGTTGAGGTCTGTCTCTGACTTTGTCGGGACTATCCCACGATCGTGGAGGCTCGTCTCTGATCTGCTGGGGCTGTTTCCCTTGATGGTCAATCCTTGCTCGCAGGCAGTCGTGGTCCCCATTACTGAGAATGGGGAAATGACTGCTACGGTCTGACGATGGGGTTCAAGGTCGCAAGGCCGATGTGGGGGTGACATCGGCGGAGTCCGGTAGTTTGTGTGTCGGGTCGATCCTTGAGGATGGGATCCCGGACTACGGTCCAGAACAGTTACCCCTAGCTTGGCGCTTGGATAAGACCCAAGTGTCATGGTATCGTTGTGCTCGAAGTGGGCAATATCCTAGCTTTGAGGCCGGGCTTCGCGATGTCTCACGTTGGCCGAGGTCCGTGATCGAGCATGAGACAACTCGGCGGTTAGGATGTAGTTTGGAGGCCGAGGTGGATCCTTACCTACATCGTCGTTCCTTGGTCTCGTGGCTTTCCTTCGGTTGCCCTCGGATATAGTTCTCGGGGTCTTTCAACTTGCGGCATCGTCCTTTGGTTGGTCTTGGATTCCCTGGATTCTTTGGAAACCGTCGCTTTGACCTCCTCGAGAATGAACTAGTCTTTAATGGGGAGCGTCAGCTTTGTGGACGTCAGAAGGGGTATGGCCGAGTTGAGAGCTGAGAATGAGGGCCTTCGTGTTGAGAACGAGCATCTTGGAGGCCATGTTACCACCCTGAAGGGCGATGTCGGGACTCTCCTTACTGTTTGTACTGACATCAAAGAATAGCAGTTCCGGAATGCCATCAAGCAAGTTCAGCTCTTCAATCCTGAGGTTGACCTAGTTCTCGATTCTCTGGACTCCGGGAAGGTAATCCAAAATGGTCAACTTGTCGTTCCTCGCCTTGCTACTGCGGGTCCAAGTACGGGGGACTCTTCTGTCGAGGTTCGTAGTCCAGGGCCTCCTGCAGAGTTATTCATATGTTTTTATTTTTGCCATTGCGTGGGATTCTTTTCCCGTGTTGGACAGATATTGTTCCGTTTTTCCAGAATTTTATAATGACTTGACTTGTTATTTTTCAATATCTATTTTAGGGTCCAATGCCCTTTTCGAGTATTACGGAATTTTGACGAGACCTATGGTCTGGGTCCAACGCCCATTCTTGTCGAGCGCTTTAGGGTTTCCCTTAGGACTTTGCGTGATGAGAATGTTCAGAAACCTTGGCATAGGATCCGATACCCGAAGTTGATCAACCTTAGGAATTCGTGCCTAAGGTAAGAAACCTTGACCTTGGCTTGGAATTTGAAAGCAATAACTAACTGGGATTTGGAGTCTGTGCCTTGTCTGGGGTCCATTACCAGTTGTTTTAGGTATTTTAGGAGGCCACGCGACTTGTGATTTTGGACTGGTCCTTGCCGGGGTCTTTTGTGCGGGTGGATTGGTGTGAGAATTTTCTCCCGTCGGGATTTTTCTACTGCACTCCCTACCTAGCACAAGACACTACGGCTGGTACCATGGAAACTGAGTCTTTGATGATTGTGGCGAGACGTGCTAGCTTGGTGATGTTTGTTTTAATTAAAGACTGAAAAAGTATACAATAATTGGGGCAGATCGAACATAAAGTAGACTAGGAGACTAGGCCTTGAAAGGCGCTTTAGCTGTAGTACTTTCGGAGTTTATCCGCATTCCAAAAATTCTTCACTGGCTTGCCTGTTAACGTTTCCAAGGTATAAGCTCCCTTTCTGGTACTGATTACGATGCGATAGGGGCCTTCCCAGTTAGGAGCTAATTTCCCTTGGGAGGCATTCCTTCCGCCGATGTTGGCCCTGCGAAGTACTAGATCGCCTGACTGGAATCTTCTAGGAATGACCTTCAGGTTATACCGGGCTGTCGTTCTTTGCTTGGTTGCAATATCGCGTATGTGTGTGATGCACCTTCTTTCTTCTAAAAGGTCCAAGTCTTCTCTTATTAACTTGGGGTTGGTGTCTGGTGAAAAGTTTTGGAGACGCCAGCTCGGTTCTCCTATCTCTACCGGGATCATTGCCTCGCACCCATAGGTTAATTTGAACGGGGTCTCACCTGTTGTGGAATGAGGAGCGGTTCGGTAGGCCCAAAGGACGTGGTCTAACTGCTCGGCCCAATTTCCTTTGGCCTCGTCCAATCTTTTCTTTAACCCCCTAACGATAACACAATTTGCTGCTTCGGCTTGTCCGTTGGTACGGGGGTTCTCTACGGCGCTGCAGTGATGTTTTATTTTCAGCACACAAAGTAATTCTTCGAAACCTTTGTCTTTGAACTGCGTCTCGTTGTCCATAACGATGGATTCTGGGATTCCGAATCTGGTAATGAGGTGGCGCCAAGTGAATCTTTAGATTCGAGCCGAGGTGATGTTGACCAGAGGCTCTGCTTCTATCCATTTGGTAAAATAATTGATGCGTGCGGATGTAGTGATTAAAATTAAGATAAAAATCAGTTGTCAGGCCACCAGAAAATAAAAACCTTACAACTAGTTGTAGTTAGTAAGGGTCGATCCACAGAGAACCAATTCAATTAACACTATTAAACAATTCTCAATTTAGACTCTGATTAACAATAAACAGTAAAAGGGGGGTTTTGGAGTTTTGATGAACAATGAACAGCTTCAAAGATAACAATAAACAAACTGAAATCAACAATATAAGAAAATTGGTTAAGAGATTGAATCCACCACTAGATTTATATGATAATGTAAATCCACATATCCTTTTTATTCCAACATGCTCAATTATGTTTTTATGCAATTGTGATATTAAATCTCTGTTTTTCTTATGTGTTGGCCAATTTAGCAACCGCTCAAATCAACTCCTAATCACGATTAGTCATAAAGCAACCGCTCTTACAACTATCCAACAATTGCATTAAGATTTAGAAAACCAATTACACTAAGGTCTAATCACACACCGGGATTAAATTACTTAGAACATATATTTCTCTAGATCTAATACCGCAACCGCGCATAATAAACCCGGATCTACCACTTTTATAAGCGGCAAATAGCACAAAGATAATTATACCCACATGAACATCATACATCCCACTAGATCTACTACCGCAACCGCGCATAATAAACCTAGATCTACTACTTTGAAAGTAGGAACAAGTACAAAAACCTTCATACCAACAATAGATTCGAAATATATGAATAAAAACATAACGTGTTGAAATAATCAAATATGCAAAGTTTACAACATTAATACTAGCGGTTTCATCACCCCCTTAACCAAGGGAGGTTTAGTTACACATAGCTAGAAAGAAATCACAAGAAAAACTATGAAGAAACAAGAAGAAACTATGAAGAAACAAGAAACTAAGAGAGAAAATGAAGGAGAGTTACATCTTGTTCATGATAAATGGTGCCTTTTATAGAAGTCTAAGGTAACAAAATGACAAAGGGAAGTGGGTGGATGAGTGGGTGAGTGAGTGGAGTGTTTGAGTGGATGGATTAGTGGGTTAGTTTAGTGGATTGGTTTAGTGGATGAGTGAGTGGAATGGTTGAGTGGTTGAATTAGTGAAAAATGCCAAAGGACTTTTGGTGAGTGGGAAATTATTGACATGAATGGGTGAGTGGATGGATGAGTGGATGGATTAGTGGATGAGTGGGTGGAGTGGTTAAGTGGTTGGATTAGTGTATGAGTGGATGAGTGGGTGAGTTAGTGGATGAGTGGATGAGTGGATGAGTGGATTAATGGATGGATGAGTGGATTAGTGGATGGATGAGTGGATTAGTGGATGGATGAGTGGATGGTTGAGGACGAAAATTTCGTGTCTGACTTGGAAGCCAAAAACGACCCACTATACTTCAGAACCACGAAAAGTGTTCTTCATGAAAGTTGTAGATCCTTGTCTTGGCTATAAATGGATAGCTGGTTCGTCCAATTTGGCTTCCTTAAGCCCAAGATATGTCCCAAATACCGTAGGTTGCTCAAACTCAACTTCAGCACCTCTGTTCCGACTTGCAAGCTCAAAATGACCTACTAGACTTCTTTTTCTCAAAATGTGTTCTTCATGAAAGTTGTTTATTTGGATCTTGACTATCCAATGTCCAAATTTCAGCCCATCTCCATTATTACATCTTGAGATATGATTTTTTTGAGTGCACACTGTTCGGATTCTACTAACAGAACCCGTATTCTGACTTCTATGTCAACTTAGGTCCCTTAGACATCTGAATCAGACTTCGAGCTCTTCATCAAAGTTGTAGAGCTTCCTCTTAGCTTTCCTACAAGGTAAAATTCATGTTCATCAGATATTAGGAACTCAAGTTATGGCTAAAATACAGAAACAGTGTCAAATCTCAATAATGCTGAAAATATTCAATTAGGACCAATTTGAGCTCAAACTCACAAAATCATACCAAACTCAATCAATTAAGAAGATGGAGAGTGTAAATGACTAAATATAAGGGTTTCTTAATGAATAAAATATGTGTTTATCAAATTCCCCACACTTAGCTTTTTGCACTCACTGGGCAAAACTCAAGACCAAAATTTTACAATCAAGAAGAACAACCAAAGGTTCAAGGATCAAAACATTCATGAGTTAACAATTCTCCACATCTCAAACCATCAAGCAAGGTATCTTCAACATCAATCGAGAATGATAGATCTTCACAAGATTCCCTCTCAATCTCTCAAGTGTTTAAAGGGTAGGTATTTCACTCGATTCAACCCATGAAAATTGCACTTCCATAAGCTTGCTTATCTTCTACTTCTCCACTACTCAAAACACATACACACACAAATCATGAGGACTTTATTCAAGGTTGTAGTGAGGTCAAGGTAACAGGAGAGGATAAAATGGATATGAGAAGATAAATACCAAAGAGAATAAAAACAAATGAGAGCTGAGTTCAAATAACAAGCATAAAAGTTCATCCCAACTCTAGTGTATATCCCTTTACATATTCATTTCCCAATCCTTTTCTTTTTTTAAACACTTGGTTTTTTTTTTCTTTTTTTTTCTTTCTTTTTATATATATGAACATAACTATATACATACATTTTTTTTTTTGGGCACTCTTTTCTTTTTCAACAACCATTTTGTACACACACCTCCACACTTGTTCAAAAACTCATCCATTAACCAAGCTAATGTTCTTTTATTCCCTAAGGTAAAGTAAGAACACGATTTCTCATTTAAGGCACATGATGAGCTAGAAACAAGGAATGGTCAAATAAGCTCAAAGGGGTTAAGCAAAGGAAAATATACAAGGTTGGCGGAATCGAGAAATTTTCAAGAAATCAAAAGAGTGCTTGATATCATATTGAAAACAAGGTTGGCTATTTGGTTAAACTAGCTAATTAAGAAAGAGGGCCTCAATCATGTTCATGCATGCAAGTGAAATGTAGCCTCAAAAAGAATCAAAGCAAGTTCTAGAGTGGTCATTAACATGAGTGAAAATCACACAAGAAAGAAGAGAATGACATAAATGTTGAATCCATCCATTAGGCTCAAAATCTCACAAGGTATGCATCCATCAAACTCAATTCATCAATTTAATCATCCATCACCAAGCATATCAGTTCAAGAAGGGAGAAAAGTTATTCAATCATGCAATGAACCCCCTTTTTTTTTTTCTTTTTTTTTTTTGAATTTTTTTTTTACAAAAAGAACATGCTGAAATCTCTCCCCCACGCTTAATATAACATTGCCTTCAATGTGAAAGAGATATAGAAAAGAGCAACACAACCTGATAAGAAGTGAATCAACGCCAAGCGAGAAAAAAACACACTTTGTCGATCTGCATCGGACCACGAAAAGAAATCAAACAATAAAACTTTAGTACTAATTAGTTACTACCTAAAAAACTCCTTACTCTGCCACCAATTAAGATCGTCTCAAGAGTAAAATTACTCCTTACTCTGTCATCACTAATTGATTTAATAAGTATATGACAATCATACTAAACAAAGACAACAAATTTTTTTATTTTTTTTTTTTTTTTTTTTATTTTTTTATTTTTTTTTTTTTTTTGGGTCAACTATCCTTCCCCCAACTAAATCACAACATTGTCCTCAATGTTAAAATATAGATGAGTAAAGGACGAAGAAGATATTACCTGTTGGAGAAAGTGACACAAATTTAAACGAAACAAGGTACAATAAAATCAAACCCATTAAAGATGAAGTCGCAGATCGGCTTTTGTTTCTTGTTACTTCCTTCGCTTGCTCTGTTGACCAATCTATCGAGCTAATACTGGATCAGTACATACTCAAAAGCTTCTAATTTATCAATGAGCTCATCAATAGTGGAGGCAGAGATAAGAAGTTGTCTTGCTGAAGGAGTGATAAATTTCTGTTCCACAGCTTTGTCAAGAAAAGATAACAAAAGATCAAAGAAATTATTAACATTCAACAAACCAATGGGTCTATGGTGGATGTTTAGTTCGGCTCAAGAGACAATTTGAAAAATTTCTTCTAAAGTACCAAATCCATCTGGTAAGACAATAAATGCATCAGAATTGTCAACCATTGTTTTCATTCGTCCATGCATAGATGTTACCTGAATTTCTTCTCCAACTGTCTTTCCAGTGATGTTATTTTCAGCCAAAGGTTTAGGAATAACACCTAAAACCTGATTGCCTCCTATAGAAGCAGCAAGTGATACAGCCCCCATTAACCCACGACAACCTCCCCATATACAAGATGAATATTCCTCGCAGAGCAAGTGATCGACCAAGAGTGCTAGGCTGCGTTTACAAACTCTAATCCTTTCCCATAACTCGACCCACAAAAAACACGAGACATTTTTGAGGTTACGAATAGAAGGCCCCATTCTATACTCTTCCTCCCTTTGAGTGTTTCGAGTTGAAGGAAAATGGAGAAAATGGAGTGTTTAAGTAGGAAAAAGAATGGAAAGGGGAATAATTGCACCTATGAGGGTAGGTTGGCTGTTGTCAGAAAAGGTTGAAATTAAGAAACACAGAATCTTTTCTCCTCTTTTTTTTTTACTTTTTATTTATTTATTTTTTTTTATTTTTTTTTATTTTTTTTTATTTTTTTTTGTTTGACTTCAAGAAAACCATCAAGGTAAAGAAGTCTAGAAACCTCTGAAGGACCCTACTCAAAGGATCGTCTGTACAAAAATTAAAATATAACAAAATGATACAAAGATAAAAGAAATAGAAAATGATGACATACCTGTATGTACAGTGTCCATGGCGTATCTTTATCTTTGCACGCGTCATGAGTGCAGTAGACATCACGTCCTCTCTCTTTTTTTTTTTTTTTGAATTTGTTAGAAAAACTTGATGAAAGATGAGTGTATACTTACTTAAGATTGGGATGGAGGTAGTCTGCTCTTTCGACTTTGTGCCAAAGCATTGTTGACCAGTATTCGACCCATTCAAGACCAGCGCAACATAGGGCTCCCAAAAGGGACAAGTGGCCATAATACGCTGGCTGCCTCACATGTGGGATACAATCTACCTTCTTTGTTTTTTAATTAAGAAGGCTTGGATCAGGATGCATGCATTTCCCCATTCACGGTGTGTGTTACCAAAGCCAACCCTAAGACGTATACATAAATTTTTTTTTGTTTTTTGTTTTTTTTTTTGAGAGATGACATGAAGAAGAAGAAGAAGAAGAAGAAGAAGAAGAAGAAGAAGAAGAAGAAGAAGATGATATGTACAGATTGTTGTGATTGTGGCTCACATCTTCCTCTGGTTTTACGTCCAGAAACGGCTTAAACGCCTTCTATGAGTCGGGGATAGGCTTCCCATCCAATTTTCTTATAAAGCGGCAAACGGGGTCTTTTAGAGTCGATTCCCAAGACTCGTAGCGTTTTTCTTCATCCTTGAAGAGATTCCACAATTTAAGAATTTCACGATGCACCAATCCACAAGAATGCGTCTCAAGAGTCGATAAGATATCATCTAATGACTCCTTACTCGATCCATTCTTAATGAAGAAAATTTTATCTTCTCTATTTGCGGAAACCATCCCCAAAGTATGACATCGCTTGTTACGGTTCCATCGTCCACATTTGTAACGGACTTGTAACCTTTTTGCTCTTCTCCTTTTAGAATATGAACTTCTTCCAAGACCAGGGCATATATGAGTCAAATGAAATTGAGGACTCACCTGCTAATCGAACCTTTGCTTCAATTATCCAGCGTACATCTTCTGGCATACCTTTGTGCATTAACAGTCTCAATCTTTCACATCGAACTTTGTAGATTTTTCTCAGAGCATTTTGAGGAAAAGAAGGAAAATGTTTTCTCAGGTTTGAAAGAATGACATCCATTTTGAAGGAGAAGAAGGATTCAGTTATTTTGGGAAATTGAAAAATAAACCGACTTGAGAGTCATGGAGTACCGTATCCGCCACTTAACCGGCAACACAAAGAACTCAAGAACTTGATTTTCCAGGAATGGTTGAGTCTTTGTCCATTAACTTTACGCGCATTACCATTCCTAGGATCCTCAATATTTACGGCCCCAGAGGATACACGTGTTTGACAGCAAAAGAACCGCGCCACCTAGATCTCAATTTTTCAAAGAGTAGGTGCAGATGATAATCTCAAAGCAGAACCTTTTTGACCAATTTCCGCAACTTTTGCAAAAGGTGTAACAGACCTTGAATAAAGTAGGCCAATAAAATCCATACTGCAAGATTTTCGCAGTTGTTGTCGCTGAAGAAAAGTGACCTTCACATGCTTCCGAGTGACAAAATTTAATGGCACTACCTACCTTATTGTCGGGCACACAGCTGCTTTTTTTTTTTTTTTTAGAGATTCAAATGCTTACAACCAACAAACAGATAAAAACATAATCTAAGGAACTAATGAAAACACAAAATAAAAAGGGATAAAGAGAGCAAATCTGGTTGGGTTGCCTCCCAATGAGCGCTTAGTTTATTGTCCTCAGCCCGACATGATGATACTTTCACTGCTCCTCATATTGTGGAAGGATGAGGGTCATCACTTCCATCTCTGCACTGTCAGGAAGTTCATGATATGGTTTGAGACGATGACCATTGACCTTAAATGCTTTGCCAGAATTTTCACTCCTGATCTCAACTGCACCAAAAGGAAAAACATTAGTTACCACAAACGGCCCAATCCACTTAGAACGCAGTTTACATGGAAATAATTTGAGTCTTGATTGGAATAGCAGGACTTTTTGTCCTCTGTGAAATTTCTTTCCGGAAATCAATTGGTCGTGGAATGCCTTAGCTTTAGTCTTATAAATCGGGGCATTCTCAAAGGCCTCATTTCTTAGTTCTTCTAATTCCTACATGCTTGGAACTTCCTTTGCTTTCCAGCACCTTCCAATTCCATATTAACTTGTTTAATGGCCTAGTAAAATCGATGTTGCAACTCAACGGGCAAATGACAGTGCTTTCCATACACCAACCGAAATGGTGACATGCCGATGGGAGTCTTATAGGCAGTCCTATAAGCCCATAAAGCATCTTCAAGTCGAGTGCTCCAATCCTTTCTTGAGGGATTCACTGTCTTTTCAAGGATTGACTGAATCTCCCGGTTGGACACTTCAGTTTGCCCATTTGTCTGTGGATGGTAAGGAGTGGAAATTTTGTGCATTACTCCATATCTCTTCAATAGAGCATCAAAGGTTTTGTTGCAGAAATGGGTCCCTTGGTCACTGATGATAGCCCTTGGGGTCCCGAACCTGGAGAAAATATGTGACTTAACAAAATCTGCAACAGTTTAGAATCATCAGATCGAGTGGCTTTTGCTTCCACCCATTTAGACACATAATCAACAGATAAAAGAATGTATGTGAAACCAAATGAAGGAGGGAATGGTCCCATGAAATCAATACCCCACACATCAAAGAGTTCCACAAAAATGATCGGAGTCTGAGGCATTTGATTACGAGGACCAATATTACTGTTCTCGACAATGGTCACAAGACTTACGAAGTTGTAGCGTCTTTGAAAATTGAAGGCCAATAGAAACCACTTCCAAGCACTTTATTGGTTGTCCTTTTACGCCAAAGTGTCCTCCACATGCATAGGTGTGGCAAAAGGAGAGGATGGAGTGTGTCTCGAATCGGGAATGCACCTCCTAATGACTTGATCTGCGCACAATGCTTCCATAAGTACGGGTCATCCCAGATATAGTATTCTGCACTCCTTAATTTATCTCTTTGGGCCTTGTTCAAATCCTCCGGAAAGTCCTTAGTAACCAGGTAGTTAACAATGTCAGCATACCAAGGGATTATGGTGTTGACAACCATCAAATATTCATCCGGAAAAGTCTCCATGATAGGCATTTCTTCCTCTTCAGTTACCAATCTACTCAAGTGATCGGCCACCAAGTTTTCGCTCTCTTTCTTGTCTTTAATCTCCAAGTCAAATTCTGGAGCAATAAAATCCATCGAGCAATCTAGGCTTTGCTTCTTTCTTTGTTAGAAGATACTTCAAGGCTGCGTGATCTGAAAACACAATCACTTTAGAACCAATTAGATATGATCTAAATTTTTCTAAAGCAAATACAACAAACTAGAAGTTCCTTTTCGTGGTTGAGTAATTAAGTTGAGCATCATTTAGAGTCCTTGATGCATAGTAAATGGCATAAGGAACTCTATCAACTCGTTGTCCCAAGACACTCCTCTTGCAAAGTCACCGGCATCACACATTAGTTCAAAAGGTAACTCCCAGGTTGGGTGGCACGATGATAGGTACAACAGTTAGCAACTTCTTGAGTTTATTGAAAGCTTCCATACATTTCTCATCAAAGTTAAAATTAACATCTTTTTCAAGAAGTCTGCAAAGGGGCAATGAGACTTTAGAAAAGTCTTTAATGAATCTCCGGTAGAAACCTGCATGACCAATAAAAGAACGAATCTCCCGCACACTAGTGGGTGGTGGCAAAGAATGCATGAGTTCTACTTTAGCTTTATCTACTTCAATTCCCTAGCGAAATTACATGACCTAACACAATACCTTCATTCACCATGAAATGACATTTTTCCCAATTCGATACCAGGTTAGTGTCAATGCATCTTTTAAGCACCAAAGTTAAATGTTCTAAACAATTTTCAAAATCATTTCCAAAGACACTAAAGTCATCCATAAAAACCTCAATGATGTTTTCAATGTAATCGAGAAAATATACTCATCATGCATCTTTGGAAAGTTCCTGGTGCATTGCGAGAGTCCAAAAGGTATTCGCCTATATGCAAAGGTACCAAATGGACAAGTGAATGTAGTCTTGTCTTGGTCTTACGGAGCTATGGCAATCTGATTGTAACCTAAAAAACCATCCGAGAAAACAATAATAAGAATGACCACTAATCTTTCTAACATTTGATCAATGAAAGGTAAAGGAAAGTGGTCTTTTCTCGTGGCGGCATTCAACTTCCCGTAATCAATACAAACACGCCACCACATGTCTGTAACCTAGTGGGAATAAGCTCATTTTCAGCATTTCTTACCACGGTAATTTCAGATTTCTTTGGTACTACACGGACCGGGCTTACCCACTTGTTGTCAAAATGGGGTAGATCACCCCCACACTTAGGAGCTTCAAGTATCCCCTTTTTCACAACCTCCATCATGGGAGGATTCAATCTCCGTTGAGGGTCTCTCACAGGTTTAGTATCCTCCTCCATTAATATCCTGTGCATACAAACGGAGGGACTAATACCCTTGATATCAGCTATTGACCAACCAATGGTCATGTCTTATGTTCTGCAAAACAGACTACCAGTTTCTCTTCTTGCTCTTGGGTGAGTGACTTTGCAATTATTACTTGGAAGGGTGTCCTTCTCCCCAAGAAGATGTATTTAAGATGATCGGGTAGTGCTTTCGGTTCCAATTCAGTGCCTGCACACTGTGAAGGTTGAGGTATATCGGTAGTAACAGGTAAATCAACAAAAGTTACCTCATGCTCTTACGGGTGGAAGAGAGCTCTTGTAAGGCGACAACAATTTCATCAATGTCTTCACTCCATGGCTCTTCTTCACTCTTCTTCTTTTCCTCCCGTACATCTAAGCTATGAGTTAGAATTGTATCAAGAGCATCAAAATGGTCGATATCAAAAGCTGCAGAAATTAAAGAATCAAAAGGATCAAAAGAATCAATTAAACAAGCGAGTGCACATCACTTGGGTATCTCATAGCTTCAAAAATATTGAATCTAATTAATTCCCCATCAAATTCCATTGTTAGAATTCCCGAGTGCACATCAATTTTTGTCCGTGCGGTCTTCAAAAATGGTCTTCCTAGCAAGATAGGAGCAGATTTGGGAGACTCATCCTCTTCCATGTCCAAAACATAGAAGTCTGTAGGAAACACTAATTCATTCACTGTACCAAAACATCTTCAACCACACCCTTAGGGTATGCATTAGATCTATCAGCCAATTGAATAACAACACCAAAGAGGTTCCAAAAGACCCAAGTATAAAGATGCATAAATAGAATATGGCATGACATTTATAGATGCACCTAAATCAAGCATTGCCCTTTCAAACCTTGTGTTACCTATAGTGCATGGAATGGTGAATGTGCCAGGGTCCTTACATTTGGTTGGGAGTTTCTTTTTAATTACAAATTTGAAACATTTTCTCCCACTTGGACCTTTTCATTTCCTTTTAACTTCCTCTTGTTAGTGCATAATTCTTTCGAAATTTTGCATATCTAGGTACCTGCTTAATGGCATCTAACAAAGGGATATTAACCTCTACCTTCCTAAAAGTCTCAAGTATTTCTTTTTCTACTTCTTCTTTCTTGGTTTTAACCAACCTACTAGGAAAAGGAGCTTTAGTGACATATTTAGGAAGGGTTCGAAATACTTACCATAGGGGTTTTGGAAGTTTGCCCCTTATCATTTGCTTCTTTAGGTGGTTCATCCTTCTCTTGAATGATTGGTGGAAGAGAGGTAGGCTCATCCATCGTCTTTCCGCTTCTCAATGTGACAAAGACTAGCATTTTCCCTCGGATTCACTTACATTTGTGTGAGGGTAGTTTCCACTGAAGCTTGGCTTTGAAACTTGTTGAATTACGTGGACAAGCTGTCCTATCGATTCTGCAAGTTATTGATTGCAGTCCTTGTTTCTTGTTTGAAACTTTGTATAGTTGCATTTGTTTCTTGTTGGAACTGCAAATTATTAGTGACCATTTGTTTTACTAGCTCCTCTAATGAAGGCTCAGATTGCTTAGGAGCTTGAACTTGCTTCTTGTCTCGAGGGAAAGGTACTTGCCTTTGTTGGAATCCTGGAGGTCCATAAGTGGAGGTTGATTTTGAGGTTGCTTTGCATAGCTGAAATTTGGATGATCCCTCCAACCCGGATTATATGTGTTTGAGTAGGGGTTGTAATTTTTGAAAGTCCAAAGATATCCCCTACTTGCTCTTACCTCCTCATTTGTGTCTTCTTGGAGAGTGGGACACATATCAATGGGATGTCCGGATGAACAACAGATCCCACAAGCATGAACGGTGCTTTACACCGAATCCATTAACCGCCGAACCATAGCGATCAATTGAGTCATTTCTTCTTTGTATCTTGGTTGTCTCTACTTCTTTCACTCGCTCTTACTCCAAGTGTCATTTCTAGAGTAGAATTGTTGAGTATTGGCGCCATTCTTGAGATCAAGTTTCTAGCTTCTTGAGGAGTTTTATCAATCAATGCTCCTCCGCTAGCAAAGATCAATCATGTTGCGATCCATCACTTGTAAGCCTTCATAGAAATCTTGAATTAAAAGTTGCTCACTTATTTGATGATGAGGGCAAATGTGAAACATAGCTTCTTAAATCTCTCCCGGTAGTCATGGAGTGATTCCCCATGCCTTTGTTGAATACCACAGATTTCTTTTCTGATTGTTGCGCTTTTGAGGCAGGGAAGTATCTGTCTAAGAAAGTTCGGGCCATGTCCTGCCATGATTGGATGGATCCGGGTGGCAAGTAGTAAAGCCACTCCTTAGCTGAGCCTTTCAATGAGAATGGAAAAGCTCTCAACTTGACTTGCTCTACATGAATTCCTGCAGGTTTCATGCTAGAACATACCACATGGATTTCCTTCAAGTGCTTGTTGGGGTCCTCTCCGGGTAATCCATTGAAAGATGGCAAGAGATGGATTAAATCGGATTTCAATTCAAATGCCTCTTCATTTTCAAGAATGTCTATGCAAAGAGGCTGTTGATCTAGATCTGGAGCACCCAATGCCCTTAAAGTGTTTTCTGCCATTGTCACTTCTTCAGATATTTCAGATGGCTCAAATGTCTCGAACTTGATAGATCAATGTAACGGCGACTTCAATGTCGGCGGTGTGAGTTGGAAGTTAGCCTGATGGAAGGGAAATTGAGGATGTGAAGTGAGTTGATCAATATAGTTCCTCAAATTTAGCAATCCTTCGTCTACTCCTTCAAAGGACATCAACACCTACAAAACACTCGAGAAAGAAAGATTAAAAATAAAATAAAATAAAATAAAAACAGAATAAAAATAGGAAATAAATTAATAGTGTAATTGAAAAAATTGGTTCCCGTGAATTACGGCGCCAAAATTCGATGCGTGCGGATGTAGTGATTAAAATTAAGATAAAAATCGGTTGTCGTGGCCCACCAGAAAATAAAAACCTTACAACTAGTTGTAGTTAGTAAGGGTCGATCCACAGAGAACCAATTCAATTAACACTATTAAACAATTCCCAATTTAGACTCGATTAACAATAAACATAAAAGGGGTTTTGGAGTTTTGATGAACAATGAACGACTTCAAAGATAACAATAAACAAACTGAAATCAACAATATAAGAAAATTGGTTAAGAGATTGAATCCACCGCTAGATTTATATGATAATGTAAATCCACATATCCTTTTATTCCAACATGCTCAATTATGTTTTTATGCAATTGTGATATTAAATCTCTGTTTTTCTTATGTGTTGGCCAATTTAGCAACCGCTCAAATCAACTCCTAATCACCGATTAGTCATAAAGCAACCGCTCTTACAACTATCCAACAATTGCATTAAGATTTAGAAAACCAATTACACTAAGGTCTAATCACACACCGATTAAATTACTTAGAACATATATTTCTCTAGATCTAATACCGCAACCACAAGCATAATAAACCCGATCTACCACTTTTATAACTCGGCAAATAGCACAAAGATAATTATACCCACATGAACATCATACATCCCACTAGATCTACTACCGCAACCGCGCATAATAAACCTAGATCTACTACTTTGAAAGTAAGAACAAGTACAAAAACCTTCATACCAACAATAGATTCGAAATATATGAATAAAAACATAAGCGTGTTGAAATAATCAAATATGCAAAGTTTACAACATTAATACTAGCGGTTTCATCACCCCCTTAACCAAGGGAGGTTTAGTTACACATAGCTAGAAAGAAATCACAAGAAAAACTATGAAGAAACAAGAAGAAACTATGAAGAAACAAGAAACTAAGAGAGAAAATGAAGGAGAGTTACATCTTGTTCATGATAAATGGTGCCTTTTATAGAAGTCTAAGGTAACAAAATGACAAAGGGAAGTGGGTGGATGAGTGGGTGAGTGAGTGGAGTGTTTGAGTGGATGGATTAGTGGGTTGGTTTAGTGGATTGGTTTAGTGGATGAGTGAGTGGAATGGTTGAGTGATTGAATTAGTGAAAAATGCCAAAGGACTTTTGGTGAGTGGGAAATTATGGACATGAATGGGTGAGTGGATGGATGAGTGGATGGATTAGTGGATGAGTGGGTGGAGTGGTTAAGTGGTTGGATTAGTGTATGAGTGGATGAGTGGGTGAGTTAGTGGATGAGTGGATGAGTGGATTAGTGGATGGATGAGTGGATTAGTGGATGGATGAGTGGATGGTTGAGGACGAAAATTTCGTGTCTGACTTGGAAGCCAAAAACGACCCACTATACTTCAGAACCACGAAAAGTGTTCTTCATGAAAGTTGTAGATCCTTGTCTTGGCTATAAATGGATAGCTGGTTCATCCAATTTGGCTTCCTTAAGCCCAAGATATGTCCCAAATACCGTAGGTTGCTCAAACCCAACTTCAGCACCTCTGTTCCGACTTGCAAGCTCAAAATGACCTACTAGACTTCTTTTTCTCAAAATGTGTTCTTCATGAAAGTTGTTTATTTGGATCTTGACTATCCAATGTCCAAATTTCAGCCCATCTCCATTATTACATCTTGAGATATGATTTTTTTGAGTGCACACTGTTCGGATTCTACTGACAGAACCCGTATTCTGACTTCTATGTCAACTTAGGTCCCTTAGACATCTGAATCAGACTTCGAGCTCTTCATCAAAGTTGTAGAGCTTCCTCTTAGCTTTCCTACAAGGTTAAATTCATGTTCATCAGATATTAGGAACTCAAGTTATGGCCAAAATACAGAAACAGTGTCAAATCTCAATAATGCTGAAAATATTCAATTAGGACCAATTTGAGCTCAAACTCACAAAATCATACCAAACTCAATCAATTAAGAATATGGAGAGTGTAAATGACTAAATATAAGGGTTTCTTAATGAATAAAATATGTGTTTATCAATAATCCACAGCAACAACTAAAAACTTCAATTGCCGGATGCTTGAGGAAAAATGTCCCAAGATATCCATGCCCCACTGATAGAAAGGCCAGGGAATGAATGTCGTGGACAATTCCTCCGGCGGGGCATGGTAGTGGTCAGAGTGCCGTTGGCACCTATCGCACATTTGGACATGTGCAAGGGAGTCTGCCTCCATCGTGGGCCAGTAGTAGCCCGCCTGGAGTGCCTTTAATGCTAGGGCCTTGCCTCCTAAATAGTGCCCACAACTTCTTTCGTGGACTTCAGCTAGGACGTACCCGGCTTCTTTAAGCGTAAGGCACTTCATGAGGGGTGAAGAGAATCCGCGTCCGTATAACTGCCCATCGAAGATGGTGTATCTGACTGCGGCTTTCTTCAATTTGGCCACATCTTTAGAATCCTCGGGGAAGCTACCAGACTGCAAGTATTCCATCAGTGGAGTGATGCAGGTACGTTTTTGTTCATCAACCTGGAAGACGGCTACGTCGGAAACTGCGGGGTGCAAGAGGGTTGCTTGGATCACCGATCGGTTGTTACCTGGACTTTTGATGCTTGCCAACTTGGATAAGAGATCGGCCTGGGAGTTTTGTTCCTGGGGTATGTGCTCCACTTTAACTAGCTGGAAGTTTGGGAGGAGTTCTTGCACCTTCGCGAGGTATTTCTGCAGGAGAGGTTCTTTGGCTTAATGCTCTCCTCGGATCTGGGAGGTTACGAGCTGGGAGTCACTGCAAAGTTTGATCTTTATGGCCCCCAGGTCTCTGGCCATTGCCAGTCCCGCGATGCATGCCTCATACTCTGCCTAGTTGTTGGAGATGGGGAATTTGAACCTTAGTGAATTCTTAATGGTTACCCCCTCTGAGTTCTCCAAGATTACCCCGGCTCCACATCCTTTTAGGTTTGAAGACCCATCCACGAACACTATCCAGGACAATTCTTCGGGGCATCCAGGGTCTGAAGTGAGTTCGATCAGGAAATCAGACAGTGCTTGTGCCTTGATTGCTGATCTAGGCTCGTAGGCAATGCCGAACTCAGAAAGTTCAATGGACCAGGCAATCATCTTTCCCGCTAAGTCTGGTTTATGCAGTATCTGCTGGATGGGCTGATCAGTCCTCACTATTACGGGATGACACTGGAAGTATTGCCTCAGTCTCCTGGCCGTGATGATAAGTGCGAAGGCGACCTTCTCTATCTTTTGGTATCTGAGTTCAAGGCCTTGCAGTACTTTACTTACGAAATAAACTGGCTGTTGTCCCTCCGGCGTTTCTCTAATGAGTACCGAACTCACGGCTTCCTCGTGAACGGAGAGATACACGTAGAGTGTTTCTCCTGCCTCTGGCCTTGTAAGGATGGGAGGGGATGCCAGAATATTTTTCAGGGATGTAAAAGCGTCTTCACAGTCTTGTGTCCATTCGAATCCGGTCCCCTTTTTCAATAATTTGAAAAGAGGGAGGGATTTGTGAGTGGCTTTGGCCAAGAACCTGGCAAGAGCCGCGATTCGTCCATTTAACTGTTGTACCTCTTTCACGTTCTGGGGGCTATGCATATCGAGCACCGCCTTGCATTTGTCAGGGTTTGCCTCTATGCCGCGGTGGGTCAGCATGAACCCTAGGAATTTTCCTGCTTGGACCCCGAATGCGCACTTTCCTAGATTGAGGCTCATGTCGTGCCTTCTCAGCTGCGCGAATACTTCTTCCAAGTCTGAGGTGTGTGATCCGGACGACGGGGTCTTAACTATCATATCATCGATATAGACCTCTAGCATTCTCCCCATCTGTTCTTCGAAGACTCTGTTCATCATGCTCTGGTATGTGGCCCCGGCGTTCTTTAGCCCGAACGGCATTACCTTGTAGCAGTTGCTCACCCTTTCGGTGATGAAGGCCATTTTGTCCTGATCTCCGGGGTACATTAGAATTTGATTGTACCCCGAGTAAACGTCCATGAAGGACAGTGTCCGGAAACCGGAGGAGCTATCGACTAACTTGTCAACATTTGGGAGGGGGTATAGATCTTTGGGACATGCCTTGTTCAGGTCGGTGTAGTCCACGCACATCCTCCATTTCCCATTTGCCTTTTTAACCAGGACGACGTTCGAGAGTCAAGTGGTGTATGGGATTTCTCTTATGAAGCCGGCGTTCAGTAACTCCTTGACTTGCTCCTCGATGGCTTGTTGTGTCTCGGGGTCAACTTTTCTCTTCTTCTGGGCGACCGGCTTTGCATCCCGTTTAATAGATAAACGATGGCAGATGAAAGCGGGGTCGATTCCAGGCATATCAGCGGAAGTCCAGACGAAAAGATCCTTGTTTTTCTGTAAGAGCTGTATCAGCTGGATCTTTTCCTGTTCTTCGAGGTTTGCTCCTATCATGGTGACTTGGTCGGGTTTGTCGCCCAGCTGGAGCGGGATCAGTTCTCCTTCGGGCTGGGGTCTTGTACCCCGAATCTCTTCACGAACATCCAACTCCGTCATCAGGATGTTGACTTGGTCGTAGGTGGTGATGGATGTCCGTGTCTTTGTTTTCCTGGAGGTCCTGCCGATCTTCAAGCTCTCATTGTAGCATTTGCGGGCTACAATCTGGTCGCCCTTGACCGTGACCACCTCATTGTTCTTGTTGAGGAACTTCATGGCCTGGTGGGTGGTAAAGACCACAGCGGCAATGCCATTTAGCGTAAGGAGGCCCAGGATGATATTGTAGGCCGAGGGATAATCCACGACTAGAAACCTCACCTTCTCCGTTTTATAGGTGTCGTCATTACCCAAGGTAAGGAAAGTTTCAAAGTAGCCCACCGGGGTTACCTTTTCTCCTGAGAATCTGGTTGGCTCGCCCTCATATGGTGTAAGCGCAGACAGAGAGAACTCCAATCTTTCGAAGACGTCCATGAACATGATGTCTGCTGAGCTCCCCTGATCTACAAAGATACGACAGACTTCGGTGTTGGAGATTATTCCGGATATGACCAGGGGGTCGTCGTGATCTCGGATAATGTCACCGTAGTCCTCATCGGAGAAGGAGACGGGTGGTGCGTCCTTGTATTCCACGTGGGGCTTTCTGGAAGAGGAGCCGGACATGCTCAGGACCGTAGTCCAGAGTGCCTTTTTCCTCGAGTTATTTGACAGACCACCCCCCGCAAATCCCCCTGAGACAGTGCTTATGAGTCTGTCATTCCTGTTGCCTCCACCTTGAGTATCCTGTTCCCGGTCCTGCCTGTTTTCAACGTTGCGGCGCGGAGGGGTCCGGGACCTTCTTGCAAGACTTTTGCTTCTTCTTGGGCGCTGGTTCGGACTTCACCGGGGGCTGCAGCTTTGTCTCCGCTCTCTGCGCCTTTCACAGTTTTCGCTTTCCCGAAAACCACTAATGTATTTTTGCAAATGTCCTTCTTTGATTAGGGACTCGATAATATCCCGGAGTTGGTTGCAATCTTTTGTTTCATGGCCGTAGCTATTGTGCCACCTGCAGTGTTTTGACTGATCCCTTTGGAACTGCTTCTTCATGGGTGGTGGCCTCTTGATATTCTGGAACTCGATTTGAAGGACCTCCTTCAAGATCATCTCTCGAGGGGTTTTCAAAGGAGTATACTCAGAATATTTAGGCCGGTATCGCTCGCCTTTTGGGGAGTCACGGGGTTGATTGGAGCTTTGGTTCTTCTTCTGGTGTGCTTCACCTTTCTCCAAACTTTCTTTAGCCCTGGAGACTTCCTCTAGCTCAACGTATTTGTCCGCCCGTCAGTGGAACTCTTCTAGATTTTCTGGTTTCTTTTTTGCTAGAGACACAAAAAAGCTTGAGTTGGTCTGGAGCCCGTTCCTGGCGTAGTGGAGGGCTATCCTGTCGTCGAGGTTCTCTATGCCCATACAGGCTTGGTTAAACCTTCTGACATATTCGCGCAAGGATTCAGAACTTCCCTGGCAGATCCCGGAGAGGGAGTCGATCGACTTCGGGCGCTCCTTTGCTGTGGTGTAATGTTGCAAGAACCGTTGCATCAGGTCTTCCCATCCTGTGATCATCATTCGCAAGGTGACGAACCATCGGAGGGCGTCCTTCTTCAAGAATAGGGGGAAGGCCCGGCATAGAAGTTCAGGGGTGTATCCATAGAGTTGCATGGACTACGTATAGGCATCCAAGTGCTCTTAGGGATCCATTGTTCCGTCGTAAGCCTCCAAATTGCTCGGAGGTTTGAAACTCATCGGAACCCTGTATGACATTAAAGCGTCCGAGAATTGTTATAGGCGACCGGGGGCCGGGTTACCGTTTGCAATAATCCCAGCGCCAGCGTCTTGGGCTGCATGCCCGTTGTGAGCTGCATCCCGTCCTCCGTTGTCGTTCTCCCCCCTTGCCGATCTTTCAAGGTTCTCTAAACGATGGCGTTGTTCTTCTAGTTGACGTCACTGGTCCTCGATGAGAGCTGTTTGTTAGTGCAACAACTCTCGAAGGCCATTTCTCACAATCTCGGATTGGACATTGTCTTCGTAATGAGACGTGTGGTCCATATTATCGTGGGGGGCTCCCAAATAAGCATGGACAGGGATCCTAGCTCCATGGTTCGTTCCGTGGTTTACTCCATGGTTTATGTTGTTCCCCCCACCGTGGGGGAAGACAAGCCTGTTCCGGACTGTGACCCTTCGAGATGGATCAGGGCTTTCAGCGGAAGCTGAAGTCTCGTGCCCATCGTTAAGAGTTTCCACCATGACAAGCTTACTTCTGGCAGCGGAGGTTTCTGGTGGTGTGACTGAAAGAAGGTTGCGTTGTGCTGTTGGGTCCTGTATTTGGCCAGGGACGGCATACGCAACGCTTCCTTTTTTCTGGTTGTGTCTCGTGCTCACCATGGTTGATGCGGGAATGGAAGTTTATCGGGATTCCCACAGACGGTGCCAATGTTCTGAAATGGATTCAGAGGGTACTTGAAATAGGCACGTATATGGTGGTTTCCTCCTTGTGCAGCTGCGGTCAAGAGCACGAAGTCCAGGGGGTGGGTACCTGCAATGGGACTCCAACGCTCAAGTAAGGCAGGCCACAAGTAAGTTTAAGCTAATGGAATAGTAGAGAAAATCCAGATCCTCCCTTAGGTTAACTTAGCCTGGTATATATTGAGAACGTGATTGGAATCCTCATGTAATCCACGTAGGACAAGGGTACATTCAGATCGTGCTTTGGCAGGGATTTCAGCCCATGATCGTTGAGGTTCGTCTCTGACCTTGTCGGGACTGTCCCACGATCGTTGAGGTCCGTCTCTGACTTTGTCGGGACTGTCCCACGATCGTGGAGGCTCGTCTCTGATCTGCTGGGGCTGTTTCCCTTGATGGCCAATCCTTGCTCGCAGGCAGTCGTGGTTCCCATTACTGAGAATGGGGAAATGACTGCTACGGTCTGACGATACTGCTACGATCTGACGATGGGGTTCAAGGTCACAAGGTCGATGAGGGGGTGACATCGGCGGAGTCTGGTGGTTCGTGTATCGGGTCGATCCTTCACGATGGGATCCCGGATCACGATCCAAAACATAATTCATCATCAATATTATTTCCTCCGCTGTGTGTATAAATAATACATAGTCTAAATTCCTAATTTCTCCATAGATATACATGGACAATTCACATGAACTTCTAGATTTCCCTCTAATAGAGATTCTCCTCAAGGCTGGGTTGTACCAAAACTGTCAGCTATGTGCTAACATTAGGAAATAAGCTTGTAGGTGTACAATGAACATATGAATGTTAGGTAGTGGTAGCTTTGGCTGTCCTGAAAATGCAAGTGCTGCTGGGACTCTTTATGATGCAGTTTCTCGAAGCCTTACAGTTGATAACTATAACTTGACAACTGCTGCAGAGACACTTCAAAAAGCCACATGCTGAAGCAACTCTTCAATATTTTTAACTATTTGAGAGTGTATTTTCATACGCCTGTGATACATTTGCTTGATATATATTGTTTATATTGACTTATGTGATCTTTTAAATCCATATATCGACTTTTCCCTTATTCTTGAATTTTATTTTATTATTTTTAGTTTTAATTTTAATAACTTTCTTGGTGTTGATGTGAATTTAATGTATTATATCTTTCTTCTAATATTTTGGGGGAAGGGTCTTTGTTATATATGCAAAGGGATTTACCATCTGATAGTATTCTTGGTTAGGCTGCGTTTGGTGTATTTGATAGTATAAAGTAAGATAATATAAGACAATATGATAATATCTGATAGTATAAATAAGCTGATAAGATTTTATACTATCAGATATTTGGAACACATAGTATATGTAACTTGATAATATATATAATTATCTACTTAGACCTATTATCCTTCACCCTCCTCAACACCTTGTAGAACCCAAACCACCACAGCCACCCCACAACCTCCAGAAACGTCATTAGAATTAGAAACATGATTACAGACCAAAATCCATTCAAAATCACTTTTTTTTCCATGAACAAAGATAAAGTCCCTGATTAGATAAAAGGGAAAAATGCCTCTTGTGGAACCAAATTCATTGAGAAAGATTCCAGGAAGCAAAACACCATAAACAACAGGAACTTCAATTGAAAGAATCAAATGTGACACAAGAAATTAATCTAGCATTCCAATGCAGAAACAAAAAAAAAATCAATTTTGAACAAAACCACGTCTTCTCCATCACAGATCCATGACCCACAACCCCTCATAACCACCACACGAGCCACCACGTCCCTCGCCGCTCACAACAACAGCCACGATCCGCGACCCAAACCACCAGAACCAGTGACCCACGGCGTTGAATCGTCCTCTCCCGTCGTGCCCTCACCGCCTCGCCAGATCTCCACTGTCGCACCCCCACTGCGTTCCGGATCGCGCTCCGCAGTCCTCCACCGCCACGCTCCACTGCGTCCCAGATCCTCCCCTTGTTCCGCGTGCAACCTCGCACCGCTGACCCAGATCTCGTACGCCGCTGCCCTCCACCGTCGCAGCCTCCGCCCAGATCACAGCCTCAGACCGCCTGCATCGTGCCTCCACCGGACCTCCACCACGCCAAGCACCCCTTCCAAGGTAGAGTGATGGCTTTGTGTGAAAATTGGAGGCAGGGGTTTCTTCATGTGATAAATTAAGACTGAGAGGGAGACGAGGGATTGAGGGAAAAGAGACAGAGATTGATATGAATGAAAAAAAAACTATCAGAGATTGATATGAATAAAAAAGCTATCTGTGTAAAAAAAAGATTATGAACACCTAATTTTGTCCGAACAAAAATAACAAAAAAATAAATAATTGTGCATATTCTTTGATCAATTTTTCTATTCATGCCTTTACCTCATTTATTTTATTTGCTTGGTCTTTCTTTTTTTATTATTTTTCTGTTCACCAAAATTAGAAAAAAATATAAAAAATATGATGATATATTAAAAAAAAAGATAAATGAAAATGGTTGCTACTAGTTTGGCTTATGCCAATCATCAATCTCCACTGCACAAGCCAGGAAATAACAAGGCTCAAGGAGCCCAAAAATGACAAATTTGCATAGATTTGAAGCTTGGAAAGGGTCACAAGTCTAAGGAATATACATGAAAATAGAAAGCACCTACAACTGCAGCAGCCACTTTACCTAAGCTAATGTTATGGGGGGGGTTGCAGATTTTCCTCTGCTTACAAAGAGGAGAAAACATGAACAACAAAAAAAAAGAAAGAAATGAGGGTTTTTTAGACAGATGGATAAACAAAGAGCAACACAGATAACATTTGGGGATTTTGTGGAGGATTTTTTACCAACACAGCAACAGCCAGCAATCCAGCACCTTCTTTCACTATTCATCATCTTCTCCAACTTCTCATTTCTCTATTCATCATCCTTACCACAAACCCACCATCTCCACCATCTTTCAAACCACCACCCTTCCACTACTAAGCAACCAATACCCAAACCCACCATCTCCACCACCTTTCTAACCACCACCAAACAACAACCCAAAACCACCATAACAGACCACCATGTAAAGCCACCCTCATCGTCCCCACAACCATCAAACCGTAACTCAGCCTCCAAACACCACAACACCAAGAACCACGTCCACCATAGCAGCTGCTCACCACTAATGCCTCGCTGTCTCGGCCTCGCGTCCTCCACCCACTTCCACGCCAGAATGTAACCGCCCACACCTAGCAGCCACCGTCCACCGCGACTTGGCCCTTCGGACCCACTCCCTAGCATCGTTCCCTTCATACGTGCGTATGACAAAGCTCTCCCTAGTTTTACAACTTCACTGTTCTTCTTTTTTTATTTCATATATTTGTTTAGATTTTTTAATGTTTATATTATTATTTTAATAGTTTGTTTTGGTCTTATCTTGGGTTTTTTTAGTTTCTGCAGCTTAAGCCATTGTTTTTTTTTTTTTTTCTTTCTAACTTTGATTTAGTTATTTGCATCCATGGGTTACTTCTGTTTTGGGTTTGAACTTAGTGTTTATTATTTTTTAGTGGACTAAGGTTTTTGTTAATAGACTAGCTTAGGTTGGTCTATTGTACGAGGATTAGTACGTAAAAAAATAAAAAAAAACTATGAAAAAATACAAAAAATAAAAAATAAAAATAAAAAATATTTTAATCAATGAAAATAAAAAATCTTTGTTGATTGAATAGCATAATGATGTTATCTTCAATAGCGGATGTTATCTTCAATGTCGTTTGGATCAAAAGAGTTTATTGAATAACTTGATGTTAAGTTGAACCCTGTGCAAAAAATGGATTTGTTTACAAATAAAATCCATCGTCAAAATTTTTTTTCCTAATTAAAATCAATCAACCCACATTTATTTTCTAAAGAATTACGTGATTTTGAGTTCCTCATTGCAGCTGAAGATACGTAGGAGTGAAACTCTTATTCCGTCAAGCCAAAAATTAAATTTTTACAATTTGGTTGTTTTCTTAAAATAAAAAAAATAAAAAAATAGTTACAAAAGTCTTTTTTAAGAGGAGTAAAATAAATATATTTGAGATTATCATTTTTTGCACAACTGACTTAAGGTACCGTCTTAGGACGGGTGTGTTAGGGGTGCTGTGGGATTAAGTTTCCACCATTCCCTATTCATAATCGACTTCTGAATCCGATCTGGTTTTCAAAGACTATTTTCTAAGAAAGATTTTTCAATTTTTTCTAATTCAAATAAAATTAATGGCGACTCTATTTTCATCATCTTTAAAATCAAGCGAGTTGTTATTTCGCCACGATCTCAGTCGCGACAAAGATTTACTAATAATATAATATAATATAATTATTAGCATGAATAAAAAATGATACATTGAAAATCTGAAATATTATATTGAGCGAGAAGAGATAGAGATTGAAAGAGGGAGGCAGGATTGAAAGAGATGAAGTAGAAGAATAGGGTGGGAAGAGATATTCTATCAGGTCTAATCAAAGAAGTGGGAAGAGGATAGAATAATTAGTTTAGAATAAAATAAAAAAATTTAACTTGATTTAATTATACTACTAAGTTAAAATACTAAATACCTAATAAAACTTGATAGTATTAGTTAATACTATCAGATCCTTCTTATCTTATCCACCAAACGCACCCTTAACTACTTCTTAAAGTATGTCTTATTTTTTGTGTTTATATTTCCTTTCCTTTCTAATAAATTCTTTCCTCCAAAAAAGAAAAAAACTGTAAGCTTCTTCCCTCTCTTCCTTCAATACAGGCATATTATTAGTAGCTTCTTTAGTATTACTATTAAATATATACCTATTTAGATGTAATTGGTCTCGCTATACGTAATTTGAATTTGAATGAAGATTTTATTAGAAGTCAATAATATTAATTTAAGTAAGAAAAAAGGTACCAATAATTAGAACTACTATAGAAACTTTTATATTAGTATTGTTATATATCTCTTAGAGTTCATAGCAACTTTTGTGTATGTTTAAATTAGAGTTTATAAATTTAAATTTAAATTAATTTAATTTTAAAAATTTAAATTTGATTAAAAATAAATTTATAATAATTTAATTTATATTTAAAAATTTTTATCTTAAAATTAAATTTAACAAAAATAAATATTAAAAAAAAAATTTAATAAACAAAATTATTATTTTTGCTCAAACAATCGTTAAAGACAAAAAAAATATATTAAAATAGTGCAAATCAAAAAAATAACTAAACAAAATTTTACGTCGTTCGAAAATTCTAAACTTACATTGTAAGCTGCACACAGGTTTCTAAACACTCACTTATTTTGTTGAATGAGAGTTTAATACAATTCATTGCATGACAATCTATGTTAATCTGCATTTTTTCATACCTTTTCTTAATATTGATATAGAGGTCATGAATGGTGGGAATAGAATTTCGAAGATTAAATCAAACCAAAAAGATGCGAGATTGAAAAGAAAATGCTAACGGGCAACACCGAATTATCACTCAAGCTGTTTTATTAGTTTCTTTAGTTATGTACTATGAAGTATGAATATATTGTTTTTGAGGTGCGGTTACATGTTAAATATGTGTCTGTGTTAGATTTATAAAAATATTTATATAATATATATATTTTATGTATTTAAATATATCTAATTAAAAAAAAAACGTTTAAATACTTTAATTTAGATACAAGATACGACTTAAATATTTTTAAAAAAATTAATTTTCACGACTAACGCGTTTAAATATGTACTAAGCAATTTTTTGTTAGTCGTGCACGATTTGAATACGATCCATTAATATATATTTTTTTTAAAAAAATTTGAGTTTTTTAAAAAAGTGTTACAAATTTAACGTTTAATTAATAAGATATTTTTATGAGTATGATCAAATTTATTTTATTTATTTTATTTTTTAACGTCTCTATATTATAATTTTTCTATTTTTTAATATTTTAAGATTTTTTTTCTTTTTTACATTTTGTTTTTGTTTATTAGATCAACTCACTTAAGTTTTATCTTTTTTTTATGCGGGTCAGATATTACTTATTTTCCAACCCATTTTTCTAAACGCCTCCCGCCCGCATTTTTGCGGGTTGAATGTCCAGGAGAAGGCGGGTTACCATTTTGCCACCTCTATCCGTAACCCACACAAATCTAATCACATGACTGACGTCATAAGCCATTATTTTCACATACTAATATTTTAAGTTTTATCTTTTCACATGTCATTATTAGACTTTTAAATTTTATCTTTTCAGATCTAATTTTTTTTCTGCACCTATGCCGTACGTATCTTTTCATCATCACCGAATTACCTCACATCATTAAAAAAAATTAGTTTAAAAATTTTTTAAAATATATCAATAAAAATTATATTTCATATTTTTTAATAGAGACTTATTAAGTAACAAATATTAACACATATGATATATATTAAGATATTATAAATTTTAAATTTATAAAAATAATATTAATGAATTATGAATATTTTTTCTTATATTTTATAATTATATATATTTATATATATCGTATTTGTATTTTATAATTTTTTAAATTTAATATATCTCTATATCTATATCTATATATTATTATATCTCGTATTTATATTTGTATATATATTTTATAAGTTATGCATCAATATGATTATGATCCTTAATAATCATTATCCTTCAAATTCTATGTTGCATTGATTTTATTTACCAAATTTTAATTCTGATTTTTTTATTTTTTATTTTTTATTTTTTATTTTTTATATCTTCTTTTATATTTATTTTAATATTATTTGTTATATATTTTTATTTTTTTTACTAAATTATATATTTTTAAAAAATATATATAATATAATAATAATATATACACTTCAAAAAAAATATATATGATAATATTTATTCACCAAATTTATAGAGATCAACTTCAAAAGAAAAGACATTTTTTTATTTATAAATTAAAATAATTATAAAATTTTTATAAATATAAATAAATAATATTAAAATGTAGTTAATTTCCTTTTTTTAAAAAAATTAAATGCATCTGAGACCTTCAAAATCTTCCCTCCAATCATAAAAGTGTTAAGTAATCACGGTTGAATAATTGTCAGTATGAAAAGATAGAGAGAAAAGAGATATTTCATCAGTCGCTATCAATCACAGTCATACTAAGTACTCTTTCCAATATTCAATTAAATTCAAACTCCTTGACTCAGACACAAGGGAACAAGATTAATGATAGAAGATTCAAGGAAGAAGGATAGTTGATATTTTGATCAGTGGTAAAAAGAGAAAATATATTTTTAACAAGTTCATAAGTCTAAAATACATATGTATCTTTTGTTAATAGTAATATTTTTTGTCATCATAAGTTCATAACCATATATTACTAACTATTGCTCCTTCAATTATCAATTTTTTGTTTGTAGATACAGTACAATTCGCCCAATATTTTTCCATTTGTTGATACACTAATCATTTACCTGGCAAGGTATTTGGAGTTTCACACAACTTTTTCTTTTCTTTTATTTTTTTTATCTTCTTAGAAAGTTTTGTAAGTTTTATATATTTTTTATTTATCTTTTTTAATGTATGTTTGATAAAGTTACACTAGCAATGAACTAAATGTTAATTCCTTTTGAGATAAAGTATCAACAACATCGAAGGAAAATGAAAACATGTAATATAGGAAGAAATGGTGAAGCTAGATACCTGTTCTCTGTGATGCCTTCAATTTTGTGGAAGTGGGTTTTTGCAAATGAAGATTATGTTGAAGGTTGTCATGCCTCATCAAATTATATAAGGAAGTAAGTAACTAAATCTGAAGTAGCATACAGTTATTAAAAATCTGAAATGGTAAAATTTGATATTCTCTTGAGTGGGCAATTAGTTGATTCATTGACAATCATTGTTCATTACTTGGAAGCATTTGGTGTTGAGGAGTAACTGCTGAAGAAATTGAAGAACTCAGACATGTCTTTTAAATTTCTTTTTAAATCTTATTTGTTTCACAATTTTGCTTAAGTTTCAAGTTTCAACTCATCCCAAGATTTTTTAAATTCTGAATAAGCAAATGTTCGAGATAACCATGCAAGCTACCATTGGGTCAAATTACCACTAAATAAATAAAAGTTTCTGTTTAAAGCATTATGCCAATGTCTTCTTAGAATGGTTCACATGAAACTTTGGGCTTTAGATATGCAATTAATATTTTATCCTTTAAAGTACTAATTACCATATTTGATTAATGTTCTTTTCTAGATTAGTAAACTGTTATTAGAAAAATTAACGCAACGAGTGGCCCATTCATTCACACAGGTATTAGGCTAGTTTAATCAGTCCAAAATAAAGCATACATATAACTATATTAAATTGTAACATTTTTTTATAATTATTATCTATAAGAAGTTTATCCAGTTATAACATATAATTTTATAATTATTGTCAATCATTTACAAAATATTGTGGTGAAATCCAATTAATTATGTTTAGTATTTCTATTTTTTTAACTATTATAAAATTTGATGACTCGGTTTATCTTGAACAACTAGTTATCCCTACGATACCATTTTTTGTTCACGATAACTTTTATCCAAATCTGGATCCTTCCTTCGAGGGATTCATCGCATCTGGATCCATAGCAAAATGACAGTAGTATCTTAATCCACCCCATTACATGAATAAACTTTGAATTAAATTAAAAAGAATACATAGCAACGAGGAGTGGGGTCTATGATCAATTCCAGGATCCATAACTCCATATCCCATCACCGTGGACCCCACATTGCTCTGAAGAATAGGACAAAGGACTAACTAATTAATTATGTGTTTTCATCTGTACACTTGTGAGGCAACCCACGACCTACCTCTCTCCCATCTCATGAAGATATTATTTTGCGGGTGGGTCCTACATTTACCCAGTCTTCATCCTCATCCATCTTCCCTTCGTCCAATTTCCTCTCTCACTCTTTCCACCCCCTTCCTTTCACTATTGCCCCTCACTATCATATCAAAACAAAAATAACTTACACTTGGAAGCAGGAAAACACTTCATCCCATTTTGGTCTTTGAGAAAAAACCGAGAACACCCCTCTGGTCAGAGATATTTTAAGCATCACCCCTCTATATATAGTGTACACAAACACATTGAAAAATCCCATTTGTGCTCATCAACAAGAAGATCTCCAACTCCAAGATGGTTTTGCTAGAGAAGCTGTGGGATGATGTTGTGGCTGGCCCTCAACCTGAGCGTGGCCTTGGCAGGCTCAGGAAGCTCACCACTAACAACAAAGGTAGCTTCTTATAATAACAATAATATTGTATATTTTCCTAACTATATAGAGCTAAGTAAGTTCTTACTTGTCACTCATATGCAAGCTTTTGTTTTCGTACCCATATGAATGAAGGGATTATATATTATTTTGGTTGTAGATGAAGGAGAAGGAAGCAAGTACCAGAGGACCATGTCGATGCCGACGACACCGACAACCCCGGTGACTCCGACGACGCCGACGACACCGGCGTCGGCGCGTAAAGTTGACAACGTTTGGAGGAGTGTGTTCCACCCTGGGAGTAACTCGGCCACAAGGACGATTGGTGCTGAGATGTTTGACAAGCCACTGCCCAACTCTCCCACTGTCTATGATTGGTATGTCTTATTATTATTGCTACCTTTTCTGGTTATCACTCATCAACCACTTTACATCCATACATAAAAACGAGTTTGCTAGAAGATATGTCATGTTAAAATTATGCTACCTATTTTTTTTTTCTCAACATATACATACTTCACTGTTTGTATATTATGAGAATAGTGTTACTTATTAGACTTTACTTTCATTTTACTCAAAAATTATTTAACTTATGAGTTCTAACTCTCATTAGTAATTTGATGATAAACGATTGGATCACTTCAATAGCTTAATTATTTTTTAATGTGATTTTTTAGTGCAATTTGTACTATATATAAATATACATGGAAGAGATTTATTTATATATATATAAAAAAAGATATATATATTTTTTATTTATTATCTCTTGTGACTGTAAAAGATAAATGATAATCCAAAATTTTAATAAAATAAATAATATAAAATTAAATGTAAGTTTTTTTTATTTATATTAAGTATAAGGAATCTTCTGCATATATATATATATATCTGTATGGTTTGTTTAACCAATTGTCTCAGCAAACCAACAAATATTTGGTGGTGATTCACTTGCTCATAATACGCGCGTGGCATGCATTTTGAATCTGATTGAATCAGGTGCTGGCGTGCTATGTATGTGATTGGGGTGATATGAGCCGTTAGATCTTATGAGATCTTCTATCAACGTCTAATATTTGTGCTGCATGTGATTGCAGGCTCTATAGCGGGGAGAGCAGAAGCAAGCACCATCGCTGAGGTGAAGGCGAACTCACAGTGGGTTTCGTGTAAATAGTGTCCTTTCTGGTTGAGCGCCTGCTACGTGTTAGCTTCAACCATTACGCGTCATGGTTTGATTGGTCAGTTGTTGAATGAATGAACGAGTTTGGTTTTTTTTTTTTAGCACTATTGTATGTACAATGCTTAATAATCAGTATGCTTTGTTTGTGTTTATGTTTGTTTTGCTAAGCCAGATCTCCCGTGAACTTTGGCGATGGGTTAATCTATTACTATAAATAAAATTGGTGTTAATGTCTTTTTTTCTAAATTTTGTCAGTTGTAATTACCCTAGTTAAAAAAAAAGAAATGTAAATTTATATTAGAAGTTTTAATATTCATGTAATGTGGGTTATTATTATCTTCTCTCTGGCTAAACATTATAGAATATATTTAATCTTAGTGAGATGAGATGAGGTAAGGTACATCTTTAAGGATTTGCACTATCTTCTTATGATAATTCATTAGTAATGTTTATGGTCGTAAGAAATTGGTGGCTGTCCTAATCATCGTAATGTAATATTTAGTAATAATTGAAGCATTTGGGGCTACTAAGTCCCTATTTTTTAAGTAAATGATGTAATGGAGAGAGAATCATGTTATCTGTTGTTTGAATATCGATAATTTAAGATCAGTCATTGACATCATGGAAGCCTTGCCGCCTTTGTTTCGCTCCTTTTTTCCCCTCAATGTCACTATCCATTCATTTTCACGATATTGATATGTAATTGACCAACGTGTACTAAAGTTTATCCAAAGGGATAAACAAAAAGAAAAAAACATAAAGGGTAAGGACTGTCAACAAACCTTATTTTATCGGACGATTCGTGTCTAATACTTTGCGACAAACATTGAATTGAAGTAGTGTTTGTTGAAGTTAAAACCCTTGACAATTACTATGAGAATCAATAACGTTGTTTTTTTAAAATAAAAATTTAAGGTTAAGAGTAATTGTAGGCTTAATAAACACTTAATAGATGTATTTATCATCAGAACTCACCAACATTGGATTTTGGCAAAAATTGAACCCCAAACATTCAAGTTTCTTTATTTTTTTTTGGGACTGAATTTGGACAAGCAAGTGAACAAACTATTATCATCGTACATGGCCATGATAGTACTACTTAAGTTACTTAAAAATATGTCCATCACTCTGTGCTACCATTTAATCATTCAATTTGCCCGCACTTCATGACTTTTGGTGAGTTACTTGCTTCTTGAGAGTCTCAATTTACATTATTTTTAACAATATTTGCATATTACTTTTGCTTTCTTTACAACTGTTTTGAACGGTGATTGAGACCTAGGTCGGAGAATTAAGGACAATCAAGGAGGCTCGTCGAAGACCTACGAAGAGAGTGATGGCAAGGACCACTACAGACCTAGACTGGTTAGACAAAAGTTGGGATCGTATATTAGGTTAGTAAGCTCAAGTGTTAGACTAGAAAGCAGAACATGTCTGACTTATGATGTCAGATCAGTTTAAGTAAGGCTCCAGATGGTTGATCCCCTGGCGCCTGTCTGCTTAGGTCATTAAGGATTATAGACGTTGGACGTGTGATATACCTAGTCATCATTACATTGAGCTATTGATGACATTGGTGGGTCGTGAGCACGTGCGTATATCAAGTTAAGTTACCCATTCGGGCATGGATAACTCTGATCCTATTGTTGAGATAGCATTCGGGTTAATCCAGATTTTCTTGGGCTTAGCGATTCGAAATGGGCTTACTGAGTACAAATGTTCGCCTTATATGATTGGTCTGGCAAGGTCCACTTTAGATAGGATAGACCTATTATGTCTTAGGCCCAAACGGTTCCCATCCATCAGTTCGGTCATCTGTGAAGATGGATAGAGCTTAAGGTAGGCCAGGTTCGCGTTCAAGATAGTATGGTCCACAGCTCCTCAGGCTGCCGGCCCTGAGGATAGGTCGTGATTATGATAGGTCGGATCTGAGGCTGTCCAATTTGGTTTGCTGCTTGTGAACATTCGTCCTTGCGTTGAGAAACGCACGGGTTGTGCCACGTGCAACATATTGGCTGGGGAGGATGTCACATCATTCACTTCATCATTAATGTACTGCTATCATATCGCATCTCAACCGTTTATCGCTGGCTATTAAAATTATGTTGTAAGATGCATCTAAAGATTGGCATTTTCACTTTCTCTTAATTGAAGTCGTTGATCCTTGACAGTTTTTAATTTAAGTATCACTCACCTCCCTTAACCCCTCCCCACTTCCTCTTCTTGAATTTTCTTTTTTCTTTCTCGCATTATTGTTACTTCATGTCTTCCCTTTGCCAGCGTACTCTAGGTAATGTCTTTCTATTTTATTCCTATTTTTCTTTTGTTCTTGGCTAGCTTGCTTGAATATGAAGGGCAATGTAGTTTTGGGAATAATGGCTCCGCGGTGGTTTCAGATGACTTCCACTGCAGATGCCAGAATCCTATTGATGCGATTCTAGTAGGAAAAAATTGGCTTTTTTGGATTTAGAGATTTCTGATGAAAGGGTTTTAGTATTGAAATGCATGATGGGAGAGTTCGGGAAATAAGTTTTGATATTTCTGAGTACGGTGTAGGGCCCAAAATTTTCGACCGATCAATGGCTGAGGAATGTTTGGCCAGTTAGGTTCTTGACCGGGGTATTGTAGGAGCCTCTAGCGAGGAAGTCGAGACTGCTATGATTGGGTTCATGTCTACGTGAGAAGATACTCTTCTGTATTTAACACGACCGATAATGTTATGCCGCGGAGGTGCATATCGTTGGCTAGGGATGGAGATGAGACTCAATTTCATTATTTTTTGTGCAAAGCCGAAGAGAAGGGGGTATATATGTCACCTAGTATCGGGGATCAACTCGGGTGGCACCTTTTTCCTTCGTCTTAAGTTGAGGTTACCTTTTACCGACTTTCAGTGTTCGATGCTTTCTTGATTGAACGTTGCTCTAAACCAACTACACCCGAACAATTGGGCTTTTGTGAGAGCTTTCGAGGTTATAGTAAACTATCATGGTAGAGACCCAACCATAGGAGTGTTCTTTTGTTTTTTCAATGTAAAGGGGTTGGTAAAGGCGGTTAGGTCTTCGTTTTGTACTGGATTTTGGATTTTTGTATTAACAAGTACTGTTGGTTGATGCAAAGATAGGTTGGAAACATTTCCTATGTATGACTTCCAATTAAAACTTGGGAACATATTTCAGTGTTTATGATTTCTTGTCAAATCTCTCTCTCTCTCTCTCTCTCTCTCTCTCTCTCTCTCTCTCTCTCTCTCTCTCTCTTACATTGAATATCTTTATCTAGGTCAATCATAAGTTGGCATGGCAAAATTATCATATCATGGATTACTGAGATCGGGCGGGAGATAGGTTCGATAGTATGCTTCATGCGTCTGCATGAAACCCGTTTAGTATATATATTTTATTTAATATATATCATATATTATAATTCTTTTTTTCTTTTTAACTTTGAGATGAGATAAAATACGTATATTTTATTATTTTAAAATAATGTTTTTATTAAATGAATCCATAATGATAAAACTTGTTGAAAAAATATATACTATTTATGTAATAGTTATTTATGTAAACTAATTATTATAAAATATAATTGAATTTAGTTTGTTATTATAATAATCTTTTAATTTTGTAAGAATCTTATATCGTTAAACAAAATTATAGTATGTGATGTTAAAATTTATTTTATTTATGTTTGTTTTATAATTTTTAAAATTTTATTTTAAAATATCAAATACCCGCGGATATTCCATCTACCCGCGAGAATTATAAATAGGTACCTGCGAAGTAAACGGGGCGGGGGCGGGGGAAGCACTATCCGCCCCCGCCCCGTCCCATTGCCATCCCTAATCATAAGGTGGGCATCATGGATTGACCATGACTTCAGATTTTTCTGAGCTGGGCCGTTCATAAAACAGGTATCAAGAATTGACCATAACATCAGATTTTTTCAAGTTAGGCAAACCATTAAGTGGGCATCATAGGTTAACTATGACCTCGAATTTTTTCGTGTTAGGCAAACCATTAAGTGGGCATCATGAGTTAACCATGACCTCATATTTTTTCGAGTTGGACCGATCATAAGGTGGGCATCATGGGTTGACCATGACAGATTTTTTTGAGCTGGGCCGATCATAAAATGGACATCATGGATTAACCATGACCTCAGATTTTTCTGAGTTAGGCCGATCATGTAGTGACATCATGGGATCTTGAATTTTTTTGAACTGGGTCGTTCATAAAATTGGCATCATGGATTGATTATGACCTCATATTTTTTAGAGTTAGGCCGATCATGTAGTGGCATCATGGGTTGACTATGACGTCAGATTTTTTCGAGCTAGGCCGTTCATAAAATGAGCATCATGGGTTGATCATGACCTCGGGTTTTTTCGAGCTTTGGCCTATCATGATGAGTATACGAAAATATTCTTTAAATATCTTATTATTAGATGAAAATGTTAAAATATGAATATAAATTATTAAAATTAATGTGTATTTTTAAATTGAGTTTTTATTTATTTTAAAATATTTTTAAGCAATAATATATATATATATATATATATGAATGATAATTTTTTTATTCTTATATTTATTTTAATTAAATTAGTATTATTATTTAATTATTTTATTTTATAAATTAATATGAACAAAAAAAATAGATAAAAAGACAAGTTCAATTATGAACCACAATGATGGAAACTTGATCAACCTCACCTTGGCTGTCACAATATAAATGGGCCAATGAATGAAGTTAATCAATGGCTCATGGTCCAACTGCGATTGAAGCATGATTGGCCCAATTGTTACCATAAGTGAAACGATGCACATGATGAAGAGGCGCTGCACAATTAATTGATACAAATAACACACGCACGTCGCTCGAGAAGGGGGAATTGGCAGAAAAACAACACAGCGCTTCTGCCGCTTCATAGAGAAAAAAATGAAGAAATGGAACGAGAACCGAAGCGGGCAGCGTCGCGTAGCAGGATTGAGAAAAATTGCAAATAGTTGTGTGCGCAGGAAAATATTAGTAAAATAATTTTATTTTGTTTTAATTTTATTATGTTTTGTTAAATTTTTTGTAATAAGAAGACGATAAAATTTTGATTATTTTGATATTATGACGTTGAATTTTTTTATTTAATTTTAGAATTTAATATTTATTGATTTTATTTTTTTATTAAATTATATGAATGAATTTTTAGATGAGTTCGGTCATGATTTTCAAATGCTTTAAAATTTATTTGTGTTATCTGAATATTAGTATTAATTGTTATATATTAATTGTGATTTTTTATTATGAATACATTTGATGATTTGATAATTTACTATTAATTAGAAAAATTTTATCATATAATTAATTATTAATTTTAGTCTTCATTAATAGATCTCTTCGTAATCACACGTTTGTCTTCATATGTTCCTGAGTTAAATTATTTAAGTATAATAATTTGATATAGTTAATATTTAAATTAATCTTGGTGGATTCTTGATAATCATATATTTCATACATTATTAAACCTCTATTTTTAGTCATTTATACTACTTATGTACTTAATTGATTGAGCTTAGCCATATTTTGTAAATTTGAACTCCAATTAGGCTTAATTAATTTTTCTAGCATTATTAAAAGTTTATACTATTTTTGTATTTTAGTTATATCTTAAGTTCTAGATATCTAAAAATTATTTATCTTGTCTTTTAGAAAAGATAAGAGAGATCTCAACAACTTTCATGAAAAGTCCTAGAGCTGAATCGGATATCTAGTGGATCGAATTGAGCTTGAAAGTTAGAACAAGGATGCTGTCGTTGGAACCCAAGCAACGTACACTTATTGGTCCATAACTTGGGTTGTAGGGGTCTTTTGGAGCTGAAATTAGTGCCATTAGAAAGCTTACACACAAGACTCAAACTCTTTTGAAGACCACTAGTTGAAACTACAACGTTTTGATGGTGTTCAACTCCTGTGAAGTCGGCTGACGAGTCTAGAGACCTATTGAGAGTGATTTGGACATAACTCTCTCATCTTAAGTTCAAATCAAGTGATTTCGGTGGCCAAGGAAAGCTAAGAGGCAGAATATTAACTTTAACCTAGGGGCAAATTAGGATTCTTAATTTTTAAGTCATTTATTTTTGTATAAATAGGGAACCTGAGATAGATAGTAACCCTAAGCCGTACTACTGATTCTTCTACCTAGAATTTTCTCATTTCTTTTGCCAATTGTGTGCTGCAGCCATGGAGAGCTAAACATTCGAGATCAATCCAAGGACCATGAGGAAATTCTGGTTTGGCTTTGAGATTTTGTACCTAATTTCGATTTTGAATTGAATTAATTATCTTCTTCTTCTCTTGATTTAGATTTCGAATTGCATGATTAGAGATTTTTGTTGTGTGATGTGACTCGATTGTATCCTTAATCCTAATTTAAATTTATGATTAAATTGTGATTGATTCATTGTGATTTAGTTACATGAATTGAAGATAGTTAGGTTGACAGATTTGTTAATCTAGGTTAATTGAATTATGATTGTTAAACTAGCGTAGGTTACATGAATCTAGAGATTGCAAGTTTATGAATTGTTTGTTAGTTAAATTCTAGGTGATTATCTAGTATTGAATTCTATGTGTTTGATGTAGAGATTTTGGTCAATCATATATTAACTAATTAATTCAATCCAGATGCATGTTTAGTGATCGATGACAAGTTAACTAGGTTTCTGACGATTTCTTAGATTGGTTTCTTTGTAATTTGATTTTTCTTATATTTAATTATTACATTTACATTCTGCATACACAATCCCCCCTGTTTGACCTTGATTTAGTTTGATTGGTACTTTGATCCTCGAGAAACGACTCGGTTCGCTATCTTGTGCTACAAGTTATCAATAGAACTAGAATTTTGTTATTTGGTTGAGCTCGACACTCGAATCAATTCTAAAACTTAGTCATCTTGCATCTGGTTAAAACCCAATTTATTTACTTTGCTTCACTTTAATTTGCATTTAAAATTAATCTTTGTTCTCTATTAATCATTTAATATTTTTCTTTAGTTTCTTTGTTCCTTTAGTTATTCTTTTAATTTGTTTTTTCTTAGAATCGACACCCCAAAGCTATGCTACAATTACTGTGTTATTCTTTGGATGTAATCAGATCATAAAATGGGTATTATAGATTGACCATGACCTTTAAAACTTAGTCTTGATGATAACAACTGCAACACAAATTTTATTAATGAGAGGAAACTAAGACGTGTCTCATTAAAACCTTCTAGGAAAAACCTTATTGGGAAAAAATCTTGGTGAGGAAAAAGAGTACATCATCCTAGTTCCTATACATTGATCGATATTTGAAAGATACATAGAAAAAAGTAATGATCATGAGGACTTAACTAAAGTATTTTTGGAGAAAGGTTTTATTCCCAGTTATGGGGAGAGCTCTTTTGGTGAGATCTGCCATCTTGTAAGCTCCATTACTAATGTTTTTTAGAATTCGGTAGGTCCTTCCCAATTGGCCGCTAATTGTCCTTCACTAAGTGGATTTCTAGATTCCTCAATCTTACGTAAGACCAAGTTTCCCTTTTTGAATTTTTTGGCCCAGACCTTTGAGTTATATTTCCTGGCTGCCCTAGTCTTGGCAACCTCTTCTCGAATATGTGCAATCTCTCTTTCTTCTTCCAACAAATTAAGATTAGTTTTTGTTCTTTCTTTTTTGTCTTCCTCGTTGAATGCTAATCTCTTGAAGCTTGGTTCTCTCATTTTAACAAGGATCATTACATTAGCTCCAAAGGTTAATCTGAAAGGAGTTTCCTAAGTTGAGATGATTGCGATGTGGTATGATATGCTCAGAGGACAATGGGTAACACTTTTGCCCACTGTCATTTGGCTGGGTCAAACCTCCTTTTTAAGCTTATCAGTATGACTTTATGTGCTGTCTCGGCTAATCCATTCGTTTGAGGATGTTCGACTGAGGTAAAAGCCTGCTTAATTCTATATTTTTGACAAAATTCTTGAGATTTTTTGTCAGTAATCTGAGTATCATTATCATTATCAGATACAATCACAAAAAGTAAATTGAATCGGCATAATTCAGGTTGTCATTGACAACGAAGGACTCATCTACCTCAATGCTTGGTCTCTCAATGACTTTTTGAATGACAGACTGGTTATTTCCAAGTTCCTTAGTTCTAGCCAGCTTTGACAATAAGTTAGCCTAGGAATTTTGATCACTCAAGATGTGGAGGATCTCGAACTGCTCAAACTTGTGAATAGTGTCCTAGACCCTCATAAGGTACTTGGTCAACTACGGATCTTTCGTCTGATATTCTCCTTTGACTTATGCCTTTACCAACTGAGAGTCTAATTTCGCAATTAATCGGGTTGCTCCCATGTCAGTTACCAGGTTGAGCCCAACTATGAGAGCCCGTACTCGACCTGATTATTGCTTGCCTTGAAGTCAAAGCATAGGGATTGCTCGATTAACACTTTGTTTGGCCCTTCAAGGATTATCCTTACCTTGCGTCCCTTTGTGTTGAAAGCTCCATCAACAAACAAGGTCCAAACATTACTATTCATATCATGCTCAAGGAGTGAGGATAATTCAACTAAAAAGTCAAATAATACATGTGATTTTATTGGTATTCTGGGATGGTATTGTATCCTAAATTCAAACAATTTGACCAACCAAGCAATCATTCGTCCAACCAGTTTTGGTTTTCTGAGTACTTGTTTAATTGGTTGATCGGTCCTAACGATGATCAAATAACTTTGGAAATATTGTCTAAGTCTTCAAGTAGTTACTACCAAAGCAAGTGCTAATTTTTCCATCTTTTGGTATCTGGTCTCCGAGCCTTGCAAGACTTTATTGACAAAATAAATCGGCCTCTACTCCTTGCCATCGTCCTTCACCAGGATCGAGCTAATTGCTTGATCGTAAACAAAGATGTAAAGGAATAGTTGATCACCAGGTTTTGGCTCAATTAGGATAGGTGGAAAGGATAAGAAATGCTCGAGTTCCTCCAAGGCCTTTTCACAATCTTCAGTCCATCGAAAATTTTTTGGTTTCTTGAGGCACTGAAAGAAAGGGAGAGCTCAGTCAGTAGCTCTAAAGAGAAATCTTGACAAGGCAACAATATTTCATGTCAACCTTTGTGCTTCCTTTATTGTGATTGGATTCCTCATCTCTATAATAACTTTACATTTGTATGGGTTGACTTCGATCCTCTTGCTAGTAAGAAGAAAACCCAATAATTTTTTAGCTTGGACACCAAAAGCACACTTCTCTAGATTAAGTCTCATGTTATGCTTTCTGAGCTGACCGAAGATTTTTGCTAAGTTTGAACAATGGTTTCCATTTACTGGTGTTTTGGCTACCATCTCATCTACATAAACTTCAATATTCTGACCGATATGCTCTTTGAACATCTTGTTCATTAATCTCTGATAGGTTGCAATGACGTTCTTCAAACCGAAAGCCATTACCTTATAGCATAAGTTTCTGAACTCAATAATTAAAGCCATCTGGTCTGATTGTATCCGAAATACGCATCCATAAAATTGAGAAACTAGTAGCTAGATGCTCCATCGGCCAATCTATCTATGCTAGGAAGTGAGTAAGAATCTTTTGAACACGCCTTGTTGAGTTTGGTGAAATCTGTACACATTTTCTATTTTCTCGATAATTTCTTCACCATTACTACATTAGATAGCTAAGTCGTGTATTTCACCTCTCTGATGAATCTGGCTTCTAAGAGTTTCTTGGTCTCATCTGCCACAATTTTTTGTCTCTTTGCACCCAACTTCCTCTTTTTCTGGGCGATCGAATTTGCTTTGGTATCCAAAGACAACTTATGCGAGATGTACTCATGATCAATCCCCGGTATGTCAGCAGCAGTGCAGGCGAACAAATCCGAGTTTCTTTTAAAAAATTCTTCTAATGCTTGTTTGACATTGGTTAGTAAGTGGGCCCTAATATGAGTTATTTGGTTGTGTATACCACCATATATATAATCATGGGTCACTCCGATTGCAATTTCTGTTTCCCCCCTTTCTTTCAGGACCCAAAAGGGGTGAAGATGAGAAGACACGCCTTTCATCAATACCGGTTAGTTCCTTCCTCAAACCCATGCGTAATCAATCAGCTATCTTTGTTTCTCAAAGTTTTGTTTTTACGTTTATGGGGTTTTCTTCTTCTGGGTATGTCTATGTGTATGTGTAGATCTGGAGAAAGAACTCTTTCAGCTTCAGGGATGCTTGTACCTGATACCCTTTGTGACACTCAAGTAGCCAGGCATCTCTATGGTGACAACTCTGAGGTTAGGGTATTGGTTGTGACAGTTGCATCAGTTGTTAAGCCTTTTCTAACCCCACAACAGAAACACAATGTTCCTCAGTTTGGTGCTCATAGATTTCGTACTAAAATTCCCTAACTTACTTTGCTTTGTGTATATGTGTTTTAAATTTCTATTTTATGCTTTTCAGGGTAGACCTGAGTTGATTTCTGGTGTTCAGATTGATATTATGACAGAGAAAACCAATGAAAAATCAAATCAAGGAACTCCTTGTTGGCTTGTGGCGCAGCTTTTGTCACTAGTAGTCATTTTCAACCTTTTTTTACGTTGTTTCTTATTATCTTGACAATTAATGATGTGGTGCACCTCATACTCTCTAATTTTAATTGACTGATTCAGTTTTGTGACATGTTCATCACTGTAAATGTGTTTATTTAGTGAGACTCATTAAGGTACTTGACTAGCTTAGTCTAATGTCATTTAATTCCTAACATTGTTTCTGGATTGTGTATGATTTTTCTCTTGATTTCTTCTAAGTATTTGACACAGCCATCATTTTCTTAGAAAGATAATGGTGAACTTTCAGTTCATAGCATCATATGTTTTTGGACGAGAATTTTGTGTTAGGGCTCATATAATGGCCTCTATAGTTAAATTTAATGGTTTGTTATTCACAATTTGTAACTTTTATTGATTAACATGCTAGTTTTTTTTAATACTTTTTTTAATCATTATTTGTTGGTTCAATGCTAATCAGATTTATGCATTATGCAGGTTGATATTCCTGCTTCAGCCCTTTGTCTCCAGTCACTTATCAAAGCATCTTTGGGCTTACCAGAGCATGAATGGGAGGTTGGCTGGTCTTTGGCATCTTACAGTAATGATTCTCAACCTCCTAAAGAATTTTTTCAAACTCAGATTAGCCCTGTTTGTTCTTTATAAATGTGTTTTCTCCTTTAGCTATAAATTAGTTTACTTTAAAAAATTTGTACACTAAGAGACATCCCTGTTCAATAACGACACAGGAAGTATGATTCAAATGCCTTAAGAAAAGTGCATTTCTGCATTCATAAATTTGATATTATGACTTGTATGTCGCTTTGTATTATGTTTGTCTAAATAAAATAGTTAAACTCCGGAATTAAATTGTAGCATGTATGTATGTTGCTTCTGGGAGAAAACAGTCAATTTAAACACCTGGAAAGTTTTGCTCGTTGCTCTGCTAGCCTAAAGGCACCATAATCTGAATTATTGTTCTAGGCCATGAGATCAAAGAATGATAATCATGACTTCAGGTATTAGCTGAATTTTATTGAAACATTCATCTTTAATGGACTACAAAAAGACCACTTAGTTAAGCTTAGAAATGGCTTACAAGAGTTCTTCAATGTCTCGAGGTATCTGGTAAAAGTAAAACATATTTTTATATGCTCAAATTTTTAGCTTGTAGCCTTGTGGTGGGAAGCTGAAGCTGAAGCTGAATTTGGTTTGGTGAAATAGTTTGCAGATTGTTTGTCAACAGATGAAAATGGGAGAAAAAAAAAAGTGAGCCTAGGTGGCTTGTACTTTCGACCACAATCACAACTCGGGCCCTAGCTTATCATGTTTCTTCCACATTTGCATTTTTTTTCTCATTATTTTTCCTCCTTCATATCCTCTCTAAAGTGCTTGATAAATTATTTAAATTTTAATTACTTTTAATGTGGATTATCCGATTATGACTAAAGAAATGGCTAGAAAGTTATGCCTTGACAAATATGTTTAATAGACATAATATGTTTTTGGTTGAATATTAGCTTAGATTAATCATGTAATTTCTGTATTAGATCAAATAATATATTGGATTCACTTTAGTTGTTATCAAAGATATGTTTGTACATCTTTTATAAAAAAAATTATTGGTGCAACTGCAAATGTCAATTTGTTCATTGATTAATGGAATTGCACTTAATCTGAAAAATTGGTTTCTGTACACTTTTGGTCCTCTTGTTATAACTTATTAAAGTTTCATTCTTTTTCTTCTTCTTGATGGTATAAATTGCCTTTGGGAATAACATCTCCGTGATCCTGATGCATAAAAACAAACTTTTTGGATGGAGCATGATAAATCTTCCGTGAAATGCCAGGGAAGATTGGCAGTGGGGGGATCTGGCAGTGCAAGTCTTGTGTGCAAATCATTGACTAGAATGGCCATTCTCAGTGTTTCTTTATCTTTCAAGGTATCTTTCTGCATTTATTTTATTTTTCTCCAGTCGGATATCTTACGCAAACAGCTATAACCTAATCTAATGATTACACGTGGCATGATTGCTTTCTTCTGGTATTCTTTGTTTATCCATAGAGACTCATGGGAATAACTGGTTGATGGTTGTAACATCGGACTTGCTGTACAGCATCTTCCATGAATCAAAGGGGTGATTTTCTTTTGGCAGTTGGGTCTCCTGTCGCCTACGCACTTCTTCAAAAAGTGTTTAAAAAATGAATTCAAAAAGTTACAATTCAACCACTCTTTCTTGTGCACTCTGCCACCTTCAACCTCGCACTAACAGACCTCACATTTGATTCCATCGAAGTTGAAAACTCAGCCATTTCAATCTTGTCCTAAAGCCCTGGTAGCTTAATCCCCTATTTTTTTTAAGAGAAAAGGGAGAAGAAAGGGAGAAGAGGGTCTGGTCTGCCAAAAATGAGAGGGAAACCTAAGCACTACTAAAGATGACGGAGAACAGACGTTTTCACTTTAAGCCAAAGTTCAAGGGAATTTAGCGGCACAAAAAACTTTAAGGGAGTGGAGTGATATTGCATGTAAAACATGGGGGGGTTTGTGTAATTTATCCTAATTGGATTAATAATATCACTTAAGCCTAAACTAGATTATTTTAATGAAAAATACAATAGGCATTTATGCAGTTTCCAAGTTGCTCATCTGGATGAAATTGAGCTTATGATTGCATAAAGTCTTGATCAAGATTTCATATATTTACATTATATATTGTGATGATGAGTCTTGTGAACATTCAATTTTGTTTGGGCATATTTTTAAGTTTTTTTTAAAAATAACAATAAAAAAGTAAAGTCAATAAAAAATTAAATTAAATAAAATAATTTGATTTCATGATCTAAATCAAACCTGATCTAAGAAGAAAAATATTCGAGTCCATTTAACCACCTTGGTCTATTTGTCTTGAGTTTCTATTTTTTTTAAAAAATGAAAAATGAAAAGAAGCTAACATTGGAGCAAAGGTAACAATCAGCCAAATGAGATGAAACACAGAGAAGGAAAATCTATAAGAAACAAAGGAAAAGGAAGTAAACTTAGAGTGTGTTTGGGAAGGATTATTTCCTTCCCCAACAATTTATTTAATTTTTTTTTAAATAACTTGTTATAAAAGTGACTTAACATGTTTGATAAATTCAGTTTTAATTTTTGCATGAAATTTAATATATTTTAAAAGTTTATTTTTATAATGTTGAATTTTCAGCTTATGATTTTAGATTACTGATTATTCCTTACACTTTGATATGTAAATATTATTTTGTCCTCAATTAAATAATTTTTTTATTATTTTATACCTATTTTGATAATTTAATACATAAAAAGGATTCTTTTTTATGTTATCTAAATAAAACAGATTAGTTTAAAATCTCTTTTCAGCTAACATATCCAAACATAAAATTGATTTTATTATAATCGATTATAACAAAAAAGTTTTTATATAATAATCGATTATTGAAATAATTAAATTTTTACAACTATCACAAACATGTACTTAAAAGCAAAAAATTGGAGTGGAAAAGAGACCATACGATCTGATCCCTGTTCAACCTAGCTTGGAGACAACTTTTCCTTTGGTTTATAAAAATGGAGCAAGGCTGAGAAAGGAGAAGGGGCTTCTACGGTTGATGCGAGGGAGAGTGAGGGAAAAAAAAACCAGAGAGAACATTTGAAAGGGAGGAGCGTATTCTCATCATAATTCCAAAATACCTAATGCATGCTAGTCATCAATCTTTCAACCCATTACCAACACCACGAAACTCCCAAACCATAGCCTCTGCCTCAAATCTCATCTCTACATATTCCCATTCGGCCATAAACAAACTACATAAAACAACAACTCCATACCTATCCCAACACAACAACCCAAATGGCTAAACCACCACGCCTAGACCTAACCGAACACCACCCAGATCTGTCAACCTCCCTGCGACTGCGACACTAGCGCCAGAAACCTCGATCCACCTCGCGCGAAACACCACCGCTCAGCAGTCGTCCACACCATAGCCACCTAAACCTCAGACTGTCAGCCACGCGCGAGCCACTGCGTTCCACCGTTCCAAGCCAACCTTGAACCGAGATTCCACCACACGCCCAACAACCTTCTCTGTTGTACCACTGCATACGACCCCATAGCTTCACTACTCGTTTCTCCCAGATCTGTTCCCCTATAAGCAACAGCGCCATGCGCGACCTCCACCCAAATCAGACCAGAACCACCAAACCAGGAACCACGCGCACCACTGCGCGAGCCAGCACACCCAGATTGCGCCTCTGCCTCCATCTCTGTCTCGTTCCGCCTGGAATCACTCGGACTGCAAACCACTAGGCCTCACGTTGCTCCCCTCCATCTACTCCGCACCGCCATACGTTGTCTCCGAAGCCGCTCACCACTGCCGTCCCTGTTGCTTGGTGTTGTGACCACCTTCTGTGGTTCTATTTCGCTGATGGTCTCTTTGAATGAGAGTCATCCATGTTTTTATTTGGTTTTTTTTTTAATTTATTATATTTTTTATTTTTATTTAGCTTAATTTTAAGTTATTGTTGGGTTTACGTTGTTTTGTTTAGGCTAGTGATATTTTAGTTGGGCCATAACTAAATAAGTTACTGGTTGAGAGTTGTTAAGAAATTATGAGCTTTCTTGAAGTTAGGTTTGTTACATTTGAAGAAATATTTTTTAAAAGTAAAGAAAATAATAAAAAAATAAAATAAAAACATAAGTGTTATTCACATAACGTAGGCTAAGGTTAGATTGATTGAAGATGCAAACAAAAATCATAAAGAATACTGATAATAAAAAAATGTTTTATTTTCTTTTGTTGACTTATTGAATTTTGTTTTTATTATTTTACTAGTGTGTTTATTACATTATTGATTTTTATTTTAAATAGTGATCTTATACTAATTTTACAAATAAAAGTTTTTTTTATAAAAAGAGATTATCTAAATTGTGACAACTTGTTGGTTTTGTTATTTTTTTTAAGAATCATTTAAGTTGTGTCAGTTTGATGACTTGATATTTTCTCTTATAAGATCAAGTGAATTTTCAAAAAGATTAAAACAAAAAATTTTCTTTAAATAAAACTAATCAACCTACAATAATTTTCTAAAGAACTATGTGATTTTGAATTTTTCATTGCACCAAAGAATATGTAGGCACGCAAGTCAAGCCAAAAATTAATTTTACTTAATTTAGTAGTTCTTATTTTATTTTACTTTAGTTTATTTTATTAAAAGGGGTAAAATAAATATTTAAAGATTTTAAATAGTTACACAATTATCTTAAGGTAACTGTTTTAGGACGGATATATTAGGGGTACTGTGGGGTTAAGTCTTTACCATTCCCTATGAATAATTAGACTTCTGAATATGAATTTTTTAACATAGATCATTTTTTTAGGTTTTTTAATTTTTTCTAATAAAAAATAAAATTAGTGACGACTCCTAAACTCTTTAATTTTTTTTAATTTAAGTTGCTATTTTGTCGCGATTATTGTCGCGACAAGTCTCTTGAATTGAATTATTAATCCAATTTATTATAATCCTTTATGATTTGAATAGAAAATTATCATACGAGAAACAAGAAAGGAAGATTGAGCTTTCTATGGTATTTTAATCCATCTCTAATGTTTTTTTTTTTTTAAGAAGTTGAACATTAGCCTTTTAGCTGTGAAATTAAGGCAAATGTACATTATACTTGTCATCATCAATCAATCAATATAATATAAAAAATAAAGATACTTGTTCTGAAAAATAGCCATATGTCTTTCTTGTCAATAAGTAAATGCATCACTTGTTTGATATGTAACATCGAGAGTACATAATACTCCATCACATATAATTTTATGTGACAATTTCTTGTCACATATGATCTGAACTAGTAATATGAGACATGGGGGAAAAATGTCACATGTATAAAAATTATTTAATAAATAAATTAAAGAAATACAATACTCCAAAAACACAAATGAAAAAGAAAAAAAAACAATTATTACACTTTTTTTTGCCTAGAGAATCAATACAATTACACTTTTTGTTTAGACATAACCTATGCATTGAAAATTGATGTTGAATGACATATGTTGTTGAGGTTGCCTATGACTTTTTGAGTTAACACAAAAGATGATGATGGCAAGTCTAAGATCCAGAAACTTGGACTAAGGGGGACGCAAAGCTGCCATTAGAGTTCTGCCATAGTCGTTGCCAAATTCTTGTTTTCGAGGGAGATTCCACCATGGACATATATCAACGCCTAAAAGAAGGAGAAGAAGAATAATAATATCAATGAGTATAATTCAAATTCAAATTTCTCTTTTATGTGTACCTAATTAATTAATTGTCTCAACCTATTAATCTATTAATTATTATTCATTATCTTCTATGAATCTTTATCAAAATTATCTTTTATGAATCTCTATCAAAATTATCTTCTATGAATAATATTACCATTCAAATTAATTCAAATAATTAAAATAATAATATAATCAAAACTTTAAATTTTGAAACTCACCCTTAATGAATGTTATTTATTTACTACTAAATAATTTATATATAATTAATTAGTTGCTTAAACTAATTAATTTATTAATTTTCAGTCTTTTTCACTAATAAGATTTACATTCAAATAAATAACTCAAATAATAAAAGAATAAAAAAAGATTCAAATTCATATTTCCCTCCTAATTGAATGTCATTTATGTACATTTAATTAAGGGAAAACTTCAAAAAACTCTCTTGTACTATATGTCATGTGTACTTTGGTTCTGTTACTTCAAAAATGTGCAAAAAGGACCTGTTATTTTGTGTTTTGTGCAAGAAGACAAAATGGAAATGGTAGCGACGTTACATTTTGATTGAAACGCGCATGTGCAACGCATTCATTTAACGCGGTCTTCTTCTATCTCCCCGCCCATAATATTTTCTTCTTCTTCTTCCTCTTCTTCTTCATCACCAGAAACCGTCATGTCGCTGCCACCCAAGCGGATCCGCGCACCATTTAGGCTCGGCGATTCGATTTGGTTAAGAAATGGGTGCATCGCGGGATAATAACTCGATAACGCGACCGAGCTCGTGGGTTGCGGATTTGGAACGGTGGCTTGGAACGGTGGAGTGTGGTGGCTCGCGGTGGTGGTTTGCAAATCTAGTTTTGTTTTGGAGCGCGGTGAGATATCCGAAGAAAGAGCGGCATATTTAAAACGAGGTTTAACGGCGATGTCCGAGTTGTAGTAAGGAAGAGCCGCACGGTTCTGAAGCTTGTGGTCCGAATTAAGAAATTTCGATAAGCATCAAAATGTAACGTCAATTTTGTTCTTCTTTACACAAAACGAAAAGAATGTGTTTTTTCACATTTTTTAAATAACAGGATCAAAGTCATAACGATATAAACCTAAAGTTTTTTTATGTGAAGTTTTCCCTTTAATTAATTTCCTCAACCAATTAATATATTAATTATTCATTATCTTCCATTAATAATATTATCATTGAAGTAATTTAAATAATAATAATAACAATAATATAAGTAAAACTAAGATAAAAAAAATATATTTAAAACTTTTAAATGAGTGTAACTTCGTAATCAATATAAGTATCAATATAACATCTAAAAGGAAGATGGATGACCTAGAATTATGTTATGTGTCACTTCTAACAGGTAAAACATGTTTCAATTTTCTGTCATGTGTCAAATAGTCCTCATATTTATATGTCATGTGTTTTTTTTTTTTTTGCAATATAGCACTGATATGTATGCACACGTGAATGACACACATTCAAACATTAAAAACTCAATAAATTAGAATGTTGATGGAAATTCCTTAAAAAATAATACTAAAAATTACGTAAAAAAAGAAAAAGACGAGTTTCAAATTGTGTATCATTTGACTTAGTCTTTTTGAGTTACATGAACATAAATTGATTAATTTATATATAATTTTTAGTAAATTAATTTATTGAAATATTTTTTATAAAATTATTAGATTAAATTATACATTTAAAAGACAAAGTTTGTTATGTATATTATAAATATTTTTTAAGCATATTAATTGTTTTATAATATTTTATATTTAAATTTTTCAATATTTATATTCGAGTAAAATCATTTCAAGAAAATATTTTGTATTTTTAAATTAAACTTATAAATATTTTTTTCTTGATGAATTATTAAATATATTTTATTTAAATTATATTTATTTTTATCATTTAATTATTAATTTACTCGTATATTGTTCGAGTGTAAAATCTAATATGCTTAAAAAATCATACAATAACAACAATCAAACATTTTTTTATTAAGTGAGATTAGATACATGGATCAAACGACGTAGTTGTGTCTTATTATAAAAATTCATGATTGTGTTTTTTTTTCCTTTAATAATATTTAATTTATTTATGATTTTCTGTTCATACATATATCTTTGAGCTTACTTTATTTTTTACTTTAAAGTTTTACGCACATGCACAATGCGCAGATTCTGACACGAATATAGTTAGTTGAATTAGTTACTGATACTTGCTGTATGTAATTAGCTGAAAGTGATGTAATAAACTAGCAATATATAGCAGGATCCAAGAGGATTGTACAGTACATGTTAGGATCCAGAGAAATGAATAATATTGTTGTATTCACGATATCCATTAGGCTCTTATATAACTACATTATGCAACTTATGTAGTTAATGATTAACTAACTACAGTTAACCAACTGACAACAACTTGTTTAAGTCTTTATTATAACAGAAAATTAACTCTAACAATCCCTCCCTTAAACTATTGTATAACAGAAATCAGGCAATTAGTTTATCTTAGGAACTTCACAAACTCCCAACTGGTTACGAAGCTTAAGGAAGGTATCCAATTTCAGTGGTTGGGTTAACAGATCTGCAACTTGTTCCTTAGTTCCATAATGAACCATCTCTATAGAACCATCTTTAGTAAGGTCTCTGAGGAAGTGAAATCGCAGATCAATGTGCTTGCTTCTACAATGCAAAGTTGGATTTTTTGATAGTTTTATGGCTGAACTATTATCACACATTAAAGTAGTGCAACCTTTCTGAGAATGCCCCAATTCCTTCAGAATTCTCCTCATCCAGACAACTTGACAAGCACAAGCACAAGCTGCCACAAATTCTGCTTCTGTGGTGGACAGAGTTACAATTGATTGCTTCTTGGAAGACCATGCAACAACTCCATTGCTTAGTAAAAATACATAACCAGAAGTACTCTTCCTATCCTCTATGTCACCTGCATAATCACTATCCGTATAGGCCAGCAACTCATCATTTCCTCCTTTCTTATATAGAATGCCAAAGTTAATAGTTCCTTGCAAGTATCTTAGTACCCTTTTAGCAGCCTGCATATGCATCTGAGTTGGTTGACTCATAAAACGACTTATGAGACTTACTGAAAACATCATATCAGGTCTGGTTATTGTGATATATATGAGACTCCCCACCAATTGCTAATACTGTGTCTCGTTTACTTTTATTCCTTTTTCATCTTTGCATAACTTGTATCCTGGCACCATTGGAGCTCCAAGAGCTATCAAGACTTCCAAGGTATACTTTCTTTGATAGATATAGATCTCATAGTCTTCTTGTAATACTTCAATGCCGAGAAAGAACCTCATCCTTCCAAGATTTGTCATATCAAATTCTTTCTTCATTGAACTCTTAAAAGTGCTCATCAATAATTCATCATTACCAGTGTATATGAGATCATCTACATATATGCTGACAATTAGAATTTTTCTTTCTTTGCTGTACTTCAAGAATAGTGTTTGCTCATGGTGACTCTTTTGGAAACCTTCACTGATCAAATAAGACTCTATGCGGCTGAACCATGCTCTCGGGGCTTGCTTGAGTCCATACAAAGCTTTGAGAAGCTTGTAAACTTTGTGCTCACTTCCCTTCTTTATATAACCCTTTGGCTGTTGCACATATACATTCTCACTAAGTGTACCATATAGAAATGCTGATTTGACATCTAATTGGTACAGCTTCTAACTCTATTGGCTGCAATAGCTATCACCATTCTCACAGTATCCATTCTACTCACAGGTGCAAAAACCTCTGTATAATCCACCCCATACTGCTGAGAATATCATTTAGCTACCAACTTAGCCTTATATTTATCTACTTGACCAAGCTCATTCAACTTAGTCTTGTAGAGCCATTTGACTCTTATCTTATTTGCTCCAGTTGGTAAATAAGTGAGTTCCCATGTTTCATTCTTCACAATAGAGTTGATTTCTGCATCCATAACTAACCTCCATTTTGCACTTTTGACTGCTGTTTCGAAATTTTCAGGATCTGTGTAGTCAACCAATGCCATGTTAACTGCATCTTTTGATTCTCAAAGCTCTTCTCTAGTGACATAGTCCCTCATCCAGCTAGGAGGATGTCTGTCTCTGCCTTCTTCACTGCTTATCATTTCGGTTCCTGCAGTTTCTGACAAGTTTTTAACTTCTTCATCATTTGTTTCAGCACTGCCATTTCTTCTTCAAAGTCGGTATTGCTCGCAACATTCCCCATTCTAAGTCCATTGTGAGATCTTCTCTGTGACTGGTATTCCAATTCCACTGAGTATCTTCCTCAAAGACCACATCCCTGCTTACAATGATTTTTCTTGCAATTGGATCATAAAGTCTATAACCTTTGGATTCATCACTTATTCCAAGCAAAACACATTTGCAGCTTTTGTTTTCTAACTTGGTTCTTTTAGCATCTGGAATATGTACATGAGCCACACATCCAAATACCTTAAAATGGTCAACTGATGGCTTTACTCCACTCCAAGCTTCTTCTGGTGTTTGATTCTTCACAGCTAGTGTTGGTGATCTATTCAGCACATATATAGTCCAATTTATTGCCTCAGGCCAGAAGCTTTTGGGAACTTTCTTTTCTGAGAGCAATGTTCTGACCATGTTCATAATTGTCCTATTCTTTCTCTCAGCCACCCTATTTTGTTGAGGGGTGTAGGTTGTGGTTAGTTGTCTCTTGATTCCAAATTTTTGACAAAACTCAATAAATTCCATAGAAGTAAATTCTCCTCCTCTATCAGTCCTAAGACATTTAATTTTCAAATCAGATTCTTTCTCAACAAGATTCTTAAAACACTGAAAGTAGTGAAAGGCTTCTGATTTCTCCATTAAGAAGTATGTCCATACTTTTCGAGAGTAATCATCTATAAAGCACAAAAAGTACCTCTTTTGGCTATTTGAAGATGGAGTGATAGGGCCACAAATATCTGCATGGATCAATTCCAATTTACGAATTGATTCTTCTTTGGAATAGGATCTCTATGCTGCTTTCCATTCATACAATCTGCACACACCTTTTCTGGGGGAGATAATTGTGGAAGACCTCGAACCATTTCTTTACTTTGCAGAATTCTCAGCCCTTTATGACTAAGATGTCCATATCTACAATGCCATAAGTGAGAGAGATCCTGAACAATAGTGTGGAAACAAGAATCTTTCTTGTTTGCTGAGTGTGCAAACAGTATGAACATCCTGTTTGTTGTCATACAGGTCTCAAGAATCAAGCCCCTCTCAGGATGATATAGTTTGCATTTTCCTGATTGAAACATCAAATTTTCTTGTAATTGTCTATACTCAACAGTTGTTCTTGAGTTCAGGAACAAAAAACACATCAGCAATCACATGAGTAACTCCTTTAATATTCAGCTTCACACTTCTTTTTCTAGTTACCTCCATTTTTGTGTTGTTGCCAAGCTTCACATGTTTTGAATGTATTTATATAAGTAACCATAAAATAGAAAAAAGTCTTTGTTTATTGGTAGTGAGTTGAAACTTCATAAATTTGTTTATTTATTTATTTTTGAAAAAAAGGAGGTGGGGATGCGTCAACAGAGGATGAAGATTACACAACTGAATCTTTCTAATAGTAATCTCAACAGTAAATCAAAATCACATTTCATTTCTTTATTTTATCATTGTCATTTACTTATATTTACAACAGAGGACGAAGATAAAAAAAAAATTGGACGAAGATAAATCTTTCTAAACACTAATAGTGAAAAATAGGATGATTTTGCTTGACATCTGCATTTCTTTTCTTTTTCGGTCTTCGACATCTGCATTTCTTAGAAGAAATAGGATCTTCTAGAATTATAAAAATAGCTGTAGAGATCTTAGTCCTTGATTTAGTTTAAATATTTGATAATTTTAATGTAAGACAGAGAAAAAATTGTTTAAATGGCTAGATGTATAATTGCACACACTGCAATTTGTTTTGGAACTGCAAGAAATTCATATCCGAGAAAATAATATCTGGCACTGGGAACGACAAGCAAAACATGTAAGATTTTATTTATTTAGTTTCTATTATTTATTTATTTTTTGCTGAAAATTTATTCATTGAGATTTTTATTTTATCAACATTTATGGAGATGAATTGATGAAGTGCATGCACTGACACCCTAATTCATTTGGTACAGAGTTTCTGTGGACCTCGCAATTCAACGGTTCTCACAATCTCTTGAAAATAACAAAAAATAAGTAGAGTTTTTTCCGTTTATATAGTTGCTTAGATAAGTGCGTTCAAATATTTAATAATTTAATATTTAAAGAGTGCATTAAAATAAGATAAATTTAATTAAAGTAAATCAAATTAATTTTTTTTTGATAAATTATCAAAACAACTATACAATCTAAAAAATTGGTACAAATTTTCACATTACATATAATTTACTTGGTTTAATTATGTCAAATAGAAAATGTTACACAAAAAACGTTAAATTATATGGCATTATTAACTTAAAACATCATTTATGTTGACGTTTATACATAGATAATATTATTTATATTGGCGCTTTCATGTAAATAACGTCATACACGTTACACTTCTACGTAAATAACGTTATCTACGTTAGTATTTTCACATTGATAAAATCAAACGTTTTAGCGTTATCTACATCAATAGAAAAAAATAAAAAAATATCATGCTAAATAAAATGATGATATTTTGATATATAATTTCAAAAGAATTACATTAATTTAAAAAAATAATATTTTAATAAATAATTTTGTCATCAAGAATAATTTAATAAAAAAGCCGTAGCTGACTATCAGGCACGTTTTGAAGAAATTTCCTTCAAGGTAGCTAAATCTTGGTTAGTTAGTTTCTTCATTTCTGGCTTAAAGGATCACTTGAAATGTGAATTATTGGTGGCACAACCAACAACTTATATTCAGGCAGTTGCACTTGCCAAGCTCCATAAGCAGAAGCATATGCAATTGCAACCTTATATCACGTCCAGCAACCATCATACACATCTTTGTAAAATTAAGTGATGTGTCTAGAATTGGGAACGTTTTCAATGCTCTTAGAAGGCTTGGGAGCATGAATACTTCATGCATGCGAGAAATTCTTACTTAAACATTCAGTTGGGTGTACTATACCAATAAGGATTTAATATTTTCATAGAAAATCATAAAATTAATTGTAAGACATAAAAATCTATGAAAATATTAAATTCTGATTGACTTAGTACACTTAACTATCATACATTATGTTTAGATAAAAAATTTTCCATACATCAAACATTGTTGAACTTGTGTAAATCTTAATCAACGGTTGATATGATTTACCTGTAATCATAATAATAGGTAAGAGAGAGAGTAAACATTTGTAGAAAAAGAGAGAGAGAGAGAAATGAGAGTCAAAGATTTTTACCTATTATAATAAGTAAAGTCAATAAAATATTAATGCTCAAAAAGTTTTAAGAAGTATTGTAAACGTCTCCATTAAAATTATATCTATGTACAAATTTCTCTCATTTTTGTTTCCAACTTCACCACATCGAAGTGAAGCTTGGGGCTTTGGCGACCTTCGATCGTCATGTTAGTCATTTCTCATTGTGCAAATGGCAAAATGGGATGCAACATGTTTCAGTAAGTTACAATAACACCACTTTGTCATCTTCTCTCCGTTTCCTTTGAAAAAGTGAAGATTGATTTTCTCTCCCCCCCCCCCCCCCCCCTTCTAGAATGAAAATGACTACAACACTGACGCAATGGATGAAAAATGACTCCAGCTAGAATTAAACTTTTTCTTTTTGGCTTTAGTTATTCGGGAAAGTGGGATATTCATATGTGAACGCAGTAACATGAGTGGGTTCCACTTGGATTCATTTTTGTGTCAAATTTGCCGGCATTGCAGACAAATATAATGTAATTTTCATTGAAATTCTCAATTTTAAAATATAAGAAGACGGCATGATGTTGCTCTAGTCAAGTTCATCCAGGGTTGTACTCTCTTCAACTCCATACATATATACATTTTTTGGGATAATATATATTGGACAAAATTAACACGTAAATCTTTAGAATTTTACTTGGTAAAGGGTACATCATACATGTCTTCTTTAGATAATAGTTGGTCCTTATTTGAATGGTATTTGTTTGTTTGTTACTGTCAGAATTAGCTTTTTGCTGTATTTCGTTACTTTTGTAATATAGTTTTCAATTCTCAAAGGTGCGGTAGATTAAAACATGCATTTACGTTAAAAAAAATCTTGTTATGATTTTAACATGGATTTGATTGGGACATATAAACTAGAAACAAACATTATTGCTAATGTATGTTTAGATACTTGGACAGGAAGTGAAGAAACAAAATCGAAAGACTAAGGAATAAAAGAGAGATGGAAGAGAATAAAAGGTTAAATAATAAGGTTTCTTTTTCTTTTCTTTTGTTTGAATGTATAAAATTCTTTGAAAGAATTTCGAAATGTTCATAAAAATGACTAAGGAGTTTTGAAAGATCACATTTTCTTTCCTATATCTTGTAAAATTCCCCAACATGCAAGATGCATGCTTACTTGAACATTATGTTTTCCTTCATTCAAACGTATCCTAAGTCGCTAATCTTACCCGTTATCAACATTTGTTTCTGAATCTGTGTTTATTATAAATAATGATGAAGAAACGCTGCCTATAATTAAATTATAATAAAGACAATGGTTTCACTAACAGAAACAAGTAATGGCAAACGCATCCGTATTAATTGTACGAATGTTTTCATCAATCAACATCAACAAAGAACAGTCAAATTTATCTAAATTCCATAAAAAAAAATAGTCTCTATCCATTTAGTTAATTATTTTATCAAACACATACACTAGCAGCATATGACGTACATATTGACTTGGATATATATGGCAAGTTTATTTGGTATAACATATTAACCATTCATTTTGATGTCATGCAATGCACATTTTGTGGTGTGTATTTGGACACTGCATGGAGCACTAGGTAACGAAGTTGAACAAAAGAATTTGGATTGTTATATGGTTAAATGACCACCATGCAAGTTTAAGATAATTAAAGTTCAAACGAGTAATTGCTGAAATTAAAACTTTTAGGAATTATTTGCTAGATGCTAATAGTTGAAGTATCTATTTTTTAATTTAAACATATAGTTATTACTATTATCTCATAGAGGCCACATTCGGCATTCATGAAAATTAACCTCATTCATTTTTTTAATAATAAATAATTACATATATATAATGTGAAATACATGCTGACTTTAAATTTTTTAAATAATAAAATTTTAAAATATTATTCAATAATTTAATCATATAAAAGAAATATATTGGTGTTGTTGAAAAAAAAAAGTTAGCTTTGTCTACGAAGTAAAACTAAACTTCACACTTTTATCGTTGTCCCACTATAGTATGAGCTTTGTCTTAACTAGAAAGCTTCTAAACAGGGAAACTTGTATTTTGGTGTAAGTTCTTAATTAAGATACTAAAGCAAGTCCTCAATAATAAATTTAATGCAAATGTCTAATCAATGTAAAGAGCACTGAATTGCATGAATGAACTTGAATCCAACGAGTTACAAATGAAAAAGCTGAAATACAATGAAAAAGACGTGTGCTCTGAAATATAAAGCAAAAGAAATTGCAAGAACTAAATATAAAAGCTATAAATAAATGTTGTAAAGTACTTGGAAATGTAAAAGAAAACTGTAAATGATTGAAAATATAAAGAAAAAGGTTGAAAAATACTAGAAAATAAAAGATAAAACTGCATGAAAATAGATGATATTTTGTATGATTGTTTGACATAGAGTTTCTTTAGTGTCTTACAGACCTATTTATAGAATTAGAGTTGCAAAAACTACAATTTCAATACACTTTCATGCCTCAAAGTCTATGTTCCTTAATTTTAGGAATATGATGTCTAGTCACTTATGCTTTGTTTGGATGTGGAGAGAAAATGAAAAGAGAGAAAATAAAGAAGATAGAAAATAAAGAGAAAAATACATTTTCTCTACTATTGTTTGGATGAAGAGAAAAAGAAGAGAAAGAAAATAAAATTTTTTCTTTCTCTTATTTGGTTGAAAAGAAAAGTGAGAAGAAAGAAAATAAAATTACGTTAAATAATTTTTATACCCTTATTTATAATTATATAATATTTATATCAAATTTTATTAAATATATTTTAATATATAAAAAAAACTAAAATTTCAAGTTTTCTACCCCACCCCCACGCCCCACACCCACCCTTTCCCATGCCCCTGACTTCCCCAACCCCTACGTCCCCTTCCCCCACCCCACAATCCCCACATCTCACCCTTTCCATTTGTCCCTTTCCCATGCCCCGACTTCCCCAACACCTGCATTCCTTTCCCGCACCCCACAGTTCCACACCCACCCAGTTACCAGTCCCTTAACCTTACCCTTTTACTTGAGAGTAACATTTTACTTTTGTGTTGGTGGGTTGTGGTGCAGTGCGACCCAGCAGTGCGGGGAGGTGCGACCCAGCGATGCGACGCGGTGCGACGTGGGCCGCTTGGAACGGTGCAGCGCAGTGCGACAAGGGTCGCTTGGAACGGAGCGATGCAGGGTGATGCAGACGCCGGATCTGTTGTGGCTCGGACGGTGAGACGACGAGTGGCGCTATGGTGACGAGCTTTGAGTCCAGGCGGAGCGGCAGCGACTAGATCTGAGCAGCAGCGGCTGGATCTGAGCAGCAACGGCAACGACTGGATCTCAGTGTAGGAGGTGACGAGCGAGCAAGGACTTCGCACTGGCGGTAGCAGCAGTGCTGGAAGAGAGACACAGAGGATGCAAGGGAAGAAGATGATGTAGGGATATAATGATCATTTTAAGTCGTTATCTCTCATTCTTCCCCATTTTTTTCGCACCATAGGGGAGAAAACTTTTTATGTGGGACTCATGTGAATTTTTTTCTTTCTTCCTTGTTTTCTCTACACTTCCAAACAAGAGAAAATTGTATATTCTTCTCATTTTCTCTCATCTCATTTTCTTTTCACTCATTTTCTTTTGAAACAAATAAAGGATTAGTCACTCTATGCACTCATAGTTTGTGGACACTTCCGTAACACGTTTTCATCCAAATTTAGCAAAGAAAATTGTCAAAAAAAGGCCTTTATCTATATGTTTGAATGTTGGCAGTAACAACTAAATCCTAACTTCTTATTTTTTAAGCGTCTCTTTCTCCGCTATCCTTTATCCATGGTTTTAACTTGGTTAACTAGATTTTAGCCTTGCTTCAAACAACAAAACACATCGTTTTTACGATTTCTCTTGTACTGGGTTATCTATCTCATTTAGCCGTACCTGCCAATGGCCTTATTTCTCAGACTACGGTCCATAAGCCCAACCAAACGCCATGAACAACAATAAAAAATTTAGTTTTAAATGGTATCCGAAACCGATTTCATAAAATAAAAAATATATTAAGAAAAACCTTCTAAAGTCATAAAACGACAAAGTGAACTTTATTTTCTTATTTCGTTACATTTTTTCATTTTAATAACTATTTAGTATGCTATTCTCTTAAAAAAAATAGTATATTATGTTGCGACTTAATTAATGTGTATGTAAGAAGGAAAACGTAATATATACGGTTACGAGGCTCTTTTGACTTTGACAAAAAAGAAGAAAATTTAATGTATCTAAAAGTTGAATTTGCTTTTAATGAAAAATTATAAAAGTGTGTTTGGAATAAATAAAAATAAAAAATAATTTAATTTAATTTAAATTGAATTAATTTGATTTGATTTAAGATTAAATTTTGTTTGAAACTTAAAAAAAATTGAATTTAAATTAATTAAGAAATTAAATTTTGTATTTAGAATTTATTAAACTAAAAATTGATTTGATTTAATTTTATTATTTTACATTTAACTTTTATGAGAGTTAGGAGTAATTAATAAGAGTAAAATAATATATTTATTTCAAATCATAATAAATCTTATCAATTTTGATGAAATTTTTAAAACAAAAAAATAAAATCTATAAAATTTTAAAAATTAATTTTTTTTATTTTTTAATATTTTAAACATAATATTTAATTAAATTTAATTTAAAATTAAATCATCTCTCATTTTTAACATTCTAAACATACTCTAAAAATTTTTATTTAATCAGATATGATTGATCTAAAAAATTCTTTAAATTTTAACCAGTCGATTTAAAAAAAAAACTTTACCAATTGAATTAGTTATTAATTTAAAAAAAACTTGAATGATTGATCACTTAGTACTCTATATTGTGTATTTAATAGTTTTATTATTGAAATTCAGTACATCAGAATTTGTGAGATTGAAGGGAATATACTAACTGTCCAAGTTGTCTAGTCCATCTCTCTTTAAAAAAAAAAAAAATCACACACACACAGAGTTATGTAATGAGAGTCTTTTCATTGACTTACTTTATCTCCATCTATTAATAAATACATGAATGTACATAAATTTTTATTTATAAACTTAGATCTAATTGACCCTTTGAAATTGAATCTATGCGAAGAACATGCATTTACACATATTCTCGCGTGTAAACTTATACGTAGTTTCTTAAACTAACCTTTCAAATAATTGTTTGGAGCAAATTCTTCAACTCGTAATTGAAACTAATTTTTGAACCGTTTATTAATAAATATATGAATTTACAAAAGAAAAATTTTTATCTATATACTAAGACAATCCTTTGAGCCTATGTATGAATTTAGATATAATCTCTTATACACAATCATACATAAGTTTGCACAAATCTTTATGTGTATGGTTTTAGATATTTGACCATTTGAGTTTATGCCTATTAATACATGCATTTACAAAAAATTCTCAATTAAGTAAGAACTTAGGCATGGTCGTCTCTTATACTACACAATCATAATAAAAAAGAAAAGTTTACATTTCCAATTTAATTAGCTACAAAATCCTAATTTCAATATGTAAAAGCTTAAAAAAAATTATTCAAAATTAAATTTTCTAACATATATATTATTATATTGTTTTACTTCATTACATAAACATATCATACTAAAATTATGAAATAATAACTAAAAAAAAAATTGTTAGTAGCGCCACAATGCAGAACTAAACATCTAGCTAGTTACGCATAATAGAAACAACCCTCGCCTTCTCTTCCTTGAAGATTCCTTATTCCTCCGTATAATTTAGGATGATAAAGTTATATGTGAGAATCTGTGTGAATTATTCATAATGGGATAGGGAATAAGTACTTGTTTAATAAATGGGGGGTGAGAGTAGAGATTATAGTACATTTCTTGTGGGTATAATTTGTAAATATGTGAAATATATTTTTTATTTAATATATATCATTATATTATGATGTTTTTATTTTATTTTGAGATAAGATGAATATATATATATATATATATATATATATATATATATATAGGATCGATTATTCAAGTGAGAACTTACACTCATTTTCAATCGTTAGATCCACTTTCATCTAATGTTGAGATTATTTAAAAAAGTAACCAGATGAAAGTGAATCTAACGATTGAAAATGAGTGTAAGTGGATCTTACACTACAGTATAAATGATCATGCGCTCATATATATATATATATATATATATATATATATATATATATATATAGGATCTTACTCAAGTGAGATAAGTGTTTATTGTAAGAGGTGAGAGGAGTACATATTAACCATTGAATCTTATATGAATGGTTTAAAACGTAAATGCACGTAACTTTTTTAAGTGGTCACATGACCTTAAAATAACTTTTAATCTTGATCATCCATGTATGGTTGTATGGTTAAAATTTACTCTTTCACCCTCTCACAATAAAAACTCATCTCACAAGATATGACCTCATATATATATATATATATATATATATATATATATATATAAAATTTACAAAATTATAGTATATAGTGTTAAAATTTATTTTATTTATATTTTTGTAATTTTTAAGATTTTATTTTAATTTGTTAACTACTCGCAGATACCAAGAGAAATATCCGCCTATCTGTGGAGATCACAAATAGATACATATGACTGGTACGGGGGCAAGGGAAGCACTATACTTGCCCTTGTCCTGCCTGGTTGACATCCTTAACCACAACCATTGGTATAATTTTTTAAGAAAAGAATTAATTGGGTAATTATCACTCAACTTCTGCCACACAAATCTTATAGTAATTATCTTACTGTTGCTAGGGACGGATCCAAAAAAGTTTAGTGAAAGGGTGAAAATCATGAATCATATTATTAAATATAGATAAGTTCCTTTAAAGTGAGTAAATAATGATGAATTCACCTTTAAATTATTTAGTGTGTTAAGATCAAAATACATTGTTTTAAATTAAGAGTCGATATATTTTTATTTGCTCATTTTAGAAGAAAATTTTCCTTTCATTATATAGGAAGTTTTAAGAAAATAAAGTGAAAAAAGAATAAAAAAATATATTTATATTAGATACTAAATGTATCATAATAATAGTTATCATTTACATCATGACACATTGATAAATAAAGTTTATATATATATAGATTTAAAAAAAAAGAAGAGAGTGAAGTTGAAAGTGAGAGGAGTTGTTAGATTTATTATATAAAGATTAAAAATTAATAAAAAGATAAGTTAAAATTGTAATATTAATCAATGTATATAAAATAATCATGAATCACATATCAAATATATATCAAGTATTAACTTTTTTAATTTTATCGTTTTTATCTTTGGGATAATTATACTAACATCTCGTGATGTTAGTGCTTCTTATTAATTATATTGACACCCTTCTTGTTTGATAAATTACTCATACATATCTTGTTTTGTTATTTTTAATGAGATTTTGTGTAATGTTCGTATATAAAGTAGAAGGGTGTGTGTAATTTCATAAACAAAGAAGGGTGTTGGAGTATAATAACAATACATAAAATTAAGAATGTGAGTATAATTTTTAAATAAAAAAGTATTGATATAATAAATACTAATTTTATGATAGGTCAATGTAATTATCTCTTTAATTTTTAATAAATTACATTAGATTATTGGTACTTCAAAGAAAATCTAGTGATAAGGGGAGGCTAAGGTCATGCTCGCCCCCTTAAATCCATCTCTGATTGTTGCCTTATACATAATTAATGAAAAAACTTAAATTTTGTCTTTTTTTTTAATAAAATCAAAATGGGGTGAATTGATTCTTATAACAGGTTCGTAAACTTTAAATTTAAAGTGATCAACCAATTAATATAACAATGTAATGCAAGGAATATATATAATCAAGTGAACGTAAATACAGAGTTTATGAAAGAAGCTTGTAAACATAAATTTATACTGATTACGCTACAATGTGTAACATATATTTGCTTCTCAAACAAACACTTGAAATTTCACTAATCAACCATGTGGTATAAATCACAGCTTCTCTAAGCTAAATCAATAGTATTTTTGTTTCTATAAGAGTATCACAAGAAACTTTTCCAGTCTTTTATATTAAAGTAGAGTAATCTAACTATTGAAAGTTCCGAAAGTACACAAATTTATATTTTCTTCTCGCTAAAACAATTAACACTATTTTTTTAAAAAAAAAATACTCTTATATATAACTGAATTACAAAAATCGCACAATTCTTGGATTTATATTTGTAAGTGCATGTAAGCACATAAAAGGAAATATGATACATAGATTCTGCAAAATATGAATATGGCTTAGCTTGCTGTCTTTTTCCTCACTTTGAGAATCATCCTTTCTATAATGTCTTTGAGCCCATTAATTTTTGGCAGCCATTGGAGTGACTCTGACTCCTTTTTTTTTTTTTACATGTTGACTCTGACGATCCTTAGTTCTTGCTTTTCGAGCACTAGCTAGGAATGATCCTGCTGTTTATTTGGATATTTTTTGTGAGAAACAAATTCGATTCTAATTAGTAATTTGAAAAAAAAAAGAATTCTCAAGTACTTAATAGTTTGCAAAGATGATTTTAAAATTAAAAATAAATTGTTTGGAGAAACAAAGAATAAGGGATGTAATAAATGAATTCGATGAAGTTGATATAAAATAATTGACTAAACGTGTAAAGATACAATAAATTTCTAAGTGCAAAGATAAAGTGCAGAATGAAGCAAAGTAAATGAAAATAAACCAAATTAAAGAAACAATGTCAAGTAAATGAAACAAATAATCATAGACTATTCAATGGAGATTATTCAAGGAAAACAAATAATTGAAAGTAATGCAAGGTAAACTAAGAAAAAGTAAATAAAGAGAAATCAAATAATCATAGATTATTCAATAGAGAACTAAAGAGAATTGCTTAAAGTGAAATTGAATCAAAGTAATCTTGACACCCTTTATATTTGTAAGCGTCAGAGTTACTTGTAAGATGTGTGCAAATATCTCCAATCATCTTAATACCTTTACTCACTTAAATATTTATAAACATGACAAGTAACTATATTTCTTACAAGATGTTGGTAAATATTTTGGTCTAAATAACTTCATAATTCTGACCACAACACTTGTCTTTGTCTTAATACAAATATTCAAACTCAAATTAGATTTTGAATTTGAACACTAATTGTCTAATCTTGCTCAAAGTCCAATAACCTTCTTGAAGCAATCTTAGAATTTTCCTAAGTGTCATGGAGCCTTTTGTCTTTGATTCTTCTTTTTCTGCTTGATCCAGTTTCAACAATCAAAAACTGGGTAACAAAACTTTCTTCAAGGAATCCAATTATTCTATAACTTTGAGCTTTGTCTTAGATCGAAAATCTCAACAAAAACTTATTATCAGAATACCAATCCTTCAATTTTAATCTGTAATCGAAAATATTTATTTTGATACCATCACCTGCTTATAAAACTTTAATTTGTACCAAATTGAATGCTTGATAATATAAGTTTATCAACTCCTTTTTGCTATCAAGTCTTATTGACTATCTTATATTAAGCCTTATATAATTACTTAGGTGCGTCAAATTAATGAGACCTAAAAAAAATATTATCAAATAAAGATAAATTACATGATTAATTTAGGCTCATTAAATAATACTTAGCTAAACTTTAAACAAATCATCGTAGTTAAAACTGTTGGAACTCAACAACCTGAAATCTCAGTGTAGTATTACTTTATAAATTATTATGTCACACATAATATCAAATAGCTAGAAGAATATAGTATACGATTAACAAAGCGCCGGCGACAATGGTCTTTGTTTCAAAGTGATTCTAATCAAAGGGCCAAAAATTTTCCGGTGGCGTTTCCAAGTCACAGTACACTATATCAATTTTAAATTTTTAAGCAGCTGCTCACATAATTTTAGATTGGAAATAGTGGTTAATTATAAACCTTCCTAAAGTGATAATTTTAATATTTAAATTCTTAATATTATAAATAAAATTTACTTAAAATCGTAATTTACTTCTATTACGACTAAACAAGTGAGGTCCACCGTATCAATTTGTCTATTGTTAATCTTTTTTAAAATTAATTAATTTTCCAATCCCGTCTTAATTTAATCAGATAAACATTTGAAACGTAAGCTCGATCTTTTAAAAAAATGGGTAAATGAATTTCAAACAATTTTCAACACAAGGATCTTGAGTCGATCTGCCACATGTCTTGCGGCCAAAATACTTGTCAAGAATGGAAAACGGAAAAGTAGTACTTAGCTTAAGCTAGCGTATAGAAATAAAAAGAGTTGGGAGAGATCGAATAGTTATAGCAGTTAGCAAGTTGAGGTAAGAGTTTGATTGGGTGAGCAAAGCACAACGACGTTAGTTTGGTGATGAACCTATTTAGGGCTTCTATAGCATGTACGTGACAGTTTTCAGGTGACTCCCATACGTTAGTTACTATTGGGATTCAGATATATATTTTGCGGTTTTAAAACTTGAACCTGCTTTCACCTCCCATCCAAAGTCCCTTTCAGTATGGCTTAGACGGTTGCTGCTGCTGCTTCTCAGTTTCCTCCTTACACATTTTTCTCATTTGGGTTTTCGTTAGTCTTTTCTTGTGCATCGGTTTTCGTTAGTCTGATTTAAGCTATTTGATTTCCTATGTAATGAAATGTCTGGCTTCTATTTTCTTTTGAAAACACGGGTAATAATTCATACCAAATTAATTATTATTATATTTATATATAGTAATTTAACTTAATCTTATTATCTAAATTTATTTATTTTCATATACAGTTATTACTTAACCTAAAATAAAAACTTTAATTAAGATTCCAAATTATTATATAAACAGTAATCTAATTGAACAATATATAATAAAACTAAAAATTCAAAGAGTATAAATACTAAAGAAATATTAATAAAGTATAAAAACTAATGAAATAAATTTCAAAAATGTATTTAACAATTATAATATATGTTACTCAAAATATTTTTTTAATGGATTGCAATGGTTGTTTTAAATTTTATAACTATAACAATAAACTATTTATTCAATATTTAAATATTTAAAAAGTATCTAATTTAACCTCATTTATTTATGAAAAAATTCGACTATAAATACAAAAAATATAAAAGCATAATTTTACGTTTATCCAACAATGAAGAATATACGACAAAACTAACAAATTCTTATTCATTTTCAACTTTTTTGTTCATTCAATTAAATAATTAATATTTAATTCAGAAAACCAAAAAAGTATACATCATATATTTCTTTAAATTAGTTGTTACCATTTTTCTTTAAAAAATAAAATAATGAACTCAAGTATTAGTAGCATTTAATTAATAATATTTTTTTAATTAAATAAAAAAATTATACCATTTTAGAAAAACCTAATAGTAAATTTTTATAAATTACATTAAAAAATTAACAATTAATCATTTCTTATTTATTATAATTATAATTATAACTATCATAAAATCATCATTCATATGGGTAATTATATTTTAAAGTTAAAATACCATTTTAAATATAAATATATATAAAAAAAGCATAAAAAACATACTCTTGTCTAATACTCAAGATTCTCCTATGTTCAACTTTATTCACATCATTTATATATTCTCTACGTTTGGTAAGAAATACGATTGTTTGGCTTTTTACCATCTTCATAAGTTAATGTCAACGATTATTATCTTCTTATTCTAGTTAATTTTATTATTGCAAAAATCACCTCCATATTATTTTTTTTTATATACAACATACTGTCAATATAAACTTCAAATATAACAATATAATTTGAGACTTAAAATTTACCATTTAACAAATTCTGTATAAATTATGCCAGCTTTAATAAGAATACTATTTCTTGTGATAAAAAAGAATTATCTAACAACAAAAAAGTACATCTTTAAAAGGTAAATATAATATATACCCACAAATAAAAAACTTATAGTATCATAAAAAATAAATATTCATCTTTTAAAAATTCACCATATTTTTAATGTTATATATCAAACTTATCACTAATGTAAAAATTATGACGGATTAACAAGTCAAATCACTTAAAATATAAAAAAATAAGAAAATGATAGGTTGACAGATTAGGTCAACCCAAAAAATATTAAATTAAAAAAAAATGACGGGTTAGGCGGGGCATGCAACATACAGGTAGACTTGCCTAATTTGCCATCAAAAAGAAAAGAAAAGAAAAGTGGCCAATGAACTAACCTGCATTGTCTTGCCATTACTCGTGGATTATACAGATCGGGTTAAAAATTCTCATCTAAATACAAGTTGCAAAATGCAACCCACCTGCCATTTTTTGCAGATTAAATGAATTGATTCGTCAGGTATAACTTGTTTTGGCATCTTTACTTCTTATAATAAGAAAAAAATTATTTAACAATTAAAGTATATATATAAAAAGTATATATATACTCATAAATAAGAACCATATACTATCATAAAAATAAATAGTCATCTCATAAATTTTCACCTTCTTTTAAATGTTATACCAAACTTATCATTGATGTAAAAATTAATTTTATAATCATTTATAGTTACTTTCTTTTTTTATTTGTCTAAAGATACCACCAACAACATCAACTTGAGATATACCAATATAATTTGAATATTAACAACTTATCATGTAACAAACCCTTGGAAACATTAATAGAACTATTACTTCATTTGATAATAAAATAATTATTTAACAATAAAAATTGCTAGTTTTAAATCATTTACCTTTGTAATTGGCTTCTCCCACATTCTTTTTCGCATTCACACATAACACACATACAAAAGTGAAAAAACTGTGTATGAACTCGACATGTGGAATGATAGTGTAGAATTATCTTATTATGTTCTATTAATAAATTTATCTTGGATATACAACAATAACAACACTACAATCACCAAGTGTATTGAAATGCAGATACAAAAAAAAAAAGTGTGCTGAAGTACTTATAATAATATTAAAAAAATAATAAAAATCTACCTACCAAAGAGAATATAAATATTAAAACATATGATATTTTAATATTATAATATAAATATTATAATATTACAATACTATAATATTTTATGTAAATAATAATGTATTTAATTATTTAACATTAGTATTAAAAAATAATTATTAAATATTTTTATTAGTTATTAAATATCTTAATATAAAAAAATTTAATAAATAAAAATATATTTTAATTATTAAATATTTTTATTATAAAATATTTTTAAAATTATTTATTCAACAACACATGCCACATATATGATTGAGAAAACATTTAATGAGAACTTGATATTTAGAATAAATAGTAAAAGTCATTTATGTGAAAAGATGACATATAATCCTTTGAATAAGAAGATGACATGTGTTCCTTAGAAGACATGTGTAATTTCATCTTGCAGTAAGAACTTTAAAATGTATTATTAATAAAAATAGATTAGTAGATTCTTAAATATTTTTTATTATAAAATATTTATATTTAATTATTAAATATTAAATATAAAAATTATTAAAGGAGGGTATAACACAATATTTAATAAAAATTTATTTGATCAAAATAATAATCAAATAATTTTAATAGTTAAATAAATATTTAATATTTAATATTTATTTTGTGGGAATGCCCATTGCGGTGTCAAATAAATATTTAATTATTTGATCAAACTATTAAAATTTATTTTAAATATTAAAAATATTTATTTAATAAATATTTTGATCAAATAAATTTATTAGCTTTAAAATCATCAAAATATTTATTAAAAATTCAAAATAAAGCTGAATTAAAGGAGGGTATAACACATGTACATAGAAAGAGAGAATGACACTTGTAATTTGGGATGTACCTTTAAAGAATAATATGACACATGTAATTTTGTCCTTTAGTGATAGCTTTGAATTATATTAATAGTAGAAGTAGATGTATTAAAATAATTAGATTTAACTTCATTCTAAAAATTAGCTTAATATAATAAGTACTTTGTCCATACACCCATTTGTTGTGGAACTTAGCATAATGGCTTCTATTTTTTAACTCCTTACAATATTGTATTATATCTTTATTGTATTAAATGTATATTGAATATGCGGTTTCTTTTTATTTTTTTTAATTTTGATCAGAGTGTTTGAGTTAATTTGTGCACATCTTGATTATTTCACTTTTTTGAGTTCAACCAAAGATAGGCAATTCACATCAATATTAAAGATTCATAAAAATATTTCTTATGACTTAATATCAAGTAATGTATACTATTAATAAAGGGAGTTACCTAGATTTGGTCACATTTCAGTTGTCCCATTTTATCCCTAACTATCTATACTTGAGTTACCCCATTTTATCTATAATTATTTCTACAATTATAAAATAAAAAATTATAAATACATTTTATTACCAATTTAAAGATAATAAGAAAGCCAGAAAAAATATAATAAAATTTCAAATTATAATTTTGTTCATACTCTTCACCTTCTTATTATATTATAGTTAATATAAAAAAATATAAATTTGTAAAAATATTTTGTTCTCAAATTATAGTTATATTCAAATTATTTACCATCTTACTATATTATAGTTATAATTCACTTCAGACAAATTTTTATTTGTTTTTTATCTTGAATAAAATAAAAAAATACATATTGATAGGCACGTTAGTAATTGTCAACATACTAATTAGTATAACTAGGATTCAAATATGTAAAACTTGTGATATGTTGAAAATTAAAATCCTATCTAGTGTTAGAGAATATATCATAGGTATGCGCAATGTGTTTTTCTCATCAAGTACTAATTGTAATGTGTATTGTTTTCGGGAATGACCAAATTTAATCTTTTTTTTTTTTGTTATAATAGTTGTTTAAGACTTGGTCTAAGACTATATATATAAGGGTAAGTTTAAGAACAAATTAAGTGACCGAATAAGATTTGGTCAAGAGATCAATAATTCTGAAAATAAACTTAATGCCACTTAAGTTACGCGCTTATAGATTGTCACTATCGTATACCATAAAAGCTCATGCTCTCCGTCAATAATTGAACATTGTAAGTAGATGATTCCCTATCTTCAAACGTTTGAATTTTTTGGTGTGTGAATATTATTATTTTTTTTAAAAAAAGTGAAAGCAATCACCCGGAGAACTGATCAAAGTGCGGCTGGTCAATTTTCGTTGCCAACTAACCGACAGAAGGCCCCGACCGGTTTAGTGTAGGGAAATGATTTTTTTTTCCCCACTTTTTTTTTGGGCCTTATATCACTTTACTATCTATTCTTTATATAAAAAATTGTTAAGATTTAATTGATTCACATAATTATTTGAAAAGTTAAACTCTTTTAACAATATTAAAATGTATAATAGAAACCATAAAAAAGTCTTACTTGATTTATGAATCAAAATTAAAACCAACTGGTTATTAGTTATTACACAAAGCACCGCATCATGGATTCTCTTTATAAGAATTAGACCAATTTTTTATAAGAATTTAAAGAGAATTTTCATGATATTCATTTTTTTAGACTATGATAATTAGAGTGAATTGTTAAATATTTTATTAATTATTTTAAAATATTTATTATGAAATGAATATTCAATGAATGTCTCATAACTCGTCAATTAGTATTATACTTATTTGATTATAATAGAAATTCTTAAATTTAAAATAATAAAACTTTTACGGGGTTAAAGTGATATAAAGATAACAATATTCTTTAGAGAATGCATTATCTTACTTAAATACAATTATAGTATAAATTAATAATAACTGACATAACTGATAAATATGAACTACTTATTATATTATGAGTATATATCTTATTGGGGGAGGCAACTATTTTCAATCACATTAGAATCATTATTTCGAGTCAATACACGGTACCCAACATATAAGTATATCTTACAAAATGTCTATTCTTCTAACAAAATGTGGTAAGATCATGATGGAAAACTGGTGTAGAGTTTCTATAATTAATCAAAACAGAAAGCAGTACATGCATGGAAACAGCTTAATTATAGGCGATAAAAGTACTAGCTTTGATCCTTGTCTTTTTGTTAACATTAAACTAAATGTGTGAATCAAAACAAATTTTAAACAATGAACGAAATAAAGGAATGCAATCGTACTCTTCCTCTACTTCTCTTCTCTCTCTCTCTCTCTAACTGCCATTCTCCTCTCAATCTATAATAAAAAATTAGTCCAGTCTAGAAAGAATAATTTTATCTCTTGAATCTTCAATATAAAATAGAAATCAAGCGAGTAAATCAGAGCCTTCTTTTGTGGCACATGATCCCAAAGAGCATTTCTCAACTTGTTCTTCCTCCTCCTCCTCTTCTTTTACTTCTTCTTCACTAGAATCAGATGATGTGAGCTCCTTGGCTCTTTGGGCTTGACCTTCCCAGTTTGTCCTGGCCAACACGAACAGCATGGTCATCATACAAGAGCCTTGAGCAGCCAACAAACCGAGCCACAAGCCTTTGAAGTCAAACCCTGCAAAGAAACTCAACCACACCGCAATGGGCATTCCCACAAGATAGAAGCAACCCAAGTTTATGTTTGCTCCCAACTTCGGCCTCGCTGTTCCCCTCAAAACTCCACAAACCGTTGTTTGCGGACAGTTCCCAAGTTCACAGAGTCCAATGATAGGCAACACCATAGAAGTCAAGGCAATGATCTGTGCATCCTGTGTGAACATAGAAGCCCATACCTTCCTCACCGAAACAGCAAAAAACAACGCCGAGAATCCCAGCGCGAAACTATAACACAGGCCCACGATTGCCGCGAGTTTCGCTCTTTGAGGATTCTCCGCTCCCAACTCATTTCCAACCCTAGTTGACACCCCAAAGCTTAGGGAAGACGGGAAAATGTATATCAACGCCGTGGTTTGAATCAAAACCCCCATAGATGCAACACTCACTTGGGGAAAAACCAATAACCCGCAAAGCAAAGTCATGATTTCGTACCACCACCATTCAAGGCAAACCGAAATGCAGCTTGGAATTGCCAAATTCAAGAGTGCCTTCCAACCTTTGAAGCATCCATAGGAAATACCATTCCATGTTTTCTTGTGTATGCCCGAAACAAAGATGTAGATAATCAACGAACCTACGAAATTGAAATTTGTCAAAACAGCACTTAAAGCGATGCCTTTGATTCCAAGCTTGAGCACAGAGACAAGGAGGTAATTGATGGGAACATGGAGAAGAATAGAGAGAGCGGCACAGCATGTAAGAGGCAGGGTAACAGATTGGCTTCGAAGATAGATTCGCAAAGGGTGTAGCAGTGATTGTGCTATGAGATCAGGGAGAGAATAGAATATGTAAAATTGAGCTTCGTTGGCTATATCTTCTTCTTGACCACAAAAGAGCAATATTCTCTTCATGTTGAGCCATAAGAATGCTATGAAAACTGAAGTCAGAAGAAGCAGAACCACCATCCTCTGCATCGCGAGGCCGAGAAGTTTGAATCTTTTGGCTCCAAAAGCTTGGCCACAGATTGGTTCCATCCCCATGGCAAGGCCAGAGAGAACAGAGTAACCGGTGATGTTGGCAAATCCAATGGCTAATGAGCCACCGGCTAAAGCAAGCTCACCGAGGTGACCAAGGAAGAGCATGGAGATCATGGAGCGAGAGTAGAGTAATAGGCCAGTTAACACCATAGGCAATGCTATGTTGGCTATGCACTTGGCTTCATTTAGGGCTAGGGACAAATGAGTGTTATGGTGTTGAAATGTTGTTGGGAATTTGGGGATCAAAGAGGTGAACATGTCGGTCGCCTCCTGTGCTTTGGTTCTAGATATATTTTGGTGGCCCTCATTGTTTTCACAGAAAGTAGAGGTTGATGATAACTGGCACATGGTTTGGACAGGCTTTCACACACGCACACACAAAACAGACCGAGAAAGGAAGAGTGCGTGCGTGTGTTTGTGTAAATCACTAGGTCTTGGGGGAATTTTTGCACTTTGCAAGAGTGTAGCAAGTGGAGTTTAAAAGGGGACGCTTTGCGTGTGTGTGTGTATGCTTTTTTGGTAATTTTAGCCGTATATGGAATTTGGAGTACAGGGGACGGCCGCATATGGCAGTTGAAGAAAGAGAAGGATAGGGTCGACAGAGGAGCACTAATGCATCCTGTCTCCATTTTTTGTTCTTTTCTTTTTCTCATTATTTAAATTTTATTAAGTATTTTAAATTTAATGACATGTTTTTTTTATTTTAATTTTTTTATATTTAATAAAATTTAAGTGAAAAAATAAAGAAAGAGACAAAAAATAAAGACAAATAATCTCCATCTTTAATGCAGGATGAAATACTAACAATATTTTTGTTTATAGACATTCTTTTAATATTTATTTTATTATTAATTTATTTTATATATTTAAAAAAATTTAAGTTTTTTTAATAATATTTATTTTTAAATTAATAATAAAATAAATATTTAAAAAAAATATGTTACTATAGAACCTCCGTTTACCAACTCAAAATGCTTGCAAGTTTTTCAATTTCAAGCGTCTTTTTATGACCGACCAATCATACTATGTTGGGGCCTGCAAACACGGAATGAGATTAGAGGTGACAAGATTAGAGGTGAAAGTATTGTAGTATGTGAGAGATTCTTACTTAAACTATGGATATTTAGTTAGATGTATTAAGTTAATTAGAATTTAATATTTTTATAAATTTTTGTGTTTTATAATTAATTTTACGATACTCTATGAAAATATCAAGTTCTGATTAACTTAGTGTATCTAACTATCATATCCATAGTTTAGGTAAGATTTTCTCTGTAGTATGGTTTGAATTGATTTTGAATAAAAAAATTAATTAATTTAAATAATATTATTTATATTAATTTTAATTGAATTATAATAATTATATTATGAAAATTAAATCAATTCAAATTGATTAATTGATTTAATCTATTTTTGACTAAAATTCTATGTTTAGAATTTCATAAATTAAAAGTAATTTAATTTATTAAAAAATAAGAAATAATAGGAAATAGAAAATAAAAATAATTCATTTTATATGTCTAAAATAATATTTAATCACATAAAATAAGATAAATTTGTAACAAATTAGAATGACTATAAATAAAAATATAAATTTAATAACAACAAAATATATTATATAATATTAATGAATTTGGATTGAATTATATTGATTTTGAAAATCAAAATTAAAAAACTGATTCAATCTATCAATTTTAAAAAATTAAATAAAAAAATCTAAATTTATTTGATTTTGATTAAATTTTCAGTTTTTTTTATATTGATCGGATTTAAATATCTCTAATGGCAACAATGTTATTTTTATATCCAAATTTATACAACTATCCTTTTTTTTTATCAGTGTTGAAATTTTTTTAAATCTTTCTCACTTTCTGCCAACTTCCCTTGTTATCTTTTTCCTAAAAATAATACGTGTGTGATAAAGTGTATGAATTTGGGGTGTAGAAATAATATTTTTTAGCGGAGGCCAAAGCACACGGGACTTGCACGTAATATAAAAAGAAATGAACCAATTATGCCAATTGTTAAATAAGAGGTCAGAGGCACAGTACTAATGAGAAAAATGATTTAAAAGGCAAGTAAATAATCATTAATTCCCATTTTTAAATTGTGGTTCCCGTACCACTTGATTAGCTCATGCATGAACAATGTCTAACATTAATCATCTTTTAAAATTAAATTCATGAACTGGGCGATAGCATGAAGAACGTTAGGATTGGACCGATTGGTTGTATCCGAACCACGAGACAAATTTGGGTTTTGGACTTTTTAGGGAGAGGATCCATTCTGAAAATGGTCTTGACTTAACATTTATGTATTTTTTTTTCTTCAAAGTTTTGGGTTTTTATGTGTACAATTCATGTGAAATCAATGCCATGTCGGCATTTATTAATAGTAATTAAATTCAACTTGGTTTAAATTCAAGCCATATAAATTAGAAGAATAATGTTATATCATTCTATAATTTTGTTAATATTAAATTAAAAATATTAAATAAAAAATAAATATATTTAATATTTTGAGAATATAAAAAGTATTTAATATTTTTTTATTTAATAATTACGAAAATTAGTAGAAAAATTAATTATGAGAATTAAACATTTCTCAAATTAGAATTCAAAATTATTGCTTATCAAAAAAATGAATTCAAAATTCTTGCAAATTTGCCCAAACGTTGCATCGCTCCAAATTTAACCCGAAACAGAAAAATTGTAATTATGAAGATTTTAAAATCTGGTAGTCTGGTACTTTGGCTTTATTCAGTTTATGGGAATGAGTTATCTGATCTTTGTTGTCTATTTTATTTGTTTTTCACTTGGGCTACGTGGTCGAACATTATCAAACATATCCGGCAGAAAAGATAAAACCCAAGTCCTGAATGGGTTTATTGATGGAATAGTGAACGAATGGGATCAGAGAGTAAATACAAATTAAATAATATGATTATTTTAGTAAATACAAATTTTAATTTTTTACTAGAAAAATAATTTTGTTACTCAATGCATCTTTTTTCTCTTAATAACTACTAACTTCATAATCTTTTGATTATTATTAAAAATAATAATATGTTGTAATATTAACTAGTTTTAAAAAAAAAAAACATGTTAAATCTCAAGGGATTAATTATTGCGGAAAGACTGTATAATCTCTGTACTTTTATAGTCAAATATAGATTAATCTCATGAATAATTTAATTGAGTTGAATATGTGAGAATACATTATGATTTCACTACTAAAAAATAAAAGCATGTTACAATTATTTTAAAAATTAGTAATACTTTTTAAAAATAATAAATTGAAATATCTCGAACAATTTAATATTAAAAGATATTGAATATATGTGTGCGTACGCATGTTACAATTTTTTCAAGAATTAGTATTACTTTTTAAAAATAATAAATTGACTTCTCTAGAACAATCTAATTTTAAAAGATATTGAATATATGTGTGTGTGACAAATTTATATTTATTTTATGATATTACATTATAGTAAATGGTGATTTACTGATTTAAATTGTTAACTTTTTCAAAAAGATAGAAATAAAAATACCCAAAAAGAGAATAAAATGAATACATATATAAATTATACTCTTATTCATTACATTTGTTAAATTGTGTCCCTTTCGCTTTTGATATTAAAAATTCACTTGGTTTTTTGAAGAAGAAATCATAAGATTAATCGTAAATGATAAGCGAGCTTTTTTTTTTTTTAAGATACTTAACGGTGTTAAGTTAATTGTAAGTCAAAGGAAAAAAAAATAAGGTGGATGGTAACTTTTGACTAAGTTTCTGTCATGTAATTTACCCAATAAAAAAAATAAAAAATAACTAATAGGACTGGATTATGATAAAAAATACTGACAATATCATTCTGACAAATTTTTTTTTAATCTAAATTTAAAGTATTTAATTAGATATATTAAATTAATTAAAATTTAATATTTTTATAAATTTTTATATTACATAATTAATTTTATAAAAATATACAAAAATATTATATTTTAATTGATATAATACATCTAAATATAATGTTTTAAATTTAAGTAAGAAATTTTTTCAAAATGTGACTTGGAATTTGCACCAAATATTTGTCTTGTTCCTCTAGTCGGCATATGATTCGGCCGTTTTCGTCTAAAAATAATAATAATAAACAGTGCTGGTCAAAGTAACCTGAAGGCGACGTCAATGCTATGGTCATAATTATAATAATTTTTATATTTTTACATTAAATTATATTTTTTTTTTATATTTTATTTAATATTATTTATTATATATATATTTTTATTATTTTTCACTTAATTATATCTTTTAAAAATAATATAAATAATATTTATATTTTTTAAAAAAATATAAAATAATTTTTATTCTAATTATAATACGCAGAACATTGATATGTGAGGATAATAAATTTTAAAAATTATAAAATACAAGACAGTTTAGGTATAATAAATTAAAATATAATATGAACATAAGTATATAAATTTTAAATTAGAATAAAGATAATGATATTTCATAATTTATTATTAATAATTATAAATATAATAAAATATTATCATTTATTTAATTATTATAGTATCTTATTTGTGTTGATATAAAAATTTAAAAATAATTAAAAAATTGTGAGCTAGAAGGTTCTAATGACATCCAAAAAGTATGATTGACAAAATACATATTAGACAATGGTAATAACAACTAATATGAAGTGTTGTGCTTCTTAGATAATAAGCTTTGTATACGACTCTTTTTCATCTCGAACATGGTTTTTTCCCTTAACATTTTATATTACCATTTATTTAATTATTATAATATTTCATTTGTGTTAATATAAAAATCTAAAAAATAATTAAAAAATATGAGTTAAAATTTTCTAAAAATATCTTAAAAGTATCCAACAATATATATATCAAACACCGATATGTCAACTATTATAAAGTATGTGTTTTCTAGAAAGCAACCTTCATGTACAACTCTTTGTCTCGAATATTGTCTTCCCCTTCAACACTACACGTTTCATGCGAAACGGACAAAGCAAAAATTCAAAGGCTGAGTGGTTATTGTTTAGGAAAACCCAAAAGAGGCACAAGTACAAACAACTTCCATAAAGTTGCCTCTTGAAGGTGTTATAATTTGCAGAAGGGAACTTGCTAGCTTGCCATACATCTAATACACACGTGTTTATCTGACAAAGATGAAAGATATATTCTCTCGTTTCTACAGTCAATTGCTGTTTCAAGTGCTTTGTGCTGGACCTTTCCTCTGTCTTATTCCTTGATCCTTCTGCTCTATATTCAAATCCCATGTGTTAATTAGTACTCTTGGCCCTACGTGGTTTCACCAAAACTGTGGTAGGTTTAATATGGGCAACACAATGTAAATTGAAGGTGCCAGTTGGTTTAGTCCCTTACTTTTGGTTTGAGATATTTTCTTAATTCCGATTCTGTGGAAAGGTTAATGTGCTCATGCAATAGCACTGTGACTGATGCAGCTTGGGTGTTCCATCCATTTGCACTAACTTGTTTACTTGATTAATAATTTTGGGTGTAAATGTACGATGAATTCACTACCCTCAATTTCGTTTCTGCTAAAAAATCATTCCTTGAAATGAATTCAATTTTACAATCGAGTAATATGCAACATCCTCATAGTGTGTACGTTATTTAGCATCAAATTTTGACGCTTAGTAGATATGGCTTGAAATAAGCACAGGGCCAAGGTTCCATGATTTCTGCTGGCTCCTCTTCCATAAGAATTAAGAAGACCTGCTTGTGGTTGACTCCGATTATCAATCCGGAAGACCCGCCTAATACTTTAATGCGTGTAATGCATTGAAAAATCGAGTCAAAAGAAAAGTCTTTCAACTTTGACTTTAGGCTTCTAGTAGCACCATCTGTGGCAGTGGATCATTATGATACATTAGCAGCTCTTACTCAAAACATCTGCTCCCACGCCTGCACTTGCATCTAATACTCCACTGAGTTGTCCATTACCCTTCATAGTATTAGTAGAGAAATAATTATTCTAGAAACCTTCTAGTGTACCCATTAACCTTCTCTTTCTCTCTCTCTCTCTCTCTAAGAAGCTTTTATTGAACCCAAGGCAAAATGAAAAATGAGAATCGATGTGGGTAAATTACACTTTCAATATTTTAAAATTCAAAATAAAAATTATTGAATCGGTGAAATTTTTGAATTATGATTTAATTAGTTTAACTAATTAAATTTATGATTGAACCGTAATAGAACTAGATAATGTTCGAATTGAAGGCATATATTATTCATAGTCTGACCGATTCAACCGAAATGTCCGATCTAATTTTTAAAATATTGGTGGGAATATCATTGGCAGATACAGTTACACTTCATAGAAAGTATACTCTCTCACTTAGTTTTGAAAATATGATTGGACTGAACTAGCTCAACCGGTTGGATAACAAATCTATTACTTTGTTGGTTCGATTATTGCCTGAAAATTACTCTGGTCAAAAATTGATGAATTGGTCCTAAACTGGTAAAATTGGTCTGCACAAATGACTGATTTAGTGTATGTTTGGATGAGTTTACTTTGTATTCAAAATAGCTTATTGTCAAAAACTTTTTAAGAGAACTTTTGAAAAAATAAGCGATTATTTTTTCAAAAATAGTCTAATCCAAACATGTCTTTAGTCTTTTTTCTATTATTTGTTTGAATCCGTCAAAACGGCATCACACGAACGCCTTATGCACGTGCCTATGCCACCGCGAGTTGGAGAAATTATTAGCTAAGTACAGTCTATTACATTATTTATTAAGTACTCAAATTATTATTTTATATGCGTAAAAATATTATTAAAAATTAATACAATTTTATGATAATATCTATCATATTAAATAATGATTTAAGTATTTATAATAAATTGTACTTAATTAAAATTGTTCATTTGAGTTGTGGTCTGGCCACCCATTCCGGTTCAGTTGTGGCGTCGAAGGAGGCGGCGGAGCCCACACTAGAACTAAATAACACCAAACCATCCAAAGCCAAAAAGTTTCTACTCCCAAATCATAAAACCATCCTTCTCATCCTCCTTGCGAAATTAATTTTATTTTTCTTTTAATTTTTTTTGAATTGGATCTGATTTTGAATTGATTTGATGTTTTTTTTTCAGATGATAAATGATGCGATGGTGATGTTGGAACCTCTTGATATATATATATATATATATATATATATATATATATATATATATATATATATATATATATATATATATTTTCAAGTTAGGACGAATCTAGAAAATATTTAACGAATGAGTTAAAAATTATGAATCATATTATTAAATATAAAAAAAAAAGTTTTTAAAGTGAATAAGTAATGATGTATTCACCTTTAGATTATTTAATAGGTTACGATTAAGATGCACTTTCTTAAGGAGGAAGGTTGAAGTAGTGGAGAATATGGCACAATTGAGAAGGCTGAGGTGGAACATTACGACCTCTCCTACGACCTCGTCTAGTGTCTCTACCTCGAGTTACCATGATGAAAATCTGCACAAGGAAATATAATGAAACATGATGAGTTAAGAAACTATATGTCAATAAAAACCTTAAAATATAATAATGATATTTTAGCATAAATACCATTAACAAAATTTATTGTACAAGATTCAACTGTAACTACTTGAGTCTGAAGCATATAATTCCTTATCTTCATCCATGAATTCATTAATTTCATTATCTTTGTTGTCATCAATGAACTCATCATCAACCAGAACGTCTATTGGATTATGTATATCATTTATGTTCACTTCTTCCAGCTGAGCATGTGCATCAAACAAGGAAATTGCTTCATCATCTATGACAATATTATGTGTTCTAAGGGATCCGTCATCTTGGTAATAAGCAACTAGCTCATTCAATTCATCACCTTCATCATTCAATGTCTCAGCCACGAAGAGTTTTGCTCTAACCTTGCAAGTTGTCCACCATTCACCATTAGTTCTATTCCGCTTTGTAGATATCTTGTATAGTGCATTTGTTGTGCTTGTTTAGCTAAGACGAATGACTCATTTGAGTGAAGTCTTGATTTATACTTGATGTCAACTGACCCATATCTTTCATCAACATTGACTCCATTAATAGGGTCAAACCAATGACATTGTAAAAGAAATACTCTGTTCTGATTTCCTAGATATGATAATTCCAATATCTCTTCAACGATGTCAAAATAGTTGAAGTCATTCTCACCATATATACTACCTCTAACGCATATATTACTATTCATGGTAGCTTTTATTTTTTCCATACTCCTTAGTATGGAATGTATACCCATTAACTATTAAGCCACAGTAAGAAGTCATTGACTTGGATGGACCATAACTTATCTCTTGTATCATTTGATCCTTAACTTGACCTATATTAACCTGTATCATTACAAAGACGATAAACAGTTGTAACATTTAACATAATGAACATTGATAGATGTGATTATAGATAAAATGATTCATTAGATGTTTTAGCCACATATTGAAGTCCTTATCTCGATCTTCCAATATTTGATCATCAGTGATATTGGGATATGTTTCCCTTAATGAATCCTTAAATTGTCTAATCAATACAATAATTAACAATTAGTATGACATAGTTAAAAATTAACAAATTCATTAGTTAGGGAGCAAACTTACTAGAGATAAGGTTCTACTTCTCCAAAATTTACAAGAACATATATCTCAGCAATCTGAAGTTCCACATTCATCAAGAATATATTCTAACCTCTTCCGATAGGACGACATGAATGTTTAAAAACAAATAATTGTTTATCAACTGTATCTTCCCCACTGTCATCATTCTCAGGAACTTGAGTGTGTTTGGTCTGTAGGTGGAGATCAAAATACATGGAGGCAAAATTAAAAAATTCTTCTAAAATATATGCTTCACAAATAGATCCTTTAACTCTCACCTTATTTCAGAATTTTCTTTTCAAGTACAATATACACCTCTCAAAGGGGTACATCCAATTGTAATACACTGGTCCTCCAACCTTAGCTTCATAGGGGAGATGCACAACTAGATGTTCCATCACGCCAAAGAATGAAAGAGGAAAAATCTTCTCTAACTTGCAAATTGTTTCTATAATAGAAAGCTTCGCATTCTCTATGATAGAAACACGTATTTCAGTTGCATAAACTTCTTTAAAGAACAAGTTGAGTTCTATTAATGGTCCTTATATAGGTTTTGGCAAGATATCATGAAATGCAAGAGGAATTAACTTTTCCATAAAAACATGACAATCGTGACTTTTCATTTCATATATCTTCTTGCCGTTTACATTAATGCAACACGCGATATTCGACGTATACCCATCAGGAAATCTCAACTGTTTTATCCACTCACACACCATCCTCCTTTGATTTGTATCCAAGACATATGTCGCCTTTGATTTTTTACACTTGCCATTCTCAACTATTAGCTCTAAGGTGGGACGTTTGCATATTATCTTTAAATCTTCTCTTGCATTTGCATTGTCTTTTGACTTGTCCTTTATGTCCATGACAGTGTTGAAGAAATTGTTAAACACATTTTTCTCGACATGCATAACATCTGTGGTGTATATCAAAGCCATCTTGTTTTTGTTTACCCGAGTTCAAGCCAAAAATGACTTCCTTAAGTTGAGTCACTCTATTCAAGACATTTGTCACATTCAGTCGTTGCGGTGGATTAGATTTTTATATTGTTGATTTCTTAGAAGATTTTTTATCACGACGAAATGGATGATCAAAATGTAGAAATTGTTGATGACAATCAAACCAGTAGCATTTCTCACTGTGCTTCAATACAAATGACTTATTGTGATTCATACAAAGCAAGCAAGAAAGTTTTCTATGAGTGCTCCACCTAGACAACATTCCATAGGCTGGAAAGTCACTTATTGTCCACAACAAAGTCGTTTTCATATTGAAATTTTACTTCTGCCAAGCATCATAAGTGTGCACCCCATCATCCAACAATATCAGTAGATCATCAATTAGGGGTCTAAGATAAACATCTAAACTTTTACCTGATGACTTTGGTCCAGGAATCACAAAAGTGAGGAATATGTATTCCCTTCTCATACACATACTTGGGGGTAAATTATACAGTGTGACAAAAATAGGCCAACATGAATATGGTATGGTTGAACTGCTGAATGGATTAAAACCGTCTGTACAAAGGTCAAGCCTAACATTTCAAGCCTCTAGCACAAATGTTGAATGAGTATGGTCAAATCGTTTCCAAGCCTCAGTATTAGCTAGATGCGTGATCACTGATTCATCTTGACGCACTCCATCTGCATGTCAACTCATATATTTTTCAGTGTTTTTGGACATAAACAGACGTTGGAGTCTAAGAATAATAAGAAAATATCACAACACTGAGTGCGACACATCATTCTCATTCAATGAATGTCCCGCCTTCACTTTGAATCATGGGTGTCCACATACTAAGCAAACTGAGTAAAGTCTCTTACCACTGTATTCTTTATAATACAATATGCACAAATTAAAACATGTATCTATCTTCTCATATCCTAATCCTATCTCACAAACCATTCTCTTTGATTTATAAAAGTTTTTGGGTAACCTTTCAGGCTCTGCAAGCATGCTCTTAATTATGACAATCATTCTATCATAACAACTCTCACTCATGTTGAACTCTGACTTTAAGTTCAAAAGTTGAGTTACAGTTGACAATTTCGTATGCTTTTGGCAACCATCCCATAAAGATTTGTCAACGTCTCTTAACAAGTCATAAAACTTCAAAGCTAATAGATTTGAATCCTCTTCTAAATCTTGAGTTTCTGGATTTAATCTATTACTTGTAACATCCATAACCATATTCACATATGGATTCTTAGTCTTCACTTCATCATCATGGACAATGGATGTTGAGCCGCTATCCCCCTATCTGTCCTCACAATGAATGGTCCAATTTACATAACCGTCCACAAATCTATACTTATATAGATGTTGTTATACTCCAAATGACTCTCTCCTAACACAGTTTTTACATAAAGCACATGGACAAAGGATGCGACTTAATGCATCAATAACCGTCGGGTCTCCTTGAGAAACCTTAATGAAATCATCAACTTCATTCTTGAATTCTTCACTTACATAGGCAGTAGGATCATTTTTTCGTAATATTCAACTTCGATCAAGTCTCATGATTGTTGAAATTGTTTTAGCACATTAATACAATCATTTTCAAAATCTTCACATCTTTTTTAACATGGTATGACCGTATCCCATTCGAAATGATACATTTTCAACACTTCATTGATAGAATTCACAAAAATCACACATCTTATACTTGACGAAATTTTGGAAGCATTTCCCTTTAGTCTCCAAGTGCACAACTCGAACATGGTGACATTACCACGATCAAGTATACACCCAGAGAACAAAAGGAAATGTAACATAACAAAATTTCATCAAGTATAAAATATAAGATTTGAGGAATAACCATTAACCAAGTGAAGATAAAGTTTCTTCCTAAACTGTCTAACTTGGACAATTCAAGATTCAATATAATAAGTAATACCTTAAAAAAGTACATGTGCTCATTAATATTGAATCTCAAATAGGAAACTAAGGTTTCGCTCAAATTGTAAAACAAAAAACAAAGGACTAATTTCAACCATGCAATATGCTAATTAGCATAACAATCAAGAAAATCAACTAAATAAATCAAATGAATAATGAAGAAATTAATCAAAATAAAATCAACCCAAAAACTCAAAAAAAAAGGTAATGAAGGAGGCTTACCTATTGTGCGGCGAGCTTCATAAAGCAACAAGTTGTGTGCAAATTGAAGGTGTATGACCCAAGTTATGGATGAAAGAGTAATTGATGCCCAAAACTAAGAACATACAAGACAGACTTAACTTTAAACAAAAACTTGTTTTGATTGGTAAAAAGTTTAAATATGGGATTTTGACAATAAAAAGCTTTATAAAAATGACACCCAAATCTGATTTTTCTAGCTCAAGTTATGAATAAAAACATAGGGGCTGCCAAAGATCATTACAACATGCCAAAATGAGCTTCACAATATGACTTAATGCATATAACCTAGCTAAATAATTCAAACAAAAACTCAAACTCAATATAGCAAACATGCCAACAACTCAAATGAAAGAATTTCAAAGTTTATGGTATGCAAACCAAACTACTTATCAACAAACATGCAACAAACTCAATGGAAAATTAAAGAATTACATGGGTTCTAAAACTGATGCAACAAGTTGTGTACAAATTGAAGGTGTATAGCCCAAGTTATGGATGAAAGAGTAAATAATATCCAAAAATATACTAGTACCTTGAGAATTTGCACTTATATCAGGCTATAGGATTTCTTGTTTTACTATTGAGCAACTTGCACTTTTTTTAATGTGTCAATATTCTATGGAGCCAAAGAAATTGTTATTATTATTAGGTTAAAATACAATAAACCTCCTTCAATTCTTTCATTTGAGTTGTTGACATGACTCCAAACACAAATGACTCCAATAAAAAAATTCAGAAAGTTACAGTTTCAAAAAGTGAAATAGCCCCACATAGCAACACAAATTTGTGATTAACTTGAGAGAAACTTCAAAAAAACATGTTTATTGTTTCCTCAAATTGAGATGAGCCACATTGAGTACCTAACTACTAAGCAAAGTTAGACTAAAATCCCATGTGTTCAACTACTAGTGTTCAACTACCAACCAAAGTTAGACTCAAATCCCATGTGTTCCTTTATCACTTTTACAATTAACAAAGTACAGTCCAAAATCTAAAACTCTTATGTTCTCTTTATGCTAAAATGTTCATTTAGATTTACAGTCTCTTTAGGTTGCCACAGGCACACGATTTAATTACAAGCACCAAAGCAAGTAATTGTCAGCAAGTTAACAAGTCTGCAATAAGTTAAAATTGAAGTCTAAAGAAAAGCCAAATCTTTGTTTGGCAACAATTCACTAGATGCAACTTTTGGCATGTATCCTTGAGATATTCCCCAAACATTACCATACCTATTACAAATGCAATGCAGATGTTGAGTTACAAATTACAGATGCTATGCAACCCAATATGAGAACTAATCAAAGTAAAAAAAATAATATCCATAATATCTAAAATCAATAAGCCATTAATACTTGATCCACCAAGATCATGAAGGCTATCAACTAAAACATGTGTGTGAGCTTTCCATATATGCTAAATGAGGTTAAATTAAACGAAAAAAAATAATTAACTAAGTTTCCTCTAAGATTGAGAGCTGACTTGAGTTGTAGTTGTAAAATTGAGAGAGAGCTCCGAGATTGAGAGCTGAGATTGAGCGAGAATGAGCTGAGAGATTGAATGACCTCCAAGATTGAGTGAGAACGATCTAAGAGATTGAGATAAATAAACCTTAAAAGTAAAACAAATAAAATAAAAAAGTAAAAGACAGAGAAGGTTTGAAATCCTTCACCATTTGATAGTCACAAACAAGAGGCATGTGATGAGAACATGGACATGATATGCGGTTTCTAGTGATGGTTTGCCTTTATGTGTTTGGCGTTTTACGCATTTTTGATTTTTCAATTGTCCTTATCTGTTTGGCATTTTATGCATCTCTAATATGCGTTTCAGTTTATAAAGGAAGGACATGTGGAGCTGTAAGAGACAGTGAGGTTAAGGGCTAAGAGGAGGACAGGCTCTCATCACTATCACAGTCACAACATAAAGAAGAGAGTGTGGGAAATGAATAAGACTGTTACGACCTTCAAGGCGGTGTCATTTCTCCGATGGTGGGAAAAATGGTGGCCGACGATTGGGTAGTGAGAAGGTGGTGTGCGACTGGGTGGTGAAAAGGTAGTGCGCGACTTGGTGACTAAGGAGAGCAAAGAAGAGTTCAAAAGGATTGTGTTCTAATTTGGAAATCAGGGTTTTCTAATTAGAGATTTGTGAGGGAATTCCCTCGCTAATTCCCTTCCTAAAAATGACTCAACTGGTACTTATATTAGCGAATGACATTTCCCTCGCTAATATATTTAGCGATGGACTTTTGTTAGTGAGGAAAATTTTCCCTTGCAATTCCCTTGCTGGTCACTAGTTATTTCCGCCTTGAACTTATTAGACATTGTTTTTAGAATTTAGCGAGGGCTTAATTTTCCCTCGTTAATCCCTCACAATTCCCTCAATGAATAATGACGTATTTGCGAGAGAAATCTCCCTCGCTAATTAGTGAATTTATTGTAGTGTAGGTTTATTATATAAAAATTAAAACTTAACAGAAAGATGAGCTGAAATTATAGCATCAATGAGTACAAAATCATGAATCACATATCAAATACATATAAGTATCAACTCTTTAAACTTCACCATTTTATCTTTGGGATTATTATATTGACCTCCTCTAAGGTTAGTACTTGTTACATTGACACCATTCTTGTTTGAGAAATTAATCATACCTTCCTTGCTTTGTTATTTTCAAGGGGACTTTGTGTAAAGTTCATACATAAAGCAGGGGAGATGTGTAATTTCGTAAACAAAGAAGGGTATTAGAGTGTTGTTTATGGTAAACTTTTGTCAAAATACAAATTCGATTTCGGATCTTGATTCGGGGAAGAGAATCAATTCCTCAAGGGATTCTCTAGTACTTAGACTGATATTTAATCAAGAAAACCAAGAATGATTTCGAGTATCTCACAGAGGTGTGCAAATCGAAAAGAAAATAATAGCAATGTTGGAATTGACTTAGTAAAAATAGAGAAAAACAAGTGGAGCAATGAAAGTGTAATGAAAGGAACTTGCTTTGAATGTTAAAAATTGCTTTTAAGATAAAGAGAAAAGTTAAAAGAAAACAATTAAATGACATTAAATGTAAATGACAAAGAAGTAAAGTGCAACAAAGTAAACTTGACAGGTAATATAAAGTGCAGAATGGTAAAGAACAAAAAATAAAAGAAAGCAATGTAAAAGCAATAAAAGTAAAGTTATAGATATGTAAATGAACAGGAACGTAAATTTGCGGAAAAAATAATGAAAGTAAGTAAAGGAAAATAATTGAAAAGAACTAAAATGATCTTGGAAGAATCACTTAATCTAGAGTAGAAAAGTGTTTGCAAGAAAATAAAAGACTAGAAGTATAATTAAATGGAATTGAATTTAAACTTGCATTGAAAGTGTAAATGATACATAAATGAAACAAGATGGAAACATACTTAACTAGACTTACGTGCTTACTTGAGAATGTCAGAGTGACGTGAGAACGTGTTTACAAGTGTTTGTGAGTATAAAATTTCCAATCACTAAACGTTCCATCCTTTCAGTATTTATAGAAATTCTAAGTAATTACCATTTATACAAGATCTTGACATATGTCTAAAACAAAGGAAACTGCCTAATGATTATCAGTCGTCCTTATGAAGTAACTGTTAAATTTTTGTCAACAATCCTCGTGTTACAAGTAATTGTCCAATCTTTGTCAATAATCCTTGTATTGTCTGGATCTTACTTCCACAACCGCCGCTAACTTCTGTTTCAAATTCAAATCTTTTTTGAATGAATTTATATTTGAATCTTCAAATAGTTATTAGCTTCTGGTTGAGACCCTTGCTTTTATCTTCAGAAATTTCTAAGTATAGTTACTCATTGAGTCTCAATTTTTGAGACCACCTCAAAATTATCATTTTTGATATCAAATCAAAATTATCATTTTGATAACCTCAAGTCTTTACTGCAATTTTGACTCTAATAAAATTAGAGTATATGCATGTTTATGACTTAGTGAATTTCATTTATACTAAACTTTATAATACACATTCGAAATTGTCTAAATCGAAAAGTGTTATTTTTATACCAACAGATGTCTCCCAATATTTATTCTCGAAGTATGAGAGATAAATATTATTGTTTCAAACATTACTTTTCGATTGTTATAGAAAAACATCTTTCCCTAACCTACACTAGGTGCATCTGCTGTCGAAGCTGACTTTCAGGTTTGGCATGGTTTATCAAGTCATTAATTTGAACTTGATATTTTACAATAGTTCTAATATAAACCTTTTAATGGTGTAAGAAAACACCTCCCATCAACCTGAAACAAGTACACCTACTGTCGAATCTGATCAACCACTTTCAGTCGAAACTATACAACAACCTACTAAAGTTAAAGTTACCCAAGAGCCAGCAGCAGACAAAGTTCCTACCCAGCCTCAACAATCAATCGAAGCTGAAGTCAACATTGACGAGGAAGCAAAAACCATCAGTATAGACGATGATGATGATGAAGATGATCCCCTCAAAGGAATCAAAGATATTCTATCTGGGAGAACTTCATTGTCTTCAAAGTCTCATCTTTCAACTGTTCACTCTGAGGTCAAAGTCCAAAGCATTTATTCCTCCCAACTATTAAAAGAACTTACTACCTTGTTGAATTTGGGAGTGGATCAGCTAATGGCTAATGAAAATAATAGACAAAATATGGTCAATCTCTTCAAACAACTTGATCAAAATAAACAACTGGATTTAGATACCTAAAAAGTTATTCAGGAGGTCAAGAGTTTATCAGAAGACTTGATTACCAAACTTCCTGAGTTCAATAGAGCCTTTGCTAATCACCATTAACTCTTAGAGAAAAAGGCCAAACTTTTGCAAGATGTCAACAAGGCTAAAAAATGCCGTTCGAAGCTAAGCACTATTGTCTCAACCACTCAATAGTGTATTCATCAAAATGAGGAGAAGATAACTGAGCTCGAGAGTCAATTAAAAGAATTAAAACGTCAACATGAAGAACTTCAAAATGTTGTTAGTGACTTCATAACCCAAGAACAAAGGCTAAAAATGGATTATAAAAAATGGGCTATCGAAAGTAAGGATGTCATGACAACCATTGATGTATCAACCCCTTCTTTTGAAAAAACTTCGACAGAGAAAAAGAAGGTAGAAGAAAAATTGGAATCTCTCCAATCTTATTTTCAAAACTTTTGATTTTTATTTGTTTCGAATGTAAATTTTTATTCAAAATTATAATGACAATTTATTTTAAAATGAAATGTTTATTTCATGGATTGTTGGCATATAATGTTTTAAGTATTTGTCATTTATTGAAGTAATTCTTTCGTTAAAACTAATATTTGTAATTGAATAAGCATTTCCAGAAAATACTTTTTCGATTCGATATAGTACTTCCCAATTTGGGGACCATTTATCATACAACTTTGATATTTTCTTCAAGGGTAAAATAACCTTTCAAACTAAATCACCTAACTTAAACTCTTTTTTCTTGACTCAAAGATCATAGAATTTTGCAATTCTTTCTTTTTGTCTAATCAAATTTTCAAGAGCAATTAACATTTTTTCATCTAAATGATTTAATTCATCAAACATCGAATCTCAATAATCTTGTGTTGGGATTTCATCCTAACGTTGCAATCTAACTGATTGAAGATTAATTTCAATTGGCAAAACTGCTTCATGACAATATACCAAATAATGTGGTGTAGTACCAATAGCCTCTTTATGAGAATTTCTATAAGCCCACAAAACTTGGCTTAAGGTCTCATTCCAACTTCTGGGCTTTCGACCAACATGTTTTTCTATTAATCCAATTAGGATTTTATTAGCATCCTCAACCTACTTATTAGCTTGAGCCTAATATGGCGTCAAAGTAATTAATTTAATATTCCTTGATTTAACAAACTCAGTTATATATCGACTAGTAAAAACGATCCCTTGATCAGTTGTTAAGGCTTGAGGAATACTAAACTTATATATAATGTTTTCTTCGATAAAATTTATTATATCCTATTGAGAAACATCCTTCAACGGGATTGCTTCGACCTATTTTGTAAAATAATCAATATCAACTAATATATATTTATGACCTTTAGAAGATGATGGATGAATCTGTTCTATCAAATCAAGTGTCCATCCTCAAAATGACCAATGTTTAATGATTGAATATAAGTCACTAGTTGGAACATGCTGAATGTTCATATGCCTTTGACATTCTTCACAAGACTTAGTATAAGAATTACAATCCTTAGCCATTGTAGGCCAATATACCATATGCTTGAGGATAACCTATTTCATTTTCTCACCATCCTGATGAGCACTACAAATGCCTTCATGCACTTCTACCAAGGTTATGTATGCTTCCTTTTCACTTTAACATGCCAATAAATTTCCATCTAATGACTTCTTATAAAGTGAATCACCCATTATAACATAGTGTATGGCTCTATATTTTATTTTTCTTTCGACTAATGAACTTGGGTTTTGTAAATAGTCAACAATTGACTTTCTCCAATCAGAATAATCCATATCTTTAATTGAACATATTTCTAAGCTCTCGAATGGATACAATTTTTCTTTGATTTCGATTAACTTTGCTAATGTCTTGCTCGAAACCTTGTAACTTGAAGCTATTTGAGATAGTTCATTAGCTTCATAGTTCTCTTCTCTTGGGATATGTTATATTATAATCTCATCATATTCATATAATAATCTTACTGCAAAAGCAAAATATCTAAATAGGTTTTGGTTAATGCATTTATATTCTCGAGTTAATTGTTTAATGATTTACTGTGAATCACCCAAAACTTTGATATTTTTGGATTTAAGCGAAATTAATGTCTCTAAGTCAGCTATCAAAGCTTCATATTCAGCGTCATTATTCGAACATTCATGTTTTAATTCAAATAGAAACTTAGTTAGGACTCCATTAGGTGAAATAATTAAAACCTCAAGACCAACACCTCCATTGTGTTTTGAACCATCAAAATACAACTTCCATGGTTTTAATCCCACGTAATTAATGTCATTTTCTTCGATATCAACACAAGGATAGTCAGTTAAAAAGTCTACCAATACTTGGCCTTTCATAGCCTTTAATGACACATATTTTAAAGAAAACTCAGTTAAAGCTAGAACTCATTTTCCTACTCTACCATGCAAGATAGGCTTGGATAACATGTACTTTATTATATCTATCTTTGAAATTATAAGTACATCATGTGGCTTTACATAATACTTTAACTTAGTGCAAGAGAAATATAATGCTAAACATAACTTCTCAATTGCATTATATTTAGTCTCAACATTTATCAAAACCTTACTAAGATAATAAATGACTTTTTCAACTCTATTTTCATCTTCTTGGGCCGGCATACACCAAATGGCTTCGTCTAATGCTGAGATGTATAACTTCAAAGGACGTCCTGGTATTGGAGGCATCATCACTAGGGGGTTGGCCAAGCAATGGTTGATTTGGTCAAAGGTCTCTTGGTGCTCTTTCTCCCATTGAAACTCTTCTTTAGCTTTGAGCTTCAAGAGTGAGGAGAAAACTTTAGTCTTTCCAGACAATTTCGAAATGAATCTTTTCAAGAAGTTAATCTTTTCCAACAAAGACTGGAGCTGCTTCTTATTCAAAGGAGGTGATGCTTCAAGTATAGCCTTAGCCTTGTTCTGATCAACTTTTACTCCTTTCTTTTGGACCAAGAATCCAAGAAAGTTTCTTCTAGAAATACCAAAAGTACATTTAATAGGATTCATTTTTAATCTATGATTTATCATTCTTTCGAATGACTGTCTCAGGTTTGACAAATGTTCCTACTCTGACTTCGATTTAACCACCACATTATTAATGTAAACCTCAATAAATTTACTAATAATATCATGAAAAATAGTATTTGTGGCCTTTTGATATGTGGCTCTAGCATTGTTTAAACCAAATGGCATGACTACCCATTCATAGGTGTCATTAGCTCCTGGACATCGAAAAGTTGTCTTCGATACATCCTCTTCTACAATATAAATTTGATTATACCCTGAATAGTCATCCATAAAACTTAGGATTTCATGGCTTGATAATGAGTCAACTAACATGTCAGCGATTAGCATAGGATATTCATCTTTAAGAGTAGCAGAATTCAAATATCAAAAATCTATGCATACTCTTAACTTACCATTTTTTTTATAACAGGAATAATATTTGAAATCCAGTTTACATACTAGGCAGCTCGAATGAACTTAGCCTTCAGTAACCTTTTGATTTCATCTTTGATCTTGAGAACCACTTCAGGAGCAAACCTACTTGGAGTCTGCTTCACTGGTCTTTGGCTTGCTCGAATTGGCAGCCTGTATTCTACCAAATCTGGACCGAGTCCAAGCATTTCTTCATATTCTCTTGCAAAATAGTCTTTGTACTTTTCGAGCAATTGAATTAACTTCAACTTGAAATCTTTATTTAATAATCTACTATTGAAATTAGGTCTATTTATTACATTATTCCCTAAATTGATCTCTTCCAAGGGATATTGTACCTTTATCTTTTTAACTTCAAAAGATAGAGGGGTCTATTCGAAACATAAGGAATAGTAATTATATATATAGTCCAAGTTAGCACCTTCTATAGTACTAAGTTTTTCAGCCATATAGTTGAGATTCGAGCCAACTGACTCCAAATAGCACAATCAATAGTGCATTTGTCAGCCATATACCAAGCTAACTGGCTCTCAATTGTCATTCAAATTACAACTTGAGGCTAAATTGAATCGACTTTGAATTATAAAAAGGTGCCTATAGGCCTTTGCATTGTTATTACAACTAGGAGTCGAATTGAATCGGCCTTTGGTGTCAGAGAGAGAAGCTAATGGAGTCAGCGCCACCATCTCGACTCTTTTACTATCAAGAGATGCAGAATCCCAAATGTAGAAGGGCTTGACACCTGGGACATAAATCTGTAGGTCTGTGTGGTTCTGTTGTGCTTGACACAGTGTCACCTGCCTCAACTTTCTCTAACTCTCCTAGCTGATTCTATAGGAACATCTTTCGATGGATCGTCAAAGGTACAACACCTACTGTATGAATCCACTCCCTTCCAAGCAGTAAATTGTAGTTGGCTTTCGAGGGCACTATAATGAATAAGGTGGACCTTGTAACTGAGGCCACCTTTATGTCCAGAGTTATTGCTCCCTCAGAGGTCAAAGATTTTCCATTAAAATTTATGACCACCACATTGTGTGGCAACAAATCTGAGTCTATCTTGCCAAATTTCTTTAGTAGACTCTTTGACATGAGGTTTATAGTGGCATCCCTATCAACCAAGATCTTCTATACCAACTTCCTATTCACTACTGCTTTAATGAAAAAAGGGCGCAGATGGTTCTTCATTTCTGTAGTGGGCACATTGCAGATTGCTGAATTCTCCTTGACTTCAACAACATATTCCTCAACCAAATACCACCCTGACTCCTTAGAGTCATCCTCGAAATCTTCTTCAAAGTTCATACCTTCATTTCCTGTGGCAGGGAAGTTATATGGGAGCAAGGATACCACATTCATTGTAAAGATAGTATTGAGATCATCTTTGAAGTCATATTCAAAGGGAAAAAGATAGTCATACATCACTTTTAGTGGCGTATATACTATTCACACCTTTTTTAAGAGATATGATTGATGAGAGAAAGTGATAGGAAAAAGTATGTATAATGAATGATATTAGATGAAGTGTGAAAATGAGTGTATGCACTGTTTGATATAAGAATATAATAGTTGTATTCAAAGGAATCTGTGATTACATCCCCATCCATAGGACTAAGAGGTTTTGCTTTTCTAATTGTTTTAACTGGTGGTCCTTTTACCACCTCAGAGTATGGCCTCTGCTGCATCTGTAGCTGGGCCATTGCCTGTTACCATTGATGTCTCATCTGATGGGCCTTGCACCATTGGGTCTTTGACATATATGGGCTTAAGCCTAGACTCAAAGCCTCTCATGTGCTTTATACCAAGTGTTGGGCTTTAGATTCCCACCAATGGGATATTGCATCGCTAACTCAAACCTGTGCCAGTTTGGCTTTGTTTGAGGAGTTTTTTTAGCTTAAGGATTATTCCTAAACTAATGATTAGGAGCCACGTTGGCTAGTGACGACCTTATTTTCCCTTTTCTAGTTTTCTCAAAAGTCTCACCCATCACCATAGTGTTATGGTTTGTGGTTGGTTATTGATATAAATAAAGCTTCCTATGGGAGTTCTCTATTTCTGCCTCTGCTTCATGGCAGCCTGGTAAGACTTGACAGCCAATTTATAAAAAACAGCACTGCATTTAGGACACAGGGACACTTTTCTTTCTTTCATTCTTTTTTTCCTTAGAAGGAATTCCACTAAAGTCTCTCCAGCCTTGGGGTAGACTTCTTCCTCGTTAGCCTTATAGGCATCGAGGTTACACTCAGTGCTGGCAACATGGGCAGTTTCCTCAGCTACCTCAACCATGTTTACTTGCGCAAATCTCAGTGGCTCTATATAGCTGACATTGACTTCGAATGGATCCACATTGATCTTCATATCTTTGTGTTTGTGTTCAAATTTCAACCTCCCTTCTTTGATGCTCTTTTGTATTAGATCCCTTTAATGAATACAATTATTAGTCAAATGACTATACTTATTATGATATTTACAGTATTTTCGACTTTTTATCTCTTTGACAAAAGGGATTTTATGACTATTAAGAAGTTTGATTTATTTATCTTTCAATAACACATTAAAGATTTGATCAACCTTAGTTATGTCGAAAGCATATGATGACCTATTAGGAGACTTTACTTTATCTTTAGTTCAATTAGGCATTAAAGATGACACATTTTTCTTCCCTCTCTCAAAATGCTCTAACAAAAATCTACAAAGTTAGATGTGAAAGATTGAGACTGTTAATGCACAAGGGTATGCCAGAAGATGTACGTTGGATAATTGAAGCAAAGATCCGACTAACAGGTGAGTCTTCAATTTCATTTGACTCATACATGTTAAGTCTTGGAAGAAGTTTGTATTCTAAAAGGAGAAGAGCAAAAAGGTTACAAGTCTATCACAAATGTGCTTGATCTAATTGTAACAAGCGATGTCGTTCTTTGGGGATGGTTTCTGAACAAAGGCCACTTTGTCATCTTTCGACTGTGTAAAATATTTCTCTTGCCTATCAAGGGTTTCAACATAAGCAATTTTCTCTCTTCTAAGATGTTTCTTGACTTTCTCTTTCTTAAGTTTTAATTGCTTAATTTGTTTTACCTTATTAGCAAGTTGAGTCATATCTAGAAGTTCCTGGTTTATTAGTTTCTTTCGAATAGAATAATCTAAGCCACCAGTAGCTATTTTGACATATCCAGATTTTGGGATAATTGTAAAGCACCTAGATCTCATTTGCTTGAATCTTGCCAAGTAGTCATCAATGGATTCCCCATTAGCTCTTCTAATGTTAAATAAGTCCACGAAACTTACCTTAGTCTCTCCTCTAAAGAACTGATCATGAAAATTTCTTTCAAGTTAGTTCTAAGAGTGGATCAAATTTAGTGGGAGAGTTGTAAACCAAGTAAAGGCATTCTTGATAAAAAAACTAGGGAAATATTTCATTTTTAAGTGTTCATTAGTAGTTATATCCCCTGCTTTAATTGTGTATTGAGCAATATGTTTTACTGTGGATTCTCCACTCTCACTAGTAAACTTGGTTGAGATTTTAGGGGACTTCCATTCTCTAGAAAATTCTGCCTGTTGGATGAATTCAGGAAAAGCTGACACAAAGTAAGGTTGGTTTGCATACCTCACATTGAAACCATATCTATTTAGCACTTGTTCAACTACTTGGTTGACATGTTGATGCCCCCAAGATTGTTTAGCCTAACCCTTTCTAGGAGGTTATCAACATTTTGGTTTCAACTGACTAATCGAAAACCTTCATTGGGGCCAAGTTAGTTTTCTGTTGGCTGATTGTCCTCAACTGGGTTATTAATATTTTGATTGTTTACTAATTGAGTATTATTCTGATAGATTGGCTTAGTGTTTCCCCTTAGATTGCTTATAAATTCCTTTGGGTTGCCAATGACATCACCAATCCTACTCATTTGCCTAGCTAACCTTGTGTAAGTATTATTGGTTAACTCTATAAGTGAGGTTATAATAGTGGTCATTTGCTGAGTTAGCATATGGACCATCTCATGGTTGCTTTCATCAATTTGTTTCCTAATATTATTCAAGGCTATATTCATATTCCATGAAGGAATCAAAGACATATCCATGGGTAAATTAGGGAAAGCTGGTGTTCCCACATCCAGCCTATCAGTTTGAGTTACACTTGTCCTTGCTCCTTGGTCATTAGTACTTACTATTTGGTTTCTTACATTAGGTATTAAACTTGTGTATGTAGCCCAAACACTACCTATGTTTTGTGTAATGTTTTATGGTGTAAAACAAGGAGGCAACCCATATAAGGGTGTTGCCCTATTCATCTCAAGAGTTCTGTTGTCCAAGTTGGAAATAGAGATCCATGTGATTTCACTTACCACAGGATCCACAGTTTGTGCCAAAGTTGCAGACACTATGGTGTCTCTACTGCCATTTGTTCCATTATTTCATGTCTGAGGGGATTTGAGCATTGAGTGATGTATTGTCAGACATTCTTGACACAATTTTTCCACTTCTTAATCGTATAAACGACTAAAAGGTTCTTCTAAACACCAATCTTTCAACTAAGTTCCACTGAGCATGCCAATTTGTTTACAATAAACTTTTGTCGAAGGACAAATTCGATTCTGAATCTCGATTCGGAGAAGGGAATCACTTTCTCAAGGGATTCTCTAATACTTAGACTGACATTTAATCAAGAAAACCAAGAATGATTTCGAGTATCTCCCAGAGGTGTGCAAATCAAATAAACAATAATAGCAATATTGGAATTAACTTAGTAAAAATAGAGAAAAATACGTGGAGCAATGAAAGTGTAACAAAAGGAATTTGCTTTGAAAGTTAAAGATTGCTTTTAAGATAAAGAGAAAAGTTAAAAGAAAACAATTAAATGGCATTAAAAGTAAATGACAAGGAAGTAAAGTGCAACAAAGTAAACTTGACATGCAATGTAAAGTGTCAAATGGTAAAGAACAGAAATTAAAAGAAAGCAATGTAAAAGCAATAAAAGTAAAGTTGCAGATATGTAAACGAACAGGAACATAAATTTGTAGAAAAATAATGAAAACAAGTAAAGGAAAGCAATTGAAAAGAACTAAAATGATCTCAGAAGAATCACTTGATTTGGAATAGAAGAGAGTTTGCAGGAAAATAAAACACTAGAAGTATAAATGGAATTGAATTTAAACTTGCATTGAAAGTGTAAATGATGCATAAATGAAACAGTATGAAAATATACTTGACTAAACTTGTGTGCTTGTTCTAGAATGTCAAAGTGACGTGAGAGCGTGTTTACAAGTGTTTGTAAGTATATAATTTTTAACCACTAAACGTTTCCATCCTTTCAGTATTTTTAGAAATTCTAAGTAACTACCATTTCTACAAGATCTTGACAAGTGTCTAAAACAAAGGAAACTGCCTAATGATTATTAGTCATCCTTGTGAAGTAGCTGTTAAACCTTTATCAACAATTACTGTGCTATAAGTAACTGCTCAATCTTTGTCATCAATCGTTGTATTGTCTGAATCTTACTTCCACAACTGCTACTAACTTCTGTTTCAAATTCAAATCCTTGTTGAATGAATTTAAATTTGAATTTTCAAACAGTTACTAGTTTCTGGTCGAGACTCTTACTTTTATCTTCAGAAATTTCCAAGCGTAGTTATTCCTTGAGTCTCAATTTTTGAGACCACCTCGAAATTATCATTTTTAATATCAAATTGAAATTATCATTTCGATAACTTCAGGTCTTTACTTCAATTTCGACTCCAATAAAATTAGAGTATGTGCATGTTCATGACTTAGTGAATTTCATTCATACTAAGCTTTACAAAATACACACTCGAAATTGTCTAAATCAAATAATGTTATTTTTATACCAACAAGTGTAATAATAATACATAAAATGAGAGATGTTGGTATAATTTTTCAAATAAAAAGAGCATCAATGTAATAAATATTAACATAAGAAAATAACAGTGTAATTAACCATTTATTTTTTAATAAATTAGACTCTTGGTACCTGTTGGAAGAAAAATTAAGATTTGGCAGTTTGTCGGATGATGATGATTTTTGGAAAATTTTTGGAGCCGACAGAAGTGCTAAATCGACAAAAGCGACGAATGAAAATGGGGGATTTTAAATGACTAAGGGATTGATATCCGACATGAAGATCATATTTTCGATGAAAATTGGTTAGAATGGTCGCATCAAGTTGGCCGAAAATTAGGTATTTGCTGCAGAAAAAAAACGCTAGAACGTGTTGGTTTTTTAGAATGTCAGTTATTTTTTGTGATGTCTATAAATAGTGGTGTGCGTAATGTAAAAGGGGAGGTTATTTGCTGATAAAAAATCCTAACATCTCAACCCGAAGCAGATTAAAGGATTTTTGTCCAAGTATGCATTCCTTTACCATTTCATGTCATTTAAATTAATGCAATGTTCTTTTAAAATTCTTTACTTTTTTCAGTCTTGTTCTTTTAAATTCTTTTTACAGTTCTTCGCACTTTTATTTGCTTTTCTTTACTGCTTTTCCATTTAAATTCTCGCACTTTAATTTCGTACATTTACATGCTTTCACTTAATTTTCTGCATTTTAAGATTCCCGCAAAGTTTCTTTAAATTTCTTTAAATCTTTTCAAGCTTTTCTTTATGCAATTTTCCTGTTTATTTTACTTCAAATTCCTTTCTGCATTTTCCTATTCCTTAAATTTTCTTTGTTTGCTGTTAAAACCATTTTCATAAACGAGATTACCGCATAACTCGTGAACCCACATTCGTTGATAAAATATATTTGTTTGTTGGAATTAATTCTAAGTCTTTGAACCAAAATTCCGCATAAACAAATTATCACGGCCCCACGTGAACTTAAACTGGCCAACAATCATCCGATAAACAAATTTGTTTGCAACAAATTGGCACGCCGGTGAGACGAGTTTAGAGTAACTCGTAGTGTCATAAGAAATGGTTTTATGCGTTTAAGGAGTGGAAGATTTATCTACTCTTCTCGAATACGCAAACCATGAGTAATATAAGTAGTCGGCGTCGGATACACCTTCGACACCAAGTATCGTGCCACCCTCCAATACCGTTAATACTGGCCGGTAGAGGATGTTATAGCAAGAATCGGTGCTCTCCCGAGTAATCCAAGAGCGCAACAAGTGGCGCTCGGAATAACTCAAATATCGCCGAGTCACCAAGTAACCAAAGCATAATAAATTCAAATTCGAGGTTTGTGCCCCAATATGGGTTGCCACCGAATTATGTACCTCCTGTTATGACACAAATGGGAATTGGTGCTACTTTAACTAATACTGTCGAACAATCAGTAGTTTCACAAGGCCAACCGCAGATAAGTTCGGCCTTGGCAAGTTTTGGTAGCCAAAGAGTAGGGGTTGCAAGTACAAGCAATCCAACTCCCTTTCGACAAGAAAGACTGAATTTGGGACCAGCTTTTCCCAAACATGTCGAGAGATAATCCCCAAAATGTAACAGGCCAACTATGAATTCTTTGGCCGCTTTTCGACAACAGATGGATGAGAGTAATCATGATATGGTGCATATGTTCACTCAAAGAAATGGGTGTTGTGATTACGCCAATCATGGAAAATACAAATAACGTTTGCGGGCATTGGCTCAAGAAATGGCAAGGCTAAACCAAGCCTTAGGACTAGGGGATGTAGCCAATGATAATATTCAGGGAGCCCACTTGGGGTAAATAGAGAAATGGTCGTACCTCGTGCAAATGTGGGACAAAATCAACAAAACTTAGACCAACCAGGCCACAATGATCACCTCTCGTTTGGAATATGGAAATGTCCATATGCTCCGTCGAGGAAATGAAGATCAAATGGCCGTAAATGATGTAGCCATGAGGTTGCTTCGACAAAATCTTGGGGGCACCAAGTAATCGAACAAAATGTAAACCAAGTGGTGGAACAAGTGCTTTAATAGATTTGGTTTCAACGTTGGTTACGCCAACCAACCATATTTTGTATCGATTTCCCGAATGGGTCCAACAGCAGTAATTGCCTAGAGGAGTTAAGATTCCAAAACTTTCTAAGTTTGCAGGAGAAAGTGGGAATCGACCGTCGAACATATCGCACCTGCTTACAATAGAAATGGGGAGTTGGCCATTGTTGAAGGCCTTAAAATGAGATTCTTCCCAAGTTCCCTCACAAAGAATGCTTTTTCCTGTTTTCGACATTAAGACCAAATTCACCATTCTTGGACTCAATTGGAAAGAAGCTTCCATGATCAATTTTTTAGAGGGATTTGAAAGTAGGACTTACGTAACTTTTCAACATCAAAAGGATGTATAATGAAACCGTGGATGACTATCTTGCTAGGTTTCGACAAATGAGGAGTAGATGTTTTACTCCTATACCCGAGGTTGAAATAGTAAAGATAGTCAAAAACGGTTTAGATTATTATATAAGGAAGAAGTTAGTGAATCAACATTTGATTGATCTTGCCCAACTAGGTGAAAAGGTTAGGCAAATAGAACAATTAAAAGTTGAGAAGATTCAAAAACAAAAAAGATTTCTTAAAAGAGAAAAGGTGGCGTTTGTCGGATTAGATGAACCCGACAATGAGTTTGAAGGCAGCATGATGAGTTTGAAGTTAACATTGCTGAACTTCAATGGTCCTCCTTATGTTTGTCGCATTACACCTACTAGAAATAAGGAGAAAATGGGTTACGTTAATAGAAAAACATATACATTTGACGTAACTAAAGCCGACAAGATTTTTGATTTGTTATTAAAAGACAAACAGATTAAACCGCCTAAGGCCATAGGTTGTTAAAGATGGATGAAATTAAAGACCGCAAATATTGTAAATTTCATAATAATTTCGGCATGTTACTAATGAATGTGTTCGTTTCAGAGACTTAATTCAAAAGGCAATAATGGATGGGCGTCAAGTTTGCCGACAAGCTTAAAGCGACATGAAAGTTGACACAGATCCGTTTCAGTGCAAGTATCTTGTGTTGATCAAATAGTTCCTCTAAATGTTGGGATGCTCAACATTAGGAGATTGCAAGAATTCAACGTAGATACAAAGGATGCAACCGACGTATATCCTAAACCAGGAGAGTCTCTCGAAGCATTTCTTGAGAGAAAGAAAGATGAGGGCAAGGTACGGTTGTGCCCAAGGTGTAATGCAGTATATGATGAGATTGCTGCGAAGAAAGCTGCTGAAGAACAACCAAGCATCCAACAGAATAAAGGAAACGTTCTCGACAAAAGAATCTGGAGACCACAGAAGACTTTTCATACTCCAAGGCCAAAGCCAGTTTTCACGCCTAGGCCTAATATGAATGGTTGGTTGGTCGAATCTCAGGGATTTGTGAGAAACAGAGTTCATGATAGATCCTCTAAGACTAGGGTGCCACCTGCCAATGTTACTGTTAATAAGTGGGTGAAGAATTCCGTAATGGATGGACACATGTATTTTCGACGAAATGTGTCTGCCAGGAGGAATAATTTCCAAAGGGATCAACCTTTCTGGAATGAAGACTACAGAATGGGAGGATCAATCTAGGAAAACCTTGATTGGCCAAGATGAAGCAGGGCCATCGAAGGTTCTTCCAATGTCGAAAAGCAAGAAAAGGAGATTACAGAGATTAAGACAAGCACAGAAGAGAAGAGATATGGTCAAGGGTTAGTGATCAAGGAACAACCGTAGAAACAAAGTTGTTTGGTGGTCGAAAAGAAACCCATGCCTCGATCAAGATAAAGATGATAAGAAGTTAAAAAGTGTTGTTACCAAGGGATCATTCCCAGGGAGCCGACGACAAATGCAATCTGACGACTTGACACTAATGATAAAATCCGACAAGAAAAGTTGGAAGAAATAAAAAAGGGCAAACAAGTTCAAAGGCCAATTCCAAGCAAAACAAAAAGGAAATGGCCAATTGGTTTGATAGCGCAGTAAAAGAGGCAAGAGAAAAGGCAAGGGAGAATAATTTACCCGTCGAAAAAAAAGACGTAAGTCAATCGGGCCGAGTGTTGCAAAACCGTAAAAATGGGAAAGAACAAAGTTAAGGATTCTCGAAACGGGAAACAAAGAATATTGAAGACCGGTCAAATGAAGAAATTAGGAGAATTCTAGAAGACCCAAATCAAGATGTTGAGTGGAGGAAGAAAATGCTCAACCTAAGAAAAGAAAGAGAAAGATTGGCAAAGTCTGATTGCCAAGATATAGATCCAATGACTGATGAAGTCATTGAGGCCTTGAATGATCCGAGGATCCTTTAGGCCTTGGTGATGAGGAGCAATTCGACATGGATATTAATATGGAAGATAATCTGGATGATATCTTGACGGCCATGGATAGTAATTTGCCGTCGGAAGATTACTTAAGGATGGGGAGGCATTTAGATGAAGAGCCGTCTGATGAAGAGGAATTCTCAAGGCGATGAGTGTTAATTTAGTTTCTGTTACCTCGCAGATTTTGAAGGGTATCACGAAATTGAATACACCGGAGAGAATGAAGAAGATGCGGATGACCTTGACGATCATTGGCTTTTTCAGACAATATGATCACGGTCTTTGACAATACGGCTCAAACTTGAAAACCGACAAAGATCGTAAGGCTCATTTACGACCGTTACACATCAAGGCTCATTGGAAGGAAAACCCACTAATAGAGTTTTGATCGACGGGGGCAAAGAATCAACTTAATCTCGAGGGCTATGATTAAAAACTTGGGAAAGATGAGTCGATTTGATGTCGACAAACATGGTAGTCACGGATTTCGGGGCAAGACTTCTCCATCGACGAGTGTTGATGTTAAAGGTACAAGTCTGGATCTTTGTAAGGCCGACATTATTTGTGGTAATACCGACGAAGTCGAGTTACAATCTTTTACTGGGAGAGATTGATCCATGCCGCCGAGCAATACCATCAACAGCTCATCAAAAGCTCATTCTTTGGAATAAGGAAGATCAAGTGGAAATAATAGAAGCAGATGACAAGCCCTTGCTATCTTCAAAGAACTTCATGTCGACTTCAATATATGCTCCAAATGTTAAACCAAGAATGTTGCAAAGTGGTGGAGTGATTAACGAGGACGCACTTGAAGTTTGCTTCGAGGGATCAATTTGGTGTACGATCGGTGAAGAAGGTCAAAGAAGATCGGCCAAGCACTAGTTATGAGTGTTGATGATTATTCGAAAGATTGTCGCTTATTTGGCCGACAAAGCAAGATTCACCGCCGAAAGCATGTTGTCGGATTGCATAATTGACGATGGCCCTTTAGGGTTTGAAAAGGGCTTGATGAAAAGCAGAGTGTGGAAGTGGAAGATCCTTTGGAAGAAATAAACTTGGGCACCGAAACGTATAGAAGGCCCATTTTCGTAAGTTCATTTCTCGCCAAAGATTTTAAAGAAAAGCTTGTCGAATTAATTTTGGAGTATAAAGATTGTTTTGCTTGGGATTATGATGAGATGCCTGGTTTGAGTAGAAATCTTGTCGAACACGATTGCCTCTCGAAAGAAGGATGTAGACCCGTCGTGCAAGCCAACAGAGATTTGCACCGTAGGTGGTATTAAAGATAAAAGAAGAAATTGAAAGATTGCTCAAAGCCAAATTCATCGAACCACCAGGTATGTCGAATGGCTTTCTAATATTGTTCCCGTAGTTAAGAAAAATGGTAAATCGAGAATATGTGTAGACTTTAGAAATTTGAACACCGCCACACCTAAGGATGAATATCCTATGCCAATTGCGACATGTTAGTTGATGCCGCATCCGGACATGAATTATTAAGTTTTATGGATGGCCATGCAGTTATAATCAAATTTTTATTGCCGAAGAGGACGTGTCGAAAATCGCCTTCAGTGCCCAGTGAGCTATTGGGACATTTGAATGGATAGTCATGCCTTTCGGTTTAAAGAATGCAGGGGCCACTTATCGAGGGCACGAATACAATTTTCCATGATGTCATTGGAAAATTTATGGAAGTCTACATCGACGATGTCATTGTCAAGTCGGAAACGAAGGAAAGCCATTTGACAAATTTAAGGCGTGCATTCGACGTAACGAGGAAGCATAGCCTTAAAATGAATCCGTAAAAATGTGGATTTGGAGTGTCACGCCAAATTCTTGGGTTTTCTAGTCCATAAGAAAGGTATGAGGTGGACAAGAATAAAGCCAAGGCAGCTTTGGAGGCCACATCACCGACAAACAAAAAGAATTGCAATCTTTTTTAGGCAAAGTTAATTTCCTAAGAAGATTTATATCCAATTTGTCTCGGGAAGAACCATAGTTTTTGCTCCATTGATCAAGTTGAAGGCTGAACAAGATTTTGTGTGGGAACCTTGCCACCAAGAAGCCTTTGACCAGATAAAGCAAGATTTGACAAAACCACCTGGCCATGATGCCTCCAAAGGCCCCATCGACCGTTGAAATTGTATATATCAGCATCAAAAGAAACCATAGGAAGTATGTCGCTCTCAAGATGTGAATGGCGTCGAAAGGGCCGTGTATTATCTTAGTCGGGTTTTAAATGATGTCGAGAGAAGATATAGTGCAATAGAGAAACTTTGTTTAGCACTGTATTTCTCATGTACTAAGCTCAAATATTATATGATGCCTTGTAATGTATCGGTTATGTCGAAAACCGATGTAATAAAGTATATGTTATCGAAACCAGCTTTTAAATGGTCGTATTGGGAAATGGACTATTGCTTTATCGAATTTTCTTTACAATATGTACCAACGAGAGCAGAAAAGGCCAAGCAATTGCCGATTTTCTTGGCCGATCATCCTTGTCCTGGATGTAGAAAATATAAATATTGTCGCTTAAAGTCATGGTGTTTATATTTTGATGGATCAAGGCATCAAAATGGAATTGAGTTGGGATTTTAATTGTTTCCCCTAAAGGTACTCCACCAAGTTCATGTTTGAACTTAAATATGTTTGTTCTAACAACGAGGCTGAATATGAAGCCTTAATTGTCTGATTGGAGATACTAGTGGAAATGAAAGCACGTAATGTGCATATATTTGGTGATTCGCAGCTTGTCGTTAAGCAACTTGCCCAAAAATATAGATGTGTTAGTGAAAATCTAATGAAATATTATATCAGTGGCAAGTAAGTTAATGAAACAATTCGACGTAAGTAACTGTCGAACACATTTCCGTAAATTTGAATGAAGAGGCTAATGAATTAGCGCAAGTGGCCTCTCGGTTATAGACTTTCATCCAAGGTTCTTACAAGTCTAATGGAAATAAGAGAACTTTTATATCCATTAGAGGAAAGAGATATACTACAAAACGATATTTCGACGATTAATGACCTGGAGACAACCAATATTAAGTTATTTGGAAAATCCCAAATGATGTGCATAGAAAGCTCAAATATAGAGCATCGAAATTTGTGGTATTAGGGGAGCCTTATATAGAAAGTCTGTCGATGGAAATTTAGAAGTTTGCCCGAGTGAAGTGAGGCTTATATTGCCTTGCGTAAGTCCACGAAGGAATTTGTGGAGCTCATCATGTGCAGTGAAAAGATGAAATGGGTCCTTCGACGTCAAAGGTATTATCGGCCAACACTAGTTAGGGATTGTATTATGTTTGCCAAGTCTTGTGAAGAGTGTCGAGACATGGCCATATACAAAATGTTCCCGCCAAAGGAGCTACACGCTATAGTTAAACCTTGGCCTTTCGTAGGATGGGCTTTGGATTTAATTGGCCAAATTCATCCCGTCTCGTCGAAAGGACACAAATACATTCTAGTAGGAGTCGATTACTTCACCAAATGGGTAGAGGTCGTGGCCTTGAAGGATGTAACTCAAATAGATGTGATTAACTTTATTGAAGATAATATAGTTTGTCGGTTTGGAATACCACAACTTTGACAACCGACCAAGGATCGTATTCATTGGAAAGAAAGTTGTCGAATACGCCACTCAAGGAAAATCAAAATGCTCACGTCGACGCCATATTATGCTCAGTGCGAATGGCCAAGTAGAGGCCATGAACAAAATAATCATAAATTTGATTAAAAAGCATATTGGCCGACAACCTCGAAACCGCATAATACCCTTAATCAAATTCTATGGGCATATAGAAATTCACCAAGAGAATCGACGGCACTTCACCATATAAGCTAGTTTATGGTCATGATGCAAGTTGTTACCAAATGAGATCAATCTTCAATCCATTCGAATTCAAAAACAAGACGAGTTACCAATTGAACATTATTGGGACTTGATGTTTGATGAATTAAACGAATTAAGTGATGAAAGATTAGTAGCTTTAGAAAACTTGATTCGACAGAAAGAAAGAATTGCAAAATTTTACGATGGTCGAGTTAAGTATAAATCTTTCAAGATTGATGATTTGGTTTGGAAAGTTATTCTGCCCATAGATAAGAGTTGTCGAGAATATGGAAAATGGTCACCAAAATGGGAAGGACCATTTAAAGTTACTCAAATATTTTCTGGAAATGCTTATGCACTTGTCGAGGTTAATTCTGGTTCAAGAATTAAATCAATTAATGGCAAATATTTAAAGCCATACAAACCGACAATGTGTGAAGTACGTATATAAATCGAGTAAAAGTGAAATCTCATTCATATTGTCGACATTTACAAATTACATATTGGTGTTACATCCGGTTTAGATTGTCAAGGAAGATAACAGAGAAATCAACTTATTCTAAGTAAACCATAAGCTTCTCCCACCGAGTATGTGTTCCGTTTAAGCTCGTAGGACCCGAAGAAGAGGAAGAAGTGGATGACCATTAACTTGTCTTAGACGAGAGGTTGAATGGTCGTCTACTCCCTGATGAGTCATTTTCATCATAATAACCATGTTGAAAAACATCAAGTTATTACGATGATTACTGAAGCTCATCAAGAATATTACGATTCTTACTGAAGCTCAAAATAAGTGTCACCATCAAAACAGAGACCTTCTTCCATTTTTCCCTTTGGGGGAAAAGAAAATTATCTGAACTCATGGAAGTTTCAAAGGAGAAGGTTGAATTATATTCTCGTTGAATCTTGGTGAATCAGGGAACACTATTTATAGGGAATTTTTGCAGTAAATAGGTTATTAAATGACGCTTGTAACTTTCATTGTAATTAATTATGTTAATTATTATGCATAGTTACGAGATGTGTTAAAAGAAACTAATAAAAGAGCATTTAAAATGTATAGAATTATGGAGAAATAATAAAAGCGTATGGGAAAATGATCAAAAGAAATGTTTTATTAAGTATTGGCTTGAAAGGCCATAAAAATTCTCGTTGGTTGATAAATCGACAATAAAAAAAAATGTTCAATTTTTGAAGGATCCCCAGAATCTTCTAGAGATTGCTTGTCGGAGCGGTGCGCTTGGTACTGCGCTTCAAGAGAATTAATTTTTGCCAATACGCTTTTGGCTTCCACAATTTCATTGCTTGGTATTATCGGCAATGCTCTGTTGTCTAGCAACCCCTTGTTCTAATGTTGTTTGAGTTTTTGGTTGCGACGACGAGCAACTTCAAGTTTTTTCTCCAAGTCTTCAATTTCCTTGTCGAGTTCTTCTTTTTTGGCTTTTCCTTTTGTCAGATTTTCTTTCAAGTGTAATACTTTCACTTTTGCGTCAGTCAACTGCTTCAAAATCCTGGATTTCTCTTGAATTTCTTGTGTGTAAGCAGGAATGACTCGACGAATGACTGGCATTTTTGCTGTTAAACTTTGAAGAAAATCTTTAACAGTTGTCGGAAGTGCTCGGCTAGTGATGGGTAATTGTTGAGCAAGAGGCTCAAGTTCGGTTACGACTGCCATCATTCTTTCTTGAAGAGGTTGGTCGAGATCAAGTGCTCGAAAGAATAGGTGAAGGCATTTTTCAATTCAAGTAAGAGTCCAAGAATACGGGAATCACCGGAATCTTGTCCGAGTTGAGTCGAAGAACGAGCCGACCGAGGAGAACTTTGGTGGCCTCCCGACAAAGATTGTAATCAATTCATCCAAATGCTTCCATATCCTCGCCACTTTCTGGTACAAAGAATCATTAAGTTGGTTGGAGGAGATGGAGGTGGATTAATTGGAGCAAATTCCGCCAACAAGGTTTCCATGTTGAATTCCTCTGGGATAATTTGATCGGATTGGTTTGTTCTCGAATGAGAAGGACCTTCAATGCTTGGGGGATTGAATTTGCTTTAAGACTTCGACAAGATGGGATTCTCATCAAGTGATGAAGAAATGGTAGATGCAAAGCAAGGACCGAAGATGTATGAGTTTCTCGGAAGATTCTCGGTCCTTGGCCTTTGTGGGCTAGCCAACTGTGTCGAATCCTCGAAGTCGAATGGAAGAAATGTTAAAATAATTAATATATTAAAATATAATTGGATAAAGTGAGATACATTACTTCAGGAGATTGCTGAATAGATCTTCACTTTGATTCGACAATTGGTTCAAGAAGACAATCCGTGGATTGTTCATCTTCTCGGATCCCGAAATGAAAAGTTTGGTGTTAAATGAGTAGCAAGAACCAAGAATTTAGTGAAAGGAAGTGTGCAAATTTACCTCTGATGAAAGAAAATGGTCTCTGCTTTCTTCGACGTAAGGTTTTGAAGTGGAAACAAGGGTTTGAATTTTCTTTTTCTTTTTCTCGAGGAGGAGAAAAAGTGGTGAGATATTGTGCATAGTGTTTAAAAAAAAAAAAAAAAAAAAGCAATAAAGATGTATACCTTTGGAGGATGTTCTGGAGATGGAATTGAAGATTCGATAGGAGAAGCTAGAGTGGCAGGAGCGGATTCGCTAATCTGAGTCCGACATTAAGTTAGATTGAAACAAGTATATAGAAGAGTCTTGGTATATAGTCGGAAAAGTATATACCTTGAGGGTTTTTGATTTAGAAGCGTCTTGTTTCAAAGGACTCTTTGTCGGCATTGACGCAGCAGATTTAGCCTTTGAAGCCTTGGGAATAGGAGGTTTGTGAGCCTTCTTGCTTTTCTTCTTCTTTAAAGAAGTAGTTTCATCTTCTTCATCTTCATCGCTTCCTTGAGGTTGTTTTTATACTCCAAGGGTCTTTTCAAAGGAGTGTCAGTAAGAAGACATGTATATTTAATAAATGTGGGAGAAAATTCGAAGTAACAGAATATAAAGAGGAAAATACCTTCAGGTATTTTAGTGATGACTCGGGTGTTCCAAGCAAATTGTTCGTACGACAAGGCAAACCGACGAGTAAATTCAACTTCTGGAGTTCTTGTAAGAAAAATATTACTCACAGAATATGTCCTATCTAAAATAGGGAAGTTACCAGCCTTTGTATGTTTACCTGGGAATTCGTCGGCTAATCCAAAACGAGCACAAGGAAGAGGCACTGGCTTTGGAAAAGGGATTTGAAAAGGTTCAAGCCGTGCTAAAGGATTTTTTATGGAAACTGAAAGAAATTTGGTAGAACATTTTTCCTTGTGTGCTCGTTTTAGATCGGCCACGATTTTTTCACAATGTCGAACAATTAGGCAAGGAAACCTGAAGTCCCACTTGATTTTGTAGTATTTTTCAAAAGCCTTGATATCCTGAGTATGTGTACCTTTGGTTTTTGATGAAGAATCTTGGTCCTGCACAGGAATCAAAATTTCAGTGACACGGCTTCGACAAATGTCAATGTCGATATGATAAGGACTATAGTATTCGGTCCACCAATCTACAAAATCCTTTGAAACTCCTCTCGTAGGGGGTGAAGGCAGAAATCTTGAAATGTTTCTTGTGCCTTTCATTCTTTGAGGTTACTCGAATGAGATCCGACATGCTTGGTAGATGGCCATTGATGAAGTGTTCTTTGGCTTTATGGGAAAAAGGCGCTGGAATAGCTTGACAGTAATCCCAATTGTCGAGCTACTGAATTTGCGTACATAGCTCTAAAGATTTGTCTGTCGAACCAGGGAGACCAGCACACTAAGACTTGTCGGCAGAGAAAATTCGACCGCACCAAAACATTGTCGCATGAATTAGAGGGTCATCGAAAGAATTGGTCGAGTAAACCATTCAGACCAAAAGAACGGTCACCGAAAAAGGAGCAAAATATATATCTTCGCACTAAAAGAGATGGAATGAAAAATACCGAAGAAATACATGAAATTCTCCAAGCTCGTTTATGAGTTTTCTCATGCTTCACATGGCAAAGTCTAATGCCATATGTAGCAAGAGAGACTGTCAGGAGGAGAAGAATCGACTAGGTAGTCTCCTAATATGGCATTCAACCAAAGTTGAAGTAGCCACATTGGACCACCGTAGTTGGTTTTCTTTATTTTAGCTCGATGCTCGACAATTTCACCTATGCTCAAATAAAGATTGGCCAGAGAAATTGACCAAGAGCTAGTCGTCGACCTTCATGAAGGAGATTGGCAAGTCAAGAAAGGATTTGGATATTTGTACCGATTTAGAACCAATAGCATAAGTCGAAAGCCGAGTAGAAGAAAAGCTATGTGTTCTTCGTCGCTTATGCATAAATCGATCCAGAGGAATAAAAATTTATGAAATTGGAAAAAGAAGTCGGGCTTTTGAGTATACATCAATAAGTGTTTGTGGGTTGAAGAACGGGTGTGATTATTTCCCCATCCGGTCGAAGACCGCTATGGCAGATATGTCGAAAAGTGTTGGACCCATCATGCCATAGGGAAATTGGAAAGAGTTGGTGGTTTTATTCCGTAAGAAGAAAGAAGCACCTAGCATGCAAGAATCCATTTTTATAGGGATAGCGAGAAAGTCGATGCAATCAAAAATTCCTATTTCCTCCAAAGACTTTCTTTGGAAGCCCGAACTCGTCAAGCCATTCAAGATACCCATTGATGTGGGTAGGGGAGTCCTAAACAACCTTTCGATTTTCCAAAGTAGCTAATTGAATGGAAGGAAGAGAAGCCAAGATAGCTTCTTTGGGAACTTTTACAAGGAAAAGGAATTTATTTCGTTTGTAATAGATTCCTTGGGCAAAACCGACCTAGGAAAGCAAATGAGGGTCCAAAGACAATGAGGAGTCGTTGATGGGAAGTATTACCTTCGAGAAGTGCCAAAGTTCAGATTTTTGCGTAACCGGGTCTCAAGACCGCATGATTACCCAAGTCCGTTGTTGGCGCGTTGGGAGTTTGGGAGCCGAAGCCATTGGAGAAGGTTGTAAAGGAAATAGGTAGGAGTAAGAAATTGAAAATGATGAACAAAGTGAGGAGAAATAAAAGGTTGAAGATGGTGAAAAGTAATATAGGGTAAGAAGTCGTGCGGATTTCAAACGATTAGTTTTTTTCGCGAGAAAATAGGGGTAATCATGAGCCCTATTTACTAGGAGCGGCTATTTATTGATTGCTATGATAAGATTGATTGTGGCCGCTCGTATATTGATGAAGAGATTTGATTAGATTTGGAGATATCTATGTGAAAGAATTTAAAATTTTTTCTTTCTTCGTCGACGTCGAAAGAAAAATTTTGGGGGCATTTGTTGGAAGAAAAATTAAGATTTGGCAGTTTCTGATGATGATGATTTTTGGAAAATTTTTGGAACCGACAGAAGTGCTAAATCGACAAAAGCGACGAATGAAAAGGGGGGATTTTAAATGACTAAGGGATTGATATCCGACATGAAGATCATATTTTCGATGGAAATTGGTTAGAATGGTCGGGTACTGTTTTCGTCGAAAATTAGGTATTTGCTGTAGAAAAAACGCTAGAACGTGTTGGTTTTTTAGAATGTCAGTTATTTTTTGTGATGTCTATAAATAGTGGTGTGCGTAATGTAAAAGGGGAGGTTATTTGCTGATAAAAAATCCTAACATCTCAACCCGAGCAGATTAAAGGATTTTTGTCCAAGTATGCCTTCCTTTACCATTTCATGTCATTTAAATTAATGCAATGTTCTTTTAAAATTCTTTACTTTTTTCAGTCTTGTTCTTTTAAATTCTTTTTACAGTTCTTCGCACTTTTATTTGCTTTTCTTTACTGCTTTTCCATTTAAATTCTGCACTTTAATTTCGTGCCATTTACATGCTTTCAGTTAATTTTCTGCATTTTAAGATTCCTGCAAAGTTTCTTTAAATTTCTTTAAATCTTTTCAAGCTTTTCTTTCTGCAATTTTCCTGTTTATTTTACTTCAAATTCCTTTCTGCATTTTCCTATTCCTTAAATTTCCTTTGTTTGCTGTTAAAACCATTTTCATAAACGAGATTACCGCATAACTCGTGAACCCACATTCGTTTGATAAAATATATTTGTTTGTTGGAATTAATTCTAAGTCTTTGAACCAAAATTCCGCATAAACAGTACCTAAAAGAAAATTTGGTACGAAGGTGGCCAAGACCTATGCTGGCCTCCTTAAATCCATCTCTAATTATATAGTTCAACTACAATTAAACTTTTAAATCTTGAAACAATTTCTCGACTAGTTCAGTGACCGGTTTAATTTTCAAAACCATGTTCCTTTACGTGCTTTCGACTAGTATGTAATCTACTGAAAAAATGTGCTTAACGTGTGATGACCGTTGCTATTGTTCGTTCTTTCATTGCTAATGTATCTATCAAACTTTTGTTGAAAGGAAAGAACAACGAAAATATTGTCTGGACACATTAATGAGTTGTCGACTTTGTAATTTTGTAAATAGTGGACTACATCATGCTTCAATGTTACTATCAATGCAGATTGGCTCAACTAGCTGATGGAATTCGGATAAGGTTTTGCACTCCTTAGGTATACGGGTTTGAATTCCTCCCCGTTTGGTAATCCTACTTTGTAATGAACCATTAGGGAAATTCTTTGATACTCAAAGGGTTATGAGTGACTAGTTAGCGAAAAAATTCTTTTAAGGGTGACTCTCTGGATCGACATTTGCCAGCCCCTTTAGGATTTCAAACATGACAATGGTGCCCTGACCAATAGCACCACTTTTCACACCCTAGGAAAAAATAAAAGTTTTTTTTTTTTTGGTTACGAAGCTAGTTGTAGTTCAAAAACTTGGCTTATTCACCAATAATCCTTGTTTTGGTCCAACCATCTGTATACAGATAAAAATCAACTAAAGAAGGAGACGTCATATTCCATTAAGATTGAACCTATGGGCTATAACACGACCGGGTCGTCCATTTCACAGTACAGTATTTGGCTTCGTTTCAGTGCTTAAGAATTCAGCTTTTGGTTTCGAAGCTTTCTGCAGCAATCACTTCATATACACACCTTTTCAAGCGTGCTCTTTCCCACTTTTTTTTTTCCTGCTATTGCTCGTAGGTTGGTTGAAAATGAAGATTGCTCATATTTAATATAAACTAATCTTTTCGTCTTAATTTCTTTTTTTAAAAAAAGCTTATGCTTGCTTTCTTGCAGGCTATTAGAGCTAACTCATGGGTTCATATCATTTATGTTAGAATCGTACGGTTCACAATTCGAATCGTACGATTCGATCCGATTCATCTCATCGGCAATACAGAAATGGTTTTGAATCGGAAATTGATAGGAATCGTAGCTAAATCGTCTAAATCGGTGCGATTCAGAACCGGAAACATGATTCGCATGATTCTGCAATTCATGGAACATGGATGGTGTTGAAGGTTTTCACAGATTCTGTTGCTGGACGGTGGGAGAATTGAAGGGGTCGGGCGATATTAATGATCTTGACCTTAGGGAGGAGAATTGAAGATATATATAGAATATAGATTATTTAGTAATTAGTATTGAGTATTGACTATTGACTATTTATTATTTAGAATTAGAAACTTTTTTCATCAATTTAAAATGATTTATCTATATTTAAATTATAATTTATGTGTTTACTTATGTCTTATGATGGTTTTATTTAAGTATTTATTTGAGACTTTTTAAGTATTTTTTTATGTTTTAAGTGTGTAAATGTATATTTAAGTTTTTATTAATGTATTTTTGAATCGCATGCGATTTGATACGATTCACGATTCAAGATTTAAAAATTAAATAAATAATTCTCGATATAATTCATGATTTGACAATTATGGTTCATATATAACATATTCGTTGATTTAATTCATAAGCTGACACAAGAAGAAAATATATTTTTTTATAGATATAAATATGAAAAATGTACTTGACTAGTTGACTGTGAAAAGTTTTTTAACATGTATTAAGATCATTGACAATTTTCAATAAAAATCGTGTTGAGGAAAAAAAATCAACAATTTGTCTGATAAATAAGAGAGAATTTATTATGACACATGTGAGCTACTGAGAAAAAGAATTATGTACGTATTCCAATCTCTTTTTCGTGAATGACTATAAAAAATAGGTATATTAATTTTCTTTTCTACATTTTATATCTGTCAAAAATAATTTATTAAAAAAACATGGAGTCTGACTCCAATTTCTTTTTTATTATGCAAAAATAGTTTACTAATATTGCTCTCGCGTATTGTTCGTAGATATTTGGGTTGTTCCTAGTTTCAAACTATTCTCGTGTCTTGGTTGGACCAAGATCAATGTGGATGGTTCAGTTTATACCTACCAAAATAAGGTTGTGTGTGTGTGTGTGGTGGCATTCTTCGTAACTACTCAGGAGCTTTCATTTCGAATTTCATCATGAATTTTGGCACTTGTTCCATTATAATGTCTGAGGGTGTCTTCTATTAACTACTAATAACTACTGATAATAGTTATTAAAAAAATTATCTTGGGGTCTCCAACGTTGATCTGGGTTATAGACAGTTGATCTTGGAGGCTAATTTCAATAATGTTGTGTGTTGGGATTAGTTATTAAAAAAATATAACAATTAATTATGGGTATAATCAGTTTTGAAGAAAATTAATTATAAAAAAATTAATTTATATAAAGATATATAAATTCATAAACAATTTTAAGAGTTTTTTTTTTTTTTGTCAGATAGAATTTCATTAACTAATAATGAGAGGAAAGCAAGTTCAAGATTACAAAAACGGCTATGTAGCCAAAACAAAACTCATAAGAGACATCAAACTACCATTACTCAAGAGCTGTTACAAATTCTAGCCTACGCTCATTTGCAATTGAGAATGTCTCTCTTAATTAGTGGTGTTGAGATGAAAACACTGTAGCATTTCTTGACTTTCAAATATGCTAGAGAACCTAGAAAGCCAATTCAACATTAATTGCCCGCACCTGTCGAATACTTCTTCTACCTTTTCAGGACTCCACCTATCCAATCATGGATATTTGATGTAGCAGAGGGAGGTGAAAACAGAATCGACATCAAATCCCAAACCTCAGCAGCAAATGAACTATGGAAAAATAGGTGAAGCTCCGATTCTACCTGTTGTTGACACATAGGACAGTAGGTAGAGGCACCTGTGATACCTCGCTTTTGAAGGTTTGTGCCTACAGCCAAAGCTCCATTCAACATCCTCCAAATAAAATATTTGATCTTGGGGTTCTTGGGCTCTCAAAATTGTTAAGGCAATTTTGTACCTCGATTTCACATTGTATTTACCTAACGAGTGATAATGCCATCTGATTCTATCATGTCCCTCTCTAATAGGAAGAGTTAGAATCATAGAAGCAAGAGTGCCATAAAAAAATTGATATACCTCTTCTGATTTCCACATGCAAAGTTGGGTGTCCATAAGGTGCCGAACCAACTCAGGTTGATGAGCATGTGTACGAGGACCTTGGATCGAAAAATTGGTTTTCAATGGGCAGCCAAGCATCACTAAAGATTTCCAATACAGATTGATTCCCAACCTCCTATATCTAGCACCTTGTTTGATTATTTCCCTACCATATAATATGCTCGTCCTAACCCATGATGGATTGTTACCCTTTGATGCATTAAGGAATGATGAATATGGAAAATACCTTCCTTTATATATACGATATAGTGAGGAGTTGTGATTGACAACTAACCTTCAACCTTACTTGGCCAGGAGAGCCATGTTCATTGCTCTAATATCTTTGAATCCTAGGCCACCATCTTGTTTCAACTGACACATTCTTTTACCACTAACCTAGTGAATCTCAGAGGGATTAGAACCGTTACTCCACCAAAACTTGTTAATGATACGTTGCATGTCATCACAAACGCCATCAGGAAGTTTGAAACAGGCCATATCTAAATGATGAAAGTAAAGGTTTCCCTCTTGGATCTGTTAAGTGTGGATGGTAAGCTCAAATATTTATCCTGGGCACCAATATTCCTCCCATGCAACTGATGAGAAAGCTGAGTTCTCAAATAACTAATAGTATGTTTAGAGAAGAATATCGCTGACTTGTCCAGATTGACTCCTTGGCCACTAAAGCTTTTATACCTATCAAGCAGAGATGATCAACATCAAGCCAATGTGCCAAGAATCTGCTTTGCTAAAAAGGATTGAGTCATGGACCGTCCTGGGCCTAAGATATAATAGGTCTACCGTAGACCTATATAGGCCGATCATACAAGCCCATCTGTTAGGTAGGCCCATTTCAGAACAATAGGCCTATGAGAATATGGGTCAATCCGACCGAGGTCCTACTTGTAGAATCCGATTGATCTATGCCCGAACGAGAAATTACTAAACTAAACACATGCTTAATATGATCCCCAAACGGCCAACACTATCATGACTAACGGTTGTGAACGACTTCACACCTTAATGACTAGGCATATTACAAATCCTAACGCTCGGAGCCTAAATGGCCGGAACGGCAGGTATCCGAAGAGTCAGTACTCAGATCATCTATATAAATTGATCTAGCAGCCTAAACTAGGCATGTTCCATCTTTACCCTAACACTCATACCGACCATACTTTTCGATCATTCTGCTGACCTGCTTAGGTGTCCTTGACTTTGCTGTTGCCTTGCCTGCAGGTCTCTAGCAAGTCCCTTTCTTACCTACCGACCTAGGTCCCGGTCAGTGTCCGGAACATCTGGCGCCCACCGTGAGGCCCAGGTAAAACTTTCCTACCCCACAACCAACCAACTACACCTTCACCATAGTTATCTTTCCAACTTCACCTTCACCGAAGCATCTTTCCGACGAATCATGGCCACTAATGAAAACAACATCGACAATGGAATCCACCAAGAGAGTCCTCAGCCCAACCCCATTGAAATGCTGATGCAGGCCATCAGAGATATTCATAGTCGAATTGATCAAATAACTAATAGGGACCAACCGCGTGCGGATCCTGAAAGGGAGATTGAAAGGAGGTCTGAAGAAAACACTCCGAATAGAGAAACTCATCGACAAACAAGTTATCCTCCAGTTGCTGACCATCCTTTCTCCGATTTCATAATGTCGATTCCCCTGCCTGAAGGTTTCCAACTTCCGACCATGGAGCTTTATGATAGGATGACTGACCTTCAAGAGCATCTTACAATGTTTAATTCGATGATGCTCTTGAATGGGGGAACCGACCCGATCAAATACCGAGCTTTCCTGACAACCCTGAAGAAATCAGCGTTACTTTGGTTCTTGAGCCTTGAAGCAGGTTCGATTTATGATTTCGCAGAATTGTCGGCTAAATTTCTTAACCATTTTTCTACTAACAAGACTCACCAGAAGACTTCAACTAGCCTTATCAACTTGAAGCAAGGTCGGAATGAATCACTCAAGGAGTTTATGAGGAGATTTGGTGAGGAAGCAGTTCAAATTAGGGATCTCAACCCTGTTGTGTCTCTACATGCTATCATGGTGGGACTGCGACTAGGACCTTTTGCAGATTCTTTGGCCAGAAAACCACCTATGGATTTGGATGATTTGAGAACCAGGTCTACAGGATACATAAACATGGAGGAGATTGCAACTGCAAGAAGACAAATGGAGCAGCAATACTCGGGATCGAAAGTCGAAGGAAATATAAGTAATCCTCAAATTTATATCCGACCGATCTTTCAAGACCGACCATATGGACGACGAGGAGCAAATCAGAAGGACAGACCGATGAGAGTGGAGGAAAAAACCGACTGATTTGATCAAGACCGACCATATGGAGGACGAGGAGAAAATCAGAAGGACAGACCAATGAGAGTGGAGGAAAAAATCAACCGATTCGATCATGCTTCTCAGGTAGCTTTAAGTCATCCACAACCTCGGTACGATGTGTATACGCCGCTGACCACTCGGTGGGAGCAAATATTCTGGGAGGTCTATAACACTAGTATTATCCAGCATCCAAAGAGTGCAGAACGGCTGAGGGAGCAGGTCAATGTTGATAAAAGTAAAAGGTGCAATTATCATAAAAGGTATGGACACACGACTGAGGAATGTATTATCTTGAAGGATAAAATCGAACAACTCATCCGAGAGGGTCATCTTGGAAAATACGTCTACCGACGTAGAAGCCGAAGTAGAGAAGCGAGGGAAGGAAACCAGTCCAGGCGGAGGAGTCTGAGCCCTGGAGAAAAGGGCAAAGCAGTTGCGGCAACTTCTAATTCTAGGGACCAGATGATCAGGGGAGTCATAGATTGAATAACTGGTAGGTTCACGGGATGTGGAAGCTCAAATCTGTCTCGAAAGCTCCATCTCTGAGTTGTAATCTTATATTTTTCTACTAGGTTTTACCTAGAAAGTTATAAAGTTATTTTCCATTGTTGTCTCAGTTAGAATAAAGTTTTTAAGGCCCAGCTCGATAAAATCCGACCGAGGTCATAAACATGACCCAACCCGATAAAATCGGCCAAGGTCATGAAGACAACCCAGCTTGATAAATCCGACCGAGGTCATGAAGACGACCCAGCCGGATAAAATCGGCCGAGGTTATGAAGACGACCCAGCCCGGTAAATCCGGCAGAGGTCATGAAGATGACCCAGCTCGAGAAAATCGGCTGAGGTCACGAAGATGACCCAACTCGGTAAATCCGACCGATGTCATGAAGACGACCCAGCTCGATAAAATCGGCTGAGGTCACGAAGATGACCCAACTCGGTAAATCCGACCGATGTCATGAAGACAACCTAACCCGGTAAAATTGGCCGAATTCATGAAGACGACCCAGCCTGATAAAATCGGCCGAGGTCACGAAGATGACCCAACTCGATAAATTCGACTGATGTCATGAAGACAACCTAACCCGGTAAAATCGGTCGAGTTCATGAAGACAACCCAGCCCGATAAATCCAACTGAGGTCATGAAGACGAGCTTGAAAAAACTAAAGACATGTGAAGTCATTCGAAGTAAGTAGATATTTCAAATCGACAAATCAAACTGAATACAAAGTATACAACTTCAAACCGAAGAGCAAGAGCGAAAAATGAACCAAAGGTACATTTATCCATCAAATACAAATCTAAATTTACTATAAATTCATCAAGATTAGAAATGCGTTACAAAGAAACTGAATTACATTTCATCATTAATGCTCAGTCCTCTTACATCTTCACAGATGACCAAGCAGACTGTCTTGACCCATTTCTCATTCGGCCACTCTTAAGCTTGGCCTATCTTTACAGATGACCAAGCTGAGGGGTTGTGGACCGTCCTGGGCCTAAAATATAATAGGTCTACCGTAGACCTATATAGGCTGACCATACAAGCCCATCTGTTAGGTAGGCCCATTTCAGAACAATAGGCCTATGAGAATATGGGTCAACCTGACCGAGGTCCTACTTGTAGGATCCGATTGATCTATACCCGAATGAGAAATGACTAAACTAAACACATGCTTAATATGATCCCCAAACAGTCACTGGCCGACCAACACTATCATGGCTAACGGTTGTAAACGGCTTCATACCTTAATGACTAGGCATATTACAAATCCTAACGCTCGGAGCCTAAATGGCCAGAATGGCAGGTATCCGATGAGTCAGTACTCAGATCATTTATATAAATTAATCTAGCAACCTAAACTAGGCATGTTTCATCTTTACCCTAACACTCATACCGACCATACTTTCTGATCATTCTGCTGACCTGCCTAGGTGTCATTGACTTTGCTGTTGCCTTGCCTACAGGTCTCCAGCAAGTTCCTTTCTTACCTACCGACCTAGGTCCCGGTCAGTGTCCGGAACAAGTCATCTACAAAAAATAATGAGGTAACCACTAGGCATCTCCTGCTAATTTTAACACCTTAAATTGGCTCCTGCTTTCTAGTTGCTTGATCATATAAGTTAAGCCCTCACATCATAGAAGGAACAAGTATGGGGAAAAGGGGTCACCCTGCCTGAGCTCTTTGGCCGGCCTGAAATAACCAAATACATCACCACCAATGCTCACAAAATAAGTAACAGAAGATATACAAGACATAATCATGGAGACAAATTTATTATCAAACCCAAGCAACTGCATCACATGTCTATTGTATCCCTATTTCACTTGATCATATACTTTGCTCATATCTAATTTTAAAATAAGTTCATAGTAAGCTCTGGAATTTTTTTTGTTTTCACATAGTGCATTATTTCATGTGCAAAATGAGAACATTATCTAATATGGATGAGGATTCTCTCCTGTTGATAAAAACAAGAGAGACTCCTGTTTTTTCTAAGAAAGAAAAAATAATTATTTTTTTTCTTTTCGTCCTATCCTTTAACTACAATTTTTTTCTCTTTTAAAAAAAACAAGAACCGCCCATGTTTTTACTAATAGGAGAGAATCTTCATCCATCTAATGTTAGCCTCCCTGGATGAATGCACTTTGATTCAAAGAGATCACTTTGTTCATAACAGGCTGCAAGCGCCCTACAGTTTCTTTGCAAAATTTTATAAAAGACAAAACATAAATTGATTGGGCGAACCTGAGTCATGTCCTGCACATTCTGCACCTTCGGGAAGAGAGCAATAATAGTGTGCTTAATGTTGTCAAGTATCTTAGCATTCCTGAGGAAATTTGCAACAACTTCATCCAATATATCCCAATAATTCCTAAAAAATAAGCCTGTGAAACTATCATCACTAGGAGTACTACGGGGGTCCAATTCAAACACAACTCAAGGTGGACGGGTAAGCCATCTGTTCATCCTTCCGGTCACTTTTCTTGAATCCTCCTAATGTAGGACTCACAGGATGTTGTGGTAGTTGATTGAAAAAGGTTTTGGAAGTATTCAACAGCCACTCTCCCTACCTCTGCGCTACCTTCCTTCCAATTACCATTGGAGTCCTTAATTTTTGTAACTGCATTTTGTTGCTTACGTTGTATAACCCTGGTATGAAAGAATTTTGTATTTTGGTCACCTTCCTTAAGCCATCGAATTCTGGACTTTTGTTTCTAGAACACCTCTTCCTACGTGATTACTGCCTTGAGTTTATTTTCAAGGTTTTTGACCATCTCTCGATCAAATTGCTGGCCATGATTGGACAAGCTCACAAGCGTGAGATTTCTTCTTTCAGCTCATTGATTTGGACTTGGGAGTTGGTAGGATTCCTTTGAGACCATCGGACTAGTGCATGCCTTGTGGCCTTTAACTTAGAGAAAATCTGGTACCAGAGTGTTCCTTGAACAGGTTGAGCCTACGCCCCCCTTATCACACTTCAAACTTCATCATTATGAGTCATCCTAGCATCGAACCTGAATCTGCATTTAGGCTTGGCCTCACCTTCACTGGACAGAAGAATTGGGCGGTGAACACTCCCAAAAACTTTAAGGTGCGAGACTTTGTGGTTTGGGAAAGCTTGTAACCATTCGGTATTAGCCAGGAAATGGTCCAACACCTTCTGAATATTACCATTACTTGCCCATCTATTGCTCCATGTAAAGCTTTAACCATCGGATGAAAATTCTAGCAGACCCCCTCGGTAGTTCATTTCTAGATAATCAATGATTAGTAAGTGTTAACAAATCCAGAATTCCTTCAAAATTCATTGTTAGCAAGCAACCAAACAGATAAACAATAACCCAAGCAACATGACACTGCATAAAAGATAGAGAATGTTAGATAGAAACATTAATACACACTGTTATTTTTTTAATAAAAGAAAACCCACATAATTAATAAACCGTCAGATCAGCCACAATATAAACCAAGTAATTGGCCAGTGGTCAAGGAGGTATCTGCCTTGACGATTCAGATTCGAACCTCTGACCATATAAAAATGATCAGTCACACTACAGTATTCTTTTACTACGCATTACAACGTGGGGACTAAAAGCCTAAAATAATAGACGAATTTTCAAAATATCATAAGATCATAGATACTAAGCTTCCTATTAATTGTACACTTCATTGCCATAAATTCATGGCTTTTGGCTTCTCAAATTGCATGCAATCATCCACTTATGCATCAGCATTCTACAAAATAAGCAACTAAAAACGATTAAATAAAAGAGCAGATTCTGCATATATACAATAAGTACTAAGACTACAATATTCTCCATCCATTAGTTGCCAAATTTTAAATCAGGTATAACTCGACCACTTTTTACCATTCACAGAAATATAACCCGACCAAAAGAATTGACTAAAACAAATCAAAAGGTCATCATGCAAAGAGAATTTAATACTCAGGAAAATTAAATCACATGACCAGAGGTCGTTATAGAGATCTATGACAACAAGAAGAGTTAAGAGACTCTTCCTTCATTTATGATACATATGGAAGCAACTACATTCACAAAACTGTTAGAAATTAAAAAAACCTGATACATTAATTAATTATTTCATATTCATGCATTTTCAAATTTATATATCTCAACATTCATGTTTTGTTTATTCATAGTATTTGTTCATGTATGCACTTAGTTAATAGGTGAATTAAATGTTTTGAGGTTAAATTTATTGTTAGGATTGTGAAGAATAACATGTATGCCTTTAAATATTCTTGTATTTGTACAATTTATGTAAGCAAATAAATCATATACAACTAAGTTTTCATTACAGTGTTGAGTATTCCTTCTGTACTATCTCTTAGGCTACTACAAAAACAAGAGATTTTGAGCCATAATTAAGCTAGAGCAAGCCACAAAGCATTCTATTCGTAAAATGATACTCTCAAGAAAACACTCTCAATTCACGAAACACAAAACAAGCACCACAAAAGAGAGAGAGAGCCTGAGTAAAAACTATTTTTGTAGTATTTTTGTAGTCAGAAACCATGGCTCAAGAATGCTCCTAAAACTAAGAGTCCTCTACCTAAACCGGAAAAATAAGAGGTTCAGAGCCATAAGTCAGAGCAAGCCATGTATAGAAGAAACATACACATATAAAAAGGAAAATGTTAATCATACACTTCTTTTAGAGGTGTATACACTAGTGACACCCTTTTAAGGGTGTGTGATTTAGTTAGATAAAGTGATAGAAAAAAGTTTGTATGATGAATGGTATTGAATTATAAGACTATAAGACAGCACCAAGAGTCAACTTTGAGTTAATATCTTTTTAGCTTGGTATTGGATGTGCTCACTGTACATATCCAAGAGACGGTGCAATAATGCATGCTTTTTACAGATGATATAGTCTTAGTTGGAGAGTCGAGAAAGGAAACAAATGGAAATGTAGAGTTATGGAGATGACCTTTGGAAGAACATGACTTTCGTCTAAGCAGGAGTAAGACGAAATATATGGAATGTAAGTTCAGTAAGAAGCATGCTAATACTAGCTTAGCAGTGAAAATTGAAGATCATACCATACCACAAGTCACACGGTTAAGGTATCTTGAATCTATCATACAAAATGACGGAGAGATAGAGGAAGATGTAAATCATAGGATTCAAGCTGGATGGATGAATAAATGGATGAGTGGTTCAGGTGTGATTTGTGATAGAAAAGTGTCTTTCAAGCTTAAGGTAAATTTTATTGCACAACTATAAGGCCTACGATATTGTATGGTATTGAATATTGGTCAATAAAAAGTCAACAAAAGCATAAGATCAGTATCGCGGAGATAAGGATGTTATGCTGGATGTGTGGTCATACAAGACAAGATAGGATTAGGAATGAAGGCATTAGAGAGAAAGTAGGGGTAACACTTATTGTGGGAAAGATGGTAGAATCTTGCCTTAGGTGGTTTGGACATGTAAGGAGAAGATCCTTAAAAATCCCGATAAGAAGAGCAGATCAGGTAGAGGATAGTCCAATAGTTAGAGGTAGAGGGAGACCAAGAAAGACTATAGGTGAAACAATTAAAAAAGATTTAAATTTGAATAACATTTATGAAAACTTAGTTTATGATATGACACAATAACATCGTTTAATCCATGTAGCCGACCCCACCTAGTAGGAAAAGACTTGATTGTTGTTGTTGATTATGAATGGTATTGGAAAAAGTGTAAAAAGTGATGTGAGAGAAAAATGGATAAGAATATCATTGTTGATATAAAAAATGATATTTGTACATCAAAATTCTTACATTATTTTATACTTTACTTGTTTGAAAAATAAAGATAGAAAGGGAATATGTTGAAATGTGTATTTTCTTTTTATGATCTTAAAAAAAGTGATGTAAGAATTATTTTGAATGAATTTTAGATAATCACCTGAATTAGATTGATGAAGGTGGTTTCTTCCGTAACACGGTGATTGCGACGGTAGTGCGAGGGATGAGTACTAGAAGAGGCACTTTAACGCTCAAGTTAAATCGTAACCAAGGTAGGTAGAGTGTTTATGGTAAGATGTATACCTTTGTTACCTTGTGTGATATTTATAGGAGCGTCTTAGTTGATATGAATCATATTTAAATTTGTATTAAATGTTGTTAATTAAGATAAGAATCCAGTAAGATTATTATCTCTTATAACTGTCTCATCTATATAATTGATTCTTCTATCTATGAGAGATTCTTTTAAAGATTTACTTATCATAATACTTTCTTTATTTAGTATTAAGATGATTATTAGAAAGAATCTACAGGAAGATATAGCGTTACTCATTTACTTATCTAATAGCGCTCATAAATATCTGATATCTAATTTCAGTGACCCATGTTACTTCTAGAACTTGATCCAAAATAGGAATAATATAATTTTTTAAAAAAATTACACTCACCTCCTTAATGCTAGTGTTTATTACACTAGTTACACTTCTTGCTTCAAGCATGACACTGCCCTCCCCTCTTTAAAACGACGTTAGCTGCCGTCTAATTGATGGGTAAATTTCGCTATTTACCCTCACAATTACAAGAAATTCCATGCACAACAAAAATTGGAACAAAAGAAAAAGGCCAAAAAACAGAATCTTCTCCATCGTTTCGTGCTGCTTCTTATCCACTGCTTCTTGGTCTTATCCAACCGTTTCTTCTTATCATCCACTCACTCATATAAATTATAAACAAGTTTATTAGTGGAACCTAAAGGCTGCATTACCTGACCTAATTACTCATCCAGTTGCAGCAGAAACAAAAACCGAAATGGGTCTGGCTTGTACACTGAAAATGGGACTACAGTTGAAGGATTCGCCTTGCTTTACAGCATCGATAGTGTTTGGGAACATGAAATGGGTCAAATTCTAAAAAATGCCTTCAATTCCTCTCCCAATTGCAGATATTGGATTTCGTTCCCCCTCCCCTTCTTTTGCTTCTGAGTTTGGCTATTTGGTGCTAGCAAAATGAATTGCATGTTGTAGTCTGTACTTATTTTTCTTTTTTTTTTCCCCTGGAGTTGTGTTGTGGATTCTAATTGATAGTATGTTGCTAAGATGAACATTCCCTCTTGTAAGAAGAGCTAGCCTGAAGTTGGGATATTTCCCCTTTACTTTCTAGTTTCTAGGAAAGATGACGAGGCAATCACCACCACCATGATAGCAAGATCCTCAGTACAACCTAGCAATCATTACCACCATGAGAGCAAGATGGCAAACGAACTGAAGCCTGGGAATTTCCCTCCCCACCCTCCCAAACCCCTCCTGCCGCTGCTCTTCCCACCTCCAGGGCAACCTTCACTCTGGCGATAACCTCCACAACGAGTGACTCACCGTTCTTCTTCCTCTATTTATTCAAGGAGATAATTTCAACTCAAGAACGAGGGCCAAATACGTCATTTTAACAGAGAAGAAACTCAGATGTATCATGTGTGTAGCACGTGCTTACTATTCCGTCTCTTCTTTAGAACTGACGTTAGCTGCAAGGGAGGTCCAAGAACACAGCACATAAATTAGGAAAAGTTGTCCCGTGTTGGTAGGACACTTAGTTAGAGTTAAGGACATACAGAAAGAGTAACGAGGTTCAATTCTTTTAAATATTATTTATCTTAATTTTTCTTTTTTATTTCTTCACTCGAGAAATTCTTATCGAAATCATGGGCATGATAGTTAAGTACACTAAGTCAATTAAAACTTGATATTTTTATAGAGCACCGTGAAATTAATTATGAAACACAAGGATCTATGAAAATATTAAGTTCTGATTGACTTAGTGCACCTAACTAGATATCCATGATTTAAGTAAGAATCTCTCTTCCCCACTCCTCTCTAAAATCCCATTAGAGAGTCATTTAAGGACTTCTCTAGGGAACCCTTCCACTACTTATGAGATGAGTCATTAACTTCACCAAAAAAAAATTAGGGAAAGTTCATGTAATTAATTTTTCAAAAAATATTGAGTGTAATAAGCATCAACCCAAGGGGAGGTGGATGTAATTTCTTTTAAATATTTTAATGTGCTGCAAATATAGTTGTTGTACACATATACTCACGCTCAAGAATGCACCTAAAACTCCTCTACCTAAACAAGAAAATTAAGAGGTTCAACGCCATAAGTCAGAGCAAGCCACATAGAGAAGAAACATACACATATACTCACGAGCAAAATAAGAGAATTCCCAGAGCAAGTCATCAAATAGATCAAATTTAACTACGGTAATATACAGTTGACAAAGTTGGAATAAAATTCCTCAGATTCTTCAAACGTCTCACTTTGTTCATTCTTTTCCACCATGTCTAAAAATAAGAAATGATTCTTAGTGAAACGGTGTGACTTCTTTCCTAACAGGATGTTGGAAATTGTGTGAGTTTCCACTTTCTAATGAACTTAATATCTTAAAGTTTTTGGTTGAGAGTTAAAACGTGATGTAGCACACCTCTCAGATGTTTTAGACTCTTTTATAATAATTTGAGGTGATGTGTTTCTTAGAGTTGTGTAACTAACATTTTTCTTTTCCAAAACAAAGACATAAGGAATAAGAACAGCCCACATGTATTAATTAATTGGGATATGTCGTGCATGTTAGAGAGCGTAATCTCTGTTCTTAAATATAGACTGGAACTTCTTGCAGCACAAATTAATTTTGAACTCAAAAGATGTCACAGAGTAAAAGAGAAATAGTTCAAACCAAGAGAAAAAAGACTAGTACATCCGAGATGAACAAGCATATGAAGAACCAAGTATAAGCAATTTAGACTAGAGTTACTAGACCTGAATCAAACTCAAGCAATGTTTTACCTGTGATTGTGATCCTAGAAAGCATAATATATATAGGATAAAGTTCATCTAAAATGAACTTGTTTCTAAACTAAGCAAATAAAGATGTATTCAACATTAAATTTAAATAAATTAAGATTTCAATACACTTTAGATTAAATTAAGAGTGAATATACTTTTACTTATTCACTTTAAAGACACAATCATTTTAGAATAGCTTTTTTCATATACTAAAGGGATCTAAACCTGGCAACTATAATTAATGACATTATTTGTTAACTATGCAAACATGAACATGTATGCTAGTTTTAGCTCACAGATGCAGCCCATATCAATAAGTTAGAGGCAGAACTTCGTCATAACTAGAGCTGCTAATATAATTCTTACATCTTGATCACAAATGCTGTACTTGTTTCTCCATATTATTAATGGTCAATATCACATTGTTAAGTTGTTAACTAGTTTACAGAATGCAATAGCACGGAAAATAACAGTCAAAGTATGGCATTGACAGAAGAAATCAGAAGCAGAAATCGAAGCAATCGGAAGATAGAATCCGGAAATGAATTAGAGCAGAAATTGAACCTTAATGTTGTCAACCTTTGTCACCAATGACTGTAACAATGGCGAAGCTTCTGCTTCAGTCGGTCTACAATTCTCGCGTTCGACACGTGAGAGTGACTCTAAAAATCTTACGTAGCAGAAGGACTGATTTATTTAGTGTCGGCTTATTGTGAGTTAATCGGCTCATATAAAATCGGACTAGGAATTTAGGATTCTCTCCTTTTAGGGTTAACATCACACCTTTTAGGGTTAACATCACACTCTGTTAGAAAATCTCAACCTTCTTTTTTTTATCATTAATATATATATATATATATATAGAGGTAGGATCAACTTACATCTCTTACATTTATTTTTAGGATTCACTTTTATCAATAGTTACAAATAATCTGTCATTAGATGAAATGAATCTAACCTTCTTTTTACACTAATATAAACATCCTCCTCATATATATATATATATATATATATATATATATATATATATATATATATATATATATATATATATATAATCCCTAATAGCTTAATTGATAAGTGAATCGATATGTTTTATTAGATCCGCCATCACAAATTCTAAATATCTCAATTCTTCTATTTAAGTATGCCTTATTAGACATATAAAAATATGTTCATACAAGCACATTAATGAACTTATGTTCCTCTATTTCCTATTCATATCTTGCTCTTGTTGACTTAAGCATCGAAGTATCATTGCAAGTATATTCTCTATATAATCGACTAGATCATCATCATCACAACGCTTAGGATAATCCAAAGTTATGTTTCCTTGTCATCTAATCACCCAGAAGTTTGCAAGATCAGTAAGAATTAAGGACATGTCGAGAAAGTAGTGTAGTTTAATTTCGATAAATGCATCTCTGTATTATTTTTTCAACCGACTATCATGTATCTCATGCCTCTTCTCCTGAGTTCATTAGTGAACTATCTAAAAGTCCCACCAGAAAACTCTCCACCAAACTCACAGAATAAGTCCTAAGTCTTAAAAAAAAATAATCATATATGGCCTATATTATAACAGATCACCTCTCAAACAAAATTCACACTATTTCACTAAGTATCATTTCCAATTTTTCAGTTGAGGAATTCCTAGTTACACACAACCCTAACACATCATCCTTACGCTAAACCAACCAATAAATCACAACACATCAGCAAAATATTTAACTTCTATTTGGCTTGGTTACACGCCGGCTCCAGAGCAACTCTTCTCTCATTCTTATTTTATCTTTTTCTTTTCTAGCTTTTCTCATCTCTATCCACTCTTACCTGAACACCACGACACCCAAACGCACTTTTACTATTATTTTCCTTTCTCTCTCTTCTCATTTTTTTTTCTTTATTTCACTTTTTCTCTATCCTACGTAACCCTCTCCTTCTTTTCCTTCTCTTTTTACTTTTTTTTTTTTACATTTTCTTATCTCTTCCACAGTTCCACTTCTTCATTTCTCTCTCTCCCAGTGCTAAACGTTAATACATTCAAAGCAACAAAAAACAGAATACCCATTGAAATCTGAAACAAACTGAAATGGCAGTGCATGTGAATGTGGGTGAGAATTTAGGAAGAATATGGGTTTTTATTTGAGAAGAGAGGACATTTTACTGTAATTCATGTCAAGCTCATCAGGGAAGATAACAATGCTAATTAAAGAAAGCAAAGGGAAAATAGTGGAGAGGATGGGTGCAAGGGAGAAGAAAATTTTGTGTTCAGAAACAAACCCGAACCTCTTGGAATTGCTTGGGTCTGTTTTACAGTGTTGTAGGTGGAAGTTTGGTACCGGTATGGCAGTGTGTGGGTGATTCTGTTAATGGATTCATGGTTGAATTTATACAGGAGGTGGTTTTTTTTTTTTTTCGGTACAAATAGGAGGTGGCGTTTGTGGCAAGTGTTTATGGATTCATGGTGGTTTTTGTTTACTTTTTTATGATGAGAAAAACATTAAGCTAATAAATATTTAATATTTTTATAAAATTTTATATTACATAATTAAAAATATAAAATTTTATAAAAATATTAAATATTAATTAACATAATTTATTTAATTTAAATATTTAAATTTAAATAAAATTTTTTAATTAACTCTACACTTTGCTAAGGTGTCATTGGAGACGGTGTAAAGGCAAGCCGAACATAAATTCTCTTTTTTTTGGTTTAATCCGTAATTTATGTAATTAAAATTTATAATAATGATACTTTTATATTTTTTTTAAAGTATAAGTATTGTATATATTTTTTTTAAAGATATGTAATTAAAAAAATAATTAAAAAATAAGTATAATAAATAATATTAAATTAGATATAAAAAATATATATATATTATTTATGATAGAAATATTAAAATTATAAAATTTAACATTTAACTTATATTTCTTTTATATTAATTAATATATGATACATTTAATAAATTTATTTCATTTTGAAATTCAATATATATTTATTTACATTCATATCAATATATAATGTTTAAATATGATATCGAATTTAATAATAATAAAATATTACTTTTAATTATTTTGCTGAGATAGTGTAGTGGGTCCCACTTTTTGTGTTACGTTTATTGATTTGCATGACGTGTTAGGTTTATGTGTAAGTAAAAATGTCTTTTTTTAATTGAGTAATGATATGTTTTTTGATAAATTCTTTTTAATAATTTTTAATATTAAATAAAAAAATTTAAATAAAAAATATATTTAATATTTTAAAAATATAAATTTTTTTAATATTTTTTATTTAATAATTTAAAAAATTAATAAAAAAATTAGGCGAAAAGATAAAATATTTCTCATTTCAGTTTCGTATCACCCTCCCCTACGCTATGTGGAAACACAACCTTATAAAAATAAGTGGAAACACACGAAAATTGAACTCAGTCCATTCATCAAACACAAAGCAGTGTTCATCACATTTTTAGGCAAAAAAAAATAGAGTGCAAACACAGAAGAAAATTTCACTCAGTCCATTCATCAAACACAAAGAACTCAGTCGAATCATGCAATTAAATGTAGCTAAAAATTATCCAAAAATTAAATAAAATTAGAGAACCAACCTTCTTATTTGAGCCAGACCCGAACCTTCTTCTCTGCAAATGGAGTTCTTGGTGATGACAGTGAGGGCAGATTTGATGACTATAGGAAAACAAGAACAAGAAATAGACTGTGCAAGCATAAATGGGAGAGAAGATTACTGAAATTTCCATGAAAATTGAAGGAACACCAATACATGTAGGGATTTATGAAACAAATCAGAGAAAAAGGGCAGAGAGCTTCTTCGAGTACGGCTATACGAAGAGCGCGAGCACGGCGGATGGAGGAGCGTACACGAGAAACGCAGGTGATCAGGCTAGAGAGAGGCGAGACGACCGGACGTACGAACCCGGACGGACGAACCCACACGGAGACGAGGCTGACCGTAGGGAGAGGAGGTTGAGCGCCGGGAGAAAGGGTTGGGCGGTGGGAGACGAGCCCACACGGACGAGCTCAGCGAGACGAGGTTGAGGGGTGGGGGATCGGCTGAGCGCAGGGGAAATGGGTAGGTCGGGGGTGGGTGGGGTGGGATGGGTAATTTGTGTTAAAATCCTCTAATTCGGGGGAACCAGATTTCAGAGGGTTTGGAGGGCATCAATTAATCTCCCTTCCCTTTCCCTCTTATTTTTAACACTTTCAAACAAAGGTATACCCCTCCCTTCCTTTTCTTTCCTTTCCTTTATAAATCTTACTCCCAAACATAGCCTAAAAGTCTAAAACACTATCCGCCCCTTTGATTTCTCGTGCTTCTAATCAAACACTTCATTTGCCATGAAATCCCTCACCTTTGCATTCGAAGTCATCCCCAAAGCCATCTTTGCATTGGGATCCAGTAGCGGCTTAAGGTAGTTGTAGAATTATATCCAAATAATAAATGAGGGTTTTTTTTTACTCATTAAATGTAACAATATTTTTAATAAATTTTGGTTTTTTAACTTTATGTCAACGAGTAGATAACTTCATTTCATGTCTAATAAAATATACTTTATAAAGGTAATTAATATCATTAATGTAATCAATATAATATATAAAAAAGTATATATAATTTAAAATTCTATCATATATTATTTAAGTTAATTAATAAATGTATTAATTTTTTGACATATGACAAGTATATTAACTAATTTTTTGTCATGTATTATCTCATGTGGTAATTTAAAAGACATATTGACATGTGTTAAACAAAACTACCACATATAAAAAATGTCACAACGAATTCAAAAAAAAAAAAATGCAATCTTTTACAAAAATTAGCAGAAGAAAGTAAACAAATTGATATAATATATAAAAAAAAGATATATAGCTAAAAATTTTGTTATATGTCATTTCAATCAATCAATAAATGTATTAGTTTTTTAACATGTGATAAGTAAGGGTGTTCAGATCCAAACTAATTAAAAAAAAATTAAAAATTGATCCAAAAAAAGCGAAAACCGACAAAAATCGAAATGAACTGGATTGTTTTGGATGAAAATTTTAAAGAACCGATCAGTTCGGTTCGATTTTTGATTCCAATTTATGAAACCGATCCAAACCGAACCGCACCGATTACTGTTACATATACTTCACGTTTTTACGTTTTCACTTTTCAGCTCCCTCCCATTCCCCCCTTTCACGTTTTCACTTTCTGCATTCATTCCCCCTTCCCCCTTCATTCTCCCTTCACGTTTTCGGCATCCAATTCCTCCATTCCCCCACCGCGTGAGTCCCCCCCCCCCACCGTATCCATTCCCCCTCCCCCAACTAGCCAACCTTACCGTGCCTCCCCACCCATCCATTCCCCCACCGCCGCGAGTCCCCCTTCCCCATCGTACTGCGCGAGTCCTTCCCCCTCCTCCACCGACCACCATATCGCTCCTCCCTCTTCCCCTCCCCACCGTACTTGCATGGAGCCATTCCCGCTCCCCACCGACCACCATACCAAGCCTCCCCTTCCCCCTCGGATGCGCCGCCCATACCGCGTCATCCCCTCCTCCATTCTCCCACCGCGCCTCCCCTTCCCCCTCAGATCTGCCCGTACCATACCTCACCCCTCATATCTATCTCTACTCTCCAGATCTGCACCTCCCCCCCCTCAGATCTGCCTCTAAATTCACCTCCAGAAACTCCGGCAACCGTGGACCACCATGTCTGAGGTGCAGTAGATTAGTGGTTTATCAACTTTTTAAATTGTTGATGGTAGTTTAAAGATGCTGAATCATGATTCAAGAAATTTGCAAATTGCTATTTTAAGTTTAGATGCAGCAATTATTTTTGCAAGTTGTCCCAAGTTTTGATCTTGTTCATTGTGCTTGGATATCATCATAAATGATTATGTATGTCTAATTGCTTATTAAAAATGTTTTACTTAAGTTGTTTTCTTTGATGGTTGAAGAATTCTGTTACGATATTATTTTCTCTATAGTGTTTACATTGTTAATCATGGAAGATTAAAAATCTAATCATCTAATCCAATCCAAACCGATTAAAATCGATTTGGATTGGATCGGTTTGATTATTGGAATTCATCCAATCCAAACCGATCCAATGATACTTTTCTTGTTTGGATCGGATGATTTTTTACCTCAAAACCGATCCAAACCGATCCAAGAACACTCCTAGTGGCAAGTACATTAACTATTTTTTTGTCATGTGTTATTTGATGTGGTAACTTAAAAGAAATATTGATATATGTTAAACAAAATTGCCACATATAAAAAAACGTCGCGACAAATTCAAAAAAAAAAGCTATCTGTTATAAAAATTGGCAAAAGAAAGTAAACAAAAAAAAATATCTTTTGCAGAAATTGGTAAAAACAAATTAAACAAAAAATGTCTTTCTATTCACAAAAAAGTTGGTAGACTATTTCAAAAAAAATAAAAACATGGAAGAATGAATAGAAAAAAAAACTCTCATTAACGAAAATGAGAGAGGCAAAGAATCTTTTGGACTCTTTGTTCAAATGCATCATACTTTCCAATTTTCACCATATCTGCAATCATGTAATATATATAAACTCATATCATCATTCAAGAACAAAAATATATTAAAAAAATCAAAGAACAACAAAATCAAAAATCAGAAACTAAGTGAAATATTTTTCTTTCAAAACAAAGACCTAGATAAAGAAAAACACACACACACAAAATACATAGAAATAGAAGAACGGCTGGCCATTATCGTCTAGTGCAATGACTTGGTTCGTGGTTTGTTGGCTACCCGTGCCTGGTCATGAGGTGGTGTCGAAGTTGAGGATATCCATCCAGTCAAGCAGTGGCTGTTTAGTTGTCACGACGACGGGGAGCGACAATCTTCATGGGAAGGAAAAGAGAGTTCGTGGTCTATAGAAGAATGAAGTCACCAAAGTAGCTCTAGGTACTAGATCTAAAAAAAAAAAGAAAGCTTAAATTAAGGTGCAATAGTGATAACTGAAAATTCAAAAAAATAAAAATAAAAAACTTAATGCATTAAGGTGCAATAATGGTCATTATTACTAATTGCTAAAGAGATATTTTTTTGTGCCAATATTTTCTTTCTAAAGTTCATTAACGTTATGCTAGAGAAATTGCTAGAAGCTTAATTGCTAAAGAAATTACTAGAAACTAAATTATCAGGTGTATTTATTGTAAGGAATTTATACAATAAGTTTCGAATTTAAATATTTTATTAGCATATTTTTATAGAAATAAATATAATTTTCATTACTTCAATATTCATGGGCCCAAATAAGACTTTTGATTGCTTGCCTCCATAATTAACATATTAGGCATTAGTTAACACATTATGTACAATTTACATATTACAATTGTTATTTTAATTAACTGTTGGTTAATTTAAAATAAATTTATCCATTATTAATTAGGATGAATTTGATTTTGATTGAGATAAAATTTAAATGAATAATATGTGTTAATCAAATATTTTTATTAATAACTCCTACAATAATAAAATTAAATAGCATTAAATTATTACTAATATGTCCCATTATAATTTATTTGTAAAACTATATAAAAATTCTAAATAAATTATTCCAACCGAAAAGCCAAAAAAAGGAAAAAAAACTGAATACATTAAAAAGCAATAATGGTCATTATTGCTAATTGCTAGATAAATACTTTTTTGGTGCCAAAATTTTCTTCATGATGCTCATCATCAATGCAAGAGAAATTGGTTGAAATTGAATTATTAGGTGTAATTATTGTAATAAATTAATACAATAAATTCAAAATTTAAATATTTATTAGCATATTAAATTAAATTTTCCTTATTTTAATATTCATGAGCCCAAATAAGACTTTTAATTGTGTGTCTCCATAATTAATGTATTAAGCATTAATTAATGTATTATGAGCAATTTAAATATTACAATTTTTATTTAAATTAATTATTGGTTTAATTTAAAATAAATTTATAATTTATTAACTAGAATTAATTTATTTTCAATGAGATAAAATTTAAATGAATCACACACAGTCAATAATGTTATCAAACTAATAATAAGGAATATTATGCTAAAATAGGAAAAAAAAATTAATCTTAAATTGTTCAACCTTAAAAATTACTCATAATCAATGCAAAAATATGAATATATTATTTATTTTAATCTACAAATGCTAATAATGTACCTGATCTTGAATATAGAATACTAATAAAACTTAAATAAAGGATTGACTCTCCCTAATTTTACATGAAATTAAGTATTATCCTACAAATGTCCCAAGTATTAGATGATGATAACAAACAAGTATTATATTAAATTAGCAAACATGTGCACCGCTTATTTAAGAAATCATTAAATCACACATGTTATTAGATTCACATTAGTGGGTTCTTCTGCCAGCAGTTTGCTTTCATACAAATATCGTTGGTATCTTGGTGAATAACATCAAAGCATAATACTCTATTATCTTATTTGATGGAACATTCACTTCTTACTATATTTGTTAATAGTAAGTCTAGGTAATATTTTTCTCTACATTTCTATAGGAAATTGCTCGTTAATTTTCTCTAAATTGATGTCATGTTATATTTAAATAAAAATTATGTACTTCCAATTTAAGTATAATATATAGATTTTTTAGGTTATTATTATTTTATGTATTTATTTATTTATCTATTTTCAGTTAAAATTGAATTTAGAAAATGTTTTTATTTATAATAAACTTATATTTTATTTACAATTTATTCTATCATTATTGAAAAGTACTTTAATGAAATTAAGTTTTATTTTATTATGTTTGTATTATTTTATATTTTGTACTTTTAATATTATCTTGTGCATCATATGGGTACAAACTCTATTGATAAATTATAGAAATATAAAATGAGAGGAAAAAATAACAACTATAAAAAACAATTATTAAATAGTAATTAATTATTAAAAAAGAGGGAAAGTAGATAATAAAAAAATTAATTAGGACTCAAGTGTAAGCATATATTAGACTTTAAATTAGATTTTATCATTAAAAAATATATTTTTTTGACAACATCATTAAAAAATATAATTATGTTTTCTGAAATATATAATATAATATATAATTAATATAATATTAAAAATAATTATAGGGTCTAAAATAAGTTGGAGCCTAAGACAAGAATTTTATCAGCCTTGCCCTCTAGTCGCCCAATTTGGATCCTAGTTTGGTAGATGAGAGTAACCCGTAACAACTATGAGAACTGGTTTAGTGAAGAAAATGCTATAAAACAGCAATTGGAAGTTATAAATGATAGAAGAATCGTGTGCTTGTTTATTTAATGGATTCGGGGATGAATTATTTTAATGACAAAACTTAGATCTATTTTTTATATTTATTATATTTATTTTATTAATTAAATTATGACATATGTATATTTTTATAAAAAAAGAGTAAAAAAAATATTAATACATAAAAGAAAAATATTATTATATATATATTATAATTTAATTAATAAAATAAATGTAATGAATATAATGAAATAGACTTAAATTTTGTCTTTATTTTAAAAGTTTTGCTGACAGAAGACAAGTGTACACTTGTTAAAGAATCAATGATAAAAATTTTTAAATAAAAAGTAATTTTTTTTGAATTTTTAATATATTATATACACCATTTTTATTTAAAATTTTTTATCTTTGATTTTTTTTTTTTAAAATAAGAAAGGGTCATGTTATTCCTTTAAAATAAAGATCTTTATCTACAAAATCTGTAAGTGTTAATATAATATCGTTAAACTAATCGAGTTATGATTTGATCGAGTTTAGATTAAAAAAACATTAAATTCGGATTAGGTTAAATTCAGTCTACTCTATCTATGAACATTCGTAACATCTAGAGAGTTGGTTGGTTAGGGGGAAGGGGGAGGAGGGAACTCTCATCGAGAATTAATTAGTTTGCACAAATATAAGTAAGAACTGATGTCCAATCATATTTGCAATTTGCAAATAGTAAGATTAAGAGGGGAAAAGAAGAAAACCTAGTTAACCAAGGGGGTCTTCCTTGGACCTTGGCCGTCTTGGTATCATCAATTGGGTTCACGAAATTTTTCTAGTAAGGGTGATTCTGCCACGCAAGAGTCATTTCTTCTATTGGTATGTTTGCGTGGAAAAATTTAGAGGGAAAAGAAGGTAGAGGGAGGGGGGAAAGGGGAAAGGGGAAGGGGGAGGGCGAGGGGGGGGGGATTTTTTTTCTGTCATTGCAATTTTTTGAAACTGATGAATACTTGTGTATTATGGGTGTTTTTATTACAGACCTTACAGTCAAAGGTCCACCATGGACCTTGTAAAAAATGTTATAATAGGTTATAATAATTTAAAAATAGTCTTTTGACATAGGTTTATCATATTATGTTTTATACCTTCATATTTTATTATTTCTATTTTAGCCGATCTTCTTCTTCCTTGTGCAAGCAGGTCAACAACGCCCCGTTTTGCAGTAACAAAGGGAGTATCGACTGAAATTAAAGTATTACTAGTAATGACGGGAGCATCAACAATCCTAAGCATGAACTAGAGAAGAGGGACAACATGCTCTAGTCCTTTGATTATGTCTAAAGAATAACGTAATATTTGTAATAGAGTTTTGGAATATCAATATTACAAAGAAATTAATTAAAAGAATAAAAAAAGAATAAAAAACTTATAAAAAATATTAAATAATTAATAATAAATAAATATTAATTTTTTAATATAAATTAAAGTAAAATAAAGTAAAAAATTGAATTTCTATCAAATACAAGAAAATTAAGATTCATAATTAATTAAGATTAATTTTAATATTAATTATGTAAAATTATTATATCTAAATAATTTAACTCATGAACATCTAGTAGCATTATGTGATCATGAAAAATTTATCAATAAAATATTAAAAATAATAATTAAATATATGATAAAAAATTTTAATTAATAATAAAATATCAAATCATCAAATATATCCTTAATAAGAAATCATAATTAATATTTAATAATTACTATCAATACTTAAATAACACAAATAAATTATAAATTATAAAATATAAAAAAATATGACTGAATTCATTTAAAAATATATTCATATAATTTAATAAAAAATAAAATAAATATTAAATCTTAAAATTAAATAAAAATAATAATATTAAAATACTTAAATTATATTATTTTTTAATATAAAAAATATAATAAAATATAATAAAATTAAAACATAATAAAATTATCTCACTAAATTTCTATACAACAAAAGCTTTAAATTATTCTTTTCTTCTCTGCATTGTGTGTGCTTCTGCTGTGCTGCCCGTGCAGCCTTTTACTCCTTTTCTTGTTTTCGCTGCGGCGCAATGTCCTTCTTTCTTTTTTATTTTCTTCTCGAGCGACGTGCTGCCCGTTATACAATGTTCCCAATCTATTTCTTTTCTTCACCTTTTGCTATGCCGCACAGTACTCTTTCTATAATTAGGTAAGTATTTCCAAAATTACAGCGTATCCTTCTCCCATTAAATAGGTTTGATTTGATTTTTTTTTAATACATTACATCCACCATTTCACTTATTTAATGTCTTAATCTCTTTTATTAGCTGTGAGCCTAAGTTTTAATTCTTATTGTCTATTTTTTATGCATATTAATTTATAAAATAAAATAATTAAATAATGAGATTAAATTGATTAAAATAAATAAAAAATAAAAAAATTATCAAGTTTAAATATAATAATATATATATATATATTTATTGCTTAAGAATATTTCAAAGTAAATAGAAATCAATTTAAAAATATACATTAATTCTAAGGATTTATATTCACATTTTAGTATTTTAATCTAATAATAGAGTATTTAGAAAGTACTTTTGTACACTCATCACACCTCCAACTTACTTATTGTTAATTTCTAGCAATTTCTATGCAAAAGAAATAAAAGAGACTAATAAAATAATAAAATAGACCATCAATTCACATTTTCTAAATTTATATATCAAAACAATCTTAGGAATTTAATAACTCTATCACAAGCAATCCGTCTATAGCAATCTGTAAAGTGTGTGTATGTTTCAAACTATATCCATCTAACCATAAGCCTTGACACATGCAACATCAAGAACATCCCAAGCGAAAGGTTCAACTTCATAACTCACGGGTATAAAAGTGTTTCGTGTGAGGATTCTCTTTATGGAGTTAACAATGGGTATACGCACACTCTCATGGGAAATTGACTGCGGGATTTAAGGATGCAAACCCAAGTGCAGGTCGTCTCAAGTAACAAATTTCTCGGGAGTCCGAGGTCGATCCACAGGGAATTGATGAAGAAAAAATTAATTGAGGTAAAAAGAGGATTTGTCACAACACTAAAAGTAATAAAAGATGTTCACAAATGAATTTAAGAACTTGCTTGGGTTAGGAGATCCACTCTTGGTAATAAATTAAAGGCAAGATTATTTCTCTTTTTGACTCAATTGAAATCCACACACGACGGAGGTTCCAATCGAAAAATATAACATTCAAAGTTCAATTATATATGTAATCGTATTTTGATTCCTTTAATTATCTACCAACATTTGTAAATGAGTTCAAGCATTCACTGTGCCAATCCTATTGTCTACAATAAATCAAGATCTCTATTATACAAAGAAGGTTTCTAAATTGATTGGAAACAAAATATAACACATATAATGTCCAATTGATAATATATCATTTAAGCACAAGAAATAGAATAATCTAACCTTATTTCATTACCAAGAGCTTCACTCTTTCACCTAAGCAAGATGAAGATTTAGTTACTCATGGATAAGAAGAAAGAAAGAGAGAAGAAGAGAAAGATGAATATAGCTTCAATTTAGAACAAGAAAAAATTACAACAAAGTAAAATAATAAACAAGCATAATCATAACTTATAAAAACTAAGCCTAACACCCCCCTTCCCAACACTCCAGCTCATGGTGCCTTTTATAGAGGAGTAGGGATACAAAATGACAAGGAGAATGATTAAGAGTAGGTGGATTAGTGGGTGGAGTGGTTGGATGATTGGTTAGGTGGTTGGATTATTGAATTAGTGGTTGGATTATTGAGATTCTTTGTCTCCGAAATCATTCATTGCTTAACTCATTGATTCCGTCGTTTTTGAGCCAAGTGGTCTTCATGAAAGTTCTAGGAAATTGTCTAAGCTTTCCAATGGCTCTAGAATCACCCAAAAATTCGTCCTACAACCCAAGATATGACCCAATTACTACAGACTGTTCAGGCCCAGTTTCAGCACCTCTATTTTGACTTTCAGACCCAATATCACCATCAAGGAGCCCGAATCAAGTTTTGTGTTCAACATGAAAGTTGTAGATATGGGTCTTAACTTTCATATTCCAAATTTTCAGCCCATTTTATAAGCCCAAACTCGAATTATGCTCTGATTACTGTATACTATTCAGGTTTTAGACACAAAACTCGTGTTCTGTCTTCCAAGCCCAATTAGCTCTACTAGATGTCTGATTGAGACTTTGAGCTCTTCATCAAAGTTGTAGAGCTCTCTCTTATCTTTCCTACAAGGTAAAATTCATAATTATCAGACATTTAGAACTCAAGATATGGCTGAAATACAGAAACAACGTAAGACCAAAATAGTGCTGAAAAAATCAATTAAGTCCAATTTGAGTCCAAACTTACAAAACATAACTAGACTTAATCAATTAAGTACATGGAGAGTGTAAATGACTAAAAATGAGGGTTTATTAATATATAAAATATGTTATCTTCAAATTCTCCCACACTTAGCATTTTGCACTTCTGGGCAAAACACATAAGACCAAAGTTAGGAGACAAAGAAAAATAACACAGACTCAAAAGTTAAAAACTCTAAAAGACTCGATGAAGCAAGAAGAGCAATAAGAAATTCAAGGGATCAAAGCATTAATGAGGTAACATTTCTTCACATCTCAAACCAACAAGTAAGGAAACTTCAGTTGAAAAGAATGAATCAAGAATGATAGATCCTCACAGAATTCACTCTCAATCTCTCAAGTGTTTAAAAGGTAAGTATTTCACTCTATTCAACCCATGAACAATTGCACTACCATAAGCTTGCTTATCTTCTACTTCTCCGCTACTCAAAACACATGCATACAAAAATCAAGAGGACTTTATTCAAGGTTGTAATGGGGTCATGATAAAGGAGAAGGGATAATATGGATATGAAAAGATAAATACCAAAGAGAATAAAAGAGCATTATGGTACAAGTAGAGTGGAGAAAATGTTTGAGAACATTCATCATAAAGGACAATCACCAACATTTGACTAATGTTTTGTTGAAGATCAATCCTAAATTGGTGAATTGAATTCTTTGTTAGACTTGAACATTCTCCTTTTCTTCCTATAGTTTCCAAGCATCCACCTTTATTCTGATAATCCTTTCATTGCAACGGTGTTCAAATTTTTTCTTTTGGGATCATTTTGCACACACACCTCCACACTTATTCAATAACAAGGTCAATGCTCTCTTATTTCCTAAGGTTGGGTAAGAACATGTTTTTTTTTTAATTTTTTTTTGAAGGATGAGATGAACTAAAAACAAGGAATGGTCAAACAAGTTCAAAGGGGTTACACAATAAAAAATATACAAGGATGACTATTTGGTCAAAGTAGCTATTTCAAAATGCCTCAATCATATTAATGTATGCATGTGAAAATGTAGCCTCAAAAAGAATCAAAGCAAGTTCTAGAGTAACAATTCCATGAGTGAAAATCACACAAGAAAGAAGAGAATGGTACAGATATTCAATCCATTCATCAATAGGCTCAAAATCTCACAAGGCATATTTCTATCATTCTCAATCCATCATATCAACATTCATATCCAAGCATGTGAAATTTAAGAAAAAAGATAATTTATTCAATCATGCTATGATTCCTGAATTTCAATTGCTTCAAAGGATGTGAGAGTGCATTCACTTGAATCTTTCAAAGGAAATCAAAAGACAAAAACTTTGTTACTTCCACAAATCAATACTAATTAATTACTGCCCCAACTAAGATACGTCTCAAGAGTAATAAATTATTTTCAAAATTTACTCCTTACTCTGCCATCACTAATTAGTTTTACTAAGAATAGGTTTCTGATAGTCATATCACTAAACATACTTCACAATTTAGATACGTCTCACAAGTAAAATTACTCCTTACTCTGCCATCATTCATTGGTTTAATAAGTCCATGACAATTATATCATACTTTTCAAAAAAAAAAGAAAAAAAAATTGGTAGTCAATTATCCTTCCCCCCTAACTAGATCACAATATTGTCCTCAATGTTAAAATATAGATGAGTAAAGGATAGAAGATATTACCTGTTGGAGAAATCTGACACAAATTTAAACAAAAACAAAGTACAATAAATAAAAGCAAAAGAAAAGCTATAAACAAAGTGTCAAATTTAGCTCCTTTTTCATCCCGTTTCCCTCACTGCTTCCTGCTGACTAATCTATCTGAGTTATTGCTGGGTCAGGTTTATGAACAAAAGCTTGTAATTTATCGATCAACTCATCAATAGTAGAAGCAGAGATAAGAAGTTGTCTTCCCGAAGGTGTGATAAATTTCTGTTCCACAGTATGGTCAAGAAAGATTAACAAAATATCAAAGATATTATTTACATTCAACAAACCTATGAGTTTATGGTGGATGTTCAGTTGGCCCAAGAGACAATTTGAAAAACTTCTTCCAAGGTACCAAAATCACCTGGTAAGGCAATGAATGCATCGAGTTTTCAAGCGGTATCTTCATTCGTTCATGCATTGATGATACCTTAAGTTCCTCTCCAATTTTCTTTCCAATGATGTTCTGTTGAGCTAAAGGTTCAGGAATGACACCTAAAACCTAACTCCCTCCTATATATGCAGCAAGTGATACAACCCCCATTAACCCACGACAACCTCCCCCATATACAAGATGAATATTCCTCGCAGCAAGTGATTGACCAAGAGTGGTAGCTGCGTTTACAAACTCTAAACCCTTCCCATACTTAGATCCACAAAATACACAGATATTTTTAAGTTGACGAACAGAAACACCTTCTATTTCTATTCTCACATTCCCTTTGATTGATTCTGAGTTGGAGGAAAGTAGAGAAAGTTGAGTGTTTAAATAGGAAAAAGAATGGAAAGGGTAATAATTACACCTATGAGGGTAGGTTGGCTGTTGTCAGAAGAGTTTGAAATTAAAGAACATAGAATCTTTTTTTTTTGTTTTTTTTTACTTCAAGAAACCCATCAGGATAAAGAAGTCTAGAAACCCCTGAAGGACCCTGCTCAAAGGATCGTTTGTCCAAAACTGAAATACAGTAAAATCATACAAAGATAAAAGAAATATAATAGCAAATGATGACATACCTATATGTACAACTTTCATGGCGTATCTTTATACTCTTATGCGTCATGAGTGCGAAGAATGACATATCATTATACTTGCGTGTCACCAAGGTAGACACTCACGTCCGCTTATTCGAAGAAGAGAGAAAAGAAGAAACCATCGTGGGTTTCCATCCTGGGTCTGGAACCTGGAGCGCTCACACTTGGGCTCGTAACATCAACAAAGATGCTAAAATCTGAAACCCGTAATGTCCAAGATCCAAAACATTCCATCCCAGGGCGCTGAGAGCCCCTTCTAATAAAAGAGAAGATCAAGCTCAGATGCCTCATATGCTTCGGCCGCCGCGGGTTACTTCTCACTAATAACCAGAGTGGGACGCTTTTGCCTGTCCATCAACTCCACAGTGCCTAGATGGTAAACATTGGGTTATGGAGCGCGGCTCTCTACAGAGCATGGTATACGAACTTTTTTAAGGACCAGCGTGCAAAGGTCCACCCGAGTCAATGACGGGTCAGCCAAAGGCTGGAGCTCCACAACTAATTAAAGCCATAGTAGTCTTTCCGGATCACCCTTGTTCAGAATCTTTTTTTTTTCATTTTTTTTCATTTTTTTATTTTTTTATTTGTCAAAAAGAAAACATGAAGAAGAAGATAATATGTACAGATTGTTGTGGATATGGCTCACATCTGCCTCTGGTTTCACGTCCAGTAACAACTTAAACACCTTCTATGAGTCGAGGATAAGCTTCCCATCCAATTTTCTTATAAATTGGCAAACAGGGTCTTTTAGAGTCAGATTCCCAAGACTGTAGCTTTTTTCTTCATCATGATTGCAGGATTCAGAGGCATCATGTTTCTTTTTGAAATTGAGCCTAACTTTTGACAATTTTCACAACTTTTGCAAAAAGTATAGCAGTTTTTAAATAAAGTGGGCCAATAAAATCCGCACTGCAAGATTTTCGCAGCTATTTTCTTTGAAGAAAAGTGACCTCCACATGCTTCCGAGTGACAAAATTTAATGACACTACCTACCTCACTGTCGGGCACGCATCTCTGAAAAATTTAGTCAGGACAATATTTGAACAAGTATGGGTCATCCCAATAAAAGTTTTTTACCTCTGTTAAAAATTTCTTCCTATCTTGGTGCGTCCATTGAGGTGGCATCATTCCTTTTTGTTCTCCAGTAAGAGACGGGGAAATTACCACAAGAAAACTTTGCTTTTCTCCCAAAAATGTGTACTTCAACCCAGCAGGTAATGACTTTAGTTCCGGTGTGGGTACTTCTTCATGGGCATTATCATTCATGGGTTTTAGCTCTTCGAATTTTGACTTTCTTCCTTTGTATTCTATTTCCTCTGTACAATCAAGCAAATCAAATGAATTAATTAAACAAACTTCTAATGGGTTAGAAGAACTCCCTTTTTGAAGATGATCATCTATAATAGCTTCAATTCTTTCAACTTCCTCATTTTCATCAAGGATTTCCTGTGGTTGCTTGCACATGTTAAAAACATTGAGATCCAGTGTCATGTTTCCAAATGTTAGTTTCACCACTCCATTTCTGCAATTTATCAAAGCATTTGATGTTGCTAAAAATGGACGGCCTAAAATAACAGGAATTGACTTGCAATTATCAACCATAGGTTTAGTTTCCAACACAATAAAATCTACAGGATATATGAATTTATCAACTTGAACCAACACATCTTCTACTATTCCACTTAGAATTTTAATTGATCTATCGGCAAGTAGAAGAGTTACAGAAGTTAGTTTTAACTCACCTAAGTTGAGTTGCTGTTAAACTGAATATGGAAACAAATTGACACTAGCACCAAGATCAAGTAAAGCTTTTTCAATTTTATGTTTTCCAATAATGTATGAAACTGTAGGATAACCAGGGTCTTTATATTTCAACGCATTATTATTCTGAAGAATAGAGCTTACCTGTTCAGCCAAAAATGCTTTCTTTTTCACATTTAATTTTCTTTTAACAGTGCACAAGTCCTTCAAATATTTGGCATAAGAAGGAATCTGTTTGATAGCATTTAACAAAGGAATATTAACTTTCACTTGTTTCAAAATTTCAAAAAATCCAGTGTTATGGTCCATTTTCTTTGGATTTTTCAATGCTTGAGGAAATGGGGGTGAAGGTGAAAGTTTGGTCTCCTTTTGGTCAACTTCTTCATTTTCTTGGGGAATTGGCTCATCTTCTTTCTCACAAGATTCGAGGATTTGTTTTTCAACAACCTTTCCACTCCTAAGAGTTATCACTGATTGGACTTGGTCCATTTGTTGGTTTTCTGAACTCCCCTCATTTAGGCATCTTGACCCTTGGGATTTGGTTGAGGTTGAGAAGGAAATTTTCCTTTCTCATGAATGATGAGTGCGAAGAAAAGTTTAACAATAGTGTCTTTTATGTCATTCATGGTTTGATTATTTTGTTTATTAATGGCCTCTTGCTTTTCTATGAATGCATGCAGTGTTTCTTCAAGGTTTTTCCTATATAGTGGGACATAAGGTGCATATCCTTGAGAATTTTGAGAGTCCTGTTGTGCCTGAGGAGGTGGTGGTTGCACAAATTGTGACTGATTATTATTCCTCCAGCTGAAATTCGGGTGATTTCTCCATCCCGGATTGTATGTATCTGAAAAAGAAGAAGTCAATGGCTTGTTAAAATTATTCATTGCATTTACCTGCTCATGTACAACTTCTTTAAAAACAGGAATGTTAGGACATTCGTGTGTTGAGTGTCCTAAGTCATCACAAATACCACAAATTTCTTCATTTTGCACAGATTCGATTTCTTTTGCTTTTCTTAATTCCATGATTTCAACCTTTCTAACCAAACTGGCAAATCTAGCATTTAGATCTTCCTCTTGACTAAGGTGATATTTTCCTTTATTAGCACTTGCAAGAATAGATCTAATTAAATTTTCAGAAGTATTAGTACTATGCCAAGATTGAGAATTTTCAGCCAACTGGTTCAAATAGTCTAAAGCTTCATCAGGTTTTTTATCAAGAAACTCACAATTGCACATTGTTTCTACAAATTGTTTAGTTTCCGGTGTTAAACTTTCATAAAAGAAGCTTATACTGCACCATTTTTCAAAACCATGATGTGGGCAAGAATTTAACAAATCTTTAAATCGTTCCTAACATTGAAAATATGCTTCATTTGAATTTTGGAAAAAATTTTGGATTTATCTTTTCATAGCATTGGTTTTATGTGTTGGAAAAAATTTCTTTAAGAACTCACCTTGCATTTCTTGCCATGTGCCAATTGATCTTGGATTCAAAGTGTTAAGCCAAGATTTTGCTTTATCTTTTAAAAAAAAAGGAAACAATTTAAGCTTAATAATCTTTTCAGTGCAATTTTGATCATTGAAGGCAATACATATTTCCTCAAATTCTTTCAGATGTAAATATGGGCTTTCAGATTCTAAATCATGAAAATTAGGAAGTAAAGAAATCATACCTGGTTTAAATCTAAAATTATTGGCATTGAGTGGAAACATAAAACATGATGGACTAGAACTTCGAGGTGGTTGCAAATATTCACGCATGGTTCACAACGGTTGATTTTCATGTTCATCATGTACACTTTCATTGTTAGCCATTGTGCCAATTGTGTGTGATTGTGATTCAAACAAATCAATATATAAAGTACCGAGTTAATTTTAACTAAACGAATTTAATTTAAATCACGATACCAATTAAACATATATATATAACTAAAAATAAATAAATAAAAAATAATGTACAAGTTTACAAGGGTGTCACCCACCATTAAATATTAACAGGGATGGGGTAATAAACCAACCACCCAAAAATAAAAATAAAAATAAAGTGCAAAAAATTAAAATATAGAAAATAAAGTGCAGAAAAGTAAATTTAAATATGAAAATCCTGAGAGTAAGAGCCCCACAGATCCGTGAAAGAGAAGAGAAGAAGAAATATTATTTCATTAAGTTAGATTGTGAAAAAATAAATAACAGAAAAGTAAAAGGGAGAGTTCCCCCGCTAAGTTAGTGCGTAAAGTAAAAGGGAGAGTTACCCCACCGATCGAAGAAAAAAATGACGAAAATAAATAAATAAAATTAAAAAACAAAAATAAATGACATAAATATAAAAGTTAGAAAGTTAGTATGTTAGCAAGTTAGTAAGTTAGAGTTAGATAGTTAGAAAGTTAGAGAGTTAGTAAAGAAATCGAAGGATCGGCAAGTTCGATCTTTTGCTTCGGTGAGGGAGAAGAGAGAATAGATTTTATTAAAGAAAACGAACCTCAATAAATCAAAACTTCAAATCAAGTCCCCGGCAACGGCGCCAAAAACTTGACTGCGGGATTTAAGGATGCAAACCCAAGTGCATGTTGTCTCAAGTAATAAATTTCTCGGGAGTCCGAGGTCGATCCACAGGGAATTGATGAAGAAAAAATTAATTGAGGTAAGAAGAGGATTTGTCACAACACTAAAAGTAATAAAAGATGTTCACAAATGAATTTAAGAACTTGCTTGGGTTAGGAGATCCACTCTTGGTAATAAATTAAAGGCAAGATTATTTCTCTTTTTGACTCAATTGAAATCCACACACGACGGAGGTTCCAATCGGAAAATATAACATTCAAAGTTCAATTATATATGTAATCGTATTTTGATTCCTTTAATTATCTACCAACGTTTGTAAATGAGTTCAAGCATTCACTGTGCCAATCCTATCGTCTACAATAAATCAAGATCTCCATTATACAAAGAAGGTTTCTAAATTGATTGGAAACAAAATATAACACATATAATGTCCAATTGATAATATATCATTTAAGCACAAGAAATAGAATAATCTAACCTTATTTTATTACCAAGAGCTTCGCTCTTTCACCCAAGCAAGATGAAGATTTAGTTACTCATGAATAAGAAGAAAGGAAGAGAGAAGAAGAGAAAGATGAACATAGCTTCAATTTAGAACAAGAGAAAATTACAACAAAGTAAAACAAAAAATAAGTATAATCATAACTTGTAAAAACTAAGCCTAACACCCCCCTTCCCAACACTCCAGCTCATGGTGCCTTTTATAGAAGAGTAGGGATACAAAATGACAAGGAGAATGATTAAGAGTAGGTGGATTAGTAGGTGGAGTGGTTGGATGATTGGTTAGGTAGTTGGATTATTGAATTAGTGGTTGGATTATTGAGATTCTTTGTCTCTGAAATCATTTATTGCTTAACTCATAGATTCCGTCGTTTTTGAATCAAGTGGTCTTCATGAAAGTTCTAGAAAATTGTCTAAGCTTTCCAATGGCTCTAGAATCACCCAAAAATTAGTACTACAGCCCAAGATATGACCTAATTACTACAGACTGTTCAGGCCCAGTTTCAGCATCTCTGTTTTGACATTTAGACCTAATATCACCATCAAGGAGCCCGAATCAAGTTTTGTGTTCAACATGAAAGTTGTAGATATGGGTCTTAACTTTCAGATTCCAAATTTTCAGCCCATTTTATAAGCCCAAACTCGAATTATGCTTTGATTACTGTACACTATTCAGGTTTCAGACACAAAACTCGTGTTCTGTCTTCCAAGCCCAATTAGCTCTACTAGATGTCTGATTGAGACTTTGAGCTCTTCATCAAAGTTGTAGAGCTCTCTCTTATCTTTCCTACAAGGTAAAATTCATAATTATCAGAAATTTAGAACTCAAGATATGGCTGAAATACAGAAACAGCGTAAGACCAAAATAGTGCTGAAAAATCAATTAAGTCCAATTTGAGTCCAAACTTACAAAATATAACTAGGCTTAATCAATTAAGTACATGGAGAGTGTAAATGACTAAAAATGAGGGTTTATTAATATATAAAATATGTGATCATCAAATTCCCCCACACTTAGCTTTTTGCACTCCTGGGCAAAACACATATAAGCAAAGGTAGGAGAAAATGACACAGACTCAAAAGCTAAAAACTCTAAAAGACTCGATGAAGCAAGAAGAGCAATAAGAAATTCAAGGGATCAAAGCATTAATGAGGTAACATTTCTTCACATCTCAAACCAACAAGCAAGGAAACTTCAGTTGAAAAGAATGAATCAAGAATGATAGATCCTCACAGAATTCACTCTTAATTTCTCAAGTGTTTAAAAGATAAGTATTTCACTCTATTCAACCCATGAACAATTGCACTACCATAAGCTTGCTTATCTTCTACTTCTCCGCTACTCAAAACACATGCATACAAAAATCAAGAGGACTTTATTCAAGGTTGTAATGGGGTCATGGTAAAGGAGAAGGGATAATATGAATATGAAAAGATAAATACCAAAGAGAATAAAAGAGCATTATGGTACAGTTAGAGTGGAGAAAATGTTTGAGAACATTCATCATAAAAGACAATCACCAACATTTGACTAATGTTTTGTTGAAGATCCATCCCAAATTGGTGAATTGAATTCCTTGTTAGACTTAAACATTCTCCTTTTCTTCTTATTGTTTCCAAGCATCTACCTTTATTCTGATAATCCTTTCATTGCAACGGTATTCAAATTTTTTTTTTGGGATCATTTTGCATACACACCCCCACACTTATTCAAGAACAAGGTCAATGCTCTCTTATTTCCTAAGGTTGGTTAAAAACATGTTTTTTTTTTAATTTTTTTTTTGAAGGATGAGATGAGCTAAAAACAAGGAATGGTCAAACAAGTTCAAAGGGGTTACACAATGGAAAATATACAAGGATGACTATTTGGTCAAAGTAGCTATTTCAAAATGTCTCAATCATATTAATGTATGCATGTGAAAATGTAGCCTAAAAAAAAATCAACGCAAGTTCTAGAGGAACAATTCCATGAGTGAAAATCACACTAGAAAGAAGAGAATAGTACAAATATTCAATCCATTTATCAATAGGCTCAAAATCTCACAAGGCATATTTCTATCATTCTTAATCCATCATATCAACATTCATATCCAAGCATGTGAAATTTAAGAAAGAAGATAATTTATTCAATTATGCTATGATTCCTAAATTTCAATTGCTTCAAAGGATGTGAGAGTGCATTCACTTGAATCTTTTAAAGGAAATCAAAAGACAAAAACTTTGTTACTTCCACAAATTAATACTAATTAATTACTACCCCAACTAAGATGCGTCTCAAGAGTAATAAATTGTTTCCAAAATTTACTCCTTACTCTGCCATCACTAATTGGTTTTACTAAGAATAGGTTTCGATAATATATCACTAAACATACTTCCCAATTTAGATACGTCTCAGAAGTAAAATTACTCCTTATTCTGCCATCATTCATTGGTTTAATAAGTCCATGACAATCATATCATACTTCCCAAAAAAGAAAAGAAAAGAAAATTGGTAGTCAACTATCCTTCCCCCCATCTAGATCACAACATTATCCTCAATGTTAAAATATAGATGAGTAAAGGATAGAAGATATTACCTGTTGGAGAAATCTGACACAAATTTAAACAAAAACAAAGTACAATAAATAAAAGCAAAAGAAAAGCTATAAACGAAGTGTCAAATCTGACTCCTTTTTCATCCCGTTTCCCTCACTGCTTCCTGCTGACCAATCTATTTGAGCTATTGCTGAGTGAGGTTTATGAACAAAAGCTTGTACTTTATCAATCAACTCATCAATAGTAGAAGCAGAGATAAGAAGTTGTCTTGCCGAAGGTATGATAAATTTATGTTCCACAGTATGGTCAAGAAAGATTAACAAAATATCAAAGAAATTATTTACATTCAACAAACCTATGGGTTTATGGTGGATGTTCAGTTGGCCCAAGAGACAATTTGAAAAACTTCTTCCAAGGTACCAAAATCACCTGATAAGGCAATGAATGCATCAGAGTTTTCAAGCAGTATCTTCATTTGTTCATGCATTGATGATACCTTAAGTTCCTCTCCAATTGTCTTTCTAGTGATGTTCTGTTGAGCTAAAGGTTCAGGAATGATACCTAAAACCTGTCTGCCTCCTATATATGCAGCAAGTGATATAGCCCCCATTAACCCACGACAACCTCCCCCATATACAAGATGAATATTCCTCGCAGCAAGTGATTGACCAAGAGTGGTAGCTGGGTTTACAAACTCTAAACCCTTCCCATACTTAGTTCCACAAAATACACAGATATTTTTAAGTTGACGAACAGAAACACCTTCCATTTCTATTCTCACCTTCCCTTTGATTGATTCTGAGTTGGAGGAAAGTGGAGAAAGTTGAGTGTTTAAATAGGAAAAAGAATGGAAAGGGTAATAATTACACCTATGAGGGTAGGTTGGCTGTTGTCAAAAGAGTTTGAAATTAAAGAACATAGAATCTTTTTTTTTTGTTTTTGTTTTGTTTTTGTTTTTATTTTTTTTTTACTTCAAGAAAACCATCAGGGTGAAGAAGTCTAGAAACCCCTGAAGGACCCTGCTCAAAGGATCGTCTGTCCAAAACTGAAATACAGCAAAATCATACAAAGATAAAAGAAATATAATAGCAAATGATGACATACCTGTATGTACAACTTTCATGGCGTATCTTTATACTGCGCGTCATGAGTGCAGTAGTGACATATCTTTATACTGCGTGTCACCAGTGCAGTAGACACTCACGTCCGCTTATTCGAAGAAGGGAGAAAGAAGAAACCATCGTGGGTTTCCATCCTGGGTCTGGAACCTGGAGCGCTCACACTTGGGCTCGTAACATCAACAAAGATGCTAAAATCTGAAACCCGTAATGTCCAAGATCCAAAACATCCCATCCTAGGGCGCTGAGAGCCCCTTCTAATAAAAGAGAGGATCAAGCTCAGATGCCTCATACGCTTCGGCCGCCGCGGGTTACTTCTCACTAATAACCAGAGTGGGACGCTTCTGCCTGTCCATCAACTCTACAGTGCCTAGATGGTAAACATTGGGTTATGGAGCGCGGCTCTCTACAGAGCATGGTACACGAACTTTTTTAAGGACCAGCGTGCAAAGGTTCACCCGAGTCAATGACGGGTCAGCCAAAGGCTGGAGCTCTACAACTAATTAAAGCCATAGTACTCCTTCCTGATCGCCCTTGTTCAGACTCATTGTTTTTTTATTTTTTTATTTTTATTTTTTTATTTGTCAAAAAGAAAACATGAAGAAGAAGATAATATGTACAGATTGTTGTGGATATGACTCACATCTGCCTCTGGTTTCACGTCCAGTAACGGCTTAAACACCTTCTATGAGTTGAGGATAAGCTTCCCATCCAATTTTCTTATAAATCGGCAAACAGGGTCTTTTAGAGTCAGATTCCCAAGACTGTAGCGTTTTTCTTCATCATGATTGCAGGATTCAGAGGCATCATGTTTCTTTTTGAAATTGAGCCCAACTTTTGACAATTTTCACAACTTTTGCAAAAAGTATAGCCGTTTTTAAATAAAGTGGGCCAATAAAATCCGCACTGCAAGATTTTCGCAGCTATTTTCTTTGAAGAAAAGTGACATCCACATGCTTCCGAGTAATAAAATTTAATGACACTACCTACCTCACTGTCGGGCACGTATCTCTGAAAAATTTAGTCAGGACAATATTTGAACAAGTATGGGTCATCCCAATAAAAGTTTTTCACCTCTGTTAAAAATTTCTTCCTATCTTGGTGCGTCCATTGAGGTGACATCATTCCTTTTTGTTCTCCAGTAAGAGACGGGGAAATTACCACAGGAAAACTTTGCTTTTCTCCCAAAAATGTGTACTTCAACCCAGCAAGTAATGACTTTAGTTCCGGTGTGGGTACTTCTTCCTGGGCATTATCATTCATGGGTTTTAGCTCTTCGAATTTTGGCTTTCTTCCTTTGTATTCTATTTCCTCTGTACAATCAAGCAAATTAAATGAATTAATTAAACAAACTTCTAATGGGTCAGAAGAACTCCCTTTTTGAAGATGATCATCTATAATAGCTTCAATTCTTTCAACTTCCTCATTTTCATCAAGGATTTCCTGTGGTTGCTTGCACATGTTAAAAACATTGAGATCCAATTGTCATGTTTCCAAATGTTAGTTTCACCACTCCATTTCGCAATTTATCAAAGCATTTGATGTTGCTAAAAATGGACGACCTAAAATAACAGAATTGACTTGCAATTATCAACCATAGGTTCGGCTTCAAGACAATAAAATCTACAGATATATGAATTTATCAACTTGAACCAACACATCTTCTACTATTCCTCTTGGAATTTTAATTGATCTATCGGCAAGTAGAAGAGTTACGAAGTTGGTTTTAACTCACCTAAGTTGAGTTGTTTGATAAACCGAATATGGAAGCAAATTGACACTAGCACCAAGATCAAGTAAAGCTTTTTCAATTTTATGTTCTCCAATAATGCATGAAACTGTAGGACAACCAGGGTCTTTATATTTCAACGCATTATTATTCTGAAGAATGGAGCTTACATGTTCACCAAAAATGCTTTCTTTTTCACATTTAATTTCCTTTTAACGATTACCTGAAGTCCTTCAAATATTTGGCATAAGAAGGAATCTGTTTGATAGCATCTAACAAAGGAATATTGACTTTCACTTGTTTCAAAATTTCAAAAATTCCAGTGTTATGGTCCATTTTCTTTGGATTTTTCAATGCTTGAGGAAATGGGGGTGAAGGTGAAAGTTTGGTCTCCTTTTGGTCAACTTCTTCATTTTCTTGGGGAATTGGCTCATCTTCTTTCTCACAAGATTCGAGGATTTATTTTTCAACAACCTTTCTGCTCCTAAGAGTTATCACTGATTGGACTTGGTCCATTTGTTGGTTTTCTGAACTCCCCTCATTTAGACTGTACTGACCCTTGGGATTTGGTTGAGGTTGAGAAGGAAATTTTCCTTTCTCATGAATGATGAGTGCAGAAGAAAGTTTAGCAAGAGTGTCTTTTATGTCATTCATGGTTTGATTATTTTGTTTATTAATGGCCTCTTGCTTTTCTATGAATGCATGCAGTGTTTCTTCAAGGTTTTTCCTATATAGTGGGACATAAGGTGCATATCCTTGAGAATTTTTATAGTCCTGTTGTACCTAAAGAGGTGGTGGATGCACAAATTGTGACGATTATTATTCCTCCAGCTGAAATTCGGGTGATTTCTCCATCCCGGATTGTATGTATCTGAAAAAGAAGAAGTCAATGGCTTGTTAAAATTATTCATTGCATTTACCTGCTCATGTATAACTTCTTTAAAAATAGGAATGTTAGGGCATTCGTGTGTTGAGTGTCCTAAGTCATCACAAATACCACAAATTTCTTCATTTTGCACAGATTTGATTTCTTTTGCTTTTCTTAATTCCATGACTTCAACCTTTCTAGCCAAACTGGCAACTCTAGCATTTAGATCTTCCTCTTGACTAAGGTGATATTTTCCTTTATTAGCACTTGCAAGATTAGATCTAATTGAATTTTCAGAAGTATTAGTACTATGCCAAGATTGAGAATTTTCAGCCAACTGGTTCAAATAGTCTAAAGCTTTATCAGGTTTTTTATCAAGAAACTCATAATTGCACATTGTTTCCACAAATTGTTTAGTTTCAGGTGTTAAACCTTCATAAAAGAAGCTTATACTGCACCATTTTTCAAAACCATGATGTGGGCAAGAATTTAACATGAAAGTTGTAGATATGGGTCTTAACTTTCATATTCCAAATTTTCAGTCCATTTTATAAGTCCAAACTCGAATTATGCTCTGATTACTGTACACTATTCAGGTTTCAGACACAAAACTCGTGTTCTATCTTCCAAGCCCAATTAGCTCCACTAGATGTCTAAGTGAGACTTTGAGCTCTGCATCAAAGTTGTAGAGCTCTCTCTTATATTTCCTACAAGGTAAAATTCATAATTATCAGACATTTAGAACTCAAGATATGGCCGAAATACATAAACAACGTAAGACCAAAATAGTGCTGAAAAAATCAATTAAGTCCAATTTGAGTCCAAACTTACAAAACATAACTAGGCTTAATCAATTAAGTACATAGAGAGTGTAAATGACTAAAAATAAAGGTTTATTAATATATAAAATATGTGATCATTAGAAATCAGGCAATTATGTACAAGCAATATGCAAACATTAATCTTATGATAAGAACAATAACAAATGAGACTTCCATCACTCTTTCCAAAAGCTTACTTAGGATCAGAATGGTCAACACAAAATGTTGTAACGTGGCTTGGGTTTGGAACTATATATAAAAAATGAAAATGATTCAAAAACTTCCAAGTATATACAAAGAGAATCTTATTAAATATCTCAGTACACCGCACTTCTTACTTAATGTACTTTCCAACTTTTCAAATCATTAAATGATAATGTTTTTCCTTCTTCTTCCTCTTTTTTTTTGAACTATTTGATGAACAAACACACGTCACTTGGGTATTCTTGCTATTCCATTTTTTTAACTAAACTCAAAAGAAAGAAAATACAAATTCCACACTTAATATACATTTGGAAGTAAAAATGGTAGAAAAATTAGTGTATAGGTTATACTCCAATGTGGAGAGACATGAATTATGTGAGCATATGAAAAGAAAAAGCTACATGTGTTTATTGGCTCAAAGTTGATTACTAGGGGTCTATGATAGAAAAGGACTAGCTTGAAAGGCTCAAACATTTATCCTAAGTTGACCTTTGTCATATCCCAAGTATACCCACCATCTTACCACAAACCATATAATGATGTTCTCAAAAGAAGTGTCCAATTTAATAAATCAATGAACACTTATCACTATTTACTACATTTGTAACCTCTTAATCCTTTCCAAAACTCACATGAATACTTAAGTAAAAGAGTTCTCTAGCTTTATATGTCAAACCACCATCTTACCACAAAGCTTGGATAAGTGCATTAAGGATTCTGTGGATGCTTTAGCAAAAAAGACTATAGTGAGTTTGGTGAATTCACGAAGATGGTTATGAATGAGAATGAATACACGTATGATAAAGATGCACATGTGATACAAATTTAAAAAAATGACACATGAAAATATGTCACAGAATTCCAACAAATATTTTAAATACTGAATTTGCACCACCAACATCCCCCAACTTAAATGAAACAATGTCCTCAATGTTTAAGACTCAAAATTGAATGGAGATTAGCTAAAAAGTGTAGAATACACCCGATTAGTGATATAGGTAGCTCGCTAAGCACCAAAGATGGTAACCTGAAATGACAAAATGAATCTAACCTCCAAACAAAAACAAATAAAACAACAACAAAAAAAAAAAAAAAAAAGAAAATAAAAAAAACAAAAATAAAACAAAACAAATAAAGAAAAGAATATACCTACGGGGTGTGATCAAGGTTAATGGACTGGATCCACAAGTGGAATGTCTTCCACTTTCGAAACTGCCTATCATTTAAAACTTTAAGGCGTTGACCATTTACTTTAAAGATTCGACCATCCTTAGGATCCTCTATTTCTACCGCCTCATGGGCAAAAACATTCTTCACTATAAAATGGTCGGTCCACCTAGACCGAAGTTTTCTTGGATGCTTATGGAGTTTAGAATCATATAAGAACAGTTGATTATTAGGCTTAAACGTTTTTCTCAAAATATTTTTATCATGAAATGCTTTCATTTTAGCCTTATAGATTCTAGAGTAGGCATCATTTCTCAATTCCTCTAACTCGGTCAATTGAAATTTTCTAAGCTTACCTACTTTTCCTATGTCAAAATTGAAATACTTGATGACCCAATAAGCTCGATGCTCAAGCTCCACAGGTAAGTGGCAAGGCTTTACAAAAACAAGCCTATAAAGTGGCATGCCTAAGGGAGTTTTGAAAGCTGTACGGTAGGTCCAAAGCGCATCAACTAGTCTCAAAGACCAATCTTTGTGATTCAGGTTGACTATTTTTTCTAAAATTTGCTTAATTTTTCTATTTGCAAGTTCTACCTGTCCACTTGTCATGGGGTGGTAGGCAGTTAAGATCTTATGTACCACCCCATATTTTTTCATCAAAGCCTCAAAAGAACGATTGCAAAAATGTGTACCCTGGTCACTAATGATAGCACATGGTGTACCAAATCGAGATAACACATTCTATTTGAGAAAGTTAATGATTGTCTTATTATCATTGCTCCTGCAAACTACTGCCTCTGCCTATTTTGACACATAATCTACTGCTACAATAATATATTGATATCTAAAAGAATGAGGAAATAGTCCCATAAAATCAATGTCCCAACAATAAAAAATTTCAATCACTAAAATTGGGTTTAAGGGTATCACATTACGATGAGATATTAACTCCTAACTTTTGACACTTTTCATATGAGCGACAATAAATGCTTACATCCTTAAACAAGGTGAGCCAATAAAATTCACACTGAATAATTTTTGCAGCGATTTTTTTCATTGAAAAGTGACCCCCACAAGCTTGTGAGTGACAAAATTCAAAGACGCTAGCAATCTCTTCATCAAGGATGTAATGCCTTAAAATTTGATCATGACAGTATTTGAAAAGAAAAGGGTCATGCCAATAAAAATTACATACCTCAGTCATGAACTTCCTCTTATCTTGAGCACTTCAATCCATTGGTATATCATCTGCAGCCAAATAATTCACAATATGAGCAAACCATGGTAGAGAAGTAATAGAAAATACATGCTCATCGAGAAAATCATCCCTGATTGACAGGTGGTAAGAGGCGTCCTCAAATGTGAGCCTCGAGAGATGGTCAACCATTACGTTCTGCACTTCTTTCTTGTCTTTGATGGTTATGTCAAATTCTTGTAAAAGTAAAATTCATTGTATTAGTCACGCCTTAGCATCCTTTTTTGTAAGAAGGTACTTAAGAGCTGTATGATCTTGGAAAATAATAAAAAGAGAACCAATCAAGTAAGCACAAAACTTATCTAAAGCAAACACTACAGCTAGCAACTTTTTTTAAATAGTAGAGTAATTCATCTTAGCACTACTTAAAGCTCTACTAGCATAATAGATGAAAAAAGGCTTCCCCTCCTTTCCCTGTCCAAGAATAGTACCTACAACAAAATCACTAGCAACACACATGATCTCGAAAGATAAAGTCCAATCAGGTGACTGCATTATTGGTGCTGAGCTAATCTTGCTAATTAGTGTTTCAAAGGTCTCTTGAAAAGCTTGTGTCCACTCAAATGGGGCATATTTGTTGGATTGTTAAAAGATGTGCAAGTGTACACAGTCAAACAAGTAACAAAGTATGAGTAAAGATCGTTCCCACGAGGATTTAATTGTATTGAATACAAATTCTAGATTTAACCTTTCCTATTTAACGTAATAAAATAAAGAGAAATTTTTAAGCATGTGAAGTAAATGGAGTAATGAGGTATCAGAGCAGTAAGTAATAAATGCAATAAATTAATAAAAGTGATAAATGAGTGTTTTAAAACAGAGATGGAAACAGCTAGGAATTTTAATCCTTTGTAATTCTTAACTTCAGGGTAATGTATGCTTCAGGATGTTACAGCATTTAGCCCAGGAAATGAAATTTGCTCTCCAGCAGTAAAAACTGAGTTCATTAAAAGCTTCTTATTCCTAAGTTCAAATTAATTTCCCTCAGTTGTCAGAGAAGCACATCCAGGTACTTAAAGACTTGAAGGCTATTCCTAGCTCATTCAACACAATTAATTTTTCAATTAATTGTTCTATCTTTATCTTCTAATCAAGTCCACTAACTTAGTTTTTCCAAACGAAATGAGTTGATATTTCAAATTAGTTGATCAGGCTAAACCGAAATTAAACATTAAAGCAGAAAAGAAGAAAATGAATAACATCCATAACATTGGATTATCCTTCAGTACAATTACAAATTCATAAAATCTTAACTAATAGAATTTAGCTCATAATAAGCTTGAAGACAAAGTAAGCAAAAGAAATGGAAAATAAAGGCATGATGCGTAAAAAAATGAAATTACAGATAGGACCAGGAGCTGACAGCTCTGCACAGTACCCAAAAAGCTCTCCTAAAAGCAAGGTCATACTCACTATTTGTACTAGCTCCTAAAATAGGGTTACACTCTCTCTCATGCCTCACTTTTTGGGCTTTTACAAATTCAAATACTAAAATATTTCTTGGCCCAATTCTCAAGTACACATAGCTGCTACATTGTATTCTCTCTCTTCCTTTTAAGCACAACGCAACAGGTATTTTGTCTTCTAGTGGGCAAGAGCTGAGTTGGAAATGATTTTATCTTATAGTGACTCGCTCCCCAAAGTCAAAAAGATTCCAAAACATCCCAGAGCAATTCCTTCAGCAATTACACTTTTAAAACCTGCTCAAAACTAAATCAAACCTTCAACAATAACATATCAGAATTTACAGCTTTTCGCAATTAATCAGATTAACACAGATATTTACTCAATCAAACAAAACTTGAAGTTCTTCTCCAAAATTGATTAAAACAAGAACAATGATTAAGCTAAAAGGATAGTAATAACTCTTATTTCTAAGAGTTATCACACCCCCAAACTTGAATCATTGCTTGTCCTCAAGTAATGACATTCAACAAGCATTAACAAAACAAAATCAGAATAGTATAAGCAAAGTCCATGACAATCCTCAGATGCATTTTTCAGAATTATGCTCAACATAAAATACCATTTTCTTAATCACTTTCTATAGTGTGTGTGTGATTTCCCTAAGCTCTCAACTTAGTTTTAGCAAGGAACTCCAACCAAACCACCTCTCAACAGAGTCTTACGTGCATTTTCCAAATATCCTTTGGATGTAAGGGTGAAGACTCACCAGATTATCTTCCTAAGAACAGGAGCTTAACATATTATTGGGTTTGTCATATCGCTCAATTCACTCTACTTTATGTTCTGTGTTGATGTTTCACTCAATCATCATTCACATGCAACTTTATCATATGCTTGACAAATTTCTATCAATCAAAAGCATATACACAAATTGCACATAACAGGAGGACTTTAATGGGTTGTAATGAGGCTAAGGTTCGGGTGTGGAATTTTTGGAAAGTAGCTAACTTAGGTGGAGTTCAAGATCTTTGTCAAAATTACCCACCCCCAAACTTAGACATTTCTGTATTTTTACCCATATTTCTGGTAACAAGGGGGAAGTTTTTTTTTTCATTGGGAGGAAAGGCAGAGGCAGCAGCTTTAGTGCAACATATTCTGTAGCTTTTCACTTTTTTATATTGTTCCCTTGATAATTTGCTCTTTCCTCCCTTTTTATTGCATCGGCACCCTACCCCCAAACTTATACTGTTGGTTGTCCTCAACCATTGTGGTCAGGACCTATAATTACGTAACACTTTGACACAGTCCTAAACTCCACCTAAACAGGATAGTACATTATTTTTCAGGGAATTTGAGCTTGTAATGTGGCTTATCACCAACAAAAAAGTCTTAGGCTCAAAGGGGTTCACAAAGGGTAATACTTGAGGGTTGGCCTTTTAAGTCTCAGTATTTAAAACAAGAACAGTGCCTCAAGTCAGTTTGTGTGCAACAGTGAAATATGCAATCAATCACAGAAATAAGTCAAGTTCTGCAGAGAAAACACATGAATGGAATGCATGATGAACAAAATCTGTTGAAGCCCAAAAGCTCACAGGATTGATGCTGTAGAGTGCTACAACACCACATTTAGTCTCACTTACCCCCAAACTTAGGTTGAAATCTAATTTAGACCTCACCCTCTCTTCCTTGGACAAGGGTCTTTGCAACCTAATTCCCCCCAATTGATTGGTGACTTTTGAAAGAAGTCATTCTTTTAAGTCCATTTTGAGCTAGGGATTGTGTGGTGAGAAAGGATTAATTCAAGGTATTAATGTATTTTACATGCAGTAAGGTAAAACTTGCCTTCATCAGATGCACATAGACAACAAACACCATTCTTTCATTAACATTTTTTTAAAAGGCCCCCATTGGTCATTAAGCCTACTATATTTAAACAGTGGAGGCAGACAATACTACAATTTTAAAAACAGAAATTAAAACAAATTAAAACAAACTAAAGAAAGATCAACGAAAATCCTGGTCGTCTGATGTTGCAGCATGCTGCAGCACCTTGGGTGTTTTTTCTTGCTCAAGGCTGAGCCAATCTTGCACTGCTCCTTCTGCTGCCAGATCTGGCTATCTGCTTTATTGTTGGCTTGTTTGTTGCTGGAATCTCCTTGGTAATGGCCAACTTAGCACTTCTTTCTTTTTCAGCGTCATCCTCCTCCTCCCCTCCACCAGCTCTTGGTTGAGCCTTAGAGACTGTTAAAGCCTTGAGTTTCCCAGCTCTTCCTATAATAGGCATATTATCTTCAGAGTCCTCACTGGGTGCAGTGGGAGTCTCCTTAGCATCTATATCAATTCTGTTTTTTTTTTCTAATCATGGGGGGAGCTCTGTGCTTGATTCTACCCTTCTTTGGTGGATGGGGGCCTTCTGGTACTTTATCAACTATCTTTTCTTTTCCTCTCTTGGACCCGCTTGGTTGAACTAGAGGTGGTGTTGGATCTATGGGTGGTGGTCGTGGTGTCCAGTCAGAACTAACTTCATTGTTATTCACTGAGTGCTCACTAGTAGGGGGATTCACAGGAGGGATTTCAGGGTCTTGTTCTGGTGCAAGAGGGTTAGCAGGTGCAGTTCCCTTTGCAGGGTTGGTTTGTTTCTTGGGTTCAGGGGGAAAGTACTGGAATGGTTCAAAGATCGCTTCAGGAAACAGGGGAGGGTAGCTACCTTGTCTCAGCTTGTTGATTCCAAGGGTCCTTTGCATCCACAGATGTTGCTCTTTGGAAAATTCCTAGAAGAGTTGCTGCTGCCCAGATGGAGGAACTGAACCTTGCACCTTTGATACTGATGCCCCAAAACATTTGATAGCCAGCCAATCTATGGCCCCCTTGTTGTCCATAATTTCATCTTCAGACAGGGTCTTTGTTCTACATTTCAAACATAAATTAGTGATTAAGGAGGGGAAAAACAATAGTCCCTTCTTTTTGAATGCGCAGGCAATAATTTCCCTCTCAATCAGTTATCCTACATCCACCTTCTTCTTCTTCAGAATGCAATACAAGAGGACTAACCTCTCCTTGTTTACTATTTCTAAGTGCGCGGTGGGAAGAATCTTGGTTCTGATGACATGATACCAAACTTTGGCCAAGGGGGTGAGATCAGGCCTGGCTATTTTCCAATTCTCATCTGTCTGAATCCAGTCTGCCCCTTCCACCGTGACTTCCCTCATCATATCATTCAGCTCTGTTTCTTCAGCACTCTTCAATAGAGTCAGGTATTCATCCTCAACATCTTTCAAGCCCCACGTTCTATTCAACGTGGCAGCAGAGAACGACACCTTTGAACCCCTCACTATGACATATTTTTGCTGTGGTGAGGTCAGATTGGCATAAAATTCATGCACAAAAGGGATTATGAGTTCTCTCGGGTGAGTCATGTAACATCCCAAAATTTCTGTATCTCTTAAACAAGTAATTTGACAAGCAATGTAATTTTACCGTTTAGTAATTTCGTAACGTAAAATTATTTTGATTATTCCGTCAACGTATTTGATTGTTTTGAGTGATTGACTCCGTGTCGAAAAATAAAAATTTTCTACGGTAGGAAAACTTTACGTAATTTAATTTTTACCGTTAGGTAATTATTTTACGTAATCGATTTGATATTTGTGCATTTTCTAATTTTTGATTTTTGTGGATGATTATATTTTTTGATCGTATGTGGGCCCATGTGGTCCTATGTGGGCCAGTGTGACCTTACGTGGGCCTGTTGGTCCCATAAAGCAAAAAATTTTTATGCATGTAAAAATTTGTCTTGTTTAGACGGAGACAGGATCTTACTAAACTGAATCCGAAACGCTTTAGAAAATTTCTTGTCAGATCGTATTTTATATCTTGTATTTAATTATCGGATGATAAAAATACAAGAAAAATATTATTTGTATGATACAAGAATAAATATTATATTTGCGTAGTCAACAAAGAGAGCTTGACTTGATTTATACCCTTGGATGAAAATACTTAGTTTGAATATTAACCATTGATTTAATCAAAGGTTAAGAAACAAACTTAATAAAGAAGCCTTGGATAATAACCATTGATTTAATCAATGGTGTGAGAATAAGCTTGGTTAGGAAGACTTTGATATCAACCATAGATGTAATCAAAGGTGTAGAATTGGTCTTGAAAAATGACAAAGACCATTTATAACCATTGGATTTAGATTAAATCAAGGGTGTAGATTTAATCTTAAAAAGTAACAAAGACCATTTATGACCATTGGATGTTAATTTAATCAATGGTGAAGATTTAGTCTTAAAAAGTGACAAAGACTAATTATAACCCTTGGATTAAAAGTTAGAAGGAGCAATCTTGACCCTTAATTTTGGAGACACATCCAATGACTAGAATTTAAAGGACAAAAATCCAATGGCCTAGATTTATTCTTCTAAAATTAAAAATCTACCTAAATCCTAACCATTGAATTAATCAATGGCTAGAAATGCTTCAAATGGTGGCAAATAATGAAGACAACTTTATTGAATGCATTAAGAAGAGAAGGTGATGGTTTTGGAGTGTTTAGAAGACAAAGTTAAGACAAAATTTATGTCATTTTTGCATGTCTTGGTCAATGTTTCATCATAATTGATCATTATTGATCAATTTGCACTCAAGGAAAATGCATTGGAGGAGCTACGAAATTGAGAAGCTTTAGGACATAGGCAAAAGTTTGAAGACCATTATTGTCATCCTTGGTCATCATTAGACATTTTCAAGAAGCTAAGTTCTGCTTTTTTCTCCATTTCTCTCCTTCTTCATGTTTTGGCCAAGCACTCCAAGAGCACCTTCCATCACTCAAAAATTTCATCCAACTTGATTTTCTAAACCTAAACATCATTCTAAGAACATCTCTAGTTATGAGTTTTTCCAAAATCATTCATCTTGATCTTCAAATTCAAGCTTCAAGTTTCTATCAAAAATCAAAAATTTCATCTTTGTTCTTCAAGAGATATCATTCGGTCAAAACCCCTAAATTCACCATCCAATCTCTTTTAATTTCATCCAACCTTAGATCTTGAATCTCCATGATATTCTAGGCAACTTTCATGTTGAAGACTTCTTCTAAATCATTCATCTTCAAGGAGTTTTTCTAAGAGCAAAGTTCTAAGGTTTTTGAGGTGAAGTATAAGGAAACTTCATTTCTTCTCTCTTTTTCATGATCTAAACCATGTTTGATCCATGGTTTTCTCAATCAAGCTTAGTATACTAATTTTTATGTATTTTGTTTTGTATTTGAGAAGCCCTTGGTGGTGAAGGACTTGGAAAAAGAAGCAAATCAAGAAGCTTTTGAGGATCTTCAAGAGTAAGAGGAGATCCATCTCACCAACCAAGCATGGTGGTGAGAGATGGTATTTTATTTGATGGATGTGGAATCCATGTGAGGATTCATATCCATGGTCATGTAATTAATTTGTGGGTGTTTATGAGCTTTGATTAATTTTCTATGCTTGATATGCTTTGCATGATTTTATAGCTTTGATGATATGTTTGATATGCTATACATGTTTTTATGGCTTTGATGGTATGCTTATATTATTTATGATGAAATATATATGTATATGCCATGACTTGATGGTGGAAAGGAAATTGATTTTTGGCTCCAAAAGCCAAGGAAAAGCTATGGTTTTGATGCCCTTGATTAGGGTTCATGTTGAAAATTTTTCAAGAATAAGGAAATTGATTTGTTTAATGAAAATTATGAAGTGGAGAAAAATGAATTTTCTTGGTTCTAAAGGCTATGGAATTTTCGGCCAAGACACCTCAACATAGGTGTTTATAACTTAATATTTTTTTATGGAAGAATAAAAATTGGATTGATTTGAAAAAGCATGGAAAATAAACAAAGGGTTTGTTTTTCAAGAAGAACAAGAACATGGTTTTTGAGGAATTTTTATTGATTTATTTTGTGTAAAAAGTCTCTAAGTGTTTTACTAAACATGAGATTTAAATGAAAATAAGCAATGATGATTTTAAGGATTTGCAAAGAAAGTGAAAAAGGATTTGTAAAGAAAGTGAAAGTGGATTTGCAAAGAAAGTGAAAAATTGAAAATGAACAAATGATTTGATTTTCAAAGACTATGAGTCTTACGTTTTTGTAAAGGATTTTTAATGGTTTTGTTTGTGTAAAACCATATCAATTTAAAAGGAAAAATATTTGATGGTTTCAATAGTCAAGTCCACGTTTTTTTTAAAAAGCTTGTAATGTCTTGATTTTTATGAACAAAGTGATTTTTCAAAGTGAAAACGTAACTTGATTTAATACAAGGAATTTGGAAAGGGAATCAGAGTGTTTTTATCACTTGAGAGAATTTTGTAAACAAAAGACAAAGAGAAACATGTTTGAACTTCAATTTATTTTGAAGAATTGATTTTAAAATTGATTTGAGAAAAATGAAGAATATAATGGTGTTTTGAAAATTTACTAACGTATAATTGATTTTCGAGTTTTGAAGTACGTTAGGAAATTCTTGAAGTTTTGAAACGTTGATTTTTGTGGATTATATTTTGGAAAAGGATTTCTTGAGTAAAGAAATGTGAAAAAAGATTTTCTTGAGTAAAGAAATGTGAAAAATGAAATACAAAGTTATATTATTTTGAGAAAAGTTGAAAAGGAATTTTTGAAGGTTAAGAAATATTTTTTGTAATGAAATTGTGATGAAAAATGTTTTACGATCTTAAAAATGTGATTTTTAAGCTTCGCAATTTTGAACAATGTGTTAAAAATGATATTGATTTATTTAAGTCCAAAATAATGTTTGGAATATTGAGGAATATTTTATGTGATTGAAAAATATTAAAAAATATTTTACGTATCTTAAAAACAATTTGAAATACAAGAAATATTTCTACGCGATTTTAAATACGTTAAAATATTTCTACACGATTTGAATTACGTTTAAATATTTTACGTAATCTGAATTACTATTGAAAAATCACTACGTGATGGAAAAGTGATGAATTATTTTTACGTGATTGTGAAAATAGCGAAAAATCGTTATGTGATTTGAAAAGTGTTTTAAATATTTTGAGAATAACGGAAAATGATTTATGCGACTTAAAAGAATGATTTTTAAGTTACGTGATTTTGAAACAGTGGAAAAATACTATGCGATTTTGAGAAACGATATTTTTACGCGATTAAGAAAAACGTTAAAAAATTAGTACGTGTTTTAAAAGTGCAAATGTAAGAGTTGCGGTATTTTGAAAACGTAATGTAAAAATGTCATCATTGTGAAAAACGTAATGTGTTGCAAATAATAAGATTATTGTGAAAATATAACGAAACGTTTTAGAATTTTGAAAACGTAACATAAGTGTTACGATATTTTGAAAACGTAATATAAACATTTTGGAATTGTGAAAACGTAATAGAAACGTTTTGGAATTATGAAAATGAAACAGAAATATTACGCAATTTTGAAAACATGACGAAAGTGTTTTATAACTATGAAAATGTGATAACATGATTTTTCTTGTTGAAAATACAAAGATAATTTGGTGCATTTTATATGCATTGGAAGGAGATGCTTGTGATTGGATTTGGTGCATTATACATGCATTGGGAAAAATATGCGTCGAGGCATATGATACATTGAACAAATGAAATTGAAAAGATTTGGCCCTTTGGGGTTGGAGTTGCACCTGATATATTCGTGCATTGTATATAATTGGTTGTGGTTGAAGAGGAATGAGAATTGATAGTGAGGTCTATGATGGATCTTGGGAGCGTCCGAGGCGCGGCGATCGACCAGTGGACAGCTGGTGAGTACCCTCTGCCACTTAGCGATGCAGTCCGTTGCAACGCATTGACGATACCCGACAAGAACACGATTCTTTTCAACAACTGGAAGATTGTCTTTGGGCTAAGGCTGACAATTGACAGAGCATTCTCCTCGAAATTGTGAAAACCTCCATGGAGTTGTTTTTGGAAAACTGAGTCTATGTGCACATGCATAACATATGCATAAATTTGAGTGTCCATATCTATATGATATATATTAATTGAGGAATATTGGCTATGACAATTGTTTTGAAATACTTGGATGATGATGATGATAATCATGTTGATGGCATTATTGTGATTATTGTGTGATGATAATAATGTTAATAGTATGATGATGATAGTTGATTAATGTTGAGTGCATTATTGAAATTCGTATGACATATCCGTATGATATTGCTTGTTTGTGTTATCTCCGTGTCTCTTAGCCATGTTGGTATTGGCGTAGGTGATCTCACCTCTTTGTTATGTTGTTTCTTTGTGTCAGACTTGTTAAAATAAAATAATAGAAGGATCGAGTTGTCTTAGACATAACTAGGCGATGGATACTCTGAGATTGGTGACAACAATAAGGAGTGGACATTCAGGACTCGAAGGTGTGCAGTGTTGACAAAGAACAGATGTAGAACAGATGTTTAATGCAACAAGATGGATACACAATAGAATAAGTATGTTAAGTTTTAACGTTAGTGTTGTACCGTGCTATTAAGTAAGACCCGTCATGGGGTTTGCTACTGTTAAAAAAAGAAGAAGAGTCTGTTAGTTTTATATTTCTCTTTAAATTATGAGATATTAATTAGTGTCAATATTGCATAATGAATAGTTGAAATATGATTTTCAATATTACCTAATATTTTCAGTAAGTTTATGTTTCAGTAAGAAAGAAATTTTAAAACCCATATTTTATAACTCAAACTTTGTGCGAACTTCTTTTCAGATTATGAGTCGGGAGTCAGACATGTGATACCCTAGGGAGGGTGTTACAAGTCACGAACTTCTTCCAATTGTGATTGTCTATGAGCTCAGCAACATCCTCCGTGAGCCCATAATGAGGGGAGTCCAGAAGGAAGAAACCCTTCTCCAGATGGAAGTTCTGCTTCTTGATTTCCCTCTCGAACTTTAATCTCCCTTCTTCATCCACAAAACGCAGATCGGTCTCCTCACCGGAAGAGGATGAAATGGCGGTAACGGACTTTTTGGAAGACTGAGCTTGTGCTTTACCCATGGTATATGAAATGGTAGAAAAAAGGATTTGGTTGATGGTGATAGACAGAGACAGGTGAGACAGAAAGTGCGAGTGGGGTTGCGTGTGGGGTTAAGGCAGAGAAGACAGTGGCTTTAATAGAGAGAAAGGGAGATTGAGGTGAGAGGTTAAGGATGGGTGTGAGTGGTGGAGAAAAAATGTGGCATTAAGTGAGTGAGTAGAGGCAAGTTACATTCCTACGATTTCTGAAACCTTTCCTTGTTCACTAACTCTTCAACTCTTGAATTTGGAAATTCAAAAAGTATTACAGTTGAACATGGGCTCTTGTGCTTGTCCAAACTGTCACCACTAATAACACTGTTAACTGGGCCTGATGTTACCACACACTACCCTTTCCAGCACAACCTTGGGCTTAGAATGCTCTAGTCTGTAAACACATGTTAACAACATTTGTATATTTATTAAACTAAACTAACCCATTTTAACTGAAATTCAAAAGACAATGTAAAGGATATAAAGCTGGGCTGCCTCCCAGTAGCGCTTGGTTTAATGTCCTCAGCCTTACTCCACACTGGTGGCTAAGGATCTGAAAGATGAATGGTGGCCTTCATTCTTGCATACGGCTCACCCCAATATTGCTTCACCCTTTGGCCATTCACCTTGAACTCTCTTCCAGAACTTTCCTCCAACAAATCCACAGCTCCATGAGGGTGCATTTTGACCAATTTAAATGGTCCAAACCACCTTGATTTCAACTTCCGATGGAACAATTTTAATCTGGAATTAAATAAGAGCACTTGCATGCCTTCAACTAATTCCTTGGATTGGATTTTCTGATCATGCCATACTTTGACCTTGCTCTTATATACTTCAGCATTTTCATAAGAAAAGAGCCTGAACTCTTCAAGTTCATTCAGCTACAGTAACCTTGCTTCTCCAGTTGCTTGTGCGTCAAGATTCAACTTCTTCATGGCCCAAAAAGCCTTGTGTTTCAGCTTTATTGGTAAATGGCAAGCCTTGCCATAAACCAATCTGTAAGGGGACATGTCAGTGGGGGCCTTGAATGTCGTTCTGTAGGCCCAGAGAGCATCATCTAAGTGCACAGACCAGTCCTTCCTGGAAGGATTCACCATTTTTTCAAGGATTCTTTTGATCTCTCTGTTGGACCCTTCAGCTTGTCCACTGGTCTAAGGATGATAGGCAGTAGCCACTTTATGTTTCACTCCATATTTTGCAAGCCAATTAGCAAATAGCTTGTTGCAAAAATGTGTCCCTTCATTACTGATTATAGCTCGAGGAGTGCCAAATTTGGTAAATATGTTCTTGTGCAGGAATTTTGTGACTACCCTAGCATCATTGAAAGGCAATGCTACTGCTTCTACCCATTTAGAGACATAGTCTACTGCAACTAAGATGTAGGCATTTCCGTAAGATATAGGGAATGGTCCCATAAAATCTATTCCCCATACATCAAACAATTCAATCTCTAAAATAGTGTTGAGTGGCAGTTCTTGTCTGTTGGAAATATTCCCCACCCTCTGACATCTATCACAATTCTTGGCAAACTCTTGAGCATCTCTGAACAAAGTGGGCCAAAAGTACCCCGATTGCAGGACCTTTGCAGCTGTTCTTTTTCCTCCAAAGTGACCACCATAAGGAGCTGTATGGCAATCACTAAGGATAGCTTGCATTTCTTCCTCAGCAGCACATCTCCTCATGATCTGGTCTTGGCACCTTTTGTACAGAAAAGGTTCATCCCAGTAAAAGTGTTTAACTTGATGCAGAAACCTCCTTTTCTGTTGAGAGTTCATTTCTACTGGAATTACACCACTGACCAGAAAATTCACAATGTTTGCGTACCAGGGTGCTGCAGCATCTTTAATCAGTAAAAGGTGTTTATCAGGAAAATTTTCTTTAATTTCTCCTTGAGGCTTGGTTTCTCCTTTCTCAACAATTCTGGAGAGATGATCAGCTACCTAATTTTCAATTCCCTTCTTGTCTTTGATCTTCAAATCAAATTCTTGAAGCAAGAGCACCCATCTGATAAGCCTTGGCTTTGCATCCTTCTTGTCAATGAGATACTTGATGGCTGCATGATCTGTGTATACCACTACTTTGGTTCCCACCAGATATGGTCTGAACTTGTCAAACGCAAATACAACTGCCAACAATTCTTTTTCTGTAGTGGTGTAGTTGATCTGAGCATCAATGAGAGTCTTGCTAGCATAATAGATAGTATGGAAGATCTTGTTATGCCTCTGACCTAGCACAGCTCCCACTGCAAAATCACTTGCATCACACATCAATTCAAATGGCTTCTCCCAATCCGGAGCTACTATTACAGGGGCAGTGATCAGAGCCTTCTTCAAAGTTTCAAAAGCTGATAAACACTCTTCTGTGAATTTAAATGCACTATCATGCTCCAGCAGTTTGCACAGTGGCTTGGATATTCTAGAGAAGTCTTTGATGAATCTCCTATAAAACCCAGCATGTCCTAGAAAGCTTCTGATGCCCTTGACAGAATTGGGTGGGGAGAGTTTTTCAATCACCTCAATCTTAGCTTTGTCCACCTCTAAGCCTTTCTTTGACACTTTGTGGCCTAGTACAATGCCTTCTTTGACCATGAAATGACACTTCTCTCAATTCAGAACTAATTTGGTTTCCTCACATCTGTCCAACACCTGCTCTAAATTGTTTAAGCATCCCATGAATGAATATCCAAAAACTGAGAAATCATCCATGAAAATTTCTATAGTCTTCTCAATAAAGTCAGAAAAGATGGCCATCATGCACCTCTGAAAAGTTACTGGAGCATTGCAGAGCCCAAAAGGCATTCTTCTGAAAGCAAATGTACCATAGGGACAAGTGAAAGTAGTCTTCTGCTGATCTTTGGGTGCTACTGCTATCTGATTGTAACCAGAATAGCCATCCAGAAAGCAATAAAACTCTTTCCCAGACAACCTATCAAGCACCTGATTAATGAATGGTAATGGAAAATGATCCTTCCTTGTGGCCTTGTTGAACTTTCTATAATCTATGCATATCCTCCAACCTGTGATTGTTCTTGTAGGAATCAGCTCATTCTTCTCATTTTTCACTACAGTAACTCCTCCTTTCTTTGGAATGCACTGCACAGGACTTACCCACACGCTATCTGAAATGGGGTAGATGATTCCTGCATCAAGCCATTTAATGATCTCCCTTTTCACCACTTTTTTCATAATCGAGTTTAATCTTCTCTGGCCTTCAATACTGTTCTTGGTATCTTCCTCTAATAGAATTTTGTGCATACAAAGGCTAGGACTGATTCCTCTAATGTCTGTCGTTTGTCATCTAATAGCTTTCTTGTGCTTCTTCAAAAGTGAAATAAGACTACTTTCTTGCTCAAAAGTTAAGAAGGAAGAGATGATGATAGGAAGAGTTTCCTTTTCTCCAAGATAAGCATACTTCAAATGAGAAGGTAGTTGCTTTAATTCAAGGGTGGGAGGTCTTTCAATAGAGGGTACATTCTCCTTGAAGGTGTCTGCAGATACATCTAAGGATTCATATTTTTTGATCCAATATCTGTGTGCCAAATTCCCTTCAACTAGCTGCTTTAACTTTTCATTTCCAAAATCAGTTTCCTTATTCAGTTCAGACTCATGCTCTAAGTCTTGCCCTGATGCTATTAATTGCTCTTGCACAAGGGAATCAATATCAGTAATAACAGAACAACTTTCCATCTCTTCATCAGGATAGTGTAATGCATTAAAAACATTGAAAGTTACTTGCTGATCATTCACCCTCATAGTAAGCTCTCCTTTCTACATATCTATCAATGTTCTTCCAGTTGCCAGGAAGGGTCTTCCAAGGATGATTGGAACTTCCTAGTCAGCCTCAAAGTCTAGAATAATAAAATCTACTGGAAATACAAAACCTATCCACTTTGATTAGAACATCCTCAATCTTTCCTTCTGGGTAAGCAATAGACATATCAGCAAGTTGCAAAGTCACAGTGGTAGGCCTAGCTTCACCAATTTTCAGTTGCTTGAAAATGGACATAGGCATCAGATTAATACTTGCTCCAAGATCACATAAGGCTTTTTCACAATAAGTATTTCCTATAGAACAGGGGATAGTAAAGCTGCCTGGATCTTTCATTTTCTGAGGAACTTTACTTTGCAATAGCTGGCTGCACTCCTTTGTCATTACCACTGTCTCGAATTCTCCCAATCTCTTTCTCTTAGTAAGGATGTCCTTCATAAATTTGGTGTAGTTGGGCATCTGCTGTAGAGCTTCAACTAGAGGTATGTTAATGTGCAACTGCTTCAGAATTTTCAGAAACTTATTGAATTGCTTCTCTTGAGCTGCCCTCTTCAACCTCTGTGGAAATGGAGGAGGTGGCCTCTCTGGAATCAGCTTGGGCTCATCCACTTAGGAATGACTTGCTCTATATCTTCAGGCAGTGGAGCCGATTCATGCTTAGGCTCCTCTGTTTCAGCTGGTTCAGTTGTCTTTGTTCCCTACTGCTTAGATGCTATAGCATCCTGTAGCTCTTTACCACTTCTCAGGGTAGGTCTGTTAGCTAATGCATTGGCCAACTGACCTACTTGGTTCTCCAAGTTTCTTACAGCAGCTCCTTGATTCTGGATTTGAACTTTAGTTTCAGCCATGAAAGTTTTCAATATAGCTTCCAAAGATGATTCCTTTGTAGGAGCATGGTTCTGCTGCTGCTGACTGTTCTGTTGCTGTTGTTGGTATTGTGGAAAAGCATAACCAGCTAGAGGATTCAGAGTGTTGTTGTGATTACTGTAGCTGAAATTAGGATGTTGCTTCCAGCCAGGATTAAAAGTATTAGAGAAAGAACTGTTCCTTCTATTTCCCACATAATTCACTGACACTGGATTCAGGACATTCTTCAAATTGATGCCTTCCTCCACAGAAAACACAAGCTACTGAATTTACTAGAGCCATAGTAGGTTTAACCATAACAGGTTCTTTACTGGTGTTAGCCGCAGTTAAATTTTTCAGCATGTTGGTAATGGCAGCAAGCTGAGCAGACATAGCAGTTATCTCCTTCACTTCATGAACACTAGCCATACCTTTAGAAGAAGTTGCTCTGCTAGTTGGCCACTGATAACTATTGGTAGCTATGCTCTCTATTAGCTCATAAGCTTCATTATAAGACTTAGTCAACAGAGCACCTCCAGAAGAGGCATCCAACATCAACCTTGAAGGAGGTAATAATCCATTGTAGAAAGTTTCCATTTGAATACATACATGAATGCCATGATGAGGGCACTTTTTCAACAGATCTTTAAGCCTCTCCCATGCTTCATACAGTGATTCATCATCATTCTGCCTAAAGGAAGTAATGTCATTCCTCATTCTGGCATTTTTAGTGGGAGGAAAGTATTTTGTCAGGAACCTTTCAGCCAATCCATTCTAAGAAGTAATCGAATTGGGTTCCAAAGAGTTCAACCAGGTCTTTGCTCTGTCCCTCAGTGAATAAGGGAAGAGTCTTAATTTGAATGCATCATCACTTACTCCAGGGATCTTGAAATTGCTAGCCACTTCCAGCAATTGCCTTAAATGCAAATGAGGATCTTCAGTAGGAGCACCACTGAACTGCCCAACAGTTTGAAGCATTTGAAACATCATAGGCTTGAATTCAAACTGCTGGGCAGTTATTTCTGGCCTCACTATCCCAGTATTCATTGTTTGGGGATCAAAGACTGCATAGTCCCAGATGGACCTCTCTCTGTCATTTGCTATGTCGATCATACTAGGCTGCTCCTCATCATTTAAGAAAAGATCAGCCCTGAAGCCTAACTCAGAATGTTGGGTTTGAGCACGTTGTTCCTTGGTTCTCTTCCTTAACCTCTTAGCTGTTTTCTCTATCTCCAAGTTAATTTGAAACGCGGGTGACCCGGGTTTGATCCCCGGCAACGGCGCCAAAAACTTGTTGGATTGTTAAAAGATGTGCAAGTGTACACAGTCAAACAAGTAATAAAGTGTGAGTAAAGATCGTTCCCACAAGGATTTAATTATATTGAATACAAATTCGAGATTTAACCTTTCCTATTTAACGTAATAAAATAAAGAGAAATTTTAAAGCATGTAAAGTAAATGAAGTAATGAGGTATCAGGGTAGTAAGTAATAAATGCAAGGAATTAATAAAAGCAACAAATGAGTGTTTTAAAACAGAGATGGAAACAACTAGGATTCTAATCCTTTATAATTCTTAACTTCAGGGTAATGTATGCTTCAGGATGCTATAACATTTAGCTCAGGAAATGAAATTTGCTCTCCAGCAGTAAAAACTGAGTTCATTAAAAGCTTCTTATTCCTAAGTTCAAATTAATTTCTCTCAGTTGTCAGATGATGATCACATATTTTATACATTAACAAACCCTCATTTTTAGTCATTTACACTCTCCATATACTTAATTGATTAAGCCTAGTTATGTTTTGTAAGTTTGGACTCAAATTGGACTTAATTAATTTTTTCAGCACTATTTTGGTCTTACGCTGTTTCTGTATTTCGGCCATATCTTGAGTTCTAAATGTCTGATAATTATGAATTTTTCCTTTAGGAAAGATAAGAGAGAGCTCTACAACTTTGATGAAGAGCTCAAAGTCTCAATCAGACATCTAGTAGAGCTAATTAGGCTTGGAAGACAGAACATGAGTTTTGTATCTGAAACCTGAATAGTGTACAATAATCAGAGCATAATTCGAGTTTGGGCTTATAAAATAGGTTGAAAATTTGGAATCTAAAAGTTAAGACCCATATCTACAACTTTTATGTTGAACACAAAACTTGATTCGGGCTCCTTGATGGTGATATTGGGTCTGAAAGTCAAAACAGAGGTACTGAAACTGGGCCTGAATAGTCTGTAGTAATTGGGTCATATCTTGGGCTGTAGGACGAATTTTTGGGTGATTCTAGAGCCATTGGAAAAGTTAGACAATTTCCTAGAACTTTCATGAAGACCACTTGGCTCAAAAATGACGAAATCAATGAGTTAAGCAATGAATGATTTCAGAGACAAAGAATCTCAATAATCCAACCACTAATTCAATAATCCAACCACCTAACCAATCATCCAACCACTCTACCCACTAATCCACCTACTCTTAATCATTCTCCTTGTCATTTTGTATCTTACTCCTCTATAAAAGGCACCATGAGCTGGAGTATTGGGCACTTGGTGTTAAGGCTTAGTTTTTACAAGTTTTTGTGGTTATGCTTGTTTGTTGTTTTACTTTGTTGTAATTTTCTCTTGTTCTAAAGTGAAACTATGTTCATCTTTCTCTTCTCTCTTTCTTTCTTATTATCTATGAGTAACTAAATCTTCATCTTGCTTGGGTGAAAGAGTGAAGCTCTTGGTAATGAAATAAGGTTAGATTATTTTATTTCTTGTGCTTAAATGATATATTATTAAATGAACATTATATGTGTTGTATTTTGTTTCTAATCAATTTAGAAACCTTCTTTGTTAATGGAGATCTTGATTTATTGTAGACAATAGGATTAGCACAGTGAATGCTTGAACTCATTTACAAATGTTGGTAGATAATTAAAGGAATCATAATATGATTGCATATATAATTAAACTTTGAATGTTATATTTTCTGATTGGAACCTCCGTTGTGTGTGGATTTCAATTGAGTTATAAAGAGAAATAATCTTACCTTTAATTTATTACCAAGAGTGGATCTCCTAATCCAAGCAACCCTTAAATTCATTTGTGAACTCGTTTTATTACTTTTGGTGTTGTGACAAATCCTTTTCTTACCTCAATTAATTTTTCTTCATCAATTCCCTGTGGATCGACCTCGGACTCCCGAAAAATTTATTACTTGAGACAACCTGCACTTGGGTTTGCATCCTTAAATCCCTCAGTCAAGTTTTTGGGGCCGTTGCCGGGGACTTGATTTGAAGTTTTGATTTATTGAGGTTTGTTTTCTTTAATAAAATCTATTCTCTCTTCTCCCTCACCGGAGCAAAAGATCGGCTTGTCGATCCTTCGGTTTCTTTACTAACTCTCTAACTTACTAACTTGCCAACATACTAACTTTCTAACTTTTATATTTATGTCATTTATTTTTGCTTTTTAATTTTTTATTTATTTTCATCATTTTTTTTCGTCAGTGGGGGTAACTCTCCCTTTTACTTTACGCACTAACTTAGTGGGGAAAACTCTCCCTTTTACTTTTCTGTTATTTATTTTTCCACAATCTAACTTAATGAATTAATATTTCTTCTTCTCTTCTCTTTCGCCGGCTCTGTGGGGCTTTGCCTCTCTCCGGTTTTCATATTTTAAATTTATTTTCTGCTTTTTATTTTTTGTAATTTAATTTTCGCACTTTATTTTTCGCATTTTATTTTTATTTTTATTTTCGTGTGGTAGGTTTATACCACATCCTTCTTAATATTTAATGGTGGGTTACACTACCAGCTTGTACATTATTTTTGTTTATTTTAAGTTATTTATGTATTTATGCTTAATTGGTATCGTGATTTAAATTCAGGCCGTTTAGCCAAAATTAATCCTGGTACTTTATATATTGATTTGTTTGAATCACAATCACACATAATTGATACAATGGCTAACAATGAAAGTGTACATGATGGACATGAAAATCAACCGTTGCGAACCATGCGTAAATATTTGCAACCACCTCGAAGTTCTAGTCCATCATGTTTTATCTTTCCACTCAATGCCAACAATTTTAGATTTAAGTCAGGTATGATTTCTTTACTTCCTAATTTTCATGGTTTAGAATCTAAAAGTCCATATTTACATCTGAAAGAATTTGAGGAAGTATGTATTGCCTTCAATGATCAAAATTGCACTGAAAAGATTATTAAGCTTAAATTGTTTCCTTTTTCTTTAAAAGATAAAGCAAAATCTTGGCTTAACACTTTGAATCCAAGATCAATTGGCACATGGCAAGAAATGCAAGGTGAGTTCTTAAAGAAATTTTTTCCAACACATAAAACCAATGCTATGAAAAGACAAATCTAAAATTTTTCCCAAAATTCAAATGAAGCATATTTTCAATGTTGGGAACGATTTAAAGATTTGTTAAATTCATGTCTACATCATGGTTTTGAAAAATGATGCAGTATAAGCTTCTTTTATGAAGGTTTAACACCTGAAATTAAATAATTTGTGGAAATAATGTGCAATGGTGAGTTTCTGGATAAAGAACCTGATGAAGCTTTAGACTATTTGAACCAGTTGGCTGAAAATTCTCAATCTTGGCATAATACTAACTCTTCTGAAAATTCAATTAGATCTAATCTTGCAAGTTCTAATAAAAGAAAATATCACCTTAGTCAAGAGGAAGATCTAAATGCTAGATTTTCCAGTTTGGCTAGAAAGGTTGAAGCCATGGAATTAAGAAAAGCAAAAGAAATCAAGTCTGTGCAAAATGAAGAAATTTGTGGCATTTGTGATGATTTAGAACACTCAACACATGAATGTTCTAAGATTCCTGTTTTTAAAGAAGTTGTACATGAGCAAGTAAATACAGTGAATAATTTTAACAAGCCATTTACTTCTTTTTTTTCAGATACATATAATACGGGATGGAGAAATCACCCGAACTTCAGCTAGAGGAATAATAATCAGTCACAATTCGTGCAACCACCACCTCCTCAGGCACAACAGGACTCTCAAAATTTTCAAGGATATGCACCTTATGTTCCACCATATAGGAAAAACCTTGAGGAAACATTGCATGCATTCATAGAAAAGCAAGAGGCCATTAATAAACAAAACAATCAAATCATGAATGACATAAAAGACACTCTTGCTAAACTTTCTTCTGCACTCACTATTCACGAGAAAGGGAAATTTCCTTCTCAATCTCAACCAAATCCCAAAGGTCAGTACAGTCTAAATGAGGGGAGTTCAGAAAACTAACAAATGGACTAAGTCAAGTCAGTGATAACTCTTAGGAGTGGAAAGGTTGTTGAAAAACAAATCCCTGAACCTTGTGAGAAAGAAGATGAACCAATTCCCCAAGAAAATGAAGCTGACCAAAAGGAGACCAAACTCTCGCCTTCACCCCCATTTCCTCAAGCATTGAATAATCCAAAGAAATTAGACCTTAACACTGGAATTTTTGAAATTTTGAAACAAGTGAAAATCAATATTCTTCTGTTAAATGTCATCAAACAGATTCCTTCTTATGCCAAATATTTGAAGGACTTGTGCACTGTTAAAAGGAAACTAAATGTGAAAAAGAAAGCATTTTTGGCTGAACAGGTAAGCTCCATTCTTCAGAATAATAACGCGTTGAAATATAAAGATCCTGATTGTCCTACAGTTTCATGCATTATTGGAGAACATAAAATTGAAAAAGCTTTACTTGATCTTGGTGCTAGTGTCAATTTGCTTCCATATTCAGTTTATCAGCAACTTAACTTAGGTGAGTTAAAACCAACTTCTGTAACTCTTCTACTTGCCGATAGATCAATTAAAATTCCAAGAAGAATAGTGGAAGATGTGTTGGTTCAAGTTGATAAATTCATATATCTTGTGGATTTATTATCTTGGATACTGAACCTATGGTTGATAGTTGCAAGTCAATTCCTGTTATTTTAGGCCGTCCATTTTTAGCAACGTCATATGCTTTGATAAATTGCAGAAATGGAGTGGTGAAACTAACATTTGGAAACATGACACTGGATCTCAATGTTTTTAACATGTGCAAGCAACCACAGGAAGTCCTTGATGAAAAGGAGGAAGTTGAAGGAATTGAAGCCACTGTAGATGATCATCTTCAAAAAGGGAGTTCTTCTGACCCATTAGAAGTTTGTTTAATTAATTCATTTGATTTGCTTGATTGTACAGAGGAAATAGAATACAAAGGAAGAAAGCCAAAATTTGAAGAGCTAAAACCCATGAATGATAATACCCATGAAGAAGTACCAACATAGGAACTAAAGCCATTACCTGCTGGGTTGAAGTACACATTTTTGGGAGAAGAGCAAAGGTTTCCAGTGGTAATTTCCTCATATCTTACTGGAGAACAAGAAGAAAAGATGTCGTCTCAATGGATGCACCAAGATAGAAAGAAATTTTTTACAGAGGTGAAATTTTTTTATTGGGATGACTCATACTTGTTCAGATATTATGCGGACCAAATCTTTCGAAGATGTATGCCCGACAGTGAGGTAGGTAGAGTCATTAAATTTTGTCACTCAGAAACATGTGGAGGTCGCTTTTTTTCAAAGAAAATAGCTACAAAAATCTTGCAGTGTGGATTTTATTAGCCCACTTTATTTAAGGACTACTATACTATTTGCAAAAGTTGTGAAAATTGTCAAAAGACAAATCCAATAAAATCCACAGTCAAGACAATTTTGAGAAAATCTTTTGAAATTGATCAAAAAATTCTGCTGTATGATTCTCGCTTGCACCTATTCCCTGAAAAATTGAGATGTAGGTGGAGTGGTCCTTTTGTTGTCAAACACGTGTATCCTCATAGGGCCGTAGATATTGCGAATCCTAGGAATGGTAATGTGTTTAAAGTCAATGGACAAAGGCTCAAACCATTTCTGAAAAAACCAAGTTGATGAGTTCTTTGTGTTGTCGGTAAAGTGGCGGATACGGTACTCCGTGACTCTCAAGTCGGTTTGTCTTTCAGTTTCCTAAAATAACTGAATCTTTCTTCTCCTTTAAAATGGATGTCATTCTTTCAAACCTGAGAAAACATTTTCCTTTTCTCCCTCAAAATGCTCTGAAAAAAATCTACAAAGTTCGATGTTAAAGATTGAGACTATTAATGCACAAAGGTATGCCAGAAGATGTACGCTAGATAATTGAAGCAAAGGTCCGACTAGCAGGTGAGTCTTCAATTTCATTTGACTCATACATGCCAGGTCTTGGAAGAAGTTCGTATTCTAAAAGGAGAAGAGCAAAAAGGTTACAAGTCTATTACAAATGCGGACGATGGAATTGTAACAAGCGATGTCGTACTTTGGAGATGGTTTCCGCAAACAAAGAAGATAAAATTTTCTTCATTAAGAATGGATTGAATAAGGAGTCATTAGATGATATCTTATTGACTCTTGAGGCGCATTCTTGTGGATTAGTGCATCGTGAACTTCTTAATTTGTGGAATCTCTTCAAGGATGAAGAAAAACGCTACAGTCTTGGGAATCTGACTCTAAAAGATCCTGTTTGCCAATTTATAAGAAAATTAGATGAGAAGCTTATCCTCGACTCATAAAAGGCATTTAAGCCGTTACTGGACGTGAAACCAGAGACAGATGTGAGCCATATCCATAACAATTTGTACATATCATCTTCTTCTTCTTCATGTCATCTTTTAAAAAAAAAGAAGAGAAAAAAATTAAAAAAAAATGTTTGAACAAGGGCGATCCGGAAGGAGTACCATGACTTTAATTAGTTATGGAGCCCCAACCTTTGGTTGACTCGTCATTGACTCGGGTGGACCTTTGCACGCTGGTCCTTAAAAAAGTTCGTGAGTGTCTACTGCACTGGTGACACGCAGTATAAAGATATATCACTACTACACTCATAGCGCACAGTATAAAGATACGCCATGAAAGTTATACATACAGGTATATCATCATTTGCTATTATATCTCTTTTATCTTTATATGATTTTGCTGTATTTTGGTTTTGGACAGACGATCCTTTGAGCAGGGTCCTTCAGGGGTTTTTAGACTTCTTTACCCTGATGGTTTTCTTGAAGTCACACAAAAAAAAAATCATTTACCTTTAATCTTTTATCCTGATCCAGTAATAGCTCAGATAGATTGGTCAGCAGGAGGCAGTGAAGGAAGCATGATGAAAAGACAGCTAGATTTGACACTTCGTTTAAAGCTTTCCTTTACTTTGGATTTATCATACTTTGTTTTTGTTTAAATTTGTGTCAATTTTCTCCAACGGGTAATATCTTATATCCTTTACTCTTATATAGTTTAACATTGAGGACAATGTTATGATCTAGTTGGGGGGAAGGATAGTTGACCCAAAAAAAAATTTGTTTATTTTGTTTGGGAAGTATGATATGATTGTCATGGACTTACTAAACTAATTAGTGATGGCAGAGTAAGGAGTAATTTTACTTTTGAGACGCATCTTAATTGGTGACAGAGTAAGGAGTTTTTTTTATGTAGTAATTAATTAGTATTGATTTGTGGAAGTAACAAAGTTTTTGTCTTTTGATTTCCTTTGAAAGATTCAAGCGAATGCACTCTCACATCCTTGGAAGCAGTTGAAATTTAGGAATCATAGCATGATTAAATAAATTATCTTCTTTCTTAAATTTCACATGCTTGGTTATGGATGTTGAATTGGTAGATAGAGAATGATAGAAATATGCCTTGTGAGATTTTGAGCCTATTGATGAATGGATTGAATATCTACCATTCTCTCTTCTTTCTTGTGTGATTTTCACTCATGGAATTGTTACTCTAGAACTTGCTTTGATTCTTTTTGAGGCTACATTTTCACATGCATACATTAATATGATTGAGGCATTTTAAAATAACTACTTTGACCAAATAGCCATCCTTGTATATTTTCCATTGTGTAACCCCTTTGAGACTTGTTTGACCATTCCTTGTTTTAAGCTCATTTCATTCTTCAAAAAAAAAGAAAAAAAAAAAAAATAATAAAAAAATATGTTTTTACCCAACCTTAGGGAATAAGAGAGCATTGACTTTGTTCTTGAACAAGTGTGGGGGTGTGTGTGCAAAATGATCAAAAAAAATTTATTGACCACCGTTGCAATCAAAGGATTATCATAATAAAGGTGGATGCTTGGAAATAATAGGAAGAAAAGGAGAATGTTCAAGTCTAACAATGAATTCAATTCACCAATTTGGGATTGATCTTTAACAAAACATTAGTCAAATATTGGTGATTGTCCTTTATGATGAATGTTCTCAAACATTTTCTCCACTCTAACTGTACCATAATTCTCTTTTATTCTCTTTGGTATTTATCTTTTCATATCCATATTATCCCCTCTCCTTTACCATAACCCCATTACAACCTTGAATAAAGTCCTCTTGATTTTTGTATAGATGTGTTGTGAGTAGCGGAGAAGTAGAAGATAAGCAAGCGTATAGTAGTACAATTGTTCATAGGTTGAATGGAGTGAAATACTTACCGTTTAAACACTTGAGAGATTGAGAGTGAAATTCTGTGAGGATCTATCATTCTTGATTCATTCTTTTCAACTGAAGTTTCCTTGCTTGTTGGTTTGAGATGTGAAGAAATGTTACCTCATTAATGCTTTGATCCCTTGAATTTCTTGTTGCTCTTCTTGCTTCATCGAGTCTTTTAGAGTTTTTAACTTTTGAGTCTGTGTCATTTTTCTTTGTCTCATAACTTTGGTCATATGTGTTTTGTCCAGGAGTGTAAAAAGCTAAGTGTGGGGGAATTTGATGATCACATATTTTATACATTAATAAACTCTCATTTTTAGTCATTTACACTCTCCATGTACTTAATTGATTAAGTCTAGTTATGTTTTGTAAGTTTAGACTCAAATTGGACTTAATTGATTTTTTCAGTACTATTTTGGTCTTACGCTATTTCTGTATTTCGGCCATATCTTGAGTTTTAAATGTCTGATACTTATGAATTTTACCTTGTAGGAAAGATAAGAGAGAGCTCTACAACTTTGATGAAGAGCTCAAAGTCTCAATCAGACATCTAGTAGAGCTAATTGGACTTGGAAGACAGAACACGAGTTTTGTGTCTGAAACCTGAACGGTGTACAGTAATCAGAGCATAATTCGAGTTTGGGCTTATAAAATGGGCTGAAAATTTAGAATCTGAAAGTAAAGACCCATATCTACAACTTTCATGTTGAACACAAAACTTGATTCGGGCTCCTTGATGGTGATATTGGGTCTGAAATTCAAAATAGAGGTGCTGAAACTGGGCCTAAATAATCTGTCATAATTAGGTCATATCTTGGGCTGTAGGACGAATTTTTGGGTTATTCTAGAGCCATTGGAAAGCTTAGACAATTTCCTAGAACTTTCATGAAGACCACTTGGCTTAAAAATGACGAAATCAATGAGTTAAACAATGAATGATTTCAGAGACAAAGAATCTCAATAATCCAACCACTAATTCAATAATCCAACCACCTAACCAATCATCCAACCACTCCACCCACTAATCCACCTACTCTTAATCATTCTCCTTGTCATTTTGTATCCCTACTCCACTATGAAAGGCACCATGAGCTGGAGTGTTGGGAAGGGGGGTGTTAGGCTTAGTTTTTACAAGTTATAATTATGCTTGTTTATTATTTTACTTTGTTGTAATTTTCTCTTGTTCTAAATTGAAGCTATGTTCATCTTTCTCTTCTTCTCTCTTTCTTTCTTCTTATCCATGAGTAACTAAATCTTCATCTTGCTTGGGTGAAAGAGTGAAGCTCTTGGTAATGAAATAAGGTTAGATTATTTTATTTCTTGTGCTTAAATGATATATTATTAAATAAACATTATATGTGTTGTATTTTGTTTCCAATCAATTTAGAAACCTTCTTTGTTAATAGAGATCTTGATTTATTGTAGACAATAGGATTGGCACAGTGAATGCTTGAACTCATTTACAAATGTTGGTAGATAATTAAAGGAATCATAATATGATTGCATATATAATTGAACTTTGAATGTTATATTTTCCGATTGGAACCTCCGTTGTGTGTGGATTTCAATTGAGTTATAAAGAGAAATAATCTTACCTTTAATTTATTACTAAGAGTGGATCTCCTAACCCAATCAAGCCCTTAAATTCATTTGTGAACTCGTTTTATTACTTTTGGTGTTATGACAAATCTTTTTCTTACCTCAATTAATTTTTCTTCATCAATTCCTTATGGATCGACCTTGGACTCCCGATAAATTTATTACTTGAGACAACCTACACTTGGGTTTGTATCCTTAAATCCCGCAGTCATCAGAGAAGCACATCCAGGTACTTAAAGACTTGAAGGTTATTCCTATCTCATTCAACACAATTAATTTTTCAATTAATTGTTCTATCTTTATCTTCTAATCAAGTCTACTAACTTGGTTTTTCCAAATGAAATCAATTGATATTTCAGATTAGTTGATCAGGCTTAACCAAAATTAAACATTAAAGCAGAAAAGAAGAAAATGAATAACATCCATAACATTGGATTACCCTTCAGTACAATTACAAATTCATAAAATTCTAACTAATAGAATTTAGCTCATAATAAGCTTGAAGACAAAGTAAGCAAAAGAAATGGAAAATAAAGGCATGATGCTTAAAAAAATGAAATTACAGATAGGACCAGGAGCTGACGACTCTGCACAGTACCCAAAAAGCTCTCCTAAAAGCAAGGTCACACTCACTATTTGTACTAGCTCCCAAAATAGGGTTACACTCTCTCTCATACCTCACTTTTTGGGCTTTTACAAATTCAAATATTAAAATATTCCTTGGCCCAATTCTCAAGTACACACAGCTGCTGCATTGTATTCTCTCTCTTCCCTTTAAGCGTAGCGCAATAGGTATTTTGTCTTCTAGTAGGCAAGAGCTGAGCTGAAAATGATTTTATCTTATAGTGACTCACTTCCCCAAAGATGCAACATTCAAAAACATCCCAGAGCAATTCCTTCAGCAATTACACCTTTAAAACCTGCTCAAAACTAAATCAAGCCTTCAGCAATAACAGATCAGAATTTACAGCTTTTCACAATTAATCAGATTAACACAGATATTTACTCAATCAAACAAAACTTGAAGTTCTTCTCCAAAATTGATCAAAACAAGAACAATGATTAAGCTAAAAGGATAGTAATAACTCTTATTTCTAAGAGTTATCAATATTTAACTAAGAAGTCACATAGTGGTCTAGATATGGTAGAAAATTTGTGTATAAACCTCCTATAAAAGCCCGCATAACCAAGAAAAAATCTCACATCCTTTACTGTCCTTGGTGTAGGCAATTTAGAGATTAATTCGATCCTAGATTGATCAACCCCTATCCCCCTTGAAGAAATAATATGCCCTAAGACAATACCTAAAGGTACCATAAAGTAGTATATTTCTCAATTTAAAATCAATTCTTTTTCCTGACAATGAGTCAACACTCTCTCTAAATTTAATAATCATGCATAAAAAGAAGATCTAAAAATAGTCAAGTCATCCATAAAAACTTCTATGCAATTTTCAACTATGTCACCAAAAATGCTCATCATGCAATGTTAAAAAGTGGCGGATGTATTACACAATTAAAATGACATTTTACAAAAAGCATAAGTACCAAAAGGACAAGTGAAAGCGGTTTTATCCTGGTCTTCTAATGCAATTTCAATTTGATAATAACCATAATAACCATCTAAGAAATAATAGAAAGGATGACTAGCTACACACTCAAGAATTTGATCAACAAAAGGGAGAGAAAAATGGTCTTTTTGGGTGACAACATTCAACTTTCTGTAATCAATGCACATCTACCACCTAATCACAAGTTTTGTAGGGACTAACTCTCGCAAGTCATTCTTCACCATAGTAACACCTGACTTTTTAGGAACAACCTTTGTAGGACTTACCCATTTACTATCAGCAATAAGATGTATGATTCCCACATCTAATAGTTTCAACACTTCATTCTTCACCATTTCTTTCATAGTGGGATTAAGCCTATGTTGGTGGTCTCTATGAGGGTTAGTTCCTTCCTCCAAATTAATTTTATGAGAACAGACTAGGGGACTAACACATTTTATATCAGCAATGCTCCAACCTAGGGCTGACTTATGCTCACTTAGGGTCCGAATTAATTTCTCACTTTGAGACTCAGATAATTCAGATGATATAATAATAGAAAAAATATCACATGGACCAAGGAAAACATCTTTAAACCCTTAGACAGAGGCTTCAATTCAATCTTGGGCGCTTCCATACTTAAAGGAAATTATTTTTCACCTTTATTAGGCAACTCCTCAATCTTTGGTTGCCATGCCGAGCGCCATAATCCTAAGTTCTATAAAAAATAGCACAAATATCAACTACATCAGATAGATTACTAATAGAATCAAACTCATAATTAACAAGAAAATATACTCAAGGGATTCAAAATCATGGGTTGTAGAAACTCCCCTATCCATGAGTGAGTCAATCATGTATATCTAGTGGCCCTCGTCATCATCTTCTGGATGTTTTGTAATATGTGGAAGATATTTATCTTGAGAGTCATGTTTCCAAAAGACAACTTCATGAACTCATTCCTACAATTAATAAGAGCATTAGCAGTGGCAAGGAAAGACCTACCTAAAATCAAAAGAATTTTAGAAGTAGTATCAACAACAGAGCTAGTGTCGAGGATTAGGAAATCAAAAGGATAATAAAATTTGTCAATTTGAATTAGAACATCCTCTACCACACCCCGGGGTACTTTGACTAAATGGTCATCTAATTGCAATACCATAGTGGTTGGTTTGATTTCTCCTAACCCTAACTGCAAATAAATAGAATATGACATTAGATTCACTTTAGCTCCTAAATCTAGCAAAGCTTGCCCAAACTCATGATTTTCAATGTTACATGCAGTAGTTGGACAACCAGGATCTTTGTACTTAGGAATAATCTACTGCTCAATTAGAGCACTAACTTATTTTGTTAAGAATATTATCTTCTTCACATGGTGCTTCCTCTTAATTGTACACAAATCTTTAAGAACTTTTGCATAAGTAAGAACTTGTTTAATCATATACAAATGAGGAAGATTGATTTTTACCTATCTTAGATTCTCAAGGATTTCATTGTTAGGATCCAGAGTTCGTTCGCTTGATTTTAAAGCTTGGGGGAATGGTACCTTAATAGGACTCTTTGTCACCTCAAGTTCCTTGGGTAGCTCAGCATCACTACTATTTTGATTCTTTTTCACATCCTCTAAGTTATTCGTTGTTGGGATGTATAATGATGTACCATTTCATGTCATAATGACATTCACATCCTTCAAATTCTTTTGCGTCATGTGTTGACCATGGAGTGTGGACTGAGTTGAGAAGGGAGCTAACATCACTCACTCACACTCAAGGAGTTCATTAATTTGGATATTTGACTATTTATTTCCTTGTTTTCTTCAAAACTTGCATAATAAAAAATTTAAACTTTTGGTTAGTCTTACCATGTGCCTCAATAAAAGCCTACAAAGTGTCTTTTAAAGGACTCATAGAAGATGAAGTTGGATGATATGGTGCAGGATATGATCTAGAGAATTGTGCAGATGGCTGGTTTTCAGACTTCCAGCTAAAATTAAGGTAATTGTGCCACCTCGGATTATAGGTATCAGAGAAAGGTGTAAAAGACTTCTTGTACATACCTAAGGCATTACATTATTCCTTGTACATCCCTCTCATCTCAACAAATGTGAGACACTCTTGGGTGAGGTGATCTACCCCGCCATACACAAAACATGGTCTAAAAAACTTTGTAGGATTAGCCACATGTGTTGGTTTTAAGTCCTTAGTCTTTAACACTTCTAACTCCTTAGTGAGCATCTCAACCTTAGCCTTTAGGTTATCCTCTTCCATGAGATGGTAAATTCTACCACCATTTGCGTTTCTTGCAGGTCGTGACATATTTGTACTCTCAGTAGCACTAGGTCTAGTCCAAGTGCGAGCTTTTTCAGCAAATTCATTAAGGTATTCTATGGCCTCATCAGGATCTTTTTGTAAAAACTCACCATTACACATCATCTCCACAAATTGACGCCTTTTAAGTATAAGTCCCTCAAAAAAATAGCTCATTAAGTGCCAATTCCCATACCCATGGTGATGACACATACTCAACAATTCCTTAAATCTCTCCCAAGACTAATACAAAGTCTCACTGTCCTTTTGTGCAAAGGTAGAGATTTTCTTTTTTAAAGTGTTGGTCTTATGTTAGGGGAATTATTTATTAAAGAGAAAGAAAAGAACTTAAGTCTCATAATGTCATCAATTACATTTTGATTGTGAAAAGTCACAACAACTTCATAACTCCCTAATGTGCAAATATGAATTTTCATTTTCCAAGCCATGAAAAGTATGGAGTAACTATATCATCCCTATTTTAAAATCTAGTTGACGAGTGTTAGTTGGAAACATGATGCATGATAGTGTGGTTATACGTGTAGGGTGGAGGTAATCCTGAAGGGTTCTAGTGGGTTGATCTTCGTGTTAACTCATTTTCTCAAAATTAGAAGAAGTATCAAACAAATGAATAGAAAAATCAAATTCTGACTCTGACACATGTCTATAAGCAAACCCACCCAAGGTGTCTGTGAACACCCGATTTTGTCTGGGTCATTAAAGAAATTCAAAAAATGAAAAAAAAAGAAAGAAAAAAAATTGAAAAACTAAGGTTTCTAGATCACTAAGTCTCACGTTAGAGAAGTCATGTTCCTTTTCCCTCCTCTCCTCCTATATAAAGGGATGGTTCTCAATGGTTTTGTCATCTAAAAAATTTCACCATTGGGCTTAATACTAAGTATAAAAGTTCAAGAAAATTACACCATTGGACTTAATACTAAGTATAAGAGCTCGAGAAAATTATATTATTGGGCTTAATACTAAGTATAAGAGCTCGAGGACTTTAATAATTTTTTTTTCTTGCAAGTGAGTTGCTTTTCAAGGTTTGATTTGAAGAGAATGTGTGGAGCCCTGTGCACTAATTTCTTTGAGCATATCATTTTTTATATACCTTAGAGGTAAGTTTACTTTTTTTTCTTGTATTATTATTTTTCATTATATACATGTGTTATTCATTTTAGTTTATTCATTTATTAGTTTGGATTATTTATTTAATAATTTTTTTGTAAACTTTTTTCTTTTAAAATTATTCAAGAATAAATTAGGATTAGCTAACTTGTGACAGTTTGTTAATCTTGTAACTTTTAGAATCATCTAAGTTGTGACAGCTTGATAATTCGAACCTTTTTCTAAACATAAAAAAAAATCAAATGAGTTTTCAAAATAAAAATCTTTTCAAAATTAAAAACAACCAACCCACCCTTATTTTCCAAAGAACGACGTAATTTTGAATTCTTCATTGCATCCGATTATACGTAGGAGCAGAATTTATATTCTGTCAAGCCAAAATTAAATTTTTATAATTTCTTTGTCGGTTTAGTTTATCTTTTAATAAAGGGGTAAAACAAGTATTTTTAAGAGTTATAAAATTTTGCACAATTGATTTAGGGTAACTGTCTTAGGACGGATGCATAATTACCAAACTAACTCTGATTATCTCAAAACTTTAACTACATATTATTTCATACATTTTTTATCTAGAAATAAATTATTCATATTTATTTCCCTCAACTTAGCCTTTAAAGCCATTATCTGAGTCATTTTAAGTTACTTTTTCACCTTTCGAGTTGCAACAAAGTGTCTAAACTAACTTAGTTTGTTAAAAAAATTAAACAGACATGTTAAGCAAGTCATATGCTACTTTTGTATACATATACAAGTCTAACATGTCATTAAGGATATTACATAATTCATTGCACCTTTTATTACCAATGTGACCAAACAAAATTTTGAATGAACTTCAATGGCAGTTTTATCATAACATTGTGAAGCACATCTTTTGAAAAACTGCAACATTCCCATGTGGATAGGTATGTTCTCTAAATAGGTCATAATGTTTTTTGTTTTGTTCAATTTATTTTCCTTGAGCATTTGTTTTTCACTTTGTTCATCATGCCTTTATTTGTCACCTTAGTAATTACCATCCCATTTGTTTTGATATTGTATTGGCAAACTCATCTGTATTGAGTCCCCTAACGGAATCCTCCAGCAAAGAGGAAAGTGTGTTTGGTGCCAAGATGAAGCAATTGGAATAGAGAAGGGAGATTTGTTATATTTCCTTGCTATTACATGTCTCGAGTCTTTGACAGAGTGTATTTTAGATTAGTGTTGCATTTTTTCCCTTCAAATGAGGTTGCTTAGGTACTCTATTTTTTGCTACCTGCACTTTTTTATAAATGAATTATCTATCTAGATTGTAGACTTATGTTGCCATTGTACCAAATAATTTAATTTTCTTAACTCCAGTTTTGAATATAACAATGCCAATGAAAATCAAAAGCAAAGAGGAAAAAAGAATTTGGAAGACAAAAATTGAATTTCGGTGAATCAAGGCCTTAAAGTTTTTGTTTTTTTATATATTTTTGTTATTGGGGTGCTGTGCGGTTAAGTCTCTACCCTTCCCTGTGCATAATTAGGCTCTCGGACTTGAGTTTTTGAACGTAGATCATTTTTCTTAGGTTTTTCTATTTTTTCCTAAGAAGAAAATAAAATTGGTGGCGACTCCTAAATTTTTTTTAATTTAAGTCGTTATCCCACCGCGATCTTGGTCGTGACAAATGGGTACTCCACGAGGGACACTTGAGAGTCAAAACTTTGTAAATTGGTTATGCAAATTTTGTGGCATTTAAATATTTGTTTTATCCTTTTTTTTTGTATTTTGTTTAAATTGTTTATTGTTTAATTTAACTGTGTTTTTATTTTGTGATGTAAACCTTCAGATAGAGAATTTTTTTTAGAATTTTGTTTTGCGTTTGTTTTGTTTTGCAGGATGTGAGTAGTTCTTAGGATTATAAAGGTTTGTATGCTCCCTACACCTACTGCACCTACACGATTATCACATACATTCGAGTGGGGCCATATACCTGGGTCTGAGTGAAGCCTAAGTTTGGTAGAGGTTACGTAGTGGTAGCCATTTTGGATGTACATCCTGTTTAGTTATCACGAAAACCTCATCTATAATGTGCCTTTTTCATGAATGTCTCACACCTAATGGTTTACCCACTATTTGTGGTCAACATTCTGAAATGGAACTTAGCTCTAAAACCCCTTAGAATAATAGAACATCCCAATGAAAGTTCTCAGGAATTAGAAAGACCTATAGATCTTTAGGATATAACTCTTCAAATTTAAAGCAATCCCTTAGGAAACAAAGTGAGTGTACTTTTTCGTTATCTTTAAATTTATCCATGTCATAATCTCTATTGTGCATATACATTATAAGTAGTATGGTCCGTTAATGTGATAAGTCATAATCGTACCCCTCAAAAAAAAGTTTTTTGCTAAATTTTTTTTTACAAAAAAAGGGTGGGCAAGTCACTATTAAAGGATCAACTATTGCATTCATCATATATTTTAAAACAAAAAAAAACAAATTTTCATCATGTATTCTTATATATGTTCACTTTTCAAAAAAAAAAGGGAAAAAAAGAAATTTTTTTAATTCCATTTAATGTTCTCTTTTTTAAAATAATAATAATAATAAAAAAAACTTGAACCATTGCTCGTCCTCGAAAAACACAGATCACACAAACCCAAACCTAAGAGACGAGGTCACAAACTAGGCTACAAAAGATGTCAAACTCAGAAAGAAATTTGGGTCGAGAGATGAATGAAATGAGGGAAAGAGTTGATGCAATGACAGAAAGACAATCAATGGTCGAGAATTTACTGAGACAGTTAATTGAGACCCTTAGAACAACAAATGGAACCCTTGCTGGCACTAAAATAGATGCAAATGAATGGGATAGTTCCATGAACAAAAGTCTTGAAGGGGAGAATAACAATGCAGAAGTCACTCATGAGCAGCCAATGAAGATATTCCTAAATAGTAACTCAGAAAAAGAAAAATTAAGAGAAGAATTAATCGGAAAGATGCAAGTACACATTAAAGTCATTCAAGGCCCTAACTTGTATGATTCGGTGGGAATCAATGAACTATGTCCGGAGGCTAAAGTCAATATCCCTAACGACTTCAAAATTCAAGATTTCTCAAAGTACGATGGAAGCACCAATCCAAAATTTCATTTGAAGACTTACATCACTAAAATGGCCATTTGGTCACAGGATCAAAAATTCCTAGTCAATTTCTTTTATGAAAGTCTGATTGGGCTGACTTTGGAATGGTATATGCAACTTGATCATTCAAAGGTTTCTTGCTGTGATGATATGACAAATCTATTCTTGGGGCAATATTAATTCAACATCGACATTGTTGCACCTACCGAGAATAGCTAGGAACAATGCAAAAGAAGAGTGATTAGACTTTCATGCAATATGCTCAAAGATGGAGAATGTTGGTAGCCCAAGTTCAACCACCATTGACTTCGTCAAAGACGAGCTCGTACTTTATAGGGACCTTAGGAGCACCTTTTATTGGGTTAATGGAAGGGGCTACCTATGGGGATTTTTATGACTTAATTTCGACTGGAGAAAGGATTAAGAATCTTACAAGATCAGGTAAGTTAATTGCTGGACATAGAGAGAGTAATTTTCCTAAGATGGTGGAACCAACAAGCGAGGAAGAGCCAGAAGTCAATGCTTACCAAACCTCATACTAAATTAATAATGTTCCTTCGCCACGTTCATATGTCCTAACTCATCCTGTCTATACTAATCGTCCTCCAGCAACTCAGAACCTCTGAATAATTGGAGATTTGAGGCGTTAATTGATGTGATTTCTGCCTTTGACTTTTGTGATGCTTGAACTTATGTAAACTTTCTTGAAGTATTAATGTAATGGATTTGCATGGACCTCAGCGTTCTTGGCACTCATGTTCTCGTCATGTCTTTCTTGTCATTCTTTTTTTTTTACTTGCTTTCTTTTAGTTCGGATCTCATGGGACTCTCGTTCTAGAAAACTTTTGGTGGTCGTCACGCAGCACACGTGTGCAGCTGCCCTTTGTAAAAACAAAAAAAATGAATTGAAAATAAAAATAAAATGGAGCAAAGAAGTAATCACTCAGTGTGCATTATCCTTTTGTCTCTAAATTAATTTTTTTTTAAAATGACCAATCAAGATTTGATATGAAGATTGGTCATCTTTCTCTCTCCTTCACAAAAATTCATCCTTTCACCATAGTTATCCATTTTTGAGTTTGAAAGTTTTCTTCAATAAACCCTGGACAAGAATCACCCCTATACTAGGGGATAGCACAAAACAAAAATTTGATTACTATGGTGACTATGTTGAAGCATAATGGAAAAAGAGAAAAGGTGAAAAGGGTAGTAAAAAAAATGATGACAAGCTAAAAAAAGTGATAAAAAGAGAGAAGGAAAAGAAAGAAGAAAGAAAATGAAATGAAACGAGTCATGACAAATGTGAATGATTCAAGTGAAAAGAAAATGGGAAGAAATAGAGAACAATAAGAGAAAAGGGTGCTTGAAAGCGTAAAAGTAGTTGACAAAGTTCAATTTAGAATAAGGATCCTTGGTCTTATTCAACCCTTAAACACTTGTTTGAGCTTTATATCTTTCATTTCATAACCACTAACATTGGCCACGTTACAATCCTTAGAAAGTTCATTCTGATTAATGAATAATTGGTTTTATTTTCATAAGCTTTAATTTTGAGGCAAAATTAAATCCTAGCATGCGATGCTGACAATGGCTCTTGGTGTGGCGAGCATGGATAAGGTTGTTGTGGTTGATTGGCGGTAGTTGCAATGATAACTGGTGGCAACTCTAGCAATGGTGCTCTATTGGACACTCTACATAGACTTGCTAGAACTAGTTCATATGCTTGGAGTGGGATTGGGGTGCAGGCAATGGTGGTTATTTTAAGGACCTAATTGTAAATAATAAATTTTAGGGATTACATGTTGACCAAGTTTTAGGTAATGATCTTTTTGTCGTTGATTTGTTTTTGATACATAATCTACGATTATAAAGAAAGTGACCACTGATGCTCCCTATTTAAGAAGGTCCACCTTAAATGTTCCCGTATATATAACGACAAGTTTTATGGTGTTACATTTTAGTAAGAGGTCTACTAATGGTCTATTGACTAAACTGGTTATAAACGATAATTGTATTTTTATATTTTATTGTTTAAATGTTATTCGTTTCCAGCTATGAAGCATGAACACGCTGTTTTTGAGGCGTGTCCGCATGTCGAACACGTGTCCATGTCAGACACATGAAGACACTCGTATGACACACGTGTCCTACATGTCCGAATGTGTCTGATTAAAAATATTATTATTTTAGTTTGGACATATCTCAGACATACTTAGACACGTCTCGGACATGCTTGAACACATCTAGGACACAACTTGAACACGATCCATTAATATTTTTTTTAAAAAAAATAGTTTTTATGACTAACGTTCAATTAGTAAGCCTGTAACCTGCCCAAGTCCAATCACATGATTGATGCCCCAAGCCATTATCTTTTAAGTTTTAAGTTTTATCTTTTCACACATCACTATTTTCACATACCAGTATTTTAAGTTTTATCTTTTGACACACCACTATTTTCATCTACTCCTTCTACCCCTGCTCATACCAAGCCGTCCACTTTGTCGTTATCAAAGTTTACCTAACACTAATATTCCTACTAGTTAATTTTTTTTTGGATGCACATGTACTTATACATGGTTAGTTATATTAGGAGAAGTTAGTTTAGAAGATTTTTTAGAATATGTCAATAGAAATTATGCACCATATTTTTTAGAAGGGGCTTACTAGGTAGCAAATATTGACACATATGACATATATTAAGATATTATAAATCTTTAAGCTTATAGAAATTATATTAATGAATTATGAATATTTTTTTCTTAAATTTTGTAATTATTTTATATATATATATATATATATATATATATATATATATATATATATATATATATATATTTGATGTGTCCGTGTTCTATAATTTTTTAAATTTGATGTGTTCCCATGTTCGTATCCGTGTCATGTCCCGTGTCTGTATCTGTGTCTATACTTCATAGGATTTCAACATATTGCAAAGATTCTTTGTCAACTAAGGCAATGACGTTTCTGACGCACATAAAGGGGTTCATGTATCTTGGCTCACAATAACCGTAGTTGCTTCAAAGAGTTTGTTCATCTGCAATAAAAGTGTCATACTATTATGACATATGTTCACCCTTGTTAAATATAAGATATCCATCTATAGCTTCTTCTTGATCATTTGAATGGATAAACGAAATTTCACATTGTTTACTTTCCTTTAAAAGCTTAATCTCAAAATCTCATCTCTTTCAGGCCAATTGGGTCTCTCAAGCTAGATACCCAGAAGAGAAGGTTCAAAAACATCAGGCTTCATTGTGCAAAATTGCTCTAAGGAACAATTTGTGAGATCACTGTTTTGGGTATTCTCAGAGAGAGTGTAAGCAATTTCCTTGCCATTTTCATCATCATCATGAATCAAGTTCATCATTTCTTCAGGGTGAAAGTCTTCAAGACAAGAAAACCAAGCATGCTTCACTCTTTGCACCCTCAAATTACTGGAGCCAGAAAAGGTAGAACTATAGACCAAGCAATATGGCATGACACTATTCTTCTCAGAGACATTTCTCAATGGTGAAGAAGGAATTGTTGCATGTGGTGTCTTCCAAGAATGACAAGGAGAATAAGGGGTTTTGAGGTGCCAACACTTGGGATAGGGAGAGACCCTTGAGCCCATTTTGGATCACCAAGTTCTTCAAGGGGCCATAGAAAAAGATGAATTATTCTGAGAAAAGAATAAAAAATCAATGATCAATAAACCCAAATACACAGTTCTTTCTTCAATGCACCTAAAAATATATGGTGCATTCATGCAACACAAGTTTTTCACCTTTGATATATTAATAAAAAGAAAAGAAGGGTTGAAATTGAAAATCAGAAACCTTCTTTATTGGTCATCCCAAAAAACCCTTATATTCCCTTTCTCCATTCCTCCTTCACCCCAAAACCACCAACGCGTTGTTGGCCAGATGTGTCTGCCACCATCATTGGCCCTACCACCGCCACCACCCGCACCCCACGACCACCACCAACCTTCCTCCCTTCATTTTTTTCATTAATGAAAGCCTAGATCACCAAAACTTGAAGGCCCTAGCCACCACGCCGTCCAGACGCGTCGAGCTTCGACTATGAACCACCTAAACTCACAAATTACGCCACCATCTCTGCTCGCTGCAACCTCCCTTCTCCCAGATCTTCCATAAACCACTGTGCTAGTTGCAACACATAATCAAATCTGAAGCCGCTACTAGCTCTGCCATCCTTACAAACCCCAAAACCAGCCCCGAGCCGAATTATAACAGCAACCCATCGCCATACCCAAAAATAAATCTAAGTCGAGAGCTCCACCGAAACTGTGCCTAACCGCTCTGCCCTCAACCTCCCTTGAACCCATCTTGTTCTCCATTACCTATGGCTGGACAAAGCCCAAATCCCATCGCTAGTAGCCCACTGAACCGCGCACTGCCATCTGAGTAGGTGTTGTTGTATTTTATTATTTGTTTTATTATATTATAAATATATTTCAAAGTCAAATTTATTTTGAACTTATCTCCCTCACACCACTTTTTTTGTTGCACATTTGAGGTGGAACAATGTGCAACAACACACCCCAACAATTACTAATGTTCAGAAATGGTTAGATATAATGAACGTCTAGATTTTGTTCATATAAAGTGAATGTTGTTAGTTTTGTTATCTTATCCAACAATCACGTGTAGAAATGGTGAACCACCTTGTTTTCTCGAACAATTCACTCCGTCTTGATAAATAGGAGAGGCTAGCTATCTTTTAAAAATACATATGAAAAAGCCCTTCATTATATTACTTAATATTTATTCTATTCTTGGTTATGCTCCTGTAAGCAATCCTACGAGTTGTTCTTGTACCCTTACTATTTCGTGCAGAGCTAGCAAGAAGTGGTTGTTATATCCTGGGGAGCATTTGCTATATGAGGCCATCTACACTGAGTAATCTACTCGTGGTGGCAAATTATAGGGGTGTCAAAATGGGTCAAGCCCGATGGGCTGGCTCGAATAACCCGACAAAATGGACGGGCTAGGCTAGCAAAATGTCAGCCCAAAACTTACATGACCCGAATGGGCTGGGCTAGCCCACTTTTTTAACACTACATAAGGCTAAATGGGTTGTGCTGGGCTAACAAAATGCTAGTCCAAAACTTACATGACCCGAATGGGCCGGCCCAAAAACAGCCCGACCTCGAATTGACTGGGCCGACCCATTTTGACACCCCTAGTGAATTACTCTTAAGATTGTTATAAAAATAACAATAAATAAGATAGATGGATAGCTAAAATTAAAATAGCATAAATAAATAGCTTATTAGAGATATTGGCTGAGGCGTGCAAATGCACTAGCTTTAAGAGTATTTCACCACCACAAGTAGATTACTTAGTGCAGATGGTCTCATATAGCAAATACTCCCTAAGATACAACAACCACTTCTTGCTAGCTCTGCACGAAATAGTAAGGGCACAAGAACAACTCGTATGATTGCTCACAGGAACATAACAAAAAATAGAATAAATATTAAGTAATATAAAAAAGTGTGGATCACAAGAGCGTAAGCCTCATTCTATTAATCTAGTAGACTATCTGAATGACTGTATAATTGGCCAATTCCTTTGAAAAGGACATGGTAGGACTCCAAACAAGTCTTAGCCCCTCGTCTCGAAGAGCAAGACAAATACCAACTCAAAGACTACTCATTTATGAGGTTACATCTCTGCAGTTGAGGGCCCCAGGACTTTCCTGAGCCCAGCTAATAGCATGAGCCCATTCACATCGCCTCATGATCCATGTTGTCTTTGAGTTACTATTAACTTGGTTATATGACATGTATAGTTATATATGTATAGAGTGTGATAACCATGATGTAGATATACAAGATCAAGTATTTGATGATGCCTTCATGAATGAACTCCATATCCCTATTGCATTATGAGATTAGTTGAGATTGATGAGACTATAGACACCAAGAGTCATGGTGTTGAATTTGAAATGTAGACATGATAATCATAATGCTAAATAAATCATTGATTCAAATGATACTAAATCCACAAGTGGGTTTATTTTTAGCCTCAATGGAGGTGATGTCGCTTGGAAGTCATCCAAGCAGACCTGTATAGCCAGATTTACAATAGAGACCAAGTTTATTGCTATTAACTTGGTAGGATCTGAGGCTAAGTAACTAAGAAATCTCTTAGCAGATATTCCTTTATGGAAGAAACCTGAAGACATAAATTCTTTAGAGTCTGTGATTGCCAAAATGGCAAATAGTAAGAGCAAACAAAAATGTGTATAATGAAAAATAGTGTATATATATATATATATATATATATATATATATATATATATATATACGTCACAATTCTGTAAAGTATATGCTAAAAGTTGGAATTAAATCCATTAATTATGTGAAGTCATAAGGAAATTTGGTCAATCCTCTGACAAAATCTTTGGGTAGAAAATGAATAAATAAAACATTGAGAGGAATGAAACTTGAGTCACTTTGAAAATTAACAGTGATGGTAACCCAACCTTTGTGATTGGAGATCCCATGAATAAGGTTCATATGGGTAATAACAACTCACTTGTTAATTCTGTTAGCACTATTAATTTTTGTCTATTCCAATGATATGAGAAGTGCTAGACTGCATTGAATGAGAGGATAAGCTGAAAGCTTTTAATAAATTTCATATCCCGTATATGTGGTGTATTAAATGCATTATACACTTGATGAAATCACCTATATGAGTGTGGAGTGGGGCCACTCCTGTGAGATTGTAACATAATCTCTAGAACACTTATGAACTACCAGGCACGCGCATGACCTATTAGCGCAAAATTACGTTAAACAACTTTGGATGAGAAGTTAATGTGAGTAATAAGATCACTGATTCACAAGTGGAATGAGGTTCATAGAAGTACTAATCTTACTGGCATTCCTATGAGTCATATGTTATTTACTCTATGTACTAGTTCGTAGTCCAAAAGACACTAGTGCTTATGCATTGAATTCTTAAACTCACGGAAACTTTCTTTCTTGACATTGAAATATGTAGGGGATTATTTTATTTTATTATTAGTTTTATTATATTATAAATATATTTCAAAGTCAAATTTATTTTGAACTTATCTCCCTCACACCACTTTTTTTTGTTGCACATTAGAGGTGGAACAACGTGCAACAACACACCCCAACAATTACTAACGTTCAGAAACAGTTAGATATAATGAACGTCCAGATTTTGTTCATATGAAGTGAATGTTGTTAGTTTTGTTATCTTATCCAACAATCACGTTCATATGAAAGTTTTGTTTTTCTGAACAACATTCATTCCGTCTTTATAAATAGGAAAGGCTAGCTGTCTTTCAAAAATACATACGAAAAAGCTCTTTAATATATTACTTAATATTTATTCTATTCTTGGTTATGTTCCTGTGAGCAATCCTACGAGTTGTTCTAATGTCCTTGCTATTTCGTGTAGAGCTAGCAAGAAGTGGTTGTTGTATCCTGGGTCCTGGGGAGTATTTGCTATATGAGACCATCTGCACTTAATAATCTACTTGTGGTGGCTTACTCTTAAGCCCAATGTATTTGCATGCCTCAGCCAATATCTCTAATAAGTTATTTATTTATGTTATTTTAATTTTAGCTATCCATCTATCTTATTTATTGTTATTTTTACAACAATCTTAAAAGTATTCGTGATGGATATTATTGTTATGCTTACTCTTTCTAACGATTTTTCTTGATGTTACCTGCATAAAACCTTTTAATGGCTAAAATCCCACAGAGTAAGAAAGAGGGAAACAGAGAACTCGGTCTAGAAAAAAGCACAAAAACCTCAAACTCGATCTAGAGAGCGAGAAGAGACTGAAGTCGCCGCTGCTCCACTGCGCACTAACGTCATCCAGCCCTCGCTGTCACGCAGTTGTTGTCCAGCCACCAGGTACGGGTACCACTTTTGGGTCTGAGTTTTAAGTTATGGCTTCTTATGAGTTTTGTTATGAATTTACTTGATTATGAGTTATAATATAAGTCCTATTATTGATTTTGAGTAAAAGGATAAGCGAGGTTGGTTTAAATTTTGAGTTATGAATTCTGCACTTCTGTGTTAGTGGTTCTTGGTTCTGAATAAAATTTTTGAGTTATGAGGTTTGAGTCTTCAAATATTTGGCTTTTATTTTTAGTACTTGGTTCTGAGTTAAATTGGGTTTAACTGGTTAACTTGATTCTGGACTTTTGGGTCTTTTGATTTTGTTTCTATTAAATTAAAAGAAAAAAGAAAAATAAGAATAGAGAGTAAGATTAATGTTAATGGTGAAGTTATGTGTAGGTGCGAGTAATGCACTAATGTTGTGATATGTGGTTTTGTTGTTTAATTGTGTTTTGAGCTTGTGTTGTTAACTACTAAGATAATAGATGCTCCACCACCTAACTTACGACTGCTCTTCCACTGTGTGCATTTCTTGGTGTTTCTGTGATAAACTAATCCTTGATCTCTTTCTTTTTTGGTGGTTGGTGGGGGTGGAGCGAATGTGTGGTGGAGTGTGTCAAACAAAAAAAACCAAAAAAAGATCTATTAACATATAATAATAGGTTAATTTTGAAGTGCATCCATACACCAAAACTTATCTGGATGCATAGAAGCCTTTGCCCAAATACACATTTTCTTTAGGGTCCTTTTGCTATTAAATTTCTTATCAACTTGCAAAATCAACTTATAAAAAGCAACCTGCTCAACTGGTAACAAGTACTTAATCCCAACCATGCACGTTATTTACTACAGATCCCATGATAAAAAAATGGATAAATCATTGGGTGCACAGTAAATGGCACCTATATATAACATTGTGATTTTCTTTTCCACAAGACAATAGTTGAGTACATGGGCCCCACCCTCACCTCTACCTCTGTCACGAATACCCATTTATGATCTCCGCGGGTATACATGATATCCATTGGGCAGATCTTTACTCCGAGTAGGAACAGAAACCTAAAAGAATTAAAGAATTGAAGAAGCTCATTCAGAAACAAGAAAATTACATTGCGATTTGGATCCGATCTCGATGAAAACAATACATCAATGAGAAGTTAGTTCAATAAGGTTAGTACATTATTTTTTTTGAGTATCCACGGGTAGTTAATAATTTAAAATAAAATCTTAAAAATTACAAAAAAAAATATAAATAAAATAAACTTTAACACCACATACTACAACTTTGTTCAATAATTTAAGATTCTTACAAAACTAGAAGAATATTATAAATAACAAATTAAATTCAATTATATTTTGTAATAATCGGTTTACATAAATAACGATTATATAAATAGTATATATTTTTTCAATAAATTTTATCATTATAGGCTCATTCAATAAAAAAATCCATTTTAAAATAATAAAAATATATATATTTTCATCTCATCTCAAAATTAAAAAGAAAAAAGAATAATAATATATAATATATATTAAATAAAAAATATACTTAATAGTTTTGCGATTCACTACGAGGCAGACGGTACTATAATCCCACTCCTGCTTCTATTTATTAAACAGGTACTCATCTCTCCTCCTATTGCAGGTAATCTTCACAGATCTCTATAGATACAAATAATTTTATCATCCCTATACACAGATGTTTCGAATGCAGCCACACCCTCAAATAATTTTTTTTTATTACCATGTGTATATTTTTTTACATTACTTCCTTTAAATAAATGAAATCTGTCCTTTCTTAGAAAACTTTATAATGTAAATTTGAGTAATTCCGTATTTAGCACTCTTACTCTAAATCTTCTCTATTAAGAGTCTATAGTGAAGTAACACATTCAGTTGTAAATGAAACAAGCGACAATTGATGATAAAAAAAAATATATATATATATATATATATATATATATAAAGAAGCAAGCGACAGCTGGATCAAGGGTACCAAAAACTCATACTTTTTTATTTTATAGACGTAGTTTAAAGTTAAATTTATTTAATGAGTGTAAGTTAAAAATTAATTTTTAAAATAATATAAAATAAATAATATTATATAAAAAGTTATATCTCTAATCATGATTTATATGGAGATTTTTTTTTATTATTTTTTTAAAAAATCCCGACTCTCAATCATGCTTATTTCTTTATCATTTTTTTATTATATTCAAGGTAAAATTATAATTTTCATACATGACTTAAGTTTTTTAAAAATGACGTAAAGTCGTGTTTCATATAAATGATTTTTCTTTTTTTTTTTCAACATTTTGATAAAAAGAATCAACATTTCTTGTCTTTTTTATTTATAATTTGATACATAAATGTCATGTTTCCAACATCATAAATTCACAACTTTTTGTGTGTATGTAACAGGTAATGTCATATCAAAAGTATAATTTTATATCTAGTCATGTTATTAATATTATATAATTAATTTTAAATAATTTATATATTAATTAGATTAAAAATATTTTTTATTTCTTTTTTATTTGAACAATAATATTAATTAAAAATTAAAAATTAACAATTATATATATTTATCAATTTATATGAAAATCATATGTTGCACCAGAAATTATGTGTTGTTCTATATAAACAAGTAAATATGTAATTGTTCTTCATATATTAATTAATATTATTACTCAAAAAATAAAAAAATAAATAGATTTAACCTCATTAATATATAAATAATTTAAAATTAATTATATGATATTAACAGCATGATCAAATATAAATGTTATACTGCTCAGATGATAACACCTATTAAAAAAAAAAGAAATCGTTATTCTTATGTCAAAATGTAAAAAAAAAAAAAAAAAAAACTAACGTATGTGAAGCGCGATTTCATTTCATTTAAAAAAATAAATAAAAATAACGTAAAAAGTATATAAAACTTACGATTTCATCTTAAATATAATATTAAAAATAATAAAAAAATAATTTGTAATTAAGAGTAATGACTTTCTTTAAAATACAAAAATATTATATATAAATTATGATTAAAAAATACGATTTATTATATAATATTATTTATTTTATATTATTTTAAAAATTAATTTTTAACTTATTCTTATTTAATAAATTCAACTTCAAACTACTTTTAAAAAATTAAAAAATCCAAAAACCCATGTTAGAACAGCCAATGATCCACGTGTGAGGATAGAAGCTGACAGGAGTTCTGGTAGCATTGTACGACGTAACAATGTGTGTAGGAGAAAAGGCACCTCGTTGGCCAAATATGGGCCAAACAAGTTTGATAAATTTGAGCCGGACGCATAAGCAAGGTTTGACCGCAAAGAACCAATTATGAAGAAATCCAGATTTTTTTTTAGTGTAAGTTAAAAATTAATTTTTTAATTAGGTATAAGTTAAAAATTTAATTTTTAAAATAATAAAAAGTAAACAATAAAATATAAAAAATTGTATCTTTAAAAAGTAACTGATAATGATTTTTTTAATAATAAGTCATGTTTATGAGATATAACTGTTTTAACAAAAAAAAAATTTATAATATTTTGTGTAAGTTATTTTTTTATTATTATATTTAAATAAGTTGTGAATAAGAACCACAATTTACCTTTTTTTATTATTATATTTGGGTAAGTTACCCTTTTTTTATTATTCATTCTCTCCTTAAAAAATCAACCTCTCCTAGCTTTGTGTAAAACTTCAGTCAACAGAAAAGGCGTCCAAGTTTTGCCATTAATTCAAGCGTGAAATCCGTGTAGTGACTCCTAGAAAAATGGTTAGTAAACTCAGGCACATATATATTTGTCATCCATAATAATAATTCCAGATAGATGATCAATTATTTCTGTTACAGCATGTTTGCCAAGAGCACTATATGTTTAAATAATTTTAGCAAATCAAGTGATCAAGAAATTCCGGTTTTAGTCAGACTTCCACAAGGTTAATTAGCGGATATCCAATCGCACTATCGCAGTCACCACAGATATGATTATTGATTTTCATGCTGGTTTACAAAGAAAAGGATTAGAATTAGAAAAGCAGCTTGACATCTATATACAGTTGCAGTAGTCCTAGCGATAATTCTAGTTGCTTTGCATTCTTTTACTATTCTCACCGACAACTAAAGTCATTGGTATATGCATGTAACTTATCTTAACGACAATTATGATTACTGTCATATTTTTACATTTATCACTATGATAACTTTTATTGTTAGTGTATAACTTGTAAGTTTAGTTGAAAGTGAGTTTGCCTTTTTATGTTTGGAAACTTTTGTTTACAACAATTTTATATCCAACGACAACTAAACATCTTTTCACGTCAAAAATTACAAACTTACTTTTGACATTACTATATCCAACGACAACTACAGTCATTGACATACGTGTATATCTGATCCCATTGACAACTAAATTTGTTGCTATATTTTTATGCTTATCCCCTCGATAATATATGTCGCTGCTATATAATTCTATAGATTAAGTTTTGCCAGCGCAAATATCACTGTGTCAATAAAATTCTTTTTATCACAACGACTTATAAACGTTGTCGCTATATATATGCCTTTACTAATTACTTTTTTGTCGCTAAAAAAAATTGTTGCCATTTATCACAATTCTTGTAGCTAGTTGAATGATATCCCGATATTAGTAAGATAAAGGAAATAAGAAAGAAGTGAAAGTGAGGTCTTCGAGAAATCAAAAGTAGCTTATAGCTAGCTGTGGCCAGCACCTTAGACTCTAAAACATTAGCAATTGGAACCCAACTAAGCGCCCATCATTTTCAAGTACGAACAAAGTCATTTACGCATTTAACCCGCGAAATCCCCTCGGTTTCACTTTTAGCATACTATACATGCATATATTATGTTTACTCTCTTAATCCAAACCATTAACGCTCCCCTCCTTTCTTCCATTATTCCTCAACAAGAAGAGAAACAAGGTTACTCATCTCCAATTCACAATCCTTTACATATGCCTAAAAGGCTAACAGTCTAATTATACCCTAGGGGTAGTTGACCCTACTAGTCTCACAAAATTCCACCATGTAAATTAACACTCCAAAATTGCAGCAACATCACATTCCCCGCTTGTAGACCCCCACTCGCCCAGCCTCCTTTTCCAGCTTCTTCTACTGTTACCCTGCACCCATTGGACCAGGTCCTGTGAGGCTGCGAGATTAGTTATTATAATACTTCCTTCCTCATTTGTACACGTGCCAAAACCCTTGTGCTCCAAAACACCACGCATAGAGCATGGCATCATCATCTTCCAAGAGGCACCCAGTGTACCATGGCATCCGGTGCCGGGGTGGGAAATGGGTGTCAGAAATCCGGGAGCCACGTAAGACGACCCGCATATGGCTGGGCACATTCCTCACGCCGGAGATGGCAGCTGCCGCCTACGACGTGGCGGCGTTGGCCGTGAAAGGCGGCGAAGCTGTTCTAAACTTCCCTGAGTCAGTTGGCAAGTATCCAGTGCCGGCAACCAAGTCCCCCGCTGACATCCGCAGCGCTGCCACCGCTGCAGCCGAACTAATGAAGGCTGAAGCGAGCCATAATGTACTTGAGCCTGATAATGATAACACTGATATTGGTGTTACTCCTTCGTTGTATGAAACTGAGTTCCTTGACGAGGAAGCCATATTCTCCATGCCAAGTTTGCTGGTGGACATGGCTGAGGGAATGCTGCTGTCCCCGCCCAGAATGAGCCCTCCACCGTCCGAAGACTCGCCTGAAAATTCAGAAGGAGAAAGTTTGTGGAATTATTTTTAATCCATCTATATATATATATATATGCTCCCCTTCAGCATCCATCTAATTCCCCATCCTAAAAAGCAATCAAAGTAAATTAGTTTACTCACCTTACTGGAATAGGAAAATGTGGCTCAGATTAGATATGTAGTGAAGGACTTAAATAGTTTCTAATTAATTTATGAAAATTGAGAGAAAAGATCTTTAATATGAAAACTTGGTCATGGGTGGCATAGACTGGCATAGTTTGATTTACATAGCCGATGCTTTTTTTTTTAAGACTTGTTCCAGGACTTATGTATGGCATAGACTTGGTCCAGCATCTATCTTTTTTTTATTATTATTTTAAGAAACATATAAAAAGAGAAATTAAAAAAGTTTCATGTATAAATAAGATTATTGTTATGAGAAATTTAAGATTGTAATTAGGCAGAAAATCCTCACAGTTTGTTTGGTACTGTATAGGGAAAAGAAAAATAAATGATAGAATCGAAAAGAAAAAAAGTTAAAAGTAAAAGAGATTATTCACATTATTTGATATTATCTAATGAAAAAGAAAAAAAAAGGTTTTTCTTCCTTTATATATTTTGTTTCATCAAGAAAAATAATATAAATGTATGTTAATAATATTTAAAAAAATGAAAACATATAAACTCTCGAAAGAGAATGGATCACGAATCTCTTTCCTCCCAATCCGTCCAAAAAAAGAATGAATAAAAATTCATGGAACTGTCCAAGAAAGGAATGAATAAAAAGTCATGGATCTTTCCAAAAAGGGGATGAATAAAAATTCATGGGACCCTCCAATGTAACAAAAAAAAATCATGGGCCCATAGAAATATCTACTCTATTAATCTCTTCATTTCCTTTGTTTTTAGGATAAATTACACATTACCCTATAAAATTTAACACAATTTTACTTTTTATACATAAATTTTATTTTATAGCATATAATTTCTTGAATTATGGTAAAAATTGTAAATATATATTTTTTTGTTAAATTTTCTAAAATTGAATGTTTGAGAATTACATCGATAAAGTAAAAAAAAAAAAAAGTAAAATTGATATAAAATAATTAATTTTCTCTTAAATTTTTAAAACAATATCTAATACAAAAACACACAAAAAAATTAAAACGATAAATAAAAAAAGATGAATGGAATATGCGAAACTAGTTTTCCTTGTAAATTTATAATTAATAAGGGAAAAATATATGTCAGTGTACGAAATCATCAAACTTATTCATTACCATGGCTGAAATTTTTTTGTATATAAAACAAATGATGGTATTACAATAGGTGTTTTAAAAATTGAATTGAAGTGGTAAGTTGAACTAATTAAATCATAAATTAATCATGTCTTTAATTTGAATAATATTTAATTTAATTATGATTTTATTACAAATTTAATTAGTTAAATCAATTGAATTATAATCCAAAGTTCTCGTTAATTCAATTTCCGATTTTGTTTTTAAAACCCATACAACTACATATTTCAAGATTTGTGTGATTCTTCAATTGTTAAATATAACTAGCAGTGTTAATACCTTTAGGCTTTAATGTTGAAATAGAAACGAATTTTAACAAAAAGAGGCATTCCATTTTTCTTCTTTTTAATTTTGCATTGATCCTGAATAACAATAGCATATTATAAAAGAAAATAGCATGAAATGAAGATGAAATTAAATTTGCATCCCAATCTCACTTTTGGCCTTCACTGTTGAATAATAACAAGTCAAAACTAAATTTTATTTATCATTTATAATTTTCTCTCTCCCTTTTATTTTCTACTTCATATATTTTATCTTAAGCAACCCTTGGTAAAAACCGTTCTTTCAATTTCTCTTCTATGTCTCTTTTTTCCCCTTATGCAAATTGAGGAAGGCTTCTTCCGACATAATATCTGTCAAAATCCCCAAAAGAACTTTTAAGCTTTAAGACGGTATAACACAAAGGGCCTAAAGGACAAAATTTCTTTCTTGAGAGGGGATAAAAATATCTGTTGTCATATTTTGCTTCTAGCAATTAAGTAGGCCAAGTCTTAAGGTAATACAGCTGAATCTCATATTGTAGAGTGATAAATTTAAGATGACCATCGGCTGGATAATTACACAACGACAGCGCAGAAAAAATTTCGTTGCCAAAAGTATATGTAGAGGAACAAAGATGTTAAACAAAATTAAGGAGTTCAACGGTTCAACATGAAGAATATATTATATAGCTTAATATAATTCTTAGTATGCCTGGAGTGACAAGCTCAGGATCCTTTGCTTCGTCTTGGGGCCTTCATATAGGCAAGTAGGAAAGTGGCAAGATAGTACCGAAGCAATAACCATTTTAGTAAAGCTTGGCAAAGATGTTGTACCCTAGTGATAACTGATTCGTCCTCTACCTGATGGAGTGATCGCCGGAGAGTTCCAAGTCGGTCGTCCGGCAGTTATCCGAGGAAGACAAGGTGAAATGTCAACAGAAGCACTTCGATCGATTTGTCTTGAAGTCAAGACAGTGATGAAAGCATAGGTAGAGAAAAGTGCGTATACTTGGCCTAAGCTGTTAAGCCGGTTTATATAGAGATCCAGATAACTGACTTGTCAGATACCTTTCGTTTAAGTCATTTAAGATTCTGAATGTTATGTCTGGTTATTATGGCGTAAAGTTGTTATATCTGGTTATTATGACACGAGACGTTATGTCTGGTCATTACGGTGCAAGGTCGTTATGTCTGTTAGTGAGTCATATTAAGCGTGTTTGTCGAGTCATTACCTATTTAGGTATAGGCCAGTCGAATCTTGTAGAAATCGGTCTAAATTATAGTTGGATGTCAATTGAGTCAGGATGGTCTACAGCTCTTCAACTTGGTCATCTGTAAAAATGGACTAAGCTTATGAACAGTCAAATATTTAATTGAGTCGAGACGGCCCAATAACAAATTAAAAATTATATGACGATCGATACATCTGATCATGATTGGTGGTTTTCTTAGGTCACCCCGATACGTATTTTGTGTTATTGTTATCCTTGCTGCATAGTTTGAGAGGATTGGGACTCATGAGCGTCTCCAAGGAGGAGTCAAGGTAAAGGAACTGTCACGCGGAGGCTCCTGATAGGTTTATCATAGTAGGGGAAAATGCCAAGTGTTTCACCAGACATTATTGCAACTAGTACCAAGTTAATTATCTGTTTGCTACATGGTTCTAAATTGCGGTCCGCATCACCTGATGCGCCCGCAATATGTGCGGTGCGGCTTGTTAACGATCGCCGCAATTGCGCCGTGGATAAAATCACACAAAACGGCCAACGTAACGGTGTTGCGATGTGCATCGATACTGTTCCACTTTTCCTTTCAAATCAGAAGTGTCGAACAGTCTCAAAAGAAGAAGAAGAAGATTCTTTCATCAATAATTTCATCAACAGTAAAAACGAAAACAAACAAATATCATCACACAGAGACAGAGTCATCAGATCTCACTCATCTCAGTCATGGACTCACCTTTTAAGCTTAGAGTTGAATCTTTATCTCATTCTCTCTGAAAATCGAAACCCTCTCTAAGTCTCCAGTCTCCATCTTGCAGATCAGTGACCATCTTGTGAAATTTGGGGTTGGGGTCAGATCTGTGAGATTTGGGGACTGAGACTGAAATTGACGATGAGGGAGGCAGATGAGAGGCGGAGGTGGGCGGCGGTCTCGCAAATATTTAATTCGAGAGGAAGGGGAAGCGAGCGAGAGAGGAAGAAGGGGTGAGGGCCATTTCGAAGCGAGAGAGGAAGAGGGGTGAGATGATCGACTTCGAGAGGAAGGGAAATTATAAGCCTCAAGCACCAAACAGAGAGGAAGAGAGGATCGACATCGAGGTGAGGGTCAGTTAAGAAACGAAGAGGAAAAGGAAACTTGGTGGATGGAGAAATCGAGAGAGAAAGGAAGGGTCTTTGGGAAAGGAAAAAAAAATAGGGGCCCCGGGGAGGGAATACGTAAAATTTGGGAAAAGTGTGTTAAAAATTGTTATCCTTGAAAATTTTGAAAATAGTTTGAGAATTAAGGAATTTTTTGATAATTAAGTTAATTAATAAATTGTTAGTTCCAAAAAAAAATTAGTGTTCTGTGTCCTTAATTATTGGAGAAGTATTAGGAATAGTAATAATTAATTAAAATTTATGATAATTAAGTTAATTAATTAGTTATTTGTTTAAGAAAGATAATTTTTTTGTTTAAAGAAGATAATTAATAACTTATATTAAGGGTTCAAAATTAAAGTTATTTATTGATGAGGCTCCTGATAGGTTTATCATCAAATGTATAAAATATTATAAATAAGGAAATAATAATTATATAATTTTTTTATATTTGTGTTTTTTAAAAAAATTCACGTCGCAACGACACCAGACATTATTGCAACTAGTACCAAGTTAATTGTCTGTTTGCTACTACAATCTCAATAATTAATTTAATTCAATAAGTACAGCCATTAAACTTGAGTTTTCCTTTATTTGATCGAGTATTGCTTAGTCAACAGTCATCAGATCCAGGATGAAGAATGAAAAGATTCAATGCAAGTCGCCCATGAAATGAAAAACGGGTACGTGATCTTCAATGTGTGCAATGTGCTGTTGTGTGTGGGGCAACTTTTTATACATCCAAAAGAATCAAGAGGGAATGGGGCCATACGCTGGTGCGCTTTGTGTTAAGCAAATCATTTTTCGCCATATGCAAAAATATGTGCTGCAAACTTTTAAAGAATCCAAAAGATTTTGACTTCAGTGGCAACGTAAATGGCCGACATCTTTCCTCTTGGTTGGTGACCTCTCTCTTTCTCTCAACCTTTTTTTCATTACAAGTTAAAACTAAAAAGCTACGAAACGTGGCGATTCTAGCTGATTCATCGTGGACCAAATTAATGTGTCAGTTTGTACAAAAAAAAAATAATGTATGTCAGAAAATATAGAATTGATGTTGAAAGTTGAAACACGATCCATATATATATAATAAGAAGAGTATTATTGTATTTTGTATGAATATTTAAAATTAAAATATAAATATATATAATTTTTTAAGTAATTATATAATTTTAAATAATTTTTAATTTTAATTATTTATATATAATTATATGATCAAAATTTTTTTATTTTATCTTTTCATAATAAAAATTTCATTCACTAAATATATCTTCATATATATATATATATATATAATGTATTTAATAAAAAAATTATTATAAAAAATAAAATAAGTAAATATTAACTATTAAATTTTATTTAAATAATTAAAATTAAAACAAAAATATATGTATTTTTTTTAATAATCACATAATTTTTAAATAAATTTTAATTTTAATCATATATATATGATTATATAATCAAAATTTAATTTTTTTACGTTTTCATAATAAAAACTTTTAACATTAAAAATATTCATTCATATATATATATATATATCAGTATTTTTTATTCCCGAGTCATGTCTCCCACACGTACCGCTACATAGTTATTTCACTTATTTGAATTCTGTGGGCAACACAGTCATTCGAATTTTATAACGAGACACAAGTTTATAAATTAAAAACAATGAATTATTTAAATTTTGGCCAAGTACTCATAACTATATTTATAAGTTACATATTTAAAGAAGTTGTATTTAGTTTGGTATTAAAAACATGCTCTTTTATAATGTATAAATAATATATTATAATTATATATTGTTAATGTTATAGATGAAGTTATCGTGAAAAAAAAATGTTATAGATGAAGAAAAATAAAATTGAATAAGAACTAGTTCGTTAGGAGCATTAAGTTGAATTTTTAGTTCCCAAGGGAACAAGCAAGCATCCCATGAGACGTAATCATATTTCTCTTTTCCACTAGGTTAAAGATAGGTAGGTATCTGCTCACTGTACTCTTTCGCAATAGGCTAAGGGGACCTCGAACTTCAAAATTTGCAATAAGTGGTCCGAAAAATTTTCACGAGTAAGATTTTTTCTTATTTTTAAAGGGAATATTTATTATTGATTTTTTTTCAACTCATTTCTCTTTCACATGTACCTTTGAAAGAAACGATTGAGATGCTCCAATAAGGAGTACGCAAGAAAGACTCGGTCTGAAGATACTCAATTGATCCCCCAAAGATGTCTCCCGAATGATCCCACTCATTAAGTTTTTGGCTTTTAGTTTTAATGATCTGTCTTTACCTTTTTTTTATATGGGTTATTTTAACGTGTGTCTATTGATGACATTTGTTAAAAAAATTAAAATAAGAAATTTTTTATAAATAATTTTTTAAAATTTTCAATATATTAAATATTTTATTATTTGATGTGCATAATTTATATATATTTGATACCTTTAAACTTTATAATTTTATTAATCTTATGCTTATTTTGAATAATTTAATCTCATTATTTTATAATTTGACTTTAAAGGTCAATTTTGATAACAATAATGAAAAAGTAACTTGCAAAGGTGAATGAAATTAAGAAAATAAAAAAAGAAAAAAAAAATAACACTTGATGGGACTTGAGAGAATATTTTTACGCATATAACATTAATTAAGTAATTCTGATATTTTTATTATAAATAATATATATATTTTTTATATTTTATTTAATATTATTTATTTATTTTTATTATTTTTTTCTTAATCACACACTCTTAAAAATATATATATACAATATTTACATCTTTAAAAAAAATTATAAAATTATCTTTTTTCTTAATCAAGTATTGTGAAATAAATCTCAATGGTGTGAGCCCATGTGCAAACAAAAAAAGGAAAGGGTTTGGTTGTTGTGCTATTTTTGCAAGCCCAACAGATGTGTAATTAAAACGGTGTGCTTTGGAAATTAATTAAAGGATACAAGTATGCACACGAAATTCACTCATTTAAATAAAAGGAGGCAGCGCAATTGAATTAGAGCAATAGTGACGCAGCGTAGAAAATTCTAAGGAGAGCCCAGCAGACTGAGAGACGAACTGAGCAGTATATCAATAGAAGATCGCACATCTGGGTTTAATTTTCATCTTAATTTCTTTTTCTCCTATTTATGATGAACATGATTGAATTTTTTATGGTAATAATTAGTTTTATTATGAATTAAAATTTTTTTAACAATTTTGATGTAACTTGAATATCTTGAGTATTTATATTTGTTAAATTAATTTTTTTCATTTATGCAAGAGTTTATTGTTGTTCATAATTTTTTTTATTTGTATCTTGGAAATATATCAAAAGAAATTTTTTTTGATTTTACATAAGTAATAAATTCTATAAGTATATAATTGAAATGAGAGTAAAAATTTGTCTTGTGAGATATTGTGTTGGTTAATCATAAATTTTAATGAGTTGATTAATGCTTATTAGTATTATTGAAAAATAGGTAATAAATGTTTTTCGATATGTTGAGTAGACTCGGGAGAAAATATTAAATAATTTAGGAATACCATCCGTTGCATGAGATGATTAAAATTAAATTATCAATAAGTTAAATAGGATTGATTCAAGTGAAATTAAAATATCTTAGTTTTAGTTGATATATTGATTTGTCTCTTGTTAGTTCTTGACTCATTTGAATTTAATTAATTAGTTTTATTTTTTAAAATTTAATTTTAATTTATTTTGATTGTTTAAAGAATAGCAGAGTTAATATAATTTTGGTAATTAGTAAACACTCTTTGTGGGAATGATATCATTTTCACTATTTTATTACTTTGATCGATTTCGTACACTTGCAAATATCTCTATCACTTTTCATAAAAAAATTTCTTAGATCCTTAACAACTGCATTTAAGGCATTCTTTAAAAAAAATCCTTCTTATATTTAATTAATAATTTTAAATCTTCTTAGCCACTTTTCTCAATAATTCTTTTAATTACTAAATAAAAAATACTTATTATAAAATTAAGCATAAAGAACTTAAGAAATAAAGAAGAAACTAGAGAACAAAACGTTTCGAGAGATCCGGATCCCGAACATTAACCCATGGGCATTGCTTCCCACCGCCGTGTGGAGGAAGACTCACGACACGCCTCGGACCACGGAAGACGCACGAAAGCTGACCACGGTGACCGATCTACGCTAAGGATAAATCCCTAAATATGCGTAGCTCGCCAATCGTCACCACGATATTATAGGATTTATAGATATCTCGGATGGTAGATATCTTCTTTATATTAATCACATATTTATAGGGATATATCCTACAATAAAGGAAAGATAATCATCATTAAGATATCAATCCGGATTTATCCGCATCTAAGATGAATCCTTTAGGATTCTCACAGCGTATGCTCTTATAAATACCAGTGCCAAGCATCAAAGGTAGGCATCTCTTCCGATATACAAACTATTCCTACTGTGCAGGTCTAACTTGAGAATAATCGGAGTGCTTTGCAATTACTCGCACCACCGTCACCGGCTGCCGTGTAACTGAGAATCCACCGTATCGTGCCTATCTCAGGTACGTGTCTGAACTTACTTCAGAACATTGGCGCCGACTGTGGGGAACTATAAAATTCTAATCCCACCCAACCATGGTGAATACGAGGCAAAACTCCAAAAGAGACGCTGCTCAAGTCTCAGTCAACCAAAGACAAGATCCTGACATGCAACGTCCACCACCACCATTACCTCCGCTTATGGCTCAAACCTCCGCTGTGAGAAACCAAACGCCCGACCAGGAAGCCGACGTGATGGGCACTCCACCTCCTTTTCTCGAGGAGTCTCCTAACCCATCGCGCGCATTCTGTCGGGGGATAGACTTGAATTCCCAACCCGGAAAGGCGGCCGAGCCTTCAAGGACGCCACTTCTTGACCGGCGACTAGGAAACCCGAGCAACGAGTTCGACGATCGTGCATCACACTCCGAACACACGCACCAATCTCGGGCTTCTCGGCCAACTCCGGGATATGTTGCAATAGCATATGGATCTACTCAATGACCGCTTTAGAAGATTGGAAGACTTGCGGCATGCATGAAGGTCAACCAGAGCCACACCGACGCGACAGACGAACCGACGCGGAAAATAATAGGACGAGGGCCCATGACGATGAGGAAATTCCTCATAATAGGGACAACAACCGGAATCAAGGAACCGTGGAACAACCTTTCTCGACCACTCATGGAATTCCGGGTTCCGAGAAACTTCAAGTTTCCCCCAAACCTCGAAATTTACGACAGGACCACGGACCCTCAGGAACACATCAATGCCTATAAGCAATCCCTATGCTTCTACGGCAGATCCATGGAACTGTTGTGCTGAGTCTTCCCTCTCTCCCTCAAAAAGGGGGCCCTCAAATGGTTCACCAGTCAGCCACGGGGGACCATCGTGGATTGGTCCGACCTCAAGCAGCGTTTTCTGCTGCAGTACACCACGAGCAAGGAACAACCAAAATCCATCGAATCCTTTGCCAAGATCCACCAGGGAAAGGATGAAAGCCTCCGGGACTATGTCAGACGTTTTATGGCTGCTTGCGCCAACGTAGAAAACTTTGAAGACAGAATAGCCTTGCATTACGCCGAAGCGGTTCTCGGATAGGCTCCGACTTCTTCAAGTCCCTCGGCAAAGAAGAAACCGGACAATCTGACCGACTTCCAAAAATGTTCCGAGAAGTACGTTTATTTGGAAGAGGCAACAGAAGACCACAGGAGATGGGACAACAAAAGTGAACTTTCTCACCAAAAGCCCTACTAAAATTCCTCAAGGTCACGACCCCCAAAGGGTAGCCCACCCCGAGAAACTATGCGGACTATACTCCTTTAAACACGCCCGGAAACGATCTTGAGGGAAGTAATGAACACGGAGTTCCAAAGACATCCCGAGACCACCCCCTATCGAAGGCAGAGGCAGAAGGATCACTCCAAGCATTGCACATGGCACAAAGCCTATGGCCACGATACAGAGGATTGCCATCAGCTGCGTGATGCCATTGAATTTCTAATCAAGGCCGGGCGCCTGCAGCAGTATATCCTCCGTGCCCAAAATAACGAAGGTAGTGACAGACGCAAAGACAGTAAAAGACAGAGTCCGTCCCCTCCGCGCAGAAGAAAGACAAGAAGCCTGAGGAGAAGATCCCGGACTCCGCCTCAACGTAATAACGGCGACCGACAGGGCAGGGACAGAAACGCTCCCCCCGCCGGTAATGATGATCACCGCGCCGAGCCCAACAGGACGATCCATACCATTGCCGGTGGTTTCGTCGGAGGAGGATCCTCCAACGGAGCCCGAAAGAAAGCCTTCAGAATGGCAGTCTTTAGCGTAGCCCACTCAGGATCAAGAACACAGGCCGAAAAGAGGAAAACGTCTCCCATCACCTTCTCAGACGAAGACTACGGCGGAATAATCCCGGATTACGACGACCCACTCGTCATCTCCGGAGTAATCTCTAACGCTGAAGTCCGCCGGATTTTCGTCGATCAAGGGAGCTCAGCCGATATTATGTTCCTGGACCTTTACCAAAAATTGGAACTTCCGCAATCCGACTTGACTCCCCACGCTGGTGAATTGACGGGCTTCACCGGTGAGAAGATCACTCCGTGGGATATTACGAAACCCATCTAACTCGGGATCATCTACACTCTTCAGACCGTGAAGGTAAAATTCCAGTCGTGGACTCGCCCCTCGGCCTATAACATTATCCCGGGCCGTCCGTCTCTCAACGCTCTCGGGCGGTAATATCCACCACTCACCTCGTGATGAAGTTCCTCAATAAGAACAATGACGTCGTCACTATTAAAGGCGATCGTGTTTCAGCCGAGAAAATGTTATAACGAGAGTTTGAAGATTTGCAAAGTACCCCGACATCAAACCGCCCTATATCTACCCCGACTATTGACCAAGTCAATATTCGATGACCGAGTTGGACGTCGAGAAGAAATCCGGATACCCGACCGCAACCCGAAGGCGAACCGGAATCCCTTCAACTGGGAAGGATCCCGGACAGTAACTAAAATCGAGCTCGTCTGGGCGAAAGAGAAAAGCAACAACTCTCATAACTCTTGTTGAAAAACAAAGACCTTTTCGCTTGGACTTCTTCCGACATGCCCGGACTCGATCCCAGCTTTATTTGCCACCGGCTGTCGATTAAAGAAGGCGCCAAGCCGATCGCACAGAAAAAGAGAAAGGTCGGACCCGAGAGACAACAAGTCGTCGAAGACCAGGTTAAAGAACTACTAAATGGCAACTTCATCAGAGAAATTTCCTATACCACTTGGCTTTCCAACGTGGTCCTGGTAAAGAAGTCCAACGGAAAATGGAGGATGTGCGTAGACTATACCGACCTGAATAAAGCTTGTCCCAAGGACCCATATCCACTCCCCAATGTGGACAAATTAGTGGACGGATCCTTCGGGTTTAGATGGTTATCGTTTATGGATGCATATTCCGGATACAACCAGATTCCCATGTACGCTGGAGATGAAGATAAAACCGCTTTCATTACTGATAGGGCGAGCTACTGTTACAAGGTCATGCCTTTCGGCCTGAAGAACGCAGGAGCCACCTACCAGAGGATGATGAACAAGGTTTTTGAAAACCAAGTGGGAAAAATGCTAGAAGTCTACATAGATGACATGATAGTCAAGACCCCACACGCTGGATCTCACACGGTGGATCTTGAAGAAGTATTTGCCCAAATCCGGAAATACAATATGAGGTTAAACCCGGAGAAATGCGCTTTCGGGGTCCAGGCCGGTAAGTTTTTGGGTTTCATGCTAACGCATAGAGGAATTGAGGCCAATCCGGATAAATGTCGGCCGTCCTCAACATGAGGAGTCCCCGCAATGTCAAAGAAGTACAACAACTTACGGGCGCATAGCGGCCCTCACAAGGTTCTTAGCCAAAGCCGCTCACAAGTCTCTCCCCCTCTTCAAATTGCTCAAGAAGGGAAGAAGTTTTGAATGGACTCAAGAGTGCGAGGACGCCTTCACATCTCTGAAAAACCTTTTGTCCTCCCCCCTATCTTGACAAGGCCTGACAGCGGGGAGACACTTTACTTGTATCTATCCGTCCACGACGAAGCTATAAGCTCAGTTTTGATCAGGGAAACCGACGAGGGACAGAAGCCTGTCTATTTCGTGAGCAAGGTCCTCCAGGGGCCTGAGCTCCGATACCAAAAGGTTGAGAAAGTCGCCTTCGCGCTCCTCATTACTGCAAGAAGACTTCGGCAATACTTTCAGTGCCACCCTGTGGTAGTAAGAACCGACCAGCCTATCCGACAAGTACTACACAAACCGGATCTGGCCGGGCGAATGATTGCGTGGTCGATTGAACTCTCAGAATTTGGGATTACATACGAACCACGACTTGCAATAAAAGCCCAGGCGTTGTCCGACTTCCTGGCAGAACTTACAACAGGTAACGGCGACCCAAAGAAAGCCTCCTGGACCATTTTTGTTGACGGATCGTCGAACCCCAAAGGAAGTGGGGCCGGGGTGATAGTCGAAAATTCAGAGGGTTTGACTTTGGAGCACTCCCTGAAGTTTGAATTCCCAACTTCAAACAATCAGGCCGAGTATGAGGCCTGTATCGCCGGACTGCTAATGGCAAAAGATTTGGAGGCAACACGGATCAAACTCTGCAGTGACTCCCAGCTAGTAACCTCTCAAATCCGAGGTGACTATCAAGCCAAAGAGCCCCTCCTACAGAGATACTTGAGCAAGGTCAGAGAACTTTTAAAATGTTTTGAAGAAGTCAGGATAGAGCACATCCCAAGGGAACAGAACTGCAGAGCCGATCTCTTATCTAAACTGGCCAGCACAAAAAGCCTTAGTAACAACCGGTCCGTAATTCAAGAAACCCTTTCCTAACCCTCCATCACGGATCATATCATATCCCAAGTGGAGGATCATCAGCCATCTTGGATCACTCCTATACTGGGCTATCTGCCGCATGGAAAACTGCCGACAGACCCGAAGGAGGCTTCCAAGTTAGTAAAGACGTCGGTCAGATACACCGTTTACAACGGTCGACTATACCAGCGTGGCTTCTCTTCCCTCTTCTAAAGTGCTTAACCCCGAAGAAGCGAGTACGCCCTAGCCGAAGTACATGAAGGAAGCCTGCGGTCACCACTTAGGAGCCAAAGCCCTAGCCCAAAAGTATTAAGGCGGGATTCTATTGGCCGATGATGGAAGCGACTCTCATGCGCATGTACGAACTTGCGACAAGTGTCAACGTCATGCGATCATTTTCAAGCCCCTTCGAAGAACCGTCCACGACGTCGGTTCCATGGCCCTTTTACCGGGTGGGGTATGGATCTTAGGTCCGTTCCCCCGTGCCCCGTGCGCTTTAAATACTTGGTGGTAGCAAAGAGATTATTTTACTAAATGGATCGAGGCCAAACCCCTGATCACCATCACCTCGGCCCGAATTCAGAAGTTTACTTGGCGCCACATCATCACCAGGTTCGGCATACAGGAATCTGTAGTCATAGACAACGGAACCCGTTCAAAGACAAAGCTTTTGAGGAGCTACTAGCCGGTCTGAAAATAAAACACCACTGCAGCTCCGTCGAGAACCCCAGGACGAACGGACAGGCAGAGGCTGCCAATAGAATCATCATGCGAGGCTTGAAAAAGAGGTTAGACGAAGCCAAAGGGAACTGGGTCGAGCAACTTGACCATGTTCTCTGGGCATATCGGACCACCCCCCATTCCACGACGGGAGAAACCCCTTTCAAGCTGACTTATGGCTGCGAAGCCATGATCCCGGTGGAAATAGGGGAACCTAGCTGGCGATACCAACAGTTCTCATCCGACAGCAATCTCGGTCTAATCGTAGAGGACTGGACTTGCTCGAAGAAAGAAGAAACGTAGCCCACATACGGGATGTCGCCTCGCGTAAGACAAATGCTGCAGGTACAACAAGAAAGTGGTCCCGAGAAAATTCCATAGTCCTCGTAAGAGCCGACATAGGAGGGAAAAATGCCTCCCAGGGAAAACTGGCCCCCAACTGGGAAGGCCCCTATCGTGTCGTCACCAAGACGGGTAAAGGAGCCCACACATTGGAAACGTTATCTGGGACCCCGGTCAAGAACTACTGGAATACGGACAAACTAAGGAAATACTATAGCTAAAAGCCCATAGCGGCTCAGCCCTTTCTTCAGAGGAATTATCTTTGATCCGTTCTTGTTTTAAATAAGCACGCTATGTATAGACTCCTGTTCTCCCAAGTTCAGTAATAAAGTTACTATTCCGGAAACCAGTTTCGATCTAACGCGTTGCTCTAAGAAGTCGACAAGAGACAGTACGGATCATATGTACACACTCCTTCCTTATACCTAAGCCAAGAAGGGGTCCTAAAATCTGTACAATTATTAGGATACTTACCCCGGGCGAGGTTGAAAGCAATGCTAGCGCCCTGGACAAAAGGGCCTTCGCGTAAAATGCCCTAACCAGGCGCCACTCTCACCTATGTTCAAATTCCAAACGCTTCCCGTAGCAAGCACTGGAATACGAATTAAGGTTTCATTTCGCCTAAGTCTAAAATTTCTATAAGCGTTAGATTAAAGACCAAGGCCTCTTTCTTACCTAAGTCCCAGGGAATACCACTCAATTAATGACACGAGTGAAGGATCCCTGGACCATGGTTTTCACAAATGCAGCTTTTCTAAGTCCCAAGATAATAACTACGAAAATGGGCGTTGGACCCAGTCGGACCATGAAAAACGAAAATGAATGACCAAACAAAGTAATTAATTATAAAACCCCGAACACAGGGTAATTGTCCTTACAAACAGTAAAACCCCACGCACGGGGTAAAATAATAATAATAATAATAATAGTAAAGGGGGCAGTTCAAACGCCGGCTTCTTCCTCCTCCGGGACCTGAATAACCTCTGGGTTGCCACCAGGAGCCTTCGCGGCTAAAGCTTCGACAGCTACAAGCTGACCCTCATGAAACATCTTCTCTGAGGACACACCCTCCAAGATAAGGTCGACCCCGGATTAAAGTGCTTGGATTTGCTTCACAAAGATTTTGGAACCGCTCCTCCCCAACGTTTCCACCACTCGGTCCGGTTCCTCCACCTCCTTCTCAAGCTCCGCCACCTCGGCCCTAAGAGCGCCAATGCTTCGGGTCGGCTTCAAGCTTCTCGACCTTCCTAGCGCCTTCGAGTCCGCCGGCGCCTTTTCCAAATTTCGGTGACTTTATTCTCCGACGACGCTCTCACTCTATTGTCCTCACTGGCTTTTAGGGACGCGGCCAACTTCTGCTCGGCCTCCTCTTTTTCTTTTTTCAAGGTCCTCAGCTCTGCCGACGCCTGACGATCAGCATTCTCGATGGTAACCTCAATGACACGGATTTCGGCTGCCGCCCGGAGAGCCTGTCTCTGGAGCGCGGCTAAGGTTTGGCCCAGACCCTGTTCGGCAATATGTTGCCTCACCTCGCCACTCAAAAGTCGCCTATCTATGAAGGGGCCGGGCTCAGAGTTCCCTGTGATGATCGGCAAGAAGTCTGCCATTTCTCTCTCGCCGCCTTCCGACGACCGGCCATCATGCTCAGACGGCTCTTCGACAGCCTGCCTTTTTCGGGACCTGAGAAGGGGGGTGGGGGATCCCGGCTCATCCTGCTCCCCAATGGCAGTGCCCCGGTCAGATGATTCCAGAATGGCTGTGGAGGAAGAAGCCGTGGTTTTCTTCCCTTTCCTCCGGTTTCTTGAAGACCGCAGTGTAACCATGGAAGATCCGGACGTCATGTTGCTAACTGAAAAGAAGCAGAAACAAATTCAGTCAGTACATCTAGAAACATTGATATATGAAGACAAAGCAAATTCCTAGGGACACACTAGAGGTATAAAAGCCCTAATTCCTACCTAACAAAGAGTAAAGAAGATCATCACCAGGAACACAAAGGACATCTCTAATGTTGATGTTCCCATGCTTCTCAGCATATCGGGTTATGAATTTCGTGGTCCTAAGTTCTTCGGGGTCGAGATCTCCCTCTTCTTTTTCAATCATGCCGAGAGGCACGTCCCAGAACCTCGGCGTCCAATAAAGAGGAAACTCGGTTCCCCGTCCGGCTTAAGGAAAAAGGGATGACATCCTCCTTGGCTTTTATCTTGAAAAACGCAGTCTTAAACCCTTGAAGCTTTCTTCGAAAACGTCAAAGGACTTGCGACAAGCCGGGATCGGATGACAAGCCGCTCGTTTGCCTTTCCGTCCCCGGTGTTTATTCTTGTATAAAAATAAAAAAGGTATTCGCCAGCACTTGAGGCCCATCAACCGACAAAACCTCTCGAACGATATGATGTAGCCTCAACCGTTAGGATGGATCTCGTGAAGGGCCACTTGGAGAGTACGGAGTATGTCCATTTGGAAGTCGAGAACGGCATCCTCGGTCCTAACTTAAGGAAGAGCGGCTCGTACAGAACATGAAATGCGAACCCTCTTCCCGGCGGAACATACTCTCTCGTTCCGGTTCGGACGGACAACCTCGAACTCGTCATCTCGAGCCTTGTCCACGGTTAACTCCAAGGCGAAGAGGGACTCTCGAGTACGGCTTCTCTCGAAAACCTGGATTGACGGTCCCATACGTCGTCCACCACCCAAGTACATACCAACCCGGGACCCCGCCGTACTCGAACCAGCTCGTCCTCCGCCGGTCACGGGCATCGTGAAGTGTGAACCCCAGCCTTTTTCCCTTTGGCCATGGAAACCCGAGAACATCTAAAGAAGTCGGTGAAAAACCGTCGAATCAATAGTTTCATAGATTCGGACATGGGAGAGCGGGGTAACCCTAACCTCCCTACCGACCTTCGTCCCACCGAAATAAAACATTCGGGGAACTCCTCCATCACGCGCGGGCGCAGTGAAGATGGTGCCTCGGGAGGTGACCGCATCCACCTAAATTACTAATCTCTATTTGAAAACAAGCATAACCAGAAATATCTAGCTACTCTACTTCCTGAAAAGCGCAAATGACAAGAAAATAGAGAGAAAGCAACTTACTGTGTGAAATCAGAAAGCAGAGAAACTGCGCTAGAACAATGGAGAAGCTACGAGGAGCCAAAGCCTTCAAAGAAAGTGCAAATGCTTGAAAACGATAGGGTAAAGAAGACAAATCTCGCGACCCTTATTTATAAAGGGTCTACCAAGGGATGAACGGTTAGGGGGCATTCCCGTCCCCTCCAATGCAAATTCAAAAGGTGCTCATCATGGCTCATGGAGCTCTAGGCACGTCCCCACCAACAAAATCGCGACACGTGGCCCACACAAATGAAATAGCGCTTGAAAGGACGGTTACACAAGGTAATCTAAAGCGTCGTACGAATGTTGGATGAGAACCCTGGATTGGTACCACGGATCCCAGGACCAATTAATCTGTTTACATTACACACGAGATGCTAATTCCGAGGTATGGAATCGGAACAACCCCGCAATGTCTTTATTTGGTTTTTACCGGATAAGCGTTGGACTCATCCCTAAGAATCACTTCGGCGGAAAAATCAAGCAGAAATATAGAACAAGTTCAGAAAAAGAAAAACGTATATTGAATCATTCTCATTCCATACATCGTCGTACAACTGAATAAGAGGAAAAGCAAAATCTTAAGACAATGAAGGCATAAGGAAATCCCGGAAAAGGGGGCAAGTATCTTCGGCCACCTAGCTTGTACCCCGTCCACATCTCCAAACCACGGTCTCTTGAAAAAGTGGATAGGCATTGCAGAACATTGACCAACCGGGATCGTGACCACGGAAAGAAGGCCAATGCTCTTTGCACGACCTATCCACGACCCAATCAAAGACCGAGATTTTCTTGCGCTCGTAGGAAGGGGCCCGGCCTCTCTAGCTGAAGAATCCTCCGCCGGTGTCAGCCATTCCGAGTTGTCTCAAGTCAGGGAGCAGTCACAACGGGTTTTCTACCCCGGAACAGACTGAAGCCACTCCGGAATAGAAACCCTCTGCTCACTCGTCCTTCTCCCACCTTCTCAACGGACAGCGGCGGAAGCGGATACCCGCTACTTCCTTGAAAGCAAGTCAAAGAAAGCAGACCACCCCAAGTTGCTCCAAGGGGGTTCTCACTCCTTTGGCTAGGCGTCCTTGCATTTCCAGCCATTACTACGAAAAAGACCAGCCCAATGCTTCCAAGTAACCCGCTGAGAAGATGGAGAGAGGAACAGTGTGCTCCACCGGGTCCCCATGCAACGGAGGACGGAAGCATGATTCCATCCTAACAACACGTAGGGTCGACACCCCCCGTGTACGCCGGATAGAAAGGCTTCCACCTCCCCAAATGCATAGCAACCCAGTTTTACGCCAAGATAGAAAGGCCTCTGTCGGAAAGAAAAAACGCTCGGAGAAGATCAAATCTCTTCAAAGACTTTGGGAAAAATAAGAGTATGGTTTCTGTAGACGATGAAACTCTCTTCACAACAAAGGAGAAAGAAGAAAGAACTACACTCAACCCCTGGGGAAAAATCATCTCTACGCGATGGTGAAGAAGAGCATGCAAGCTCATGAAGAAGTGTCCAGTACTTATAGCATGAATGAAGGACTCTGATTGGTCGCGTGAAGGGTGACCTGATCCCATGAAGTCAGCCAAAATAAATGTTCAGATCTCTGATTGGCCACAAAGATAGGGAGCAGTTAAGGAAATCCCCACGAAACTAACGTTTTCTTTAAACAAAAATCGTTATTTCCCAGGAATCATTATATCCCAATAAAGTCCACATATCAGTTTCCCAGAGAATCGCAAGCTGAAGTCACCAGAGATCACATTCGGGATTCGCGTTGAGTATATCTTCAGCACTCGCCTTCTGGAAAACAAGTAGCTTTTGCTCATAATTAAGTAAAACAAGGACGTCGGTAATAACTTGAGGTCTAACACCTATCCCAGAAATTGCTACGTCGGCCATGTGGTGGTTGATCCATCTTAAACTTGACTCGGTCCATGTCTCATCCAAGAGCCAAGTGGGGCAATCTGCTTCGAGATCCGGATCCCGACCCATGGGATCAACCCGGCATGGGCATTACCGGATTCCCCCCAGCCGCCGTGGAGGAAGACTCACGACACGCCTCGGACCACGGGCAAGACGCACGAGCAGTGACCACGGGGCCGACCGATCTACGCTAAGGATAAATCCCTAAATATGCGTAGCGCCAATCGTCGCTCACGATATTATAGGATTTATAGATATCTCGATGGTTAGATATCTTCCTTATATTAATCACGATTTATAGGGATATATCCTACAATAAAGGAAAGATAATCATCATTAAGATATCAATCCGGATTTATCCGCATCCAAGATGAATCCCTTTAGGATTCTGCGTATGCTCCTATAAATACCAGGCCAAGCATCAAAGGTAGGCATCTCTTCTGATATACAAACTATTCCTACTGTGCACGGTCTAACTTGAGCGTCGGAGTGCCTTTTGCAAGTACCCACCCACTCGCACCACCGTCACCGCTGCCGTGTAACGGAGGAATCCACCGTATCGTGCCTATCTCAGGTACGTGTCTGAACTTACTTCAGAACAAAAACATAAATAACTCAAGAAATAGAGAAGAAACTAGAGAGAAAAGAATTTTTTTTTTTTCATTCTTGGGTGTCCTACTCAAATGCCTTACACCATCTATTTATAGGGCCACAATTACATGGAATTACAAGTATTACCAATGAGATATAAAGAAGAATAATGTATATTAACATCTACATAATGAGTATCTTGTAACTATGTAACTCTAGTAATTTTTGGACATCCACTCTTGAATATTATTCATAACACTCCTCCTTGGATGTCCATTGGGGATATGCTTCATTAAAACCATACTAAGAAAAAAAACCCAATGGAAAAAAATTCTAGTGAAGGAAAAAGAGTACAATATCTTTTATATGAGAACTGCCTCATTAAAAACCTTGTCAAGAAAAATCATGTAGGACAAAACATTGATTAAGAGAAAAATAGCACTATTTTTCTCCCACTATTAGAAGCATCACTTACAATATTACAAATTGCAGCATTTTGATTTTTTCTCCCTGAAAATTTTTGGAGAAATATATTTTATTCAATCACCTTTGATATATCCTCCTTTTGTTAAACTTTTGCAAGTAGTATTATCTTTAGTTGAAATTTTATTTTCATAAGACAATCTACAAGATTCTTGAATATGATGAATCATAACTCTTAACAAGAAATATTCACAATTTCCTTCATAAATTGTCATTATTTCTAAATTATATGAAAAAGTGGCAATTATAGATTGCTTTTGTAGATTGCCATGATACAGCAATACTACCACATGTAAATAAAGACCCTGTTTGAGATATAACTTTATTTGGATCAGATAATTATCCTACATCTGTGTAATCAATTAGCTAGACATAGATTCATACGAATAAAATAATATCATTAATTGTGCCTCGAAGATATAGAAATACATAATATTTAGCAATATGTATGTATATTTTTATAGTACTAAGGTATGATACTTCAGGATCAAAATATTTGTTATAAGCTTTAAATCTAACGATCTAGTAATCATTAGTGTACTTAGTGTATAATTATATGTATAAATGACTTAAGAACTTGTTCTTTATAACTTGATAGACAAAATTCAATTTTCTAAATGTTTAATCTGCAGGCCGAGACAAAGTTTTATCATTCAAAGATATTTTACTTCAATTTTTTTTTTTAGATCTTCTACAACCTTGGAAAAACTTCAAGCAATTTTAATAACCAACATACATAGCAATTATGCGAAGCCAATTGCAAGTTTCTTAAATAGACACATTAGCAAATAAAATATTTTAAGAAATTTTGAAATATATATAATGCATATCTCAATAAGAAAGTCTCAATATAATGATAAAAAGAACATAAATCATTAGCATATGTAAATTAAATTCATTGGATGCTATTGATATTTTAAATCCTTCAGGGATTTTTTATGTAGATAGTATGCATCAAGAGATAACAACATCCATTAGAAGTACTCAACTTCTTATGTGCAAACATCCTTGATAGATATCAAAATATAATTGCATCCATTTGTATCTACAGATTTTGCACCTTCTGGGGTTTAGACTTTAGGTCCATTAAAACATCTTCTAGAGTTTAAACTACAAGTTCAATAACCTCACGTTTTACAAGTGAGTTCAATTTTGCCTACAAATCATTCTTTTATTTTAACCAATTATTTCTTCGTTGATATTCTTTGACGATTATAATTTCATAATCCTCATTATTATTCATAATATTGTGTGCCATGCATATATATTTTTGACAATTATTTCTTTTTTATTCCTTCATTTTGTCTGTACAGATATAATTTATTGAGATCTAATTATTTTTACTATTTTCAGGTATTTTAACTTCTTTTGAAGTTTGAACTACTTCTGGAGTTCAAACTACTTCAAGAGTCCTACTTATATCTCTAATATCTTTTTCAAGAGTATCCTCTTTAGGATTATTTGTCTTCTTAGCAATATTATTTGCTCATTCTCTTTTCTAGGCTTTGTCTTTGGAATCAATTGGTCTACCATGCTTCTTGTATGTTTTTGACTCTTTTCTACTTATATCTCTAATATCCTCTGTCATGGGTACTCATTTTTTATCTCTACGGGTAGACGGGATATCCACAGGTATCCGTGTGTAGTTAATAATTTAAAATAAAATCTTAAAAATTACAAAAAAAAAATTTAACATCACATACTACAATTTTGTTCAATAATCTAAGATTCTTACAAAATTAAAAGAATATTATAAATAACAAACTAAATTTAATTATATTTTGCAATAATCGCTTTACATAAATAATTATTACATAAATAGTATATATTTTTTTCAATAAATTTTATTATTATAGGCTCATTCAATAAAAAATTTATTTTAAAATAATAAAAACATATGTATTTTCATCTCATCTCAAAGTTAAAAAGAAAAAAAATGATATATATTAAATAAAAAATATACTTAATAGATTTGTGGGTATCATGAGAAGTGGTGCTCGTGGAGTGGGTACTATAATTCCCGCCCCCACCCCCATTTATTAAACAGGTACCCATCCTCCGCCCCATCGTGGGTAATCCCCGCGGATTCTCGCGGGTACGGATAATTTTGTTATCCATATTTACAACAATATAGTAAATTTCTGATTTACAAGTACATAGTAAACTTCTAGTTTACAATAACATGTATTTCAATTGCACTCGTATCTATTTGACTCGATAATGAATAAAGCATAATAGATAAGATTTTGTTCATTCAAGTAGCAAAATATAATAGCTATTCTGGAGACTTGAATTACTTTTGTACTGCTAGATATCAAAATTTATCATTGATCCATATATATAAAGAATTGAGAACATACATATTTTCTTCAATCAATAAAAGTTCTAAGAAATCATACCATACATATTTTATTTAAAATATTGCAAACTAACAAAGTAAGAGAAAATGTGTACGTGATGATTTTAAATCACATAAAAAATAAAACAAATACATATGAAATGGCAAATATGAATTCCAATAAAATAATTCAACTACTCAAATCAGCAATCAAGCGATAAAACTTTCCTCCATAATATTTAACGAAAATAGGCATATCTAAATGCATATTACTTGTAGGACTATGATTAAATAAATAATTTTCACAAACAAAATTTTGACATACAATACATACATGATAAATGTCCTTTTATACATCCTACAATAGTGGTATTTATTTCGAAATTCTTACTTTATTCACTATTTTTCTCATCATTGTATTCCCATTTCATATGATATGTATTCTTGGAAGAGTTAGAACCACCATTATAATGATTATTTTTCTAATTTATGCCACATCAATGGTCATAACCACAAACTCTGTCATATCCAAAATTATAATACGGAACATTTACTTCAGGGAATGAAGTTCGACCCATTGGGCGACCTTTGTAGTTTTTCATTAATAACCCATTTTTGTGTTTAATCATAATAATGCATAAACTTGATTCAAAATATCTCTTGAAACAATTCTCATTTTTGCTACTTCAAGAGCATATCCGAGAGACATAAAAAGATTGATGATGTTCTCTCTCATATTTTTTTGTTTCAAATTATACTAAGATTAAATGATTCTTTTTAGATTCAATCACAATCTAAATGTGTAGTTCTTTAGGAATTATACCATAACTCTTCATATAAAATATGACCATGAAAAATTATTAGTTTTGTGCAAGCCTTCAGAGATGTTTGAATAATAATCTCTTTCATAATGTATCAAAAGTAACAAATTTAATATAAAACAAAATATAATAATTATGTTAGTCAAGTAATATTGACAATAAAATTTTTATAGATAAAACATGAAATATTCCATACTAAGACTAAAACGAAGAAAGCTATAAGAAAGAACAAAATAATGAATTAGATTAATCCAAAGAAAGAGATAAAAAAACAAATTCTTTCAGTAGAACCTCTAAGCTGTTCAAACCATCACCATATGGTAGAGTCTCGTGCTGATAATATGTTGTAAAATTAAGCATAAAGAACTTAAGAAATAGAGAAGAAACTAGAGAGCAAAACATAAAGAACTCAAGAAATAAAGAAGAAACTAGCGAAAAAAAAGTAAAGTTTTTCTTCATTCTTGTGTGTCATACTCAAATGCCTTACACCCTCTATTTATAGGGCCACGATTACATTGAATTATAAGCATAACCATAATTAGATATAAAGAAGAATAATGTATATTAATGGTGTGGTGTGGATTGTGATTAAAAACTAATATTAAAAATAGTTGTCAAGTTCCACCAAAAATATAAAAACCTTGCAACTAGTTGTAGATAGCAATGATTGATTTACAGAGAACTAATTCAATTAACACTATAATTTGAATCCTAATTTAAACACTAAAAAATAGTAAACAATAAAATGAGAGTTTTGTTTGTTAAAATTAAAAATAGAAATTGAATCCAAAACAAAAACAGTAAATACGATTTGAAAAATCAATTAAAAGACAATAGTTAAGAAATGAAATCCATCACTAGATTTATATGATTATACTAACCCACATATCCTTTATACCAACATGATCAATTATGTTTTTATGTGATTGTGAGATTAATTTCCTGTTTTCCTTAAGTTTTGGTTTATTCAGCAACCGCTCAAATCAATCCATAATCAATAGTTATTTGTAAAGCAACCATTCTTACACCTACCTATTGATTGCATTAAGATTTAGAAAACCAATCACACAAAGATCTAATCACACATCGGGATTAAACTACTTAGATCATATGCCTCACTAGTCCTACTACTGTAACTGTGCATAGCAATCCTAGTTTTACCACTTTTGAAATTAGCAAAGAGTATAAAAACCTTTATACCAAATTAAGAACAGAAACATATGAATAAAAACACAATTGTATTGATATAAAGAAATATGCAAGAATCACATAATCAAAACTAGGGTTTCATCTTTCCTTAACCATATAAGAAAACTAGCTACACATGGCAAATTTAAAACCAAAAGAATAACAGAAGAAAAACATTGTCAAGAATAGAAGTGCAGAAGAAAACTAAAGATTAAACTAGTTTCCAAAGGTTGGGGATGATTGATCTCCAATTGCTCGAACCTGAGACTCCAATCTTCGATTCAATCTCCTTCTCCCTTGTTCTTGGTCTTCTCCTCAGCCTCCTGACAGTTTCCCAGTCCAGACCCTCTTTTTAGGACCTTAGGTAACCCTATTTATAACTTTGGATACCTAGTGCATCATTAGAATTCGTATCTGCTTTTCTGATGCGACGACACGGGCCATGTCATATGACACGGCCTAACCTGTGTTAGATTCTGGTAACACAAATTCAAGTGAAGTGCAAGTCAGATAGAAACACGGCCCACCCCGTGTCATATGACACGGGTCGTGTTGTCAAGTGAGCTCAAAACTGGATACTCTTGTGAAGACAGAGACGTACACGGCCTAACCCATGTCAAATGACACGGGCTGTGTTGTTGGTCAGGTCCATGTTAAAATTCCAGAGAAGGGCACGGCCCACCCTGTGTTAGATGACACGGGCCATGTCACTCACTTTCGTCAAATTCAACCTTCTTTCTTTGCTTCTAGGGGTGATATTGATCTCTTAAAAAACATAATACAATTATGAGTGCTTATAAACATACTTAAGCATAGTTTCACAATAAAAATATGATTAAACTTTATATCTACAAACCTAACAAAAAGTTAACAATTAAGCACACATGAAGTCCATTAAATACGATTTGAAAAATCAATTAAAAGACAATAGTTAAGAGATGAAATCCATCACTAGATTTATATGATTATACTAGCCCACATATCCTTTATACCAACATGATCAATTATGTTTTTATGTGATTGTGAGATTAATTTCCTGTTTTCCTTAAGTTTTGATTTATTCAGCAACCGCTCAAATTAATCCATAATCAATAGTTATTTGTAAAGCAACCACTCTTACACCTACCTATTGATTGCATTAAGATTTAGAAAATCAATCACACTAAGATCCAATCACATACCGGGGTTAAACTACTTAGATCATATGCCTCACTAGTCCTACTACCGCAACTATGCATAGCAATCCTAGTTTTACCACTTTTGAAATTGGCAAAGAGTATAAAAACCTTTATACCAAATTAAGAACAGAAACAAATGAATAAAAACACAATTGTATTGATATAAAGAAATATGCAAGAATCACATAATCAAAACTAGGGTTTCATCTTTCCTTAACCATATAAGAAAACTAGCTACACATGGCAAATTCAAAATCAAAAGAATAACAGAAGAAAAACATTATTCTGAATAGAAGTGCAGAACAAAACTAAAGATTAAACTAGTTTCCAAAGGTTGGGGATGATTGATCTCCAATTGCTTGAACCCGAGAGACTCCAATCTTCGATCCAATCTCCTTTTCCCTTGTTCTTGGTCTTCTCCTCAGCCTCCTGATAGTTTCCCAGTCCAGACTCCCTTTTTAGGACCTTAGGTAACCTTATTTATAACTTTGGATACCTAGTGCATCATTAGAATTCGTATCTGCTTTTCTAATGCGATGACACGGGCCATGTCATATGACACGACCTAACCCGTGTTAGATTCTGGTAACACAAATTCAAGTGAAGTGCAAGTCAGATAGAAACACGGCCCACCCCGTGTCATATGACACGGGTCGTGTTGTCAAGTGAGCTCAAAACTGGATACTCTTGTGAAGCCAGAGACGTACACGGCCAAACCCATGTCAAATGACACGGGCCGTGTTGTTGGTCAGGTCCATGTTAAAATTCCAGAGAAGGGCACGGCCCACCCCGTGTTAGATGACACGGGCCATGTCACTCACTTTCTTCAAATTCAACCTTCTTTCTTTGCTTCTAGGGGTGATATTGATTTCCTGAAAAACACAATACAATTATGAGTGCTTATAAACATACTTAAGCATAGTTTCACAATAAAAATCTGATTAAACTTTATATCTACAAACCTAACAAAAAGTTAACAATTAAGCACACATGAAGTCCAATTAGATAAAACATAAGACACTCAAGATATGGAAATAATCGACAGATCAATTAACATTCACATAATGAGTATCTTGTAACATTCTTGTAACTAGATAACTCTAGTGACTTTTGAAACTCCACTGTTAAATATTATTTATAACAATGTTGAATATTTTTTTAGGATTGCTATGTCACCCATGCAAAATTATGGGTATAAGAACTTAAACTAATATGAACTAATAAAATAATGACGCATGAATTAAGTAAAATTAATGTGGGTCTTTTATAAATTCAATTATAAGTAAATACTTATTAAGAATAAATTACAAAATAGTCATTTTTTTATAAAACTAAAGGAAAAGAAATTAACCAAAAAAAAACCTAAAAGAAGAGGATTTACTATGTTTACTAAGAGGGTAGCCATTGGGAGGATAACCTGAATTTACATTTGTTCATACAAGGAAGATCTTCAATGTGCTTAACTTGGTGCTCATATTATGACATGTGTTGAAAAACATGGTGGGAACAAGAGAAAGTTGAGAGAAAAATGGGAAAGTGAATTTATTGAATGAGGAAAAGTTAGTATAACAAGCTTAGAGTGTGGCTTATATACAATGTAAAATAGTAACTAACTGATAACTAACTAGTAACTAAGCAAACTATCCTAACTAACACCAATATACTATAACACCTTCTGCAAGCTGGAGGATTCATACTATCATTCCCAGCTTGGGATCAACTGTACAATGCTACTAAGCAAGCAAAGTACAAAGGAAACTAATTGCAAAATACAAGTATTCCATAATTGATGTGGATTAAAGGATGCAAACCCAAGTGCAGGTTGTCTCAAGTAATAAATTTCTCGGGAGTCCGAGGTCGATCCACAGGGAATTGATGAAGAAAAATTTTTTGAGGTAAGGAAAAGCTTTGTCACAATAATAAAGATAATAAGACTTATTCACAATTAAATTAAAGAACTTACTTGGGTTAGGAGATTCACTTTTGGTAATAAATTAAGGACAAGATTAATTATTTTTATAACTCAATTGAAATTCACGCATAACGGATGTTCCAATCAAAAAATAAAACATTCAAAGTCCATTTAGAATTATATTCGTAGTTATATTATGGTTCCTTTAATTATCTACCAACACTTGTAAATAAGTTCAAGCATTCATTGTGCCAAACCACTTGTCTACAATGAATCAAGAATTTCACTTTATAAGGAGGGTTTCTAAATTGATTGGAAACAAAATACAACACATATATTGATTACTTGATAATATATCATTTAAGCACAAGAAAGAAATTAATATAACCTTATTTTTATTACCAAAAGCTTCACCCCTTCACTCAAGTAAGATGAAAATTAGTTACCAATGAGCAAGAAGAAAGAAAGAGAGAAGAAGAAGAAGATGACCATAACTTCTATTTACAACAAAAGCAAATTACAACAAGTAAATAACATAATAGCATAATCTTGATCTCTAACCAAGATTACCTAAATGATCTACCTATAGTCCCTTTTATAGAGGATTAGAGATACAAAATGATAAGGGAATTGATTAATGAGTGAGTGGATGAGTGAGTGGATGAGTGGAAAATGCCAAAGAACTTTTATGAGTGGAAAATTATTAAAATTTCTTGTCTCTGAAATCATTCAGTGATGAACCCATGGATAACGTCAAAACCAAGCAAAGTAGTCTTCATGAAAGTTCTAGAAAATTGTCTCAGCTTTCTAATGCCACCAGAATCATCTAAAAATTCATTATACAGCCCAAGATATGACCTAATTATTGCAGACTACTCAAGCCCAATTTCAGCACCTCTGTTTTGAATTCTAGACCCAATATGACCTCCAAGTCGTCCGAATGAGCTCTTGTGTTCTCCATGAAAGTTGTAGATATGAGTCTTAACTTTCAGATGCCAAATTTTTAGCCTATTTCAATTCCTTCAACTTGAATTATGCAATGATTACTGCACACTGTTCGGGTTCCAGTCACAAAACTCATGTTCTGACTTCCAAGCCCAATTAGTTCCACTAGATGTCTGATTTTTGTCTGGAGCTCTCATGAAAGTTGTAGAGTTCTCTCTTATCATTCCTACAAGGTAAGATACATAATTATAAGACATCTAGAACTTAAGATATGATCGAAACACATAAACAGTGTAAGACCAAAATAATGCTGAAAAAAATCAATTAAGTCCAATTTAAGTCCAAACTTACAAAACATAACTAAACTTAATCAATTAAGTACATAGAGAGTGTAAATGACTAAAAATGAGGGTTTATTAATGTATAAAATATATGATTATCAAATTTCCCCACACGTAGCTTTTTGCATTCCTGGGCAAAACACATAAGACCAAAGCTAGGGAACAAAGAAAAATGACACAGACTCAAAAGCTAAAAACTCTAAAAGACTCGATGAAATCAATAAAAGCAACCAGAAATTCAAGAGATCAAAGCATTAATGATATAACATTTCTTCACATCTCAAACCAACAAGCAAGGAAACTTCAGTTGAAAAGTATAAGTCAAGAATGATAGATCCTCACAAGATTCACTCTCAATCCCTCAAGTGTTTAAAAGGTAGATATTTCACTCAATTCAACCCATGAAAAATTACACTACCATAAACTTGCTTATCTTCTACTTCTTCGCTACTCAAAACACATGCACACAAAAATCAAGAGGACTTTATTCAAGGTTGTAATGGGGCCATGGTAAAGGAGAGGGGATAATATGGATATGAGAAGATAAATACTAAAGAGAATAAAAAAGCATTATGATACAGTTAGAGTGGAGAACATGTTTGAGAATATTCATCATAAAGGACAATTAATCTTTATTCTAGGTATGAAAATTAATCCCAAATTAGTGAGTTGAATTCATTGTTAGGCCTGAACCTCATCATTCTCTTCCTGTTGTTTCTAAGCATCCATCTTTATTCTAGGTATGAATATGTCACATGGTGTATCAGGAGACTCTGATAATCCTTTGATTGCAGCGGTGGTCAGCTTTTTTTTTTTATCATTTTGCACACACACCCCTACACTTGTTCAAGAACAAGGCCAATGCTTTCTTATTCCATAAGGTTGGGTAAAAACATATTTTTTTATAAAGACACGTAATGAGCTAAAAATAAGAAATGATCAAATAAGCTTAAAGGGATTAAGCAAGAGGAAATAGGTCATTTCCAATGCCTTACATTAGCAGGAATCAGAGAATTTCCAAGAAGTCATAAGAGTGTTTGATATCATATTGAGACAATATGCTGCTGAGTAAGACTGACTATTTGGTTAAAGTAGTTATTTCAAGAAAAATGCCTCAATCATATTTCTGTATGCATGTGAAAATGTAGCCTAAAAAAGAATCAAAGCAAGTTCTAGAGTAATAATTCCATGAGTGAAAAAAAAATCACACAAGAAAGAAGATGATGGTACAAATATTCAATCCATTCATCTATAAGCTCAAAATCTCACAAGGCATATTTCTATTATTCTCAATCCATCATTTCAACATTCATATCCAAGTATGTGATTTTTAAGAAAGAAGACAATTTATGCCAAGATCTAAGAATCCATTTGCTACTTCTACACAAAATAATTATTTCCTCAACTAAGATGCGTCTCAAGAGTAAACTTACCTCCAAGGCAAAATTTACTCCTTACTCTGCCATCCTTAATTAGTTTTACTACGAATAGGTTTCTGACAGTCATATCACTAAACATACTTCCTAATTTAGATGTGTCTTAGGAGTAAAATTACTCCTTACTCTGCTATCATTCATTGGTTTAGTAAGTCCATGACAATCATATCATACTTCTCAAAAAAAAATTTTGGTCAACTATCCTTCCCCCCAACCAGATCATAACATTGTCCTCAATGTTAAAATATAGATGAGTAAAGGATAGAAGATATTACCTATTGGAGAAATCTGACACAAAGTACGGTAAATAAAATCAAAGGTAAAGAAAAGTTATAAACGAACTGTCAGATCAAATTTTCATTTTAAGCTGCTTCCCTCACCACTTCCTGCTGACCAATCTATCTGAGCTATTACTGGGTCAGGTTTATAAACAAAAGCTTCTAATTCATTAATCAACTCATCAATAGTGGAAGCAGAGATAAGAAGTTGTCTTGCCGAAAGTGTGATAAATTTTTATTCCACAGCATGGTCAAGAAAAGATAACAAAAGATCAAAGAAATTATTTACATTCAACAAACTTATGGGTTTATGGTGGATGTTCAGTTGAGCCCAAGAGACAATTTGAAAATTTCTTCCAAAATACCAAAATCACCTGGTAAGGCAATGAATGCATCAGAGTTGTCAAGTATTATCTTCATTCGTTCATGCATAGATGATACCTTAAGTTCCTCCTAAATTGTCTTTCCAGTGATATTCTGTTGAGTGAAAAATCCAGGAATGACACCTAAAACCTGACTGCCTCTTGTATATGCAGCAAGTGATACAACCCTCATTAACCTATGACAACCTCTCTCATATACAAGATGAATATTTCTCACAGTAAGTGATTGACCAAGAGTGTTAGTTGCGTTTACAAACTCTAAACCCTTCCCATACTTAGACCCACAAAATACACAGATAGTTTTAAGTCGACGAACAGAAACACCTTCTATTTCTATACTCACCTTCCTTTTGAATGATTCAGTGTTGGAGGAAAGTAGAGAAAATATATTGTTTAAATAGGAAAAAGAATGGAAAGAGTAATAATAGCACCTATAAGGATAGGTTGGTTGTTGTCAGAAAAGTTTGAAATTAAGAAACACAGAATCTTTTTGTTTTGTTTTGTTTTGTTTTGTTTTTACTTCAAGAAAACCATCAGGATAAAGAAGTCTAGAAACCCCTGAAAGACCCTGTTCAAAGGATCGTCTACTCAAAACCAAAATATAACAAAATCATACAGAGATGACATACTTTTATGTACAATTTTTATGACATATCTTTATATTGCGCGTCATGAGTGCAGTAATACCAAGACGGCTCAACCAATCTTGGAATTCTTCTCCCTCCCGCTTGTAGAATATATTGGATTGAGCTACAACGCAACTGATTAAAGTGCGTAAATCTGGCAGCTATCACTAAGGACCATAGCCAGTGAGAGGTCGCTGGAGAGCCCATGACATTAAATCATAGGATCCAGCTCAGTTGCATAGTCACACTAGTATGCCAACACATGGCACTTCTATCTGCCCATCATCTCAGCTTGCCTAGAAGTTAAACTTTGGGACTCTGAGAACGGCTCTCTACAGAGCATGACACACGAACCTTATTTATATACCGGTCTGTGAAGGTCTTCTCTTGAGTATATGAAAAGATGGACATCCATCCGGGGCTCCTAATCTAATTAATGACTAAGTTAAACTAAAGTTTCACCCTCTTTTTCTCATTTTTATCTCTTTTAACCTTGTTTTTTTTCTTTTATTTTTTTAGAAAACATGAAGAAGAATAAGATAATATGTACAGATTGTTGTGGATATGGCTCACATCTGCCTCTGGTTTCACATCCAGTAACGGCTTAAACGCGTTTTATGAGTCGAGGATAAGCTTCCCATCCAATTTTCTTATAAATTGGCAAATAGGATCTTTTAGAATCAGATTCTCAAGACTGTAACGTTTTTATTCATCCTTGAAGAGATTCCACAAATTAAGAAGTTCACGATGCACAAATCCACAAGAATGCATCTCAAGAGTTAATAAGATATCATCTAATGACTCTTTGCTCAGTCCATTCTTAATGAAAAATATTTTATCTTCTCTGTTTGCGAAAACCATCCCCAAAGAACGACATTGCTTGTTACAATTCCATCGTGCACATTTGTGACAGACTTGTAACCTTTTTGCTCTTTTCCTTTTAGAATATGAACTTCTTCTAAGACCTAGCATGTATGAGTCAAATGAAATTAAAGACTCACCTGCTAGTCGGACCTTTGCTTTAATGATCCAGCGTACATCTTCTGGTATACCATTGTGCATTAACAATCTCAATCTTTCACATCTAGCTTTGTAGATTTTTGTTAGAGTATTTTGAGGGAGGGAAGGAAAATGTTTTCTCAGGTTTGAAAGAATGACATCTATTTTAAAGGAGAAGGAATAAGTTATTTTGGGAAACTAGAAAGCAAACCGACTTGAGAGTCACGGAGTACCGTTATTCGCCATTTAATCAGGAATACAAAGAACTGCAAAACAAAATAAAGCCACAAAATTAGAGTAAATTATATTCATAACAAGGATCAGAAAGAGAGATGAATTCTACTTCATCAACTTGGTTTTTCAGAAATAGTTTGAGTCTTTGTCCATTGACTTTAAACACATTACCATTCCTAGGATTCTCAATATCTATGGCCCCATGAGGATACACATGTTTGACAACAAAATGACCATTCCACCTAGATCTCAATTTTCCAGAGAATAGGTGCAGACGAGAATTATAAAGCAGAACTTTTTGACCAATTTCAAAGGATTTTCTTAAAATTGTCTTATCATGAAAAGATTTTATTCTAGCTTTATAAATCTTTGAGCTTTCATATGCATCATTTCTCAATTCCTTAAGTTCATTTAATTGCAATTTGTATATCTTACAAGCATCATCAAGGTTTAGGTTGAAAGCTTTAATGACCTAAAATGTTTTATGTTCCAATTCTATAGGCAAGTGACAAGGTTTTGCATAAACTAATCGATAGGGTGACATGCTCAAGGATGTTTTGAAAGTAGTACGATAAGCCCAAAGTGCATCGTTTAGTCTTAAAGATCAATCTTTACGATTTGGGTTAAGCGTTTTTTCTAAAATTTATTTAATCCCCCTATTTGCTAATTCAATTTGTCCACTTGTCTGAGGGTGATAAGGGGTGGTAATTTTGTGTGTAATACCATATTTCTTCATTAAAGATTCAAATGGTTTATTGCAAAAATGTATTCATCCATCACTGATGATAGCTCGAGGGATTCCAAATTGACACAAGACATTTTCTTTTAAAAATTTGAGAACAGTTTTACGATCATTGTGTCGGTATGGAATCGTCTCAATCCATTTTGAGACATAATCAACTGCAACCAAAATATACACAAATCTAAATCAGGATGGAAATGGGCTCATAAAATCAATTCCCCAACAATAAAAAATTTCAATGACAATGATAGGATTCAGAGACATCATGTTTCTTTTTGAAATGGAACCCAATTTCTAACAGTTTTCACAACTTTTACAAAAAGTATAGCAATCCTTAAATAAAGCGGGTCAATAAAATCCGCACTGTAAGATTTTTGCTGCTGTTTTCTTTAAAAAAACAAAACCTCCACATGCTTCTGAGTGACAATTTAATAATACTACCTACCTCACTGTCGGGCATATATCTCTGAAAGATTTTGTCAGGACAATATTTGAACAAGTATGGGTCATCCAAATAAAAAATTTTCACCTCTGTCAAAAATTTCCTTCTATCTTGGTGCGTCCATTGCGACAAATCTTTCCTGTTACAATAAAGTTGACTATGTTAGCAAACCAAGGCATGGAATTGACAGAAAATAAAAATTCATTGAGAAAAGAATCATTGATTTGGGTGTTATCAAAAGGTGAGCCTGTTGTAAGTCTAGACAAATAATCAGCGACAACATTGTCGACTCCTTTCTTATCTTTTATTGTGATGTTGAATTCTTGAAGTAACAAGATCCACCATATCAATCTTGGTTTGACATCTTGCTTATACATCAACTATCTAACAGCAGCATGATCAGTAAAAATCACAATAGAAGAATCAATTAAATAAGATCGAAATTTGTTCAGTGCAAATATTACAGCAAGTAGTTCTTTTTTAATAGTGGTGTAATTCATTTGTGCACTATTTAAAGTTCTACTTGCGTAACAAATCCCATGAGGTTTACATTCCTTTCTTTGGCCTAAAACAGCGCCCACAATAAAATCACTAGCATCACACATCAACTCAAAAGGTAAAAACTAGTCAGAGGATTGCATGATAGGAACAGATGTCAAAAGATCAATTAATTTTTCAAAAAAAATTTGACATTCTTGAGTCCAATCAAATGATGCATCTTTCAACAGAAGATTACATAATGGTCTAGATATGACGCTAAAGTCCTTAATGAATCTTCTGTAAAACCCTCCATGTCCTAAAAAGGAATGAACTTCTCTGACTGTTTTGGGAAAAGCAAGTGGGCAATTAATTCAACTTTAACCTTATCAACTTCAATTCCTTTAGAAGATATCACATGACCTAACATTATTCCTGAGGTAACCATGTAATGATATTTTTTCCAATTTAGCACAAATCATTTTTCTTCGCATCTTTTAAGAATTTTTTTCAAATTATCAAGACAATTTTCAAAAGAATTTCTAAAAACTGTCAAGTTATCCATGAAAACCTCTAAATAATGCTCAATCATGTCACTAAAAATACTTAGCATGCATCTTTAGAATATTGGAGGAAAATTACAAAGGCCAAAAGGCATCCTTCTATATACAAAAGTACCAAAGGGGCATGTAAAAGTGGTTTTTTTTCTTGATTCTCTAATACATTTGGTATTTGATTATAACCCGAATAACCATCAAGAAAACAATAGTATGGATGTCCTGCTACCCTTTCCAGAATTTGATCAAGAAATGACAAGGGGAAATGATCTTTCCTAGTAGCAGTATTTAACTTTCTAAAATCAGTACACATACGCCAACTGGATGAGACTCACATAGATATTAATTCACCTTTATCATTTTCAACCACTGTTATTCCAGATTTCTTAGGCACAACTTGTGTAGGGCTTACCCCTTGGCTATTACAGATAAGTTAGATAATTCTAACATCAAGTAATTTAAGAACTTCGGCTCTAACTACCTCTTTGATGTGTGGATTTAATCTTCTTTGAGGTTGTTAAGATGTTTTAGCATTATCTTCTAAATGTATTCTATGTGTACAAATAAATGAATTAATGCCTTTTATGTCCTTTAATGTCCATCCAATTGCACTTTTATGCCTTTTAAGTACTTCTATCAACATACCTTCTTGTTCTCCAGTAAAGGACGATGAAATTACCACTGGAAAGCTTTACTTTTCTCCTAAAAATGTGTACTTCAATCTAGCAGGTAATGGATTTAGTTCCAGTGTGGGTACTTTTTCATAGGTATTATCATTCCTGGGTTTTAACTCTTCAAATCTTGGCTTCCATCCCTTGTACTCCATTACCTGTGTACAATCAAGCAAAGAGCATATTTCAGAGATATCATCATTTAATTGCATGCCTGAATCAAATGAATTGACTAAACAAATTTCTAATAGGTTAGAAGAACTCCTTGTTTGAAGATGATCATCTATGATGGCTTCAATTCCTTCAACTTCCTCCTTTTCATCAAGGACTTCTTGTGGTTGCATGCACATGTTAAAAACATTGAGCTCCAGTATTATATTTCCAAATGTTAGCTTCACCACTTTATTTCTGCAATTTATCAAAGCATTAGATGTTACTAAAAATGGACGGCCTAAAATAACAGGAATTGACTTACAACTATCAATCATATGTTCAGTATCCAAGACAATAAAATCCACAGGATATATGAATTTATTAACTTGTACTAACACATCTTCCATTATTCCTCTTGGAATTTTAATTGATCTATCAGCAAGTAGAAGAGTTACATAAATGGTTTTAACTCACTCAAGTTGAGTTGCTGATAAACTGAATATGGAAGCAAATTGACACTAGTACCAAGATCAAGTAAAGCTTTTTCAATTTTATGTTCTCCAACAATGTATGAAACTGTAAGACAACCAGGGTCTTTATATTTCAACGCATTATTATTCTGAAGAATAGAGCTTATCTGTTCAGTAAAAAAGACTTTCTTTTTCAAATTTAGTTTTCTTTTAACAGTGTACAAGTCCTTCAAATATTTGACATAAGAAGGAATTTGTTTGATAGCATCTAATAGAGGTATATTGACCTTCACTTGTTTCAAAATTTCAAAAAATTTAGTGTTATGGTTAAATTTTCTTGAATTATTTAATGCTTGAGAAAATAGGGGTGCAAGCTAGAGTTTGGTCTTCTTTTGGTCAACATCTTCATTTTCTTTTGGAATTGGTTCATCATCTTTCTCACAAGGTTCGGGAATTTTTTTTCAACAACCTTTCCACTCCTAAGAGTTATCACTGACTTGACATGATCTATTTGTTAGTTTTCTGAACTACCCTTATTTAGACTGTACTAACCCTTGGGATTTGGTTGAGGTTGAGAAGGAAATTTTCCTTTCTCGTGAATGGTGAGTGCAAAAGAAAGTTTAGCAAGAGTTTCTTTTATGTCACTCATGGTTTGATTGTTTTACTTATTAATGGCCTCTTGCTTTTTTATGAATGCATGCAATATTTCTTCAAGGTTTTTCCTATATAGTGGGACATAAGGTGCATATCCTTGAGAATTTTGAGAGTCCTGTTGTGCCTAAGGAGGTGGTGGTTGCATGAATTGTGACTGATTCTTATTCCTCCAACTGAAGTTCGGGTGATTTCTCCATCCCGGATTGTATGAATCTAAAAAAGAAGAAGTAAATGACTTTTTAAAATTATTCATTGCATTTACTTGCTCATGTACAACTTCTTTAAAAATAGGAATATTAAGACATTCATGTGTTGAGTATCCTAAGTCATCACAAATGACACAAATTTCTTCATTTTGCACATATTTGATTTCTTTTGCTTTTTCTAATTCCATTGCTTCAATTTTTCTAGCCAAACCAGCAAACCTAGCATTTAGATCTTCCTCTTGACTAAGGTGATATTTTCCTTTATTAGCACTTGCAGGGTTAGATCTAATTGAATTTTCAAAAATATTAGTACTATGCTAAGATTGAGAATTTTCAGCCAACTGATTTAAATAGTCTAAAGCTTCATCAAGTTCTTTATCAAGAAACTCACCATTGTACATTGTTTCCACAAATTATTTGATTTCAGGTGTTAAACCTTCATAAAAGAAGCTTATAATGTGCCATTTTTTAAAACCATGATGTGGGTAAGAATTTAACAAATCTTTAAACCGTTCCCAACATTGAAAATATACTTCATTTGAATTTTAAGAAAGATTTTGGATTTGTCTTTTCATAGCATTAGTTTTATGTGTTGGAAAAAAATTCTTTAAGAACTCACCTTGCATTTCTTGCCATGTGCCAATTGATCTTGGTTTCAAAGTGTTAAGCCAAGTTTTTACTTTATTTTTTAAAGAAAAAGGAAACAATTTAAGTTTAACAATCTCTTCAGTGCAATTTTGGTCATTGAAAACAATACGTACTTTCTCATATTCTTTTAGATGTAAATATGAGCTTTCAGATTCTAAACCATGAAAATTAGGAAGTAAAGAAATCATACCTGGCTTAAATCTAAAATTGTTGGCATTGAGTGGAAAGATAAAACATGATGCACTAGAATTTCGTGGTGGTTGCAAATATTGACGCATGGTTCACAACGGTTGATTTTCATGTTCATCATGTACACTTTCATTTTCAGTCATTGTGTCAATTGTGTGTGATTGTGATTCAAACAAATCAATATATAAAGTACCAGGATTAATTTTAACTAAACGACTAGAATTTAAATCACGATATCAATTAAGCATAAATAAATTACTTAAAATAGAAAAAATAATGTACAAGTCAGCGGTTTGTACTAGTCATTAAATATTAAGCATAAATAAATGACTTAAAAAAATGTACAAGTTAGTAAGTCAGAAAGCAAAATTAAATGACATAAATTAAAAAGTTAGATAGCAAAATTAAGGATCTTATTCTAGTGAGAGGAGTGTTTATTGTAAGAGGTGAGAGGAGTAAATATTGACCATTAGATCTTACATGAATGGTCAAGATTAGAACATAAATACATGTAACTTTTTTAAGTGATCACATGACTTTTAAGTAACTTTTAATCTTGATCATCCATGTATGGTTGTATGGTCAAGATTTACTCATCTCAGCCTCTTACAATAAAAACTCCTCTCACTAGATATGCCCCCGCAAAATTAAATGACATAAATATAAAAATTAGAAAGTTAGTAAGTCAGAAAGCGTAAATAAATAAGACAGAACACATAAATAAATAAGATAATAAGTTAGTAAGTCAGAAAGCGTAAATAAAAAATATAAATAAATGACATAAAAAAAATTAGTTAATAAGTTAGAAAGTTAGTAGGTTAGTAAGTTAGTAAGTTAGCAAGTTAGAGAATTAGAAAGTTAAGGAGTTAGTAAAAAAACCGAAGGACTGGCAAGCCGATCTTTTGCTTCAGTGAGGGAGAAGAGAGAATAAATTTTATTAAAGAATGAGAACCTCAATAAATTAAAACTTCAAATCAAGTCACTGGTAACGATGCCAAAAACTTGATGTAGATTAAATGATGCAAACCTAAGTGCAGGTTGTCTCAAGTAATAAATTTCTCGGGAGTCCGAGGTCAATTCATAGGGAATTGATGAAGAAAAATTTTTTGAAGTAAAGAAAGGCTTTGTCACAATAATAAAGATAATAAGACTTGTTCACAATTAAATTAAAGAACTTACTTTAATTAAGAGATCCACTTTTGGTAATAAATTAAGGACAAGATTAATTCTTTTTATAACTCAATTGAAATCCACGCACAACGGAGGTTCTAATTGGAAAATAAAACATTCAAATTCCATTTAGAATTATATACGTAGTTATATTATGGTTCCTTTAATTATCTACTAATACTTGTAAATGGGTTCAAGCATTCATTGTGTCAAACCACTTGTCTACAATGAATCAAGAACTCCACTTTATAAGAAGGGTTTCTAAATTGATTGGAAACAAAATATAACACATATAATGATTCTTTGATAATATATCATTTAAGCACAAGAAAGAAATTAATATAACCTTATTTTTATTACCAAAAGCTTTACCCCTTCTCCCAAGCAAGATGAAAATTAGTTACCCATGAGCAAGAAAAAAGAAAGAGAGAAGAAGAAGAAGATGATTATAACTTCTATTTATAACAAAAGAAAATTACAACAAGTAAATAACATAATAGCATGATTTTGATCTCTAACCAAGATTACCTAAACGATCTGCCTATGGCCTCTTTTATAGAGGATTAGAGATACAAAATGACAAGGGAATTGATTAATGAGTGAGTGGATGAGTGGGTGGATGAGTAGAAAATGTCAAAGAACTTTTATGAGTGGAAAATTATTGAAATTTCTTGTCTCCGAAATCATTCAGTAATGAACTCATGGATAACGTCAAAACCAAGCAAAGTGGTCTTCATGAAAGTTTTAGGAAATTGTCTCAGCTTTCTAATGCCACCAGAATCATCTAAAAATTCATTATACAGCCCAAGATATGACCCAATTACTGCATACTGCTTAGGTCCAGTTTCAGCATCTCTGTTTTGACTTCCAGACCCAATATGACCTCCAAGCTGTCTGCATGAGCTCTTGTGTTCTTCATGAAAGTTATAGATATGGGTCTTAACTTTCAGATGCCAAATTTTCAGCCCATTTCAATTCCTTCAACTCGAATTATGCAATAATTATTGTACATTGTTCGGGTTCCAGTCACAAAACTCGTGTTCTAACTTCTAAGCCCAATTAGTTCCACTAGATGTCTGATTTTTTCCTAGAGCTCTCCATGAAAGTTGTAGAGCTCTCTCTTATCTTTCCTACAAGGTAAGATAAGACATCTAGAACTCAAGATATGACCGAAATACAAAAATAGTGTAAGACCAAAATAATGCTGGAAAAAATCAATTAAGTCCAATTTGAGTCCAAACTTACAAAACATAACCAAGCTTAATCAATTAAGTACATAGAGAGTGTAAATGAATAAAAATGAGGGTTTATTAATGTATAAAGTATATGATTATCAATAATCACATTGACTAACAAAGGAAAATTTGAAAAATCTCAAATGTTGGTGACGGTCGAGGTGCAAAAGCCACTCAAAATCTGGGTACTATGGGCATCTAAACATCAAGAAATCCTAATTTCAGAATCCATCATCAATAATGCCAATCAAAGGCAAAAAAACTTAATCACTCAAGCAGAAGCTAACTCCAATGTTTAACCACTTAGCAGAAGCAAAATCAAAGTCATATTAAGCAAAGCTTAACCACCAAGGGTAGAAGCTCATCTTCATGCTTAACCACCCAAGGCAGAAGCAAATCAAAGCCACTTCAAGGCTAAATCAATCTTCAACAACAAACTGAATTAAAGAGTAATTGGATTAACCACGACTGAATCATAAACTTGACAGCAAAACTATCCGAAACTTGAACTAATCAGAACTATACTCAAAACAACATGAACTGGAACCCAACCATCAAAAGTGAAATCAAAGGGTTGTAATGCTTCAACCAACTTCAAACAAAAATTGAAGAAAACTAAGTCTTTCTTAATGAGACATGTCAACAAATAGTTTGTGCATTGAACAAGAACAGATCTAGAACCTCCATCAATGGTGCTTAAGGACTCAAGTCCAAAACTAAGCTAAATTCACATCTGAGAATGAAAGAAAAATTGGATTTGTAAAATCTCCACACCATATAGCTTGCAAGAATTCAACCAGAACATAAAAAATGAACAAGCACAGATCTCCATCACTCATACGAATAAAGAACATAGATCAGCTCTTGAAACACAAAAACGAGATAGACCTGCACAACCATCGAACCAAAAAATTAGAGAAGATGACCGCTTAGATCTCACACCATATAAGCAAAGACGATGAATAGCGAAGAAACAATCTCACACATCACTGGAAACACGCTGGAAAACGAGATCAATCGCACCAAGATCCACTCAAAACATCGATGCAAGACCAGAACCATCCCCAGTCATCAGAAATGCTAAACGAAACGCGATCTAAAACCTCATCACCGGAAACATGACAGACTGAACAAGACAAATCTCGAACAGAACGGATCTACACCAAGTAAGAACAACCAATCTAAAAATGCAGCAACCGAAAATGAGCACCGCTCGTTCACCATTTACCAAAAAAGACATCGCTTAAACATTGTCGAAAAACATCAACTGACAACAAAGAAAGTCGGCATCGCACCAGATCTTGAAGAAAATCGAGAATGAAAAATGATTGGAGAAGAAAGAAATTTTTTTTAGACAAAGACACATTTTAGGGATATTAGATCTGAGATTTGGGGAAGAAATTGCTATTTGGGAGAAATTGAAATGGAAACATAATCGAAAATATCTGATAAAATACTGAAAGATTGGGGTTGATGGGAGAGAAAAATATAAAGAAAATAAGGGAAAATGAGACTGAAAAGGTGTTTGGAAACTGAGAAAATAAAAAAAATGAAAAAAAAACTACTAGCTATTGCAGTGGAAAGAATGAGTTCATGGTGAATAATATGGCTCTGATACTATGTTGAAAAACATGGTGGAAAAAAGAGGAAGTTGAGAGAGTTCAAAGAAAAATGAGAAAGTGAATTTATTGAATGAGAAAAAGTTAGTACAACAAGCCTAAAGTGTGACTTATATATAATATAAAATAATAATTAACTGATAACTAACTAGTAACTAAGCAAATTATCCTAACTAACACTAATATAATATAACAACATGATTTTCATCAGGGATCTTTTCTTGTAATATCTCAAAATCCTAATTTGCATATATATTTTTTTCAATCATCACGTCTTTACATCCTTATAATGTATCACGATTTACAATACTGAATTAGGATGATTGGGTTTATTGATAAATTTCATGCTTCAGTATTGAATTTGTTGCATAGCTTAATGAGTTCAACCAAGAAATATTATGGAAAAGTATTGTGCCGAAACTTCTGTTTTAGGCTACTCCTCACTTACAGAATTGTGCAGAATTGTAGGCGAGTAATAATGGAGTTGGTTGATCCACAATTGAAAGGAAACTTCCCAGAAGAAGAGGTGCATATAATAGTATACTTAGCAAAGGAGTGTTTGCTGTTGGATCTGACACTCAGACCATGAGTGACGTTGTTGAAATTCTTTCAAATATTTTCCATGGCAAATCAAGGAGAAGAAACATTCCAGTTGACTTGTTTCAGAAAGAAGAACAACGATTCCTTTTTTTTTTTTTGAAAAATGGTTCATCTCTTGCAATTTCATCTCTCTAGAAATTTTTAAAAGAAATACATTTATATATTAATATTAATATTCTACATGGTTATTTTTTATTAGTCCACATAAACACTGTTTTTGGATCCCAAACTTGTACTCGGATTCCATAGAATTTCTTTAAAAAAAATAATAGTTTTTAAATTCTTTATCGAATATGTGAATAGAAAACTTTCATTTTTTATTTATTTTCTTAATTAGCACTAATGAATATCAATTGAATGCACGTAAAAAAAAAGAAGAAAATCAATTGAATGCATAAAATCCGCAAAATTATTAATATATATAATTTTTTGGAAGGTACTATCATGCATCTGTTTTGTTAATTGTAAGATTTTGAACAAATAGAAATTTCCCAACTCTAATATCAGATATTTGCAGGGAAAGTGTTTATCTCAATTTTCAAGGCTAAGTAGAGATATAAGGTGTTTTTGGATAAGCTTTAAAAAAAAGTAATTTTCATATAATAAAAAACTATTTTTTTCTCGTTTTTTATTTGTTTTGCTTTTTTTAAAAGTAACTCATTCTAACTTCTCATATAAAGAAGAAAACTGATTATTTTTATATTTTACTTATTTTAATAATTTTATCCAAACAAATAAAAAAATATGAGAAGTTATTTTTTTATTAATTTTTTTCTTAAAAAAAAGCATAAACAAACACACCCATAATAATGGAAACAAAATAAAGCACAAAAAGCTACGTGTTCAGCAGAAGTGAAAGAATGATATTATGTTGTATATCGGATTGCAGGGCGATTCATCCCGTTCACATATATTATTCAAATATTTTTTTAGTTTTCATATTATCCTTATTCAATAAGTAATAAATTAATCTTTTAAAATATTATTAAGTGTCTAAGTGAATACTCATCCTAACAATATTATTTATATTTATATCTATATTCATATAATAATAATAATAATAATAATAATAATAATAATAATAATAATAATAATAATAAAAACAATTGAAGCTTCATATTTAAAAAACATATGTTACGTGTCACTTTCTCAAGTATTCAAATTTTCTCTAATTTTCAAAGCTTTCTATTAATAGTAAGGTTTTTAAAAATTTAAATTTGAATAACATAAATATTTGAAAACAATAATTAAAATAAAAAATAATTAAAAATAAATAAATTAGTTATTATTAATTACAACTTTAATAATTATAGTTGATTGAATCGAAGCTACTTAATTAAAAATTGTAATTGATATTAATCAATTAAATTTTATTACAATTTTAACGTATGACGTCACATGTCACCTTTTAAGATACTTAAATTTTCTTCATTTTTCAGGATCTTTTAATTATAGTAGGGTTTTTCAAAGTTTAAATTTGAAAAACACAAATATCTAAAAACAAATTAATTAAAATAAAAATTAATTAAAACAATAAATTAATTAGTTATTATTAATTCTAACATTAACAATTACAATCGACATGTGTCGCAGTCACAAGAAAACCTTAAAAACGTGTTGCGTTTATAGACATTATAATTTCTCTCCATTTTTCCCAATCTTTCCTCTATTAGTAACTTTGGTATAGATTCAAAATTGAAAAATATAAATTATTAAAGAAAATTACAAAATAACTATTGAATGTGAAATTAGATAATAATTGACGTTTATTGAAATTAAGAAATTGATTGAATTTCTTACAAATTTCATAATGTTCTGACCAATTTAAATTATTGATATATAATAATGTAAGTTGTAACACTCCGAAATTCATGTTTTCAGTTAATTCTGATTTTTGCGGTTTTGTGATTTTTGTGAATTATTTAATTTATTTTAATGATTCTATTTTTGTTTTTTGCATTTCTGTGTGTTTGAAACAGGGCCAAAAAAATAAAAAAAAAAATTCAGGGTCGAAAAATTTTGGACTGTTAATGCGGGGCCGAAGGAACTTACTAAACCCGAAACCAAAAACAGATTTCAAAATTTACCTTTTTTTGAGATTTTATTTGACAAATAAAATCTAGGTGTGTTTTATTATCTATTAGACAATAATCATTGGTTTTGCTAGTAATAACCTTTGTTCATTGGATAATAACTTTCGGTAAAGATCTAGTGGGATGGTTTTAGACACAAGCCTAGTCACCCACTCTAGAAGTTTCTATTGCATGACTCACCTTTTTTATGGACCAATGAGAAGCAAGTCAAAGAAAGTGGTCATGACTCACATTATGACTCACTTTGTGACTCACCTCCATGACTCATCTTGAAGAACCAATTGGAAGAAAGCTTGTTGGAGAAGTTTCGTCACCTTACACCCTCTAGAAGCTTGTAGAATCAAATGTAGAAGACCAATTTGGTTACTCAATCTCTTAAGCTCATCTTATCTCTCTTTCATGCAACCAAAGTGACCAAAACTCTCTCATTTCTTTCTCTTTGAAACTCACGGCCAAGAGGGATTCTTGAATATTCTCTCATCTTTTCTTTCATGCATCTTTGTGACCACTCTCATCTTTCTCTTTTATGAACCAAAAACTCTCTTTTTCTCTCCCTTAAGACTCACGGCCAACACCCACCAAGACACCATCCTACCTTGTTTAATTAAAATCAACCTTTGATCTTGAATCTAAATACCATTCTAAGACAATTTTGTATTGAGACCATCTTCAAATTCTTTTATCTTCAACATTTTTATTCAAGCCTAAGTTTGAGGGTTTCTGGGTGAAGTTCTTGATCTTCACTTCTAATCTTATTTTCAAAGTCTTAGACCATAATCTTGATCAATGGTCATCTTATTTCAAGCTTTAGATTTAATGTTTGTTTGCTTGTTTGTTTTAAGGGTTTGTTTGGTGGTGGACGTTTACTATAAGGAAGCAACAAAAAGAGCTTTTTGATCATCATATAAGGTAAGAGGGAGATTAACCTCATCGACTAAACTTGGTGATGAGAAATGGAATTTATAGTTGTAGGTGAAAAATTCATGTGAGGATTTATTCACTTGGTTGTATGAATTAAATGGTTTGTACTTGTTTGCTATATGTGATTATATGATGTTGATAGTATGCATGAAATTACTATGGTCGCTTATTGGCTATATGTGGTGATGTGATTTTGATAGTATGCATGAAATTGTTATGGTAAGAATTGATGATTGAAATGTTTTGCATGTGTTGAACTATGTGAGAAATTACAAAGTTTTGATTTCAATGACCATATAAGGCTCACGACCTTTTTGCCCAAAATAAGGTATCCAAGATGAAACTATTTTTATTAATTGAGAACTTAAATGATTTGGTAACAAGAATATAAGTTAAAGATTTTCAAAATTAAAAAGGAAATGAACAAATTTTATTATTTGAAAAGGAATGAAATTTCGGTCATTAGGTGACAACAAGATAAATTAAGGTTTTATAAGATGAAAAAAAGAAATAAACAAAGTTCTATCAATTGAAAAGAAATGATTTTCGGTCATGATTAAAGAAAGTGAGTTTGAAATAAAGTTTGAAAGTTAAGATATTTTACTTAAAAGAGTTTGTTAGTAAAAGAAATGGAAATAAGTTTGAAAGATGATTTTAAATTTAAAGTAGTTTATTTAAGAAATTTTTTAGGAAAGACAATGGAAAAATATTTGATTTAATCAAAACAATGTAGTTTTTTGTGAAAAACATTGAAAAATATCACTTAGAGGAGATTTGGTAATAAAACATTGGAAATAAGGTTCAAACTTTATATTAAAAATAGAAAGTCTCAAAATTAAGTTTAGAAAGTCAATAAATGTTTTACGCAATTGAAAAATAGTGATAAAACCTTTCATATTTCAAAAAATATAGAATTTTGAACTACGAGATTGAGAAAACGTTTAAAAATTATTACGCGATTGAGAAAATGTAACAAAAATATTACACGATTGTGAAAACGCAATAAAAGTGCTTCGCGATTGAGAAAAATAATATTTTGTTGTCGGGCCGACATACTGGACCCGGAGATGTCAGTGGATGATTTAGCCTAGTGGTGGCTTGTTTCTGTGGAAATTATATTATTGATAATTATCTATGCATTGAGTCATTGATCATACATTAAAAGTCGTGTAGACTATGTTTGTTGAGGTTGTTTGCTTAGGAGATGAACTTACACCTCAATGCTGGTGCGAATTGTGTAGTGAAGATCTATGAATAATCTTGGGGACGTCAGGGCACAGAATTCCAGAAGTGGCTAGATGAATAGTGCTAATATGTCATGGTAACTGATGCAAACGCACCGACGATCTTGACAAGATACTATTCCTATTCACGATCTCGTGTTGAATGTCTTGTATAAGCCATGATGCGCACTTGAAAAAATTATAGCACTTGATTTGAGGCTGACAGTATACAGACATGTCTTCTAGATCATTCTCTTCGAGGTTGGTTTTAGCTTCATGGAGTAGGGTTTGGTTTATTGTGCATATGCATGGTTAGTATACATATTATTGTGGCATGTTCAGTATATATATTGTTCATATGCACTATACATATTATTGTGATATTATGATTATACCTGTTGTTTCTGTGTCGTTTATGTATTGAATGACATTGTTGTATTTATTGTTTCTTTACTGCCATACTGGTATGCGATGTTGGGGATTTCATATCTTTATTGTATTGTTCTGTTAGTTTTATTTTATATTTATGTTCTATGAAGATCGTGATGGCGGCAAGGCAAAATCTTCTTCGTTTGATGTTGCTGCGTAGCTGGAGCTTTTATCTGTTAGCGAATCCGAGGAGGATCTGGAGGAAGATCCTACGGAAGATCTTTCCCTTTAGACGTTTTGGCCTGGGCCAATTTAGGCTTGGATATGGTAGCTATATATGTTTTTGAGTAAGTAAGTTTTATGTTTTCTATGTGGTTGGTAAATTATATTATGTATATATATAGAATGTATTTTCATTTGGAGGATGTTTTGGAGTTGTGTATTAAATATATTCATTCGTGACTCATATTTTCTTTATATGCATAATGATTATATTTGACAATGCGTCGTTGTTTAGTAGCAGACCTGAACTTAGTGACTGTGGTATAATGACGATTATACTATGATTATTAAATTTGGGATGTTACATAATTTATGTCTAATATGAAAATTTCATGTCATAATAATTTATCACAATTAATTGTTTTTATCTATATAATCTATATTATTAATTTATATGCATGCATGAAATTAATTTATTGGCGATGAGATATTTAATTAATTCAAATTGATATATTTTTTAGTAAGGATAGTTTTTAAAACGTAACAGTGTATATATATGTTTTTTTATCATTTATTTTTGAAAATTTACAAATTATATCAAATATAAAAAGTTATATATAAAAAAAATTAGATCAAATATTTGAAAGTTATAGGCCGTCCTTAAAATGTTGTTTGTTATTTTTTAAAATATCAACTATTTTTTAAAAATATTTAATTATAATATTCAACCAATGACTAATATTTTATATCTATTAAATTAAATATACATGCATAAAATTAACTTATTAGTAAGAAAATAATTATTATATTCAATTTGATAAGAAAGATAATGGAATAAGTTAAGTCAACTAATTAGATAAAATACAAAATTATATCTTTTTTACCCCATAGTTACCTTATATTTTATCAATTAAAAAATTCAATTCATTATCAATTATTTTTTAATTGATTTGATTATCAATTATTATTATTATTTTAAGGAATCAATTAATGAATTCAATCATCGTTGAGTTTTGTACCAAAATTCATCGTTGAGTTTTAAATTTGAAAATATAGTCTTTGAAAGTTCAACAATTTCTATTGGTATGTATAAATATCTAACCATTTTAGCTTTTTTCATTTTTTTCAATTACAATTTTTTTGTTCTCTCCATTATCTCGAATCATGTTATTTATTTTATGTTTTTTTAGATGGAATTGAGTTTAATGGAGTCATTTTGCTTCTCTTATACATCTCTAGAATTACAAGATCTCCCGAAAATCTAACTTGAGCATTGTAAGGATTTTGTTTTTTATTTTCTAAAGGTCTTCTTCATGTTCCAATTTTATAATCTTTTTCCTTTTCCTCCATCCAAACCTTTCAATTTGTAATTTCACTCTTTATTGTTCTTTTGATGCATTTAGAATGTTTTATAATGCACTTTTTTCGTTTATCAGTGTTTTAGGTTCCAAGGTTTTGAAGAAACTATCTTCAAATTCATACTTGAAATAAGTTTATTCTTGACCATTAACTTTATTTGTTTTATGAATTTAATTCTTTTCATGCTTTTTTCTATTAAACTCCATTGCATATGTATTTCTTCTAATGTATTGCTTTTTCCATTTGACTTTTTATAAGGATATTGCAAAAAAAAAATTGTCATTGAATGTTTCTATCTGCAACATTTAAAGCTAAGTTCTTATTACCAATGTTAAACTAATCAATCCTCAATGATTCCACAGTACGGTTTCAACCTTATTTTGTTTGATGATATGCTTCAACCAAACAAAGTGCACCCACATTTAGTAGGTAATATATAATTTGGCATTTGAAAATACTTCATCATGTTTTTGTTGGTTATATACATAATCTAAGTTCCTGTGTTTGTGTATATGTAATAGGGTAATTATTTGCATTTTGGAACATAAAATGACTACTAAAAGTAAGGAAATATAGTGAAGATGAACACCATAGAGCTTAATGTGGATGAATATGAATCTTCATTTTTGTTAACTATTTTAATTTTTTTTATATTTTTACAAGTTTAAAATATCATATGGAAAATTGAATATTACAGACAATGCATGCCGTGGAATCATTTAACACTTAGGATTAGTCTTCTTAATGTTCTTAATTTATCAAATTTGCAAAAATTTAATTCTTATTAGTGGATTTTTTTTTAAAAAAAAATTATAGGGTTAGGGGTGGCTACCCCATCTTACGGTCACTACAAGAAATTAATGGATTAGCTACGGACCAATTTGTAACTATTCTAAAACTAACTCGAATTAATTTTATAATGATAATTAGTATATTTTAAAATTATACCTATATAAATATTTTAATCCAAACAGAAAAATCTAGCAAATAAGTTGTGTAAAGTAACAAAATATCATAATTGCATTAGTAAGTTCAAAACATGATCTACAAAGAAAACTTATCTAATCAATAAGTCTAAGTTAATACAAATAGTTCAAAACAAGTTTACACTATCATCATCATCACCAATAAGCACAACTAATCAATCCAAGTTAGCCCTATCATTATCAACTTCATAATCTTCCCCAACTACGTCGCCTTGTGATGGTGCCTATGGTACACCACTTTCTACTTGGGAGCCAATAATCCTATATAAGATGGACTCTAATATAAACACTAGCTACGTCTGGATAGATGAAGTCATCTACCTAGCATGCTTAAAAGTAAGAAAACCATACTTCTTCATCTTCAGCAGCATTATAGCTCTCCATAACCTTCTCATATTCTGCCTTGAGTTCCACAACTTTATCCAAATAAGGCTTCTTCTCCTGAACCATTGATGCCAAATCTAGACATTTGATCAACATCACATTATTAAACAATTAAAAAAAAAAAAACAACTGAATCAAAGCAAAATCTTTTTTACTTACTTCATCAGTCATGGACTTCCATTTCTCACCAGCCTCCTTACCGACCTATATATTTTTTCCAACAAATAAGCTAATTAATGAAACCTGATATTAATTCACTTAATAATACCATAAGCAGATTTCAATTTTACTAGTTTCACTTACCCTTTTAACATCCTTAGAATCAAGGTTTGCTTCCTTAAAATCTTTTCTAAAGTCATCCCTGCAACAAATTATTACCTCAGTAAGACATTCAATCATAATCACAACATTGTTAACAGTACACGTAGGGAAGCAGAACCAAAGCTTACAAGAAGAGAAAGAAAGCTGTGGGAGGACGCCTGGTCATGTTAGGATCCTTGACCTTCTTCCCCTTCTCAACTTTGGCCCTTTTAGCCTTTGGTTCTTTAGATTTGGGTTTCTTCCGGCACAATATCAAAAGAAAAACAAAATTCAGAAGTTAATAGGACCAATCTTAAATGTTGACAAACAGATTATTGAGGACATAACCAAGAAATGCAAAATTCACCTCTCTGGCTTCTTGACTTCGGCAGGCTGTTCCACAACCTGAGCCTCTGAACAAGAACAAAAATCAACATTATAACAAAGCAATTGACAGAAAGAAAGAGTAATCATTTATGGACAGCGTTTTAAATCAGCAGAATAAGAGAGAAAAAATGATCATACCCAGATTCATTTTAATCTTAGCTTCAAGGCTGCAATTGTGCATGCTGATGAGTGCCACCAGAACATCCTTCTTGCACTCTTCGCTAAAAAGAGAAGAAAACAAAACCAGAAAACAAAACCATGAACAAATAATAACAAAGCAACAAGAATAAGAAGTTTGAAATCAAACATTCTCCTCAAATGTTCACCGTAAGGAAAGAACAAGAGCAAAATTGACTTGCATTGAACATCATAACCCAGGTGAATATTCCTAATCTAATAGGGCACTACTAACATCAATGTGATAGGATTTGAAACTATTGGATTGGATTCCTCAAATAAAATGAACAGAATTAGAGTTAGTAAAACCAAATGGATTGAAATTGCAAAACTAAGAACCTAGGCACACTGAGAAATATTAAAATAATTGGGAAGAGAGAGAGAGAGGAACCATCGAGCGAAAGCACTGCCATCTTTGGCGCGAACGAGAACAGAAGCAGCACGAGAATTTTGGAAAAATATCTATCTGAAAAGAATTTTGGAAATAGTTTTATGCTTCCATTAAAATTTCATTAGACACTTTGTTCCCTCTTCACTTCTCATTCAACAACTTTTCTCTATCCCGTATTGACCACATTATGCTCTCAGCTACACTTGGCACTCTGGGCCCAATTACTATTTTCTATCCTCAAAAACAAGGCAAAGCTCGAGGAATTCACAGAAATTACAGAAAAATAATCGACTGTATCACACCCCGTACGCCAAGATAACATTTTCAATTCCTACAAGATAAATAGTTTTTTTTAAATAATTTAATTTATTAAGAGTAAAATATAATTAAAAAAATAAAGTTTTAATTAATTTAAAAATGAACGGTTCAGATTTAATGAACTTTGATAGGTAAGATAATGTCACATGATATTTCTGTTAATTATTTAACATATAATTAATAAAAAAATTATTAGATTATTAGTTAAAGTTTATAAATTAATTAAAAAACTTTTAAATTTATAGTGGTGATTTGTAAAATGATTTAAGTTGATTCTATACCTTTTTTTCAAAAAAAAAAAAGTCTGAGAAAAGATGAAGATAAAACAACCCAAGATAAGTTGTTGTACAAGGACTTAAAGTTTGCATAGATAAAAGAATTGGAACATCATGATATCTTGAAGATTCATGGATTTTGTTGAAGATATGAATAGTGAAGATTTGAAAACACTAGAAGCACTACAAGGAAGAAGAAAGAAGAATTAGAAAATTTGATCAAAGTAGATTCATCTGCTAATAAGACTTTGTTATAAGCTGTCAAGCGAAATTGATGAAATGTCTTATGTCAGAATCTTTGATGATATAAAATTCTTCAAACCAAGTGGGCTCAAAAGGTGATGCATGGACTATTTCTAAAGCTTTTCAAGGGCCTGCTAAGTTCAGAATAGTACAAGAAAAAACATATATACAGTTGGACCAATTAAGATGTTAGCTTTTGACAAAATTCTCTCGAGATGACAAAATTGCTTTTTCAAATTTGTGAAGGTGCTAGCTGAATGAAACTTTAAGGTCATTATCCTTTTCTATATTTGGGCATCTTCTTTGTGCGAATATACGAAAGACCAAAAAAGAAAAATAGTTGTATATTGAGCATTCTGCGAAAATCCTTCTTGTATTCTTGAGCCTTTTTGTGAGCTCACACACTAGAGTGTTTAATCTTTTTATTCACTTCTTGTAAAGCCCTACGAGGGTTCTTCTTTTTAGCTTGTAAGCTAGGGAGTATGCTCTGTGAGTGTTGTTGAGACTCAAGTTGAGAGCTTTGGTGTATCTAACTTGGAGAGTGTTTCATCCTCTAATTGAAGGGAGGTCATCAGAGAACCTCAAGTCAGTCGTCCGGAAATTACTCGAGGAAGATGAGATGGAATATCAGCCAAGGCACTCCGACCGATCAGTCTCTGAGTCGAGACAGTCATACAAGTAAGAGTAGAGAAGAATGAACATGTCTAGCTAGGTTGCCAGGTCGATTCATATAGAGATCCGGAGGATTGACTCTCCGGATACCTTCCGCTCAAGCCATTTAGGATTCTGAACGTTATTGTTGCGACAGTGATCGCGGCGAACAAAATAAATTGTCAGGAGTCGCCACTAATTTTATTTAACTTAGGAAAAATTGGAAAACCCTTTTAGAAAATGGTCTTTGGAACCAAATTGGATTTAGGAGTCGATTATACATAAGGGAAGGGTGGAGACTTAACCCCACAGCACCCCTAATACACTCGTCCTAAAACGGTTACCCTAAATTAATTATGCAAAATTTAATAATCTCATAATATATTTGTTTTACCCATTTATTAAAAAAAACAAAAAAATAAATAATTTGTAAAAATTTAACTTTGGCTTGAAGAAATAAAAAATCCGCTCTTACCTATCCTCAGGTGCGATGAGGAACTCAAAGTCACGTAATTCTATAGAAAATAAGTGTGGGTTAGTTGATTTTATTTAAAGAAAAGATTTAATTTTTTATTTTTATAAAAATTTGAATTAACAGGTCGTCGCGACTCTATTAATCAAATTAAGATTTGAATAAGTGAAGCTCGCGTCACGCTAGAGACGTCACCCACTGATTAGTGAATTTATTATTATTAAATGAGATTTTTTATCTAAAATTACCTAAAAAAAAGGAAAATAATTTTTATAGCAATTTATTTTTAAAAATAATTCAAATCATTAGGTTGTCACGACTCATACGATTCAAAATAGTTATAAAATTAACAAGCTGTCACAACTCGGTTTATTTTTTTTAAAAAAAAAATTTAATTATTCATATTTTTAACTTCAATTCTTTTTTAACTTTGTTTTCTTCTTCTCGTTTTTTATCTTTTTAGCTTGGCCCATATTATTTAAGCCCACTTCTTCCCAAAAAAAAAAAAGAAACTCAAAACAGAAAGAGAACAAGGCCTACGATCAAAGCAAAAGGGGATGCTCTGTTTTCTATTTCTTTTTGCAATCTCTGTAGAACCAACAAGGGGACACGTTGGTGACGCGACTAGTGCGGCTGATCTGGGCAATCCGACTCGACGAACGGCGTCAGATAGGGAAGTAGTTCGGGGCGCGTTGGTGGTTCCAGATTTGTGACGCGAACGACTAGGTGCGTGGTTGGCGGCTGGGTTCTAGATCTAGTTCGATAGCACCAGTTCAGGCAACGCAGCAGTTCCGATGACTTGCTTCGGGTTCATGCGGCGCGGAACAGATCTACCGGTGCGGTGTATGGGTGGTTTCCGATCTGATCTAGCACAGACGACTCATGGGTGGCAAGGACGACGCGTAGCTCGCGAGCGGAGTTGTTTAGTAGTGGTGGCTGCTGGTAACGATGTGGTCAACGGCGGCGAATCGGGAGGGCTGGCTAGAAGGTTACTGGTTTCCACGGGTGGCTGATGGCGTGTGTGTTACCAAGTGGCCTCAATACTCAAGAGGGGGGTGAATTGAGTATGTAAAATATTTTCGTAAATCTTTCGCAAAACATTTGATTAACAATTTTCGTTGAAGCTATTGGATGATTGAAGTGAATAGATAAACGAGATTGGATACTTCACTCACAAATAAACAACTCAAGATAGAAAGAATTCAAGCAAAGCAAAATAACGAACTCAACTCAAGCAAATATAATTAAAGCACAAAGTAAAGAGATAGAGTTGAGAAGAATAAACACAAGGATTTATCCTGGTTCAGCCACCCCTTGTGACTTACGTCCAGTCCTCAAGCAAACCACTCGAGATTTTTCACTAAACTTCAAGCTTGAACGGGTGCTTGAAAACCTTTACACAAAAGAGCACTCAACTCCTTGGGATGCCTCACCCTTGAGCTTGAGCCTCAAAGCAGGGATACCTCACCCTTTCCACTAGAGGATACCTCACCCCTTTACAACCTTTGAAGGATGCCTCACCTTCAACAAGGGATACCTCACCCTTTACAATCTTTGAGAGATACCTCACTCTCTTTTTCTCTAGAGGGATACCACACCCCCTTTACAAAGAATCAAAGTGTTTATAAAATGAAAACTCTCACAAGAGTAGATTATACAAATTGAAGCTTATGGGTATCAAGGATTCACTCTATTCAAGCTAAAAAATAGGGTATTATAGAGGTGATATAGAAAACGTGAATTCAATGCTTTTGAACGTTTTTCAGATTGATTGACCAACCAACATAAATGCCCAACAACTTAGTTTTATAGCCAAAAGAGATTTTGTGCCGTTGAGGACAGTTGGTAGCATTAAATGCTCTGCAATAGAGCCGTTGTTCGTGTTTTCTGATCTCCCAGTTAACCGGTTAGGAAACAATCCTAATCGGTTAGACATTTAAGATTGGTCTCTGTTTTAATCAAATAACCGGTTAGCAAATGAGTCTAATCGGTTAGGCTTCTTTAGAATCCTTTTTCACGTGTGTTTTAAAACATACTAACCGGTTAGTTTAACTTCCTAATCGGTTAGGCTTTTTTGAAACAGAATTCATTTCTTTGAAAACGTACATACTAACTGGTTAGGACAGGGACCTAATCGGTTAGGCTCTTAAAAAAAAAAAAGCCACAGCTTCTGTTTTCACAAATAACCGATTACTTAAATTGTCTAATCGGTTAGTCACATTAAAAACCAATTCTCGCGTTTCTATTTTGGCACCTAACCGAGTTAGATGAATAGTGATAACCAGTTATTGATTTGAGCATGAAAGGAGATATCTTAAAGGTTTATTCAACCAAAGTTTTCCAAATCTTTTTCAATCTTTATAAAAGGCATTTTGCAAAAACAAAAACTTATTTTCATAAAAGTAACATATGATTTTGCAAACCATTTAGGAAAGCCTATAAGTGAGCTTAGAGTGAATCCCAAAATACCTTTACATAAGATCTAAGGACCTATATGCTAAACTTGAATCCTTTGGTGCTTGATCTTCGCATTTTCATTTCCTTTCTTGTTTGTTGTCATCAAAACCATCGCTTATGTCAATACCAATCACATTCTCCCCCTTTTTGATGATGACAAACAATAATTGAGAAAAGATTAGTTAAACAGAAAGTGGAATTCACAAACGGTATTAGAGACTTACTCCCCCTCTATTTTTCAAGAGGTGACAATATCAGAGATGCACAGCTTCTCCTTAGTTTTTGAATACCAAGACGATTTTTACCTTACTTTTCTCAATGATTTATGAACTAGAAATATTCATAACCCTTCTCCCCCTTTTGTCATGATAAAAAATAGCATGTATGGGGACAAAAGGAAAGGATGCAGACAACCATTGCTATTAGAGTAGCTAAAGATAATCAATCAACAGTATGAGCATGTGAGTAATGCAAGCAGACCATTAAGTTCAAAAGCATATAAGTCATTTGAAACAGAGGAAATCTGTCATGAGTAGGGCAATATATCCAAAAAGATGAGCTTAACGTTGTTAGATAAACTTTTAAGCATATTAGAAACTAATTACAGAAGAAATAAACAGCCATGCCTAAGCCCCGTGATGCTCTGGTTGTGAATAGTGATGCTCAAGCCTATCTAGCCGGCCTTCCATAGCGCTCAAGCAATCATAGATAGCAGAGTTGCTATGTTCTTGATAAGCTTTAAGATCAGCAATCCGGGCTTCAATACTGGCTTGCATGTTGGCAATTGCTTCCAGGACATGTTCATTGTTGGTGGCAAGGGCCTCTTCCATAGGGTCATCATTAGGTGCAGGAGGAATTTCACCTTGTGGAGCTGCTGCTTCATTTCTTCGACTGTAAATCCATTCACCATCGACTTTCTTTGCATGCATGCGGTTTAGAGACGCATTGCCAAATTTGTGGGGACCAGTAGAGAAAATGACTCCACCATCCTTCAAATCGACCTTATAGTGATCCAAAATTTTAGCCACTATGAAGGCGTAAGGCAGATCCATCATTGCCTTGTCCTTGGCTTTCTTCATGTTGTGCATGATATAGTGTGGTCAGTTGATTTTCTTGCGGCTTTTAAGACCCCATATCACAAATATGTCATCTTCTTCAACCAAGGCATAGTTGCTTGCCCTTGGTACCAAGATATGGGTTACAACAAAGTGAAGAAGGCGATCCAGCAATTTTAGAAAACCAGTAGTGAAAGATCCCGGGGGCACGACAATACTTGGTTGAATCATGTCTTCTACAGCTCGTGCTCTATTAAAATCTACCCATGTAAGGTCGTCATTCTCAGTAAGTTTGGCTCCAGAGTGAGTGAGCCCAAACAGAGTAGTCCACTGACTTGGTGACACAATGATTTTGTGTTTCTTGATTTCAGACACCAAATTCGTACCAGAAAGAGACAAATTGCAGAAATAAACTTTAGTTGGTTCAAGATAGAAGTACCCTGGGTTGGTGGTGACAAGAGTTTTCAAACCCTGAAATTCCAAGAGCTCGGTGAAGGATGTAAAGCCTTCTTTTTCGAAGAAATCCCAGTCCATGAACTTGGGCTGAATGAGGCGTCGTGCATGAAACCCAAGTGTGTATGACTTTATTTGAGATTTGTGAGAGAAGTACCTTCCAATGTTGAGAGCGTTTGATAAATCTGGGGCAGAGAGTGAAGTGCCTTCAGGTTGAAGGGAAACATTGGGGTTCTTGGTACGAGAGCGCTTTGGTTGAGATGAACTGCTTGCCATGACAGAAAAAGGAGGTAGGGCTCGGTTTAGGGGAGAGAAAGAATGAGGGGAAGGTGAAAAAAAATTTTTGGAAGAAAATGGAATGTAATCGGTGAAATGTGATGGAAAGGGATGAAAAATGATGGAAATGGATTGTAAATGGTGGGGTTATGTTGGATTTGTGGTAGGGATGGAGTTTGAGGGAGTGGGTGTTGAGAGGTTGAGATGAGGAAGATGGAAATGGAGACGAAGGGGCTGCGAAAATGGTGAATATGGCTGAGGGTTGGAGTTTAAAGTGGATGTGGGTAACCGGTTTGGGAGATTGGGTAACTGGTTAGGGGCTTGTAATGGCAAACGAGTGGGTTTCTGTTTGGAGCAATAACCAGTTAGGATAATTGAGTAACCGGTTAGGAAATGTTACAGGGGCTTCTGCCAGATGCATTAACCGATTAGAGAAAAGATCTAACCGATTACCTTCTTTAAGTTTGTGAACATGCGAGCCTCTGTTTACTTTACTAATCGATTAGGTCATTTATCTAATCGATTAGCTTGTGATTTCCAAAGATGTCAAGGCCTCTGTTTTGTATACTTAATCGGTTAGGGGCTTGCCTAATCGATTATTTAGGCTTGACAGAAAGCCCTCCCAAGTGCCAGAACATTTCCAAAGGCCAATCATTCAAGTTGTTCTCTTCTCCAATTGGTTGTTTCACTTCCAGAACTAGAACTCCTTCATGACATCACCCTTTAAACATATCAACCCTTGTCTTCTTGGTATTCACTTTAATTCCAACATAAATTTCTTCACTTTCCAAACCAGTATTTATGACTTATGGATTGATTTTTCTTCTTCAAGAGAACCAGAATGCATAGTTCTTCAACAGAATCAGAATTACAGAAAACTCCAACGCTTAAGTTAGTAATGGATTCAAATATGATAAAAAAAATGATTATGTAGTAAGGATGTCATATTATGCAGCAGGCTCAAGGTATGCTGAGATTTAACTTATGCATGATTGATCCAAAATTCCAAGATAAAATATATGTAACACAAGCATTCATTCAAATGCATGATTGATTAATTATTCCTACTTCTCTTCTTATATATGCACTTTAGGGCAACAATGATCATATTAGGAATATTATGTCAAGTACTAAGATATTTTCAAGATATAAAGCTAGAAAAGAACATCTTTAAAATAAGTTAAAGTATAGAACAAGTCTCCACTTATCCAAATGTTGCAAGTCTAAGCTTCTTGGAGACAAAGGATAGAACTTGGTGTATTTTCTGATCTTGTGCTTGCAGCAGCCATTTTTGATATTCCAAAGTCCGTTCTTGGCCTTCAAGCACACCTACAACACACTTTAATTGTTGGCTTTTGGTACCCAAATTCTCTTGGGTCCTTGTGTGTTAGTGTTAGGCAAGATACCCTTAGGGATCCAAACCATTTTAGTTCCAATCTTGTTATTGATATTCTTCCTTACATTACAAGTTGATGCACTATGTCCTTTCTTGCCACAATGAAAACATTTTATAAAAGGACTTGTTGATGAACTTGAGGGAACAAAGAAATTCTTGTAAAGTTTTTGTTGATTTTTGGGATTGCACCCTAAACCAACCTTTTGAAACACACATTTTTTATTCCCAAGTAATATGTTCAAATTATCTCTTCCAAGGGTAAATTTTGAAAGAGTATTTTTCAAATCTTCAATTTCCTTTTCAAAAGTTTTGCATGATGAGCAAGAAAAGGATGTAGATGCATTATCAAGTAAAGAACATGTCATGCATGAGGAATTTGCATCAATGAGTCTAAGAGTTTCATTTTCAATTTTAAGTTCCTCAATTTCCTTGTTTAAAATAGAGATTTTGTTTTCAAAAGAGGAAATTGTTTTCTTCGATGATGAAACAAGTTTTGCAAGTCTCATAGATTCATTATGCAATTCTTCAAATGCATTTTGCAATTCATCATAGGAAGGAGAAGAATTTGATTCAAAATTTGAGGATGTTACCTCTATGTCGTCTTCATCTTCCTCATCTCCTCTAGCCATGAAACATAGATTGGCTTCTTCATTGTCTGAACTATCAGTTGAATCCATGTCATTATCATCCCAAGCTATGTAGGTTCTTATTTCTTTCTTTTCCTTTAAGTACATCTTTTCATACTTCTCCACTTTCCTTTGATAGATTGAGCACTCCATCTTCATGTGACCCAATTCTCCACATTCATAGCATTTAGGAGTGGTTGAGGTTCTTTCCCCTTTGTGATAGGCATTCTTTGAAGGAAAAGGAGGTCTTCTTTGAGCTCCATTCTTTTTGAGAAATCTTCCAAATCTCTTAACAAGGAGGCTGAAGTTTTCTTCATTCATCTCAAGATTATCAATATCGTCTTCATCATCTTCATCCTCATTATAAATTGTTGAGGAGGTGGCCTTGAGAGCAATCCCCTTTTTCTTCTTATCTTGCTCCTCATTTTGACTTAATCGGTTTAGTTCCAACTCATGTTCTTGAAGCTTTCCAAAGAGAGTGGCTAAGGTCATAGTTGCTAGTTTTCTTGATTCTGAAATAGCCGTCACTTTAGGTTGCCAATCCCTGCTCAAACATCTCAACACTTTGTTAATAAGATCTTCATTAGGAAAAGTCTTTCCCAATGAAGCAAGATGATTTATGATATGGGTGAAACGTTTTTGCATTTCTTGAATGCTTTCACCTTGGTTCATTCTAAAAAGTTCATACTCATAAGTGAGAGTATTTATCCTTGATCTTTTCACTTCACTAGTACCCTCATGAGTTACTTGTAAGGTGTCCCATACTTCTTGGGCAGATTTATAATTTGAGACTCTAAAAAACTCATCATACCCCAAGGCAGTGGTAATGATGTTTTTGGCTCTCAAATTATATTGGACCTTCTTTTTATCATCATCCGTCCATTCACTTCTTGGTGTATTAATTCTTACACCATTTACAACTTGTGTGGGTACAAAGGAACCATTTTCAACAGCATCCCACACATCCAAGTCAATAGCTTCAATAAAAATTTTCATTCTTTCTTTCCAATAAGCATACCCATCCCCATTGAAAAAGGGGGGTCTATAAAGAGAAGAACTTTCATAAAAACCATTTGAAGAGGCCATCACTTTCTCTTGAAGCTGCTAAGCTCTTTACACAAGAGCCTAGCTCTGATACCACTTGTTACCAAGTGGCCTCAATACTCAAGAGGGGGGTGAATTGAGTATGTAAAATATTTTCGTAAATCTTTCGCAAAACGTTTGATTAACAATTTTCGTTGAAGCTATTGGATGATTGAAGTGAATAGATAAACGAAATTGAATACTTCACACACAAATAAACAACTCAAGATAGAAATAATTTAGGCAAAGCAAAATAACAAACTTAACTCAAGCAAATATAATTAAAGCACAAAGTAAAGAGATAGAGTTGAGAAGAACAAACACAAGGATTTATCCTGGTTCAGCCACCCTTGTGACCTACGTCCAGTCCTCAAGCAAACCACTCGAGATTTTTCACTAAACTTCAAGCTTGAACGGGTGCTTGAAAACCTTTACACAAAAGAGCACTCAACTCCTTGGGATGCCTCACCCTTGAGCTTGAGCCTCAAAGCAGGGATACCTCACCCTTCCACTAGAGGGATACCTCACCCCCTTTACAACCTTTGAAGGATGCCTCACTTTCAACAAGGAATACCTCACCCTTTACAATCTTTGAGAGATACCTCACTCTCTTTTTCTCTAGAGGGATACCTCACCCCCTTTACAAAGAATCAAAGTGTTTATAAAATGAAAACTCTCATAAGAGTAGATTATACAAATTAAAGCTTATGGGTATCAAGGATTCACTCTATTCAAGCTCAAAAACAGGGTATTATAGAGGTGATATAGAAAACGTGAATTCAATGCTTTTGAACGTTTTTCAGATTGATTGACCAACCAACATAAATGCCCAACAACTTAGTTTTATAGCCAAAAGAGATTTTGTGCCGTTGAGGACAGTTGGTAGCATTAAATGCTCTGCAATAGAGCCATTGTTCGTGTTTTCTGATCTCCTAGTTAACCGGTTAGGAAACAATCCTAATCGGTTAGACATATAAGATTGGTCTCTGTTTTAATCAAATAACCGGTTAGCAAATGAGTCTAATCGGTTAGGCTTCTTTAGAATCCTTTTTCACGTGTGTTTTAAAACATACTAACCGGTTAGTTTAACTTCCTAATCGGTTAGGCTTTTTTTGAAACAGAATTCATTTCTTTGAAAACGTACATACTAACTGGTTAGGACAGGGACCTAATCGGTTAGGCTCTTAAAAAAAAAAGAAGCCACAGCTTCTGTTTTCACAAATAACCGATTACTTAAATTGTCTAATCGGTTAGTCACATTAAAAAACCAATTCCCGCGTTTCTATTTTGGCACCTAACCAGTTAGATGAATAGTGATAACCAGTTATTGATTTGAGCATGAAAGGAGATATCTTAAAGGTTTATTCAACCAAAGTTTTCCAAATCTTTTTCAATCTTTATAAAAGGCATTTTGCAAAAACAAAAACTTATTTTTATAAAAGTAACATATGATTTTGCAAACCATTTAGGAAAGCCTATAAGTGAGCTTAGAGTGAATCCCAAAATACCTTTACATAAGATCTAAGGACCTATATGCTAAACTTGAATCCTTTGGTGCTTGATCTTCGCATTTTTATTTCCTTTCTTGTTTGTTGTCATCAAAACCATCGCTTATGTCAATACCAATCACAGTGTGGCGGTTTGGCTCTGGATGTAGTTGCAGCTGGTGGTTATTGAATGGTGGCTATATAAGTTGTGTGGTGGTTAAGGATGATGAGGGTGAACTGTGGGTGTCTTCTTCTATTAATGGTGGGTCATGGTGGTTGAGAGAGTGTTTGTGGAAGAAGAAGATGATGTGGTTATGAATGGGTGAAAGAAGTTAGTGAGTTGTATTGTGTTGGGTGAAGGCGGTTTCGGGTAGCACAGGTCACGAATGGCGGAGGTAAGAGACGCGGTGCGGGCCTGACCGATTTTGGGGGGGGCTTATCTGTTTTTAATGAATGGTTGCTCAAGGTTTTGGTGTTGGCAGGGGGTGCAGGAAAATATATGGTAAGAAAGATAAGTTTTGGGTGTTTGGAGCAAGTTTGAAGATGAAGAGAATGGTAGTCTTGGTTTGGATGTGGCGGGGGTTGAAGAAGATGAATAGTGTGGTGATGGGAGGTTGAAGAAGATGATAATGGTAGGTTGGAAGTGGTGAGTTGACTCGGTTATGAAGGGAAGGGAGGTTGAAGGAAGGCTATGTAAAAAAAATGGCTAGGTTTGTGATTAGGCTAGGGGATTAATCAGTAGATTTTTGCTTTGAAAGTGCTTAGTTGAAAAGTCTGTGAGTTTTTTTTTTGAAGGGTGTGGGTTATGGGTTAATATAGTGGGGTTTAGGTTAAAGTGTTTAAGTTCAAGTGTGATTAGGAGTTGTTTTGGATAAGTGATAGGAATTGTTTCACATGAGTGTTGGGGTTGGTATAGGATTAGTATTGGGATTTGTTTAGGATGAGTTTAACTGATGGGGTTTGTTTTGGATAAGTTACAGAGTTAGTATAGGATAGGTAAACGGGTCAAGTTATGGGTTGATGGGTCAAATGGGTTAACAGGTAGGATAATGGGTTGATGAGCCAATTGGGTTGGATAATAGGCTAAAGATGAGTCTTTTCTTTTTTTTCTTTTAATTTTTTATTTACAAAACGCCCCGGACAAAATTAGGTGTTCACAGTTGTCCCTCTTTACTTATTTCTTACTAGATAAAAAGAATAATCGCAGCTTTTTATTTTATCATAGTGAGAAACGAGTAAAGAAATGAACCCAAATTTTGTTTAGGAGACACAAAAAATAATGTAAGAACAAAAGTGTGAAGAGCGATGCGCTCAAAGATAAATGATAGAAAGATAATGAACTACTGCGTCCCTAAAATTAAAGACAATGAGCATCTGCGTCCCGAAAATTCAAGATAGTGGGCATCTGCGTCCCAGATTTTAAAAGACAGTGGGCTACTGCATTCCAAAAATTAAAAGACAATGAGCTACTGCGTCCCGAAATTTAATAGACAGCGGGCTACTGCGTCCCGAAATTTAAAAGACAGCGGGCTACTACGTCTCGAAAATTAAAGACAATGGGCATCTACGTCCCAACAAGATTTTTTCTCCTTTTTTTTCCTCTTTTTTTCTTTTTCTTTCTTTCTTTTTTTTTTTAATTTTATTTTAATGCCTTGAAAATGCAAGATGATGTATTTTAAAAACATTTGAAACAACGCTAACCTTGGAAAGCTTTGACCAATCAAACCTTAGTTCACATGCTTTTGCCTATTGTACTTGGTAGTCCCGATCCTACTTACCAATCCTTTTTCTTCTTTATTTTTCTATTTTCTGCTCTTAACTACTCCCTTTTTAGGAATTGAGATGATAATCTCTTGTTGTGAACCCTTGCTTGGAGCCACTAAGTCTTTTCGAGAAAATTTTTGCCCCAGTATTTGTTTCTTGATCATTGATTTCTTACAACGGCCTGATGACTCAATCGCTGTCCTTGTTGCTACTTCCTTCAATATATATTCTCAGAAGTTTTGTCCCAGTATGGCTAATTAAATGCGAACCAAGTTGCCCCTGTGTAACCAATTGAACGCAAATAAAATTGTCCCAGTTTAAGCAATTCCAATTTATTTGCCTTAACTCTTGTTTAAACTGCCCTTTCGGGTTTTCAACCTATCAAGCTATTTTCTTTTTTTGTTTGGGTACCTCTTATTTCTGGATTATCCCTTGGGATATCATTTTCCCTTTTAATTGAAACTTCTAAGTTCTTTTCGATCTAAATTGTTCATCAGGGAATTGCCATCAGATGGTCAAATCATAATGTTGTACTTTTGTTCATTTTACTTGAAACATTACGTAACAGACAGACATGGATTCAAAAGTACGACATAAAAGGAATTTATTGAGTAAATAACTTCTAGATTGGTCTTGAAAGTTTGACTACACAAAAAGACACAAATGATGATATGAGATCCAAAGAGGTGTTGACCCGATACGAATAGGTTTGACCTTCATGAGACCAATCTTTAGTTGTCTACGAGACATTATGGCCAATGATTTTCTTCTGCTGAACATCTACATCAAGCCAAATTGAACCGAAGAGGAATTTGCCCCAGTCTAAGACTGAATTGAGTAGGATCAAGACTTATCCTAGTGACTAAAAGATTTGCCCCAAGACAAATTGAACCAAGGAAAGGAAAAATTGCCCAAGTTTAGAGCCGAGTCGAACGGGGTACAAACTTGTCCTAGTGTAGGGCCAAATTGAACCAAAGAAAAAAATTTTCCCAGTCTAAGACAAAAATGAATAGGCCAGGAACTCGTCCTAGTGACCAAAAGATTTGTCCTATTGTAAATTAAATTGAACTAGGGAAAGAAAAAAAAATGCCCTAGTTTAGAACCGAGTCGAACGGGGTACAAATTTGTCCTAGTGTAAGTCTTTTTTTTTCTTTTCATTTTCATTTTTTTTAGGAGCAATGAACTAACACTATGTTTGGATGAAAAGTAATGGGGGGAACGGAAAGGAAATGGGAGGAACGGAAATAAGTTTTTGTATTTAAAAGTTTTAAAATGTATAAGAATGGAACGGAACACATGTGGAATCATTTCCCCTCTCTTCCCCTCAAATGTCCAATTTTTGTTCCCCCTAAAATTGAGGTGGAATGGGGGGAACACATGTTCCATTTCGTTCCGTTAATGAATCTTCCAAACAAAGAGAGGGGAAACTATGTTCCATTCCATTCTTTTCTTTTCCGATCCATCCCCACCTATTCCGTTAATGAAAAAACATCCAAACACAGGGTAAATGCTTGGATGAGCATAACCTTTATCTCAAAATTAAAGTTAACAAAAATGACAACAATCCTTCATTGATCAGAATGAACTTTTTGAGGCTTGTAACGTGGCCAAGGTTAGGGGTTATGAAAGAAAAGATATAAGGCTCAAACAAGTGTTTAAGGGTGGAATGAAACTAAGGATCATTGTTCAAAATTAAACTTCATCAAACACTTTTATCTTATTATTCTTCTTTTCTTTCCCATTTCATTTTATTTTCTTTCATCCTCTTTTTCCTTCTCTTCTTTCTTCATTATGCTTCAAAACATTCATCATAACAATTAACCTTTGTTTTATGCTATTCCCTAGTGTAGGGGTGATCCTTGTCCAGGATTTATTGAAGAAAATTTCAAGTTCAAAAGGGGTAACAAGGGATAAAAATGATAAAACTTTGTAAAAGATAGAGAAAAATGACCAATCTTCATCTTTAAATCATGATTGTTTATTTTCAAAACTTTAACTTTGAGATAGAAAGATAATGCACACCAAATGATTACTTATAAGCTCATTTTTTTTTCCTTTTCTTTTGCAAGGACACTTAGACACGCAGACCCAACTGAGAATTACCAAGGAAGACGCTTTAAAGAAATGAAAGAAAATAATTATCAAGAAAGACAAAGAGATGAAAGAAAACAATGTACACATGTAAATTCATTACATTAATGTTTCAAGAAAGTTATCATGAGTCCAACATCACTAATTATCACTTCAACAGTTGTTAACCATACTAGGTCCAACTATTTCTTCAATGTCAAGCTTCCCATAAGCAATTAGCTTCCTTACTGCAATCTTGAAGGATTCACAATCTTCAATTGAGTGCCCTGCGACATCCATGTGGTATTTGCAAGTTAAACTCAGATTATACCCCGCGTGAAATGGTGGTTCTAAGGGACGTACAGGATTTCCCAAAGTGAGGTGAGCATCAAACAGCCTCTGGAAAAGATCTACATTCGAAATGGACAATCTTGGGAAATGGGGTAGGTTTTAGGGGCGGAAGCGACCTTGATTTTGGAGGTTTGGCTGAGGTTGTGGGTGATTTGGGTAATTTTGTGGAGGTGGAGGTGGATATCGGGTATAGGTTGGGCGAGTTTGTGCATATGGTTGTGGTATGGGAATGTTGTTGATTTGGAATTGTTGGAAATATCGAGGTCTGAAAGCCTGTTGATGTTGGACATAATTCACTTTAGGCTCGTTCTTTTTCGGCTAGAATCCTTTCTTAGCAGTGATATCCTCTGACGAATGATGCCTTTCTCCGATAGAAATCACTAATGATGTAGTATTTGATGTTCCCCCCAAAAAAGGCATCTCAATGGTGGCCCCAGGATTTACCCTCATGGAAGTAACATTTTGTGGGTGCAGGTGTGCCCAATTACTCCTATACCTCCTGCTGTCCCCATCAAAGTGAGGGTCTCTCTCATGGCCGACAACATTTCCTCTATTCTTCTCTGAGACTCTGTCATTTCATTCATCCTTTCTTTCATCTCATCTACTTCTATACTCATATTCCTTCCTTCGTTCTCAGTTGTCATCGTTGCAAGCTTTGTTCGAGACCTTGTGTTGTGAACTCAGATTTGATTGGTGTCTTCTTTCCTTAGTCGCGCAATGGTGCTGAGCACGGTAACACTAAACAAAAATAATGAGATGAAATGAATGAGATTCATGAGATGCATAAAATGAAATGAATGAAATAAAAACATTTTTCTCTCTTTTTTTAAAAATAAAAATGCAAGGAATGATATGAAAATGCATGATTTTTTTTTAAGAATGTTAGAAATACCATGAAAATGCATGATTTTTCTTTATTTTTTAAGAATGCTAGAAATGCCATGAAAATGCATGTTTTTTTGTTTTTTTTTTTGGTCATGTAAATGCAAGATGCTGAAAAAAAATGAAGAATAGCTAGATAAAGAAGAAGTACGCTCCCTTCGTGTCCTATGGGGTTGCCTTAAAAGGAGACATTTTATCGTAAGGATCTATGAGTCTTTCTGATTCGTGATAACTCTCATTTGGTGGCCTTTCTATTCTAAAGGTCTCTAGAACCAAGTCCTATTTTAGAATGTTGACCATGAAATAGTAGGTAAACTACTAGGTGTGGGACATTCATGAAAAAAACACACTCTAGATGAAATTTTTGCAATAACCAAATAGGATATACATCCAAAATGACTACCACTACGCAACCTCTACCTAACTTAGGCATCACTCAAACCCGAGTATAGGGCCCCACTTAGATGTGTGTGATAAACGTATAGGTATGGTGGGTGTAAGGAGCATACAAACCTTTGCACTCCTAAAGACTACCCATATTCTGCAAAATAAAGCAAACACAAAACAAAAAATTCCAAAAACAAATTCGCTACCCTAAGGTTAACAAACAATTAAAGGTGAAAAACAAAAAAAAAGGTTAAACAAATACACAAAGATCACAAAATTTTGCACAACTAACTTATACAAGCTTGACTCTCAAATATTCTCAGAGGAGTCACCATCTGTCGTGACCGTGATCGCGGCGGGAGTGGCGAACAAAATAAATTGTTAGGAGTCGCCACCAATTTTATTTAATTTTGAAAAAATTGGAAAACCCTTTTAGAAAATTGTCTTTGGAACCAAATTGGATTCGGGAGTCGATTATACATAGGGAAGGGTGGAGACTTAACCCCACAACACCCCTAATACATCCGTTCTAAAACGGTTACCCTAAATTAATTATGCAAAATTTAATAATCTCATAATATATTTGTTTTACCCATTTATTAAAAAAAACAAAAAAACAAAAAAACAAATAATTTGTAAAAATTTAACTTTGGCTTGATGAAATAAAAAATCTGCTCCTATGTATCCTCAAGTGCAATGAGAAACTAAAAGTCACGTAATTCTATAGAAAATAAGTATGGGTTAGTTGATTTTATTTAAAGAAAAGATTTAATCTTTTATTTTTATAAAAATTTGAATTAACAAGTCGTCGCGACTCTATTAATCAAATTAAGATTTGAATAGGTGAAGCTCGCATCATGCTAGAGACATCATCCACTGATTAGTGAATTTATTATTATTAAATGAGATTTTTTATCTACAATTACCTAGAAAAAAGGAAAATAATTTTTAAAGTAATTTATGTTTAAAAATAATTCGAATTATTAGGTTGTCACAACTCAGATGATTCAAAATAGTTACAAGATTAATAAGTTGTCACAACTCGGTTAATCTTTTTTTTTAAAAAAAATAATTATTAATATTTTAACTTCAATTCTTTTTTAACTTTGTTTTCTTCTCGTTTTTTATCTTTTTAGCTTGGCCCATATTATTTAAGCCCACTTCTTCCCCCCAAAAAAAAAGAAACTCAAAACAGAAAGAGAACAAGGCCTACGGTCAAAGCAATAGGGGATGCTTTGTTTTCTCTTTCTTTTTGAAATCTCTGCAGAACCAACAAGGGGACACGTCGGCGACGCGGCTAGTGCGACTGATCTGGGCAGTCTGACTCGACGAACGACGTCATACAGGGAAGCAGTTCGCGACGCGTTGGTGGTTCCGGATTTGTGACGCGAACGATTGGGTGCGTGGTTGCCGGCTGGGTTCCGGATCTGGTTCGACAGTGCCAGTTCAGGCAACGCAACAGTTCTGGTGACTTGCTTCGGGTTTGTGCGGCGCGGAATGGATCTACCTATGCGGTTTGCGAGTGGTTTCCGATCTGATCCAACACAGGCGACTCTTGGGTGGCAAGGACAGAGTGTAGCTCGCGAGCGGAGTTGACGTGCAGTGGTGGCTGCTGGTAACGATGTGGTCGACGACGGCAAATTGGGAGGGTTGGCTCGAAGGTTACTGGTTTGCACGAGTGGTTGATGGTGTGCGGCGATTTGGCTCTGGATGTAGTTGCTACTGGTGGTTGTTGAATGGTGGCTACATAAGTCGTGTGGTGGTTAAGGATGATGAGGGGGAACTGTGGGTGTCTTCTTCTATTAATGGTGGGTCATGGTGGTTGAGTGAGTGTTTGTGGAAGAAGATGATGATGTGGTTATGAATGGGTGAAAGAAGTTGGTGAGTTGTGTTGTATTGGGTGAAGGCGATTTCGGGTAGCAAAGGTCACAAACGGCGGAGGTGCGAGACGCGGTGCGGGCCTGACCAATTTTAGGAGGGCCTGATATGTTTTTAATGAGTGGTTGCTCACGGTTTTGGTGTTAGAATGGGGTGCAGGAAAATATATGGTAAGGAAGATGTGTTTTGGGTGTTTGGAGCAAGTTTGAAGATGAACAGAATGGTGGTTCTAGGTTTGGATGTGGCGGGGTTGAAGAAGATGAATAGTGTGGTGATGGGAGATTGAAGAAGATGATAATGGTAGGTTGGAAGTGGTGAGTTAACTCGGTTATGAAAGGGAAGGGAGGTTGAAGGAAGGCTACGTAAAAAAAAAAAGGCTAGGTTTGTGATTAAGCTAGGGATTAATCTACGACTTTTTCTTTGAAAGTGCTTAGTGAAAAGTCTGTGAGTTTTTTTTTTGGGTGTGGGTTATGGGTTAATATAGGTGGGGTTTAGGTTAAAGTGTTTAAGTTCAAGTGTGATTAGGAGTTGTTTTGGATAAGTGATAGGAATTATTTTAGATGAATGTTGGGGTTGGTATAAGATTAGTATTGGGATTTCTTTAGGATGAGTTTAATTGATGGGGTTTGTTTTGGATAAATTATAGAGTTAGTATAGGATGGGTAACCGGGTCAAGTTATGAGTTGATGAGTCAAATGGGTTAACGGGTAGGATAATGGGTTGATGGGCCAATTGGGTTGGATAATGGGCCAAAGACAAGTCTTTTTTTTTCTTTTAATTTTTTATTTACAAAATGTCCCAGACAAAATTAGGTGTTCACAGTTATGTTTGATCATTTATGACGCGAGACCATTATGTCTATTTGTCGAGTTGTTACCCATACGGGTATAAGTTGGTCAGACTTTACAGAAATGAGCCTAGCTTATTGTCGGATGCCAATTGGGCCAGGATGATTCACAACCTCCTAGCTTGGTCATTTGTGAAGATGAGCCAAGCTTATGAGTAGTCAGAAGTTAATTAGGTCAGGACGGTCCACAGCCTCCTAGCTTGGGCAATCAGTGATGATAGCCCGAGCTTATATTATTAATGTTTATTCTTATCTAAGCTTATGAATCTGGGCGGTCCACTTGATTTGTACACTTCTTACTTATATTGGGTTTGATTTTGACTTGTCAATTTAAAATATTTGTATACCTCGGATGACTTCATATGTCTTCAGTTTCTTCGATCAGGTCTTTTAGGCTGATTTATCAGGCTGAGCCATCTTCATGACCTCGGCCGATTTTATCGATCTGTGTCGTCTGCATGACTTTGGCCGGATTTATCAGGCTGGGTTTGACCTCGACCGATTTTATCAGGCTGGATTGTCTTCATGACCTAGGCCGGATTTATCAGGTTGGATTGTCTTCATGATCTCGGCCAGATTTATCGGGCTGGGTTGTCTTCATGACCTCAGCCGATTTTATCGAGCTGGGTTGTCATGACCTCGGCCGGATTTACCGAGCTGGGTTGTCTTCATGAGCTCAACCGATTTTATCGGGCTGGGTTGTCATGACCTCAGCCGAATTTATCGGGCTGAGTTTGACCTCGACCGGTTTTATCAGGCTGGATTGTCTTCATGACCTCAGCTGGATTTATCGGGCTGGGTTGTCTTCATGACCTCGGCCAGATTTATCGGGTTAGGTTTGACCTCGACCGATTTTATCGGACTGGATTGTCTTCATGACCTCGGCCGGATTTACCGGGCTGGATCATCTTCATGATCTCGGCCGATTTTATCGAGTTGTGTTGTCTTCATGACTGCGGCCGGATTTACCAGGCTGGGTTTGACCTTGACCAATTTTATCGAGCTGGATTGTCTTCATGATCTCTACCAGATTTACCGGGCTGGGCCGTCTTCATGACCTCGACCGATTTTATCTGGCTGGGTTGTCATGACCTCGGCCGGATTTACCGGGCTGGGTTTGACATTGACCGATTTTATCGGGATGGATTGTCTTCATGATCTCGGCTGGATTTACTGGGCTGGGTTGTCTTCATGACCTCGGCCAGATTTACCGGACTAGGTTGTCTTCATAACCTCGGCCGATTTTATTTGGCTGGATTGTCTTCATGACCTCAACTGGATTTACTGGGCTGGGTTTGACTTCAGCCGATTTTATCGGGCTGTGTTATCTTCATGACCTCGGCCGAATTTACCTGACTGGGTTATCTTCATGTCCTCGGCTGGATTTATCGGGCTGGGTTTGACCTCGACCGATTTTATCGAGCTAGGTTGTTTTCATGACCTCGACCGAATTTACCGGGCTGGGTTTGACCTCGGCCGATTTTATCGGGCTGGGTTATCTTCATCTCAAGTTTTCGGGGCTTTCGTCTGGACTTTCTCAGGGTTTTTATTATCCCGAGTTTTTGGAATCTTCATATGGAATTTTTCAATAATTTGTTGGGAGTTTAATCTAGCTTGTCTTGATCCTATCATGTGAGTAATTCTAATAATAATATATTAAAATTATCCAAATAAAATTCATACGAGTTATAGCTTAAAATTAAAATAATAAATATATATAAAATTATAGAATTTAATGTTATGCAAATAAACAATAATAAATTAAGATGATTATAATGACAATAAATAGAGATTAAAGCTGTGAGAGATGACAATTAAAGCAAATTAATTTAATGTTATGTAATTTATTAATTTATAAATTAATGACAATAAATAGAAATTAAAACAATTAAAAATGACAATTAAAGCAAATCAATTTAATGTTATATAATTATTAATTTATAAATTAATGACAATAAATAGAAATTAAAATAATTAAGAAATAACAATTAAAGTAATATAGTATTATAATTGATGTAATTATTAATTAATAAATTAATAATAAAAAATAGAAATCAAAGTAATAAAAAATGACAACCAAATTAATAAATAGTTATTAATGTAAATTCTCTCAATTAAATAAAATAAATAATATATTATCATATAACGGTTATTATTAATGTCATAAAGGATGAAAGTCAATAAAATTCTAATTAATAATAATAATATAATAAAAACAAATAATTTAGTCAATCATCTTAAAAAGAACACTTATCTCAAAATCCGTAAACAACAATTGACAATCACAAATAAATTCTTATGAAGAGATTTTCATACATCTTGAATTTATACTGTGTGTTGGTGTAACAGTAATTAAAGATCGGGTGGGAAAAGAATGAAAAGAAAGTATACTTCTGGCAACCCAGGCAGATCTATCAGTGTTAGATTGATAACTGCCAATAGAAAAGGATAATAACTAGATAAACTTGAAATCACAAAACAATACGGACAAACCACAATTCCACATACAGATAACAACTTCACAGGTCACACCAACAAGCAGAGCACACATCTACATCTATAAAAAGCTGAACAACTCCCTTAAAATATCAGAACAGGTGATTCCTTGATTATCACATTTCTAATACCGATCACAAATATATTAGTTCTAGAATCAAGTTAGGGAAGCAGAATGCACTTCAATTAGAAATAAAGAACTAACAAAAATATATTGGTCACCTGTAAGTGATAAGCAACGCACTAGCATCCAGTAAGGTCATAAATAACACAAATAGCGTGATGAACACTATCAAGTACTCAGGTTACAAGAAAAAATCGTAAGAACTGATTATTTATTTTCTTCTGACAAATATATATTGCAACTCGGTGATAGATACTACGTGCCACAGAAGAATGAGATCAAAAAATTCATCTAAAGTTTATAATGGATGCGTGGCACTTGAATGAAAAAGGCAAATCTAAATTCTTTATCATTTGGCGAGTAGATACTGAAATGAATAGGAACAGAGGATATCTGTTTTGATTTCCCAATAAGTCTATCAGTTTCATTTTGAATTTCCTTCCGGACCATAGCTTCGAGATTCATTAACATTACATTTGATCAAATTCCCTCTTCAATTTCTCTAACTCTTGATCAAAGAGGACAAAGACACATTGAATCCGATCTGAGGTGTCAAGATCAGCACTGGTTCGCCAGAAAAAATGGAGGATATGAAGTTTCGAGCTCGAGGACACTGAATCTGAGTTGGAGGATGTCAGACATGAATGGAACAATGCAGTGCTTGACCATAGGAAAACAGAGATAGTAGTTTTTTGTTGTGGAATGGGAATCATTTTACCGAATTCCCACAGACGGTGCCAGATGTTCCATCCTCTACTTGAAGGGAGGTCATCGGAGAACCTCAAGTCGATCGTCCAGAAATTACTTGAGGAAGAAGAGGTGGAATACCAACTAAGGCACTCTGACCGATCAGTCTCTGAGTCGAGACAGTCATACAAGTAAGAGTAGAGAAGAATGAACATGTCTGGCCTAGGTTGCGAGGTCGGTTTATATGGAGATCCGGAGGATTGACTCTCTGGATACCTTCCGCTCAAGCCATTTAGGATTTTGAACGTTATGTCTGATCATTATGGCGCAAGGTCATTATGTCTTGTTATTATGACGTGAGACGTTATGTCTAGTCATTTATGGCTCGAGGCCATTATGTCTATTTGTCGAGTTGTTACCCATACGGGTTTGGACTTTGCAGAAATGAGTCTAACTTATGGTCGGATATCAATTGGGTCAGGATGGTCCAAAGAGACTAGGAGATTGAAAGATTACTTGGTGATTGAATAGTGAAAAATCTCACCTTGGGTGAGAATTAGATGGAGATCGAACCAGTATAAAATCCTTTGAGCAGACTATCTTTTTCCTTTCTCTCTTTATCATTTGTTTGTTTGATTGATCTGTTATATTATGTGTTAAATCTTTGTGTTTTTTATCAAACATCTCATCTCGCATGATAAGTTATCTCATTTCTGCATGTTGTTTTTAAGTGTTTTGTTCTTCGATCAAACATCTTATCTTTCAGCATGAGACATCTTATCTTTCAGCATGAGACATCTTATCTATGTCATAATTACGTTCTAGCTTTGTGTTGCAATTTTTTTTTTTTTACAGGATCCTTGATTCAAACTCCCTTCTCAAGGACTCTTTTACCAACAATTTGGACCACAACCTACTAGTTAATCTGGGGCTGGCGAAATAAGGAAATCTTTTATGGATATTTTGTTAGACCAAGGAATGACAGTCAGGGTGGTCAAATATTGGGTTGAACTTGCATATATGGGAGGATTGTGAACAAACGTACGTTGAGTCAGCATGTTATGGTTTTAAACATGTGGCTAAGTCCCCTCCCTACTATCTTGATATGCTATCTAACTTATTCCATCGACGACCGCCTTTTGACAGAAGTAGATAAAGAGAAGGACGTAGTCAAAAGAACATTATTGGCCACAACTTCAATTGATCATTCATGGCTAACTCGGATAGACTCTGTTTTTTGAATTATTGCGTTAATGTATTGAATTTATATAACCCTATGTTTCTTTCATGTGGTATCAGATACTCGTTATATAGATTCAAGATCCATGTATATTTTCTTTTGGGAATTATATATTTTTTTCTCGTTCCTATTTATGGTTGAAAATTCCCCCTTCCTGTTTGTATGCTGAGACGCACAGTAGGATTGTTGCTCTTGATTTTTCAAACCTGTGCCTTTTCAAACTCCATGGCCATTCGTTGCTCCCTATTTCGGTGTGGATATTGATTTTGGAGTCACGGATTCACGGGTCCTTTCTATCCGTATTTGACATTTGAAAGGTTTTTTTTTATGCAAATAAAGATTTGCCTTTTCATGGTATGTTGACTTTGATACGTATTATGTATTTCTCTTTCAAGTTTTTTTTTTCGCTGTGCAATTTTTTTTTTAAAATATCTTTATTTATTTGATTCTCTCTATAATGTTCTGCAATCTGTTTTAGGTGCAATTGATTAGGAAAATAATTATGAATATTCCAAATTGAATGATAGAAAATTTTTAATTATGCATATGTTTGTTAGACTGTACAAATTCATTGTTTATGGATTTTTTTTTAAAAATTATTCTATGATCAGTTGAGATACAAGCTAATAAGTATTTCATTTTTTTTTAATCATCTATTTTGTTTGTTGGACATTATTTTTTTGTATGATTGGTTTTGTGATTTATATAAACACTTATCACCAAAGTGGTTTGTTTATGTGAGTTTATTGAACTTTTCATCATGTGAGAAATGTTTTCCGAATATTGCATACAATCACCACCTCAAAGGGGATTATTGTGTGTTTTAATTGGGCAATTATGTGAGGCATGTTGATGTGAGTTTATTTATGATATTTAAGACTATCATCCCAAAAGATATTTTCTTTAAGTGTTGAAAATTTTCTTGTTGTTAGCTTCACATAAAGGAACTTTATATATTATTCCATACCCACCCCAAAAGGGGGTTGTAATTTTATATTCAAGTTATTGTCTTGCCTTATGTTGGTGGTAAGCTATTTTTCTTCTAATGCCCATAGACTAATATTTATTTTGCATTCCAGTTGTCTATTTGTACAGTTTCCTTTGCTATTAATAATAGTACTAAGACAATTGAAGTTTTGATTGGATCCAACTATAAGAGATGGAAACATGACATTGATTTTGCACTAGGGATTGTTGATATTGACTTGGCCTTGAGTGTGGTTAATCCCAATGATCTTATTGATGAGAGCACACAAGAGTAGAAAAAATATTGTGCAAAATGAGAGAGATCCAATAGGTTGAGTCTGATAGCTATTAAGATATCCATCTCTGAACATCTCCTTAGTGGTCTGCCTGATATTGATAATGCTAAGGAATTGATGGCTGTAGTAGAATAAAGATACCAAGTGTCAAATAATGTTGAGTCTGGAAACTATATGAAAGAATTGGCTTCAATGACATATGATAACACTGGGGTAGTCAAGGAACACATTCTGAAAAATGGTACATCTTCAAGCTAAGCTTAAGACCCTTAAATTTTCTACCTATTGAGTTTTCCCAAATTAAGACTGCCTACAACACCTGATTGAAACTTGGACCATAAATGATTTCATTACTACGTGTGTTGTTGAGGAAGAGAAGAACAAGAAAGAAAAGAATGAGAGTGCCCTTTTGACCTTTCAATTCAAGCCCTTTCATGGTAAAGATCCTACAAATCATGACAAGCATAAGCAGCAGGCTAGTAACTCTGTTCACCATAAAGGTGTTAAAAGGCATAGTAACAATCCTAGTTAGAACTATTTTGTAGGAGGTCCTCAAGTTGCTATAGGTAAAAGTGTGAAGTGTTTCCATTGTAACCAAAAGGGTCATAGGGAAATATTGTCCTAGGTTCTGGTTAGAAAACAAATTGAAACATGGAGGTACATACTTAACTCTTGTTTGTTTTGAATCTAATATAGTTTATGTCTCTTCGAATACTTGGTGGTTTGATAATAGTGTGACAATACATGTTGCTATTACCTTGCAAGGGTTCGTAAGCAAACAAAACCAAGTTCGAAGGAAGCCAAGTTGAGGGTATGAAACAATCTTGAAGTTGATGTTAAGTTTGTGGAGTTGTCAAGTTGTCTTTGGAGACTTGTTTTGATATTACTTTAGAAAAAACTTTTTATGTATCTTCCTTTATGAGGAATTTAATTTCTATTTGTGCTTTAAACGAAGTTGGTTTTCATTTTACTTTTGATGGTGGAAAAGTTGATTTAATGTATGACTCTAAAGTTCTTGGATATGGTATGTTGGATAATGATTTATATAAATCATGTTTAGCTTTGGATAATCCTTATGCTTCTTTAGTTGTTGAATCTTCAATTGCAAAACATTTTAGAAATAAGGTGATAATAACTTAATTTTATATATTTTTTATAAAAAAAGTATTATTATATTTGATTTTAATGATTTTGTGATATAATTGATTTATTTATTAAAAAAGTTATTAATTTAATTTTGTAATAAATTTTAGATTTTGCAAAGAATAAACAATTAAACTCACAATTAAGAAAAATAAAACAAAAGCAAAATTGAGCTCACGGTCATTGGTCAAAAGCTTTATCATATGCTTGGGTCCATGGATGCATGAAATAGTGCAAACTTTGGGTTTTTAATTGATGAAAAAGTCAAGTGGTGGGCCACGGTTTGTAAAAAGAAAATAACCTAATCTAAGTCTCCATCAAGCAGCTATATATTGAAGGCATATCACGTAAGGGGCTGCACGGAAGAAACGAAAACAGAAGAACAGCGCCGCGTGGAGAATTGGAACAGAGAAGAAATGCAGAAACGAAGAAGCGCAGTGACACAGAAAAGAAGTGAAATATAGAATATTAGTGAGGTAATTTTATTGTATTTTAATTTTCTTATGTTATATTAAATTTTTTATATTAAGGAGATGATAAAATTTTGATTGTTTTGATATTATTATGTTGAATTATTATTATCTAATTTTAAGATTTAATGTTTATTGATTCTATTTTCTTATAAATTATATGAATAAATTTTTAGATGAATTAAGTTATGTTTTTCTCATATTTTATAATTTATTTGTGTTATTTGAGTGTTGGTAGTAATTGTTGAATATCAATTGTGATTAACTTGTTATAGATACATTTGACGATTTAATAATTTATTATTAATTAAAGAAATTTTATCATATACTTGATTATTATTTTTAGTATTTCATTAATAGATTTTTTATGAAAGCACATATTTTCTTCTTAGATATTCATGAGATAAATTATTTAAGTAATATAATTTGACATAATTAATGTTAAAATTAATCTTAATAGATTCTGAACCTTAGTCATTTTACATCTGGTTGAAACCAAATTTATTTACTTATTTTCTTTTAATTTGCTTTTTATTTTAGTTATTTAATTAATTTAATTTTTACATCTTTGACTCATCAATTTTTGCAACTAGATTAGGATTTTTTTTTTCAATACTTAAAATTAACTCTAAGTCTATGTGATATCAATATCGTACTTGTTCAACTGTATTTAGGTATAGTTCATGCACTTGCAACTATTTTTAAGACTTGATAAAAAGTCATAACAAGTTTTTGACGTCATTGTCGGGGACTTAGTTAATTAAAGTTAAGTATTTCTTAAATTTTTCTCTTCTACTAGTTGATTTTATTTTAATTTTTTAAATTTATTTTTCTTATTTGCCTTATTTTTTTATTTTTTTATATTTAATTGCTCTATTTTCTTTAATTTTATTTTTTGTTATTTGAGCATTGCATGACAATTGAGCTCGTGATCATACACATAGATTAATGAGAATTGATATAGAACCTATAACAGAGATGAATGAGACTGTGCAGGGAGATGATGTTAAACCACTTAAGGAATTATTTTGCCCAATATCTGTTAATCTACCTTCATGTATTATTTTGCCTGCTGCTACTGCTACCCATTTTGAGATTAAACATCAAGTTATCAATCTGCTTCCAATTTTTCATGACTTAGATAGGGAAGACCCATACTTGCATGTCAATGATTTTTTAAAAATTTGTGAAACATTTAAATTTCAAAAATTTTTAACATAATTTGTGTGTTTGCATCTCTTTCCTTTTTCATTGAAAGATAAAACAAAAATTTGGTTGAATTCTTTACCTTCTAATTCTATTACATCATGGAAAATTCTGTGCCAAAAGTTTTTATCTAAATTTTTTTCCATATTCAAAACAAATTCGTTGAGAAGGAAAATTTTAGATTTTTTTTAAGAAGACCATGAAAAATTCTTTGAAAATTGGGAGAGGTTTAAAGATTTGTTTGTGAGGTGCCCTCACCATAGTTTTGAAAAATAGCACATTGTGCAGTATTTTTATAATGGGTTGATACAATTTAATAGAGGCTTGGTTGAGTCTATGAATGGTGGCACAATTTTGAATTTAAATGCATAGGAAGGTTATCGATTTTTTGAGGATTTGTCTAAAATTTCTTAACAGTGAGACTTTGCTAATCATAGGGATAGTTCCATCCAACCTAAGAAGAGGGTTTAAATGAGGTTAGTGAGGATACATATATCAAAGCTAGACTAGATGTTATTGCACGTGAAATTAACTCTCTATCACTTAATAAAGGAGTTGGTCAGACTAATAGTGTCCAACAGAAAAATTGTGCATTTTGTGGGAGTAATATGCATGCTTCTTCTATGTGCTCTTATTCTGTACCTAACAATGATTGTTTTATTGAGTAGGAAAATGCAATAGAGAGATCTTTTGCTAATACTTCTTCAAATACTTATAATCTTGATTGGCAAAATCACCCTACCTTTTCTTAGAAGCAAAATAATTTTTCAGGTAACGTAGGTGGTCAACCTATGGAGTGTCAGACTCAGTTCCAACAGTCTAATCAAGGTTACCAACAACCATCATATTTCCCAAATCAAGGAGTAAGTCAGTCTAGGTAACAATCATCACTAGAAGAGACTCTTGGTCAATTTATGCAAGAGATGAGAAATGTCAACCAAGTGACTAACAATGTTATTCAAGAGATAAAGAATGTTACTCAAGTACACAACAATACTATAGCAAAGTTGGAAGTTTATATGGGTCAATTAGTCAGTCAGATGGCAGAAAGAAATAGAGAAAAGTTTCCTAGTCAACTTATCCTTAATCCCAAGGGACAATATGCAGTTCGTGATATATCTAGTTCTAATAGGGAATCTAAGTAGGTTCAGTCTATCACAACCCTTAGGTCTGTGAAGCAAATAGATAATAAAGTTATAGAGTCTGTGAGGGATAATAGGAAGTTTGAAGCCAATAATTCTAGGGATAAAAATAATTCAGATAAGAATAATGTACCCTCAAAACTTAATGTGTCTATTCCTAAAGTTGTGGAGCCTGAAGATAAAGAATATGTACCTAGGGCCCCTTTTCCTCACAGATTAGTAAATCCCAAGAACACTGTGCAATCAGGTGATATTTTGGAGATTTTTAAACATGTGCAAATTAACTTGCATTTTCTTGATGCCATTAGACAGATGCTTGTATATGCTAAATTCTTGAAGGATCTTCTCACTGTGAAGAGGAAATCTAACGTTCCCAAGAGAGCCTTTTTGACAGAGCAGGTAAGCTCTGTGATTCTCAATAAATATCCTATTAAGTATAAAGACCCTGGATCACCCATCATTGCTTGTAAAATTAGGGATCATCATGTTGAGAGAACTTTACTAGATCTAGGTGCAAGTGTTAATTTGTTGTCTTATTCTGTTTACTTGCAATTAGGTTTAGGGGTGTTGAAACCAACTAAGATGACCCTCCAATTAGCTGATAGATCTGTTAAATATCCTAGGAGCATTGTTGAAGATGTGTTGATAAAAATTGAGAATTTCTACTTTCTTGTTGATTTGTTGTGCTTGATACTGAGCCTATTTGTGGTCCCTATCCCCTAATTTATGTTATTTTGGGTTGCTCATTCCTTGCTACATCTAATGCATTGATTAACTGTAGGAGTATTGTGATAAAACTATTATTTAGGAACATAACTGTTGACCTTAACATTTTTCATATTAGTAAATAGATGCCTAATGATAACGATAATGAGGTGCACGAATTGAATTTGATTGATTGTTTGGCCAATGACTCATTTATGCATTCTAGTTGTGATGATCCATTATTGGCATGCTTAAATCATGTTAATACTGATGATGGTCAAGTCTTTTCTAAAGATGACATTGAGGTTGATAAGGCTACAATTTATTTGATTTCTAACCTTCTTTCTCATAAATCTCTGAAAGAAATTAGATCTTTTTTAGGGCACATAGGTTTATACAGGAGGTTTATCAATGATTTCAGCAAGGTAACAAGACTTTTAAGTAACCTTTTTGGTAAATGATCAGCGGTTGAAATCGTAACTTAAGTTAAAAGATCTAGATATGTGGTAGACGATCCTGTCTACCAGAACTGAGGTAAGTTTTAAATTTGAGTTTTGTTTTTATTGAGTCGGCTTAAGTGCTTCTCAAATTTTGAAGCTTTTGTATGGGGATGTAAATAATGTTAGCCAACAAACAAATTAAAAACAAAAAAAATAGTTGGCATGCTTGTTTATTTCATTTATTATTATTATTATTATTATTATTATTATTATTATTATTATTATTATTATTATTATTATTATTATTATTATTATTATTATTATTATTATTATTATTATTACTTATTATTGTCATTACTAACTATTGTCAAGGCATAGTTATTCTCTTCTCGTTTTCTCTTTTTAATTGCTAAGCGTTTTGGGTATGAGACTCCTCCCCATTACTCTGTTTATTTTTGTCCCAATAATTTCTTTGATGCATATTGATGATTATTTCTCAAGTCTGGATTTAATTTAAAACATTGAAGATAATATTTGGCTTTGATTGGGGGTGGGAATTACTTGAGTTTCAATCATGTTATCATTATGCCACTTTTGTGAAGAAAATTTTTCTATCATCTTGCTCAACTTGTTTCACATTATTCATAGCTGCTTCTGCATGTCTCTTTGTTGAAAAATTAAAATAATTAGAGAACTTGATGAGAACATGTGGATACTATATTTTTGCCAAGTGAGTTTTGAGGCATTCATTTTTATTGTGACAGTATTTTCTTGGACATCCAATATATTTTTTGTGGTGCTCATTTTTTTCTTCACTAAATTGTTTCATTATTGTTATTTTTGGCTAAAGAGAAGTTTTATATCATATTTGCATTTAATCTGATGTCATTTAAGTTGGTATAATTGTGTGTTTCCTTGAGAGAAGATATTAGGTCATGTTTTTTTTTTATTTTGAGCCTTAAAATAATATTTTTGTTCTTTCACATAATATCTCTAGTCACTCCTTTGAGCATATTTATTGAACATTTCTTTCTTAACCATTTCCCAAAGTGTTTCATGAAAGAATCAATATTATTGTAATATGGAAAGTAACAAGAGAAGAAAAAAAATAAAAAAAGAAAGCATAGTGAAAGTGCAAAAAAAAAGGAAGATTTTTTTTTTTTTTCAAAAAGCTACAAAGTTAGAAAAATTTGAGAAAAGAAAAAAAATCTAGTTTGAGAGTTTGAAAAAAAAAAGTGATTTAAAAAAGGTCAAGAAAAAGTAATATTGAAAGTGTATATGTAAGCTTTTAAATATTCTTGGAATACTTTGATTTTCATTGTTACCCTTTAACCTTCATATTTTTCCTTTATTCACATTACAAGTTTAATAAAGTCATATTTGATCTTAAGGGATTGCATGATTCTTCTAATGTACATGACTAATCCTAAAGTGTGATGTAAAGTCTTTTCTTGACATCTTTTCATGAAACGATATTTATTCTATTTTCTTAATATTCTTTTTATTATTTTATATGTGAGATATTTGTTTTAATTTTTGGTTACTACTATAATCACATATACTTGTTATGAGTGATATTATACTTTTGAATGGTTTAGTGTAACTCTTGTGAGGATTGTATATGGTAGAAAGATGTTTTTTTATGGGCACTCTAGTTGTGATATTTGAAAACAATCGGTATATGCCATAATATTTATATGATTCACACACTTTGAGTTTGATGATGATAGAGTTTTTGTGATAATTGTGGTGATCTGATACATGATTGATATTCTTGAGTTGAAAGAAATTAGATTTGATTAAATTAGTTAGAGATATTGCTCCCTTTGAGTTTTGTTTTAAATCGTTTTTATTGTTAGAAATTGTATGATAAGAATGATTGATTGGGTTGTAATAATAACATAATTTTATATATTTTTTATAAAAAATAGATATTATTATATTTCATTATATTTGATTTTAGTTACTTTATGACATAATTAATTAATTTATTAAAAGAAATTATTAATTTTATTTTTGTGATAAATTTTAGGTTCTGCAAAGAATAAACCATTAGACCAACAATTAAGAAAAATAAAACAAAAGCAAAATTGGGCTCACGGTCATTGGTGAAAAGCTTTATCATATACTTGGATCCATGGATGCATGAAATAGTGCAAACTTTGGGCTTTTAATAGATGGAAAAGTCAAGTGGTGAGCCACGGTTTGTAAAAAGAAAATAACCTAATCTAAGTCTACATCAAGAAGCTATATATTGAAGCATATCACGTAAACCAGGGGGCTGCACGGAAGAAACGAAAACAGAAGAACAGCTGCGCGTGGACAATTGGAACATAGAAGAAACGCAGAAACGAAGAAGCGCAATGACGTAGAGAAGAAAAGAAGTATCAATAGAGAATATCAGTGTGATAATTTTATTGTATTTTAATTTTTTTATATCTTGCTAAATTCTTTATATTAAGATAATGATAAAATTTTAATTGTTTTATTATTATTATGTTGAATTATTATTATTCAATTTTAAGATTTAATGTTTATTGATTTTTTTTATCAGATTATATGAATAAATTTTTAGATAAATTTAGTCATATTTTTCTCATACTTTACAATTTATTTGTGTTATCTTAGTGCTGATGGTAATTGTTGGATATCAATTGTGATTTCTTATTAGGGATACATTTGATAATTTATAATTTAATATTAATTAAAGAAATTTTATTATACACTTGATTATTATTTTTAGTGTTTTATTGATAGATTTTCCGTGAGCACATATTTTGTCGCTAGATGTTCATGAAATAAATTATTTGGATAATATAATTTGGCATAGTTAATGTTAAAATTAATCTTGATAGATTCTGAATCTTAGTCATTTTACATTTGGTTGAAACCAAATTTATTTACTTGTTTTCTTTTAATTTTCTTTTTATTTTAGTTATTTAATTAATTTAATTTTTGCATCTTTGGCTCATTAATTTGTGCGACTAGATTAGAAAAAAAAATTCAATACTTAAAATTAACTCTAAGTCTCTTTAAGATCAACCTCATACTTGCTCAACTATATTTTGGTACAGCTCCTGTACTTACAAGTAAATTTAAGACTTGATAAAAAGTCACAACATAAGGATTTATCTTATATGTTGTGGCATAAGTGTTTAGGATATATGTCTAAGAAAAGAATTGATAGGTTGGTTAAAAATGATATTCTCCCATCACTTAACTTTGAAGATATAGAAACTTGTGTTGACTATATTAGGTGGAAATTGACCAAGACTAAAAAGGAAAGGAACAACTCGTAGTTTAGATCTTTTAGAGATTGTTCACACTAATATTAGTGGACCTATTCCTTTACAATTTGTGGAAACAAATTCTTTATCACTTTTATTGATGATTTTTCTTGATATGACTATCTTTAATTGATTAAAGAAAAATCAGATGCTCTTGAAAAATTCAAAATTTTCAAAATTAAAATTGAAAGGCGATTAGGAAAAATCATCAAAATTGTGAGGTATGGCCGAGGAGGTAAGTATTATGGTAAACATGATGTTTTTGGGCAGCATATGGGTCCGTTCGTCATATACTTGCAAGAATGTGGGATTCTCGCCCAAGATTATGCCTGGTAGTCCAGAGCAAAATGGGGTGGCTAAAAGGTATAATCGCACCTTTAAAGACATGATGAGGAGCATGATGAGTACGACTAAATTGCTAGAATATTTGTGGGGGAATACCTTAAAACTGCCTTGTATATTCTTAATAGAGTTTCTTCTAAATCTGTGCCTAAAACACCTTTTGAGCTTTGGACTGGTATATGTGAACACTCAATTTTGTCAGAGTTATTAATATTTTTACATTCATAAAAATAATAAAAAATAAAAATAAAAATAAAATAATAAATAAATAAATAAAAGAAATAAAGAAATAATAAATTACTCAATTTTCTTGCATAAACTCATGTCTCATAACCTTGATCAATAGACCCATTATCCAACTCATGACCTATATGCTACTAAACACCCAAAGAAACCCTAACAGCCACCATTAGACTCATCTCTCATCTGAAACCCTAGCCACCATCACTCTCCAAAACCTAATTCCTTCATATAAAAACCCATAATCCACACATAGAAATGCACACAGAAATTCACACAAATTCACACACGAGTTCACACTCATAGCTAACACCCTAGCCATATTTTTTTTCTTCATTCATGTAGCCTTCATCCTCACAACCCAACCATCTTCAACCTCCATAACCACCACCTCACCTCATCACCATCTTCAACCTCCATAACTACCACACAACTTCCATAACCACCACCTCACCTCACCTTCATCATCAACCACCATAACCACCACACAACCTTCATAACCATCACCTCGGCTCACCTTCATCATCAAACTCAAGCACCATCACCCAAACAACCACCCCACCGTCCATGCACACCACCCATCTAGCAGCTCCGCCCCTCCACACATCCGTATCGCAGCCATCCAACCTCCATTCGCACCTCTGCTACCACCCACCCCTTTGTGTCGTCGTCTGCTCCACCATGCCACCATCCCCGAGACCCCAACCTAGCTCTATCCCGTCGTTCGAAGTCGCACCAACCACCTAGCACCTACGAATCGGCCATGACGCAAATCACAAAGCCCGTGTGCTGTCCAGCCACAGTTGCGCCACCGTTTATCCACACGCTAGATCAGTGAAGCAACACCACGCGCAACTCTACCCCTCTATACCCAGATTTGCTGCCACGCCGCTACTCGTCTCTGCCACAGTTGGAACTATACACCTCGTGCTCACCACACCCAGCAACGCCACCAGCCTTCACCGTCCTAGGTTGTCGTCGTGAACTCTATGGTCTGCGTTTCTATCTCCCCCGTTTTTATGTTGCCTTGTTTTTGTTTCTTATCTCGATATTATTATTATTATTATTATTATTATTATTATTATTATTATTATTATTATTATTATTATTATTATTTTTATTTTATTTTATTTATTTTTATTTTTATTTTTATTTATTTTTATGTTTAATGTAGTTTTTTTATATATAAGGATAAAAATGAAAAAAAAAATTGTTGGGTTTAGTTTTAGACTAAAAAAAACATTGGGCCTAAATGAGTGAAAAAAATTTAATTAATAAAAAAGATAAACAAATCAAAAAAACAAAAAAAAGTAGATAAAAGAAAAGAAGAATTTTTGAAAATTATAATTGTAACTTTAAGGAAAAAATGAAAAAATATAAAATTATAAAAAAAATATTTTGAGTTCTCTTGTTTGTTTTTTATTTTTAATTTAGCTTGCTTCTCGCTTGAACGTGTTTACTTTGCTCAATGACGTGACCCTATGTTAATTTTATAACTGTGAAACAAAGGTTTATTTTTAACAAAAATAAGAATTTTTTTAAAAAAATTGATGTAATGAGCAACGATAATGATTGAATAGTAGATGTTATCTTTAATGTCATTTGGATAAGAAGGGTTTATTGAGTAGATTGCTGCTAACTTGAACCTTATACAAGAATGGATTTGTTTTTTTCAAACAAAATTCCTTTTCAATTTTTTTTATAATTAAAATTAATCAATCCATAATTATTTTCTAAAGTACGATGTGACTTTGAGTTTATCATTGCACAAGGGGATACATAGGAGTAGGAATTCATTTCCGTCAACTCAAATTAAATTTTCACATTTTGGTTGTTTTTTTTTTAAAAAAAATAACTACAATGTTTATAAGAGGAGCAAAATAAATATCTTTAAGATTATCAAATTTTGCACAACTGACTTAAGGTACCGTCTCAGGACGGATGTGTTACAACTGCTATGAGATTAAGTTTCCATCTTTCCTATATATAATCGACTTCTGAATTCAATTTGGTTTCAAAGATTATTTTCTAAGAAAGGTTTTCCAATTTTTTCAAATTTAAATAAAATTGACAACGACTTCATTTTCTATTTTTATATATATATTTTGTTTGCCGCTCCCATCGCAGATCTCAGTCGCAACAGTAGATAGCCTAGCCTTAATCATTTTTGGGTTTGGGGATGTTTAGCTAAAGTAAGACTGTATAACCCTGCAGATAAAAAGTTTGACTCTAGAACTAGTTGATGTTTTTTCATAGGGTATCTAGACCAAGCCAAAGGATACAAGTTCTATAGTCTTGGTAGAGGCAATAAAATTGTGGAATCCTTAACTGCAAAATTTCTAGAATTTGATGTTGCTAAAACAGAAATTGCTTTGATTGATGATGTTCGTATGGACCATGTTGAAATAGTTTCATTGCCTTTGCTATATTTTCATGTTTCCATTACACCCATGCTAGTTGACAGACAGGATGTTCCAATTGATGATCCGATTGTTCATGTTGAGATCCCTTAACCCGTAGAGGCTCTTGTGGAGGTCCCGATTAGGAGATAGAGAGACAGAGAAGATCTACTATTTCAAATGATTATTATGTTTACCTTGGAGAGCAAATGACATTGGACAGGTTGTTGACCCTATAAGTTTTCATGATGTTGTGTCTTATCTTCAATCTAGTATGTGGATGGATACCATGAAGGAAGAAATGTAATCAATGACCAACAATGGAGTGTGGGAGCTTGTTGAACTCTTGGAAAATTGTAAACCTATTAGGTGTAAATGGGTATTCAAAACCAAGAGAGACTCTAAAGGTAAAATTGATCGATTTAAAGCTAGGTTAGTAGCAAAAGACTTTACTCAAAAGGAAATGATAGACTATATAGAAATTTTCTCACCAGTATCTTCAAAAGATTCATTTAGGGTTATAATGGCCCTTGTTGCTCATTTTGATATAGAGCTACACCAGATGAATGTTAAAACGAAATTCCTAAATGGTGATCTTGTTGAAGAGATGAACATGGTACAACCTGAAAGTTTTGTAGATAGTGGGAGAAAGGACATGGTTTGTAGGTTGAAGAAGTCCATCAATGGCCTGAAACAAGCTTCTCCTTAGTGGTACTTGAAATTTAATAAGGTAGTTACCTCATATGATTTTGTAGAAAATCAAGTTGATCACTGTATCTATCTCAAGGTGAGCGGGAGCAAGTTTATTTTTCTTGTTCTATATGTTAATGATATCCCACTTGCTAGTAGTGACTTTGGATTGTATGTAGAGACTAAGAAAATGTTATTTGAGGTTTTTGATATGAAAGACCTAGGAGAAGCATCTTTTGTCCTGGGGATTGAAATACATATAAATATATCACATCGCTTATTGAGATTATCACAGAGAGCTTATATTGATAGAGTTCTTGATTGCTTTAACATGGGAGGCTGCAAACCTGGTGATGTGTCTGTTGTTAAAGGGAAAAAGTTTAGTAAAACTCAGTGTCCTAATAATGATATTGAGAAAGAGAGAATGTAGGACATTCCTTACGTAAGCCCAGTAGGGAGCTTGATGTATGCGTAGGTTTGCACTAGACCTGACATATCCTATATAGTGCTATTCTTGGTAGGTATCTTTCTAACCCTAGAGAGTTGCATTAAACTTTAGTTAAAAAGGTAATGAGATACTTGAAACTGACGAAACATTTTATGCTTGTGTATAGGAATGTTGAGAGTCTGAAGTTAATAGGATATACAGACTCATATCTTGTTGGGTGTGTTGATGACATGAAATCTACTTCAGGTTATGTTTTCACGTTAGTTGGAGGTGTTGTATCTTGGAAGAGTGTTAAGCAGACTTTCAAAGCTTCTTCTACTATGCATGCTGAATTCATCGCTTGTTATGGAGCAATCACTCAAGCTATTTGGTTGAGAAATCTTATTACTAGACTTCAGATTGTCAACTCCATTTATAAACTGATATTGATTTACTATGATAATAGTGCAAATGTGTTCCTCATGATGAACAATAGGACAACCAGTGGGTCTAAGCATTTAGAGCTGAAGTATTTAACAGTAAGAGATTTAGTGAAAGAAGGGAAGATAATGGTTGAACACATAGATACGAAATCAATGATACCATGTTAAGACCCATATGTTTTCATAAGCATGTTAAGAATATGGGTGTCTTAAGCTCTTTTGATGTTCTTGATTAGTGGAAGTATTATGTATGTGCTTCCTTTTCATTATCATGGATTTCTAATATAAGATATTGTTTATGCATGTTTTATATACACATTTTGGTACACATGTTCTTTTTATTCTATATACATGAGTTTTGGATAAAATTGCAGTTGTGTTATGCTATTATTTGTGTACCTACTTTGATAAACTTAAGTTTTGGTGTTAATATACTCAAGTATGTGGATGTTGTCTCGTCATAAGCACCATGCTAGAAATGTGAGACATGTTGTTGAACTTCTCTTGCTTATTTTGCACCTAAACATGTTGGGGGGAAATTATATTTCTCATACTTATATTGTAACTGAGCATGTTGAAGAGAAATCGAAAGACCGACAAGAAAACAACACATTTTTGTATCAATGTTGGGTGTTATTTTTCTTGCTACACTACCACACTAAGGCTTGTGCCAATAATGTTAAACTATGTTTCTGATCATGAAAAGGAGTTGTATCGCTAAATGATTAATAACTGTCATGATTCAACATAGTTGGTAGGGCTGCACATGGGTTGGGTTGTGTCAGGTTTTAGGGAAAATAAAATCCAAACCAAACAATTACGTTCGAGTTGGGTCGGGTCGGTTTTTTTGAAATTTTTCAGATAACCTGAATCGAACCAACCTGACCTATAGATGGGTTGGATCGGGTCGGGTCATCGAGTTACTTGTTTATACCTATCTAATATCTATTCATATTTAGATTAAAAATTAAAAAACAAAGATTAAAAACAATATAAACAAGTAGAAGACATAGAAGCTTTTATTCTCTGCAATGCGTCTATAGACGGGTTTCCTCCACCTCCACCTCGAGAATCCTCTGCACTACGTCACCTTCTGTTCTTGTTCAACAACAGCAAAAGAGAGAGAAACTTTTATAGTCCCTTGTTCAGATCCTTCTTTCTTTTCAATTTCACTTTACATTTCATTGTACCAAGTACCAACCCAAACCTTATGCCTCTTTTCCAGCCTTCCTTTTCCTTGCGACACTAGCTACTAGACGGTTCTGGGAGGAGGCGGCGAGGTGCGACACAAATCTAGGTGGAGGCATGACGCAGATCTGGCCATCTGGGCCGAGGCACGACGCGGTGGTCCTAGGCTCGCGATGGAGGATGGCAGGTTCAAGACTTATGGGTGGAGGACAATGTCTCTGGGCTTATGGGTTCCCGGCATTTCTGGTTCTTGGTCATAACGTTTCTGGGCCTGTGGGTGGGTCAAGCTCGCGGTGGAGGATGTCGTTGCATGGGATCTGGGTCGCGATGCTAAGATTCGCGATGGCTATAGCTTCAGTGGTCGTACGGGTTACTGGATGATGGCGGTACAGTGATGGCTTCTGGCTTCTGGGTTGCTGGATGGTGGCCGTACAATGATGGCTTCTAACTTCGTGATGGTTCAGTGAATTAGTGACGCTTGGATGAGGTTTGTCTGATTTGGGAAATTTGTTGGCTGAAGTTTGAGGATGATGATGATTGAATGAGTAAGGGTGGTTTTGGGTTTTTTTTACTTGACTTTCGGGTCATCGGGTCTAGTTATCGGGTTGATTTCGTGAACCAGTCACCAGAACCAATATTTATACGGGTTGGTCGAATTTTACCCAAACGGACCAAATGACCCGAACCAACCCAGATATTTTATATTAGGTTAGGTTAAGTTGGTTGGGTTTTCAGGTCATCGGATCTTGTTGTGCAGCCCTAATAGTTGGCATTATTTGACGAAGTCATATGAGAGGTGATGTCTATAAATCATATGGTTTGTTTAAAAATCATGGCCACGTACTATGTTTTTCTTAGTTGCTCAACCCAAGAGTCGTTTTTGAAATAAAATATTTTTTAAAATTAAAATCATAATTAATTTTGTTCAAGTGAGAGAATGATAGAATTTTTATATGTGGGTTACAATTAATTATAAGGTTTTGTTTTGTGAAAAAAATGGGCTGACAATAAGATCTTGGTTATAGACAAGTAATGTAAGTCCAATATTAATATTAATCCATATTGTGGGCTATGCACACTTATTATTGAGTTAGTATGATTAGGCGGCAGTGTAGGCTCATTTAATCGTTAACCCATTAGGGTGATGGGAGAATCTGTTATGATTTTAAATACGCAGTTAGGTCCCCTCCCTACTACCTTGATACATTATCTGGCTTGCCCTATTGACGACTACCTTTTGAAAAAGGCAGATAGGGATAAGGGTCTAGTTAGAGGAACACTCATTGCCACAACTTCAATTGATCATTCATGACCAACTCAGATAGGTTCTATTTTTCGATTTATTTTATGCTGGTGCCTTGAATTTATATGACCATATGTTTCTTACACAACAAAGGGGAGGGGATTTCATACAGTATAACAGATGACGTGCCCTTGAGAAGGGGTGGTTTCAGTTGAATTTAGATTGATCATATTATTATCAAAACCAAATGGCAGTGTGGAGGATTGCTTCGGGACTCAAATGGCCAATGGATTAATTGTTGGATTTACAAGAAAATTGGGTGACACCAATGCATTCTGGGCTAAGATATAGGGGCTTGGGAGGGCTTAGGATTGGCTTGGACGAGAAGATATAGCCATATGAGGATTACATTGGAGATGGACTCATCTACTATGGTGCTGCTACGCAAGGAGGAAGGGTTAGGGTTGATCAATATTGGGTTATGCCTTGTGTTGAGTTTGGAGCTAAGTCCATTTGAGAAGTTAAAAACAAAAAGAAAACAAAAAATAGGTATGTGTGGTAGAAGCAGGTGAGAACTTTTAAGAATAAAGGAGCATGGTTTTAAATTGGGGTCTTCGTCTTTGTACTTTTGTGCTGCACCAAAATAACACTACAACAAAAAAGCCTTTTAGCGACAATAAATATGTCTTTTAGCGGCAATAAGAATTGTCACAAAAACTTTTACAGGCAATTAATTATTTTTCGTTGTATCCAGTGTCGATAAAAGTTTTCTCAGCCATTATATAGTATCGGTAAAGACCCCTTTTATGGCTGGTAAAAGTATGCCTTTTTAGCGACAATTATTTGTCGACAATTGTAATGGCGACTAAAACAGTCCCAAGTTTGCCTTTTCCCATATCTTTAACAATCTTTGTTATTACCGATAAAGACCCATTTTATTGCTGGTAAAAAATATGTCTTTTACTGGCAATTATTATGGCTACTAAAGCTGTTTCTAGAATTGCCAACCTCATGCATTTAGCAGCTTTTGTGATGACTAGCAAAAATTGTGCAAGGCTTTTGTCGACAATTACTATTGTTAGGAAATGTTGTGCTTATTTGTATGTTATGCCTGTTCTTTTTTGGTACAAAAATATTATGCCTATTTACAATTCAATGTGAGATTTCAACGTCATTAACAAAAAATTTAGTGATAATAATGTTTACCCCTAAAGAACTTAATCATAACATACAAATGTTCTTAAATATAACATACTAGAATTCATTCTAAAAAGTAAAATATATTTCATTAAATTCACAATAAAAAATAACATCCATAACTTTACAGTGCCAACAATAAAATATAAAAAGTACACCATCTAATAACTTATGTCATTTTGAGTCTAATAACTAGTGTTATCAAATAGTCATAGTACAAGATAATAGGTAATCCATAAACAAATCTTTAACTCTTGATCATAATGAAGTCTTTCATATGTGAAATTTTTCAAAATCATAGTATATGACCTACAATGATAAAATTAAAAAAAAATGTGTAATTCAGATATAGTTCATCAACCTTAGTTAACATGAAGCAGTTTGTAACCCAAATTAACATGAACCTCCAACTTGTTTGCAAGCATCCACTTATTAATCATATATTCAAAACCCAAACCTCCAGTGATTATACATTACCAACTTGCTAACCAAGAGACCAATACCACTACACACACATCATATAAAGCGTAACAATTATAATCCAACAAAAAAAGACCATAACAAAAGTGAAGCACAATTCAACAAGTTCTTTTATATAGCTGAGAAAGAAGTTAACATTTCACACATTATAACAATAGAAATGCAAATGAAAGGATGAGGACACCTGCCTCTTTGCAGTGCACAATAATGACCAATCTTCTCTTCTTATTGCTTCTTTCCGTCAATCCAGCAACCGTGTGTCCAGGAGAATGAAAATGAGTAGCCCAACACCCTATCTGGAACAGCCCTCAAGACAAGAAGTTTTCTCACAACACTAAAAGATTTTTATCCCAAAAAAAAAACTCCCACTACATCAGCTGAAAGCATTTTAGGTCATTTGTCAAAAAAGGCTTTTTAAATGGAATGGAATGGAAACAATATATTACAATATTTTTAGTCATTCAAATTCAAACATATGAAAACCAACTATTAACGAAAATAATGTGTTTATAAAGCACTTCCCTTAGTTTCCATTTTTGAGAGAAAAATAGGAAGATAAGCAAAAATACCACTAGAAAGATACAATTGATTTTTATTTATTTATAAACTATTAGTCCTTTACAAGCCACTTCATTATAATTGCTGCTAAATCACATGGACATTGATCCCTAATGATTCCTACACATTGGCAGAAATATCTTAGACAACTAGGCCTAGAACAAAGAAGAATTACCATGTAATGATAAAAGATCAAATTAGGCAATGAATCTAACAATTTTAAAGGGAAAGATAGTTTTCTCGTTTCTAAATTCTCATAAACAAATTAAAAGTTAGAGATAATACAATATGATTAAAATGTCAGTAAATACTCAAGCATCATATAAAAAAACTCAACAGATTGTCAATAAAAAATTGTAAATAACCATTTTTTATGCTGACTTATTTTTGGATGTACACAGAACGGTGCTTTAAGCAAATGATTCATATGCTTTGATACCTAAAACGTAATAGTCTTACTGAAATACAAAAATTTAGACTTGAAACTTAAAATTAGTCAAAGGTATTATTGGTCTTCTACATATATAATTGCGCGTTATGAATGTGCAGAATTGAAAATAGCATGAAAAATAATAAGAGGATACTGGAAAAAAAGGGGCCAGTTGATAGATAATATCTAGCCTGGGGTAAGTAAACAAGAACACAATCTTTTCAACACATCTATGCACCCCTTATGCCTACAAAAAGGATTAGGAAAACATTAACAAAAGCAACACCAAATAATGCTTGTTTCAGCAAATCTTGGATGATTTCCTACAATGAACCAAACAATTTATAACCATCCTATACAACAATGGAAGCATGCAATTACTATTGTAGCCTAGTAGGTCACAACGAGAATTTCCAAACCAATCTATTGCTCATGAGATCCATGCTTATTCATTTTGTTTTCAACTATATATGCAAATATTGCAGAAAACTGATGTCATTGACACCCTGATAATCTACATTTACTAAAAGGAATCTTTTATACCTTATGTTTTCCAGATTGCAGTAACTGTTTGCATTGTTCCCATTGAACAGCATTAATTTCTTCTTTTGCACTAGAGGGCCGCCTACTCTCTTGCCTCTTTCCCCTAAGTTCAGAAGCAATAGGCAGACTCTACAATAGCCAGATTTCATAGTTATTGTATCATCCATAACATTATTTAAGTGAATATGGAAAAGGAATAAGCTAAACTTGCAAGGAACAAAATCAAATATTGAATTACAACTCCACAAAACCCTCGATTCCCTATCTGCTACCAAGAACACCGCCACCGCCACACCCTGATTCCCTTCCTCCACCACCGGCTTGTTATATATCTCTGACATCGTATTCCCATCCGGCACCACCCTAACCTCAATCGACGACAACGATACCTGAACAAATAAAACAACCACATGATATGTCAATTCTCAAGGAACAAACGGAAAATAAACACCTCAGGCTTGATCAGATTGTTCTTACACTATGACTCATCTGTGACTGTGACTGTGTGTTGTACTTGTAACCGTAGCTGAAAGGCTCATTGCTCAGTACCGAGACTACTCGGTCGGTGGTGCCGGAACTTTTTTGCTCCGCTTTCGGATCCAAAGGTCTGTAATCCAGATCTATATAAGGGACGAGTTCCATTTTAGAGAACAAGTACTGACCAAAGTTTAGATATGCTTTTCGGTTGGAGGGGTTGGGAAGCAACCAGGAAACGACCTCGGCCTCTTCAGTGCTGACGTCGGCATCTGCGTCATTGGAGAAGAAGCGGAGGTTGTCGAGGAAGTTAACGGCGGATTTGAGGGGCACGAAGAAGGGGGTGACGGGGAGGCGCTCGTGGCGAGCGGCGAGGGGGTTGGCAGAGAGAAGCAGCCTCGGCCTCTTCATTTGTCTGAATATTAGTACTTGCATCAAAATTGAAGAAAACAATCAAATGAACGAAAAATGAAAAATTCAGAGTAAATATGGAAAAATTAGAAGAGTGTGGAAAGAGAGCGCACCAAGATAAATTGGAGTGAATGATAGATAATGGTGATTACACTTTCAGAACGAAGAAGGAAAAATATTGGAGGGAATAGAAAAAGTGTTTTCTTGGGTAAAATTTAGAGGTTATTTGTTATATTTGCTATTAAAATTAAAATTTTTAGTGATCATTGTTTATTTGTCAAAAACTCATTAGTTTAGAAAATATATTATCGCTAATTAGTATACGGTCGTTAAAAAATTGCCGTTAAAAGTTTTTTTTGTTATAATGTAAAATTTGAAAGAAAAAGGGTGAATTTTATGTGTGCATTAAAAAAAATTGATAATAATCATTTGAGGTGTTATGTGAGGTAGATAAAATTTGTAAGTGTTGATATTTTTTGTTGGAATGCTTAGTTTAAGAAAAAATATTATTTTTGTGAAATTAAGTGTATTAAAGTTTTGAGTTTGTAAAAAATATTTTAATATTAATGATTGTAATTATTATTTTAATTTAATTGATTGATTTATGAAATTGTAAATATAAATAATAAAAGTCAAATTACGTTAAATTTTTTGTATTATTGTGTTTGTTTATTTGTTTATTTTCTCATGGGTGAGATTTTTTCCCAATAATCAGAGGAGACATATCATAAGGAGGCTGAAGAATATGCCAATGTGATTGGAAATACAAGTAGATCATACAGTGAGAGAGGGAAACCCATGTGTTGATTTTATGGTGATGAACCTCAACCTTGAATGTGAAAAGGGGCTGGGGGTTCCCCCTGTAGATATCCATGGGAAGCCATGGGAGTTACTATTCCCAGACGTCGAATATTGTAGTTGTTTTTTTTTTTTGGCCTTTGGCCCCAAGGAATAATAAAAAATAAAAAAACTGAACCACCCATTTTTATTACCGTGAAGGATCTACACAAGTCCGGTATATGCAACTATCTTTATTGTTTAGTGAAATAGATAGGATATGCCATTAATTTATTCAATATAAAAGGTTTGGAAATGGCAAAAAGAAAAGTATTGCTAAAAAAATCTACTAAATTATATAGATAGTATTATATGAATAATATTTAAAAATTCATCAAAAATATAATTATTAAATAAAATAAAAGTGTAAACAAATATCAAACTGAAAAAAATTAAGATATAAATTTAATAACAAAATAATTAATTTGTTATACATGTAAAATTATCATTTATATAGTACTATGTTAATTGTAATGAAAATAATCTTTCAATCTGGAATAAATAATAGTAAAATATCGGAGACTTGAGCTGCGCTGGCTGGCAAAATTCAGCAAGTTAATGGATATCGTATGATGACTAAGCTGATGGTAACAATGACCCTTGATTTAATTTTCCAGGTGCTATTCTTTTGTAAGCTACTTACAATCCAATGTAGCTATAAGCCAATTTCTCGTAAGCGTGACTTCATCGCCGATCGTCATAAAAACAAAATATAAAACCACGTTTTAGACGCTTTGTTCACCAAACCGCTGAGAGCAGGAGCCTGGTCGCCTGGAGCTTTAGCGGGAAACAGCCGGGTCCAAGTGCCAACAAGTACATCGTTTCTCTATCAAATACCTATTTTTCATCAAATAAAAAAAAAGTTAACAACGGTCCTTTGAAGAAGTAGAAAAGCAAGTGTTGACCGTGGGCAGCCAGCCAGTTTCACTAGCCCACGGGCTAACAAGCCAACACGTCAGCAACAGTTCAAAGCCAACTCTTCCCATGTCCGTGTCCACAACGTAGCCACGTGCTCATTCGTGAATGAACTCAATTCTTAAACCTCAAAGGTTGACCAAAAGTCTTAAACCTCGAAAACCTACATATACTCCACATCCACTCACTTCCTCAACTAATCAGTCAGATACTATTTTTTCATACTTTGATTTCACACTACTCGACCACACAACACTTTTCTAAAGCTTATGCCCACCAAAACCAAACCAACAACCATCACTTCTCAAATGGAAATTCTAGGACAACCATTTGATAAGTCAGAGTACTACTCATCTTCTTCATCAGAGACGAGCTCCTCTAAATCTAACCTTCCAAATAATGAAGAAGAAATCATATTATTAGCATCAGCGAGGCCGAAGAAGCGAGCGGGGCGGCGAATATTCAAGGAGACGAGGCACCCCGTGTACCGAGGAGTGCGACGGAGGAACAACAACAAGTGGGTTTGCGAGGTGCGTGTTCCCAACAACAAGTCCACCAGGATATGGCTTGGAACCTACCCTACACCTGAGATGGCTGCACGTGCACACGATGTTGCGGCTCTCACACTTAGGGGAAAGTCAGCTTGCCTCAACTTCGCAGACTCTGTGTGGCGGTTGCCTTTGCCGGCATCCACCAATGCTGAGGAGATAAAGAGAGCGGCAGCGGAGGCTGCGGAGGCGTTTGCGGTTGAGGACAAGGGCAACCACCAGCAGCAGAGTGTGATCAATGGCGTTACTGATTATGAAGTTTGCAGCAGTAGTAATAGCGTTAGGGTAATGGAAGATGCCAATAAGCCTTTGGAGGGATTGTATGTGGATGAAGTTCGAGGTGTGTCAACATTTGAGAACATGCATGATTGGCTCCGGAGTTTGGCCGATGAGCCTTTACGGTCTCCGCCTCCTTTTGCTGTGAGATATGGTAGGGACTGGAACTGGGACGATGTCGACGTTGATGCTGAGGTGTCCTTGTGGAGCTTTACCATCTGATATGCATGTGACATGCACACTTTTTTTTTTTGTGTGTCTTGGTGCAGTGCACTCTAAGCTTTAGCCTGAGATTAGTTCACAACAATGTGCTTGATTTTGTTTAGGGCAATTTTACTGTAATCTATTTTTTTAGGACAGTGTAGCCATGAAATTATAGTTATACAGCTTAGTTGGTCCACCTGAGAAACCTGCTATCCGAGTTAACATATTGGACTGGTTAACTTAATAACCTGGTTAAACCCGGATGATTGTCTGGCCGAGTTAATTAGGTTGGTCTTTTTTTTTATATATATTGAAATTTAGTAAAAATGTAACTTTTAATATTTAAATATTATACTTAAAAAATTTTGTTATAAAATACATTTTACTACTAGGTTATATGTAATATACTCTTTTAAGCTAGTTTATTTGACTGATTTGTTTTTTTTTGGTGCGAGAAGGCTGGATTTAAATTAAATGGAGTTATATAAATTATGATTAGGTAAATTAATGAAAGGTAACATTTGCCAATTTATAAATTGAATAAGAATATACTAAATAAAAAATGTGGAATGCTATCCCACAAAAATATGAAATTTTATTCCATCATTTTTTAAAAGGAATGTAATTATACAAATTTGTGGAATAAAATTTAGATTAAGAATAAAATTCCATAATTTTTTCGATCAACAGACACATTAATCATCTGATTCTATTAAATGTGAAATGATCTTTTCTCATGAAGAAAAAAGTATAATAACATTTCATTTTTTTACACTAAATATAACGTAGAGCGGAAGAAAGACCAAAAATTAGGTGGAGAAAAATGTAAGAAAAAAAATGTAAAAGACAGTTATGAAAATAATAGTGCAGTCAAAATCATTCATAGAAATATTCACGAATTCATTTTTGCGACATTCAGCATTATTCTTCTTTTAAAATGTATCATATGCTTTTTACGGAAACATTGGTTAGAATGATTTTAAAAATAGGGATTTGGTTAACTATCTTTTATTATATAAGAAAGTTAAAATAAAAAAATTTAAATAAAAATAATTTTTTTAAATTTTTAATATATTAAATATTTTAAGTTTATTTAATTTTTTATTTAAATTTTTAAATTTTTTTAACAAATGTATTTAAATATACTTATTAACAAAATTTTAAAAATAAATAAATAAAAACAACGAGATTGCAGTTGGACTTGGCTGAATTGGAACATGCCAGTAAACCAGAGGAGATCACAGACATGTGGGCACGTGCCTATGCGCCTGGAGATAAAATACGAAAGGGTCAACTACTGGTCTCGTTGCAGTCCAAACCAGGCAGTACAGTAGCGCAGTTCGAAGTTGGAACTCATGTAGCTAATCTAGTTTTGATATATCTTCTTAAAATATTTTTTTAATATTTAATAGAAGAAATTTTAAATAAAAAATAAATATATTTAATATCTTAAAAATATAAAAAATATTTAATATTTTTATTTAATAAATAAAAAAATTATTTTTATTTAGATAATCTAAAATTATTCTCACTACTGATCTCGTTACAGTTCAAACCAGGCAGTACAGTAGTGCAGTCCGAAGTTGAAACTCATGTAGCTAATACTAATGTTAGAATTTTATTATATTCTCTTAAAATATCTTTTAAATAATTATTTTAATATTTAATAAAAAAATATTAAATAAAAAATAAATATATTCAATGTTTTAAAAATATAAAAATATTTAATAAATTTTTTATTTAATAAATAAAAAATTATTAAACAAATTATTTAAAAAAATTTAAAATTATTCTCTACATCCGAATCTCTACCATTACTCTTTATTTTTTGGTTTCCGTGATATCTATTCTCGATGAATATATCACTGACATGTTAAGGTATAGTTATTAATTAAATAATATTATTTTTATATATATAAATTTTAAAATTAAATTAAATATTACATATTTTAAAAAATTAAATTTTTTTTATTTCAACAACACATGTTTGCTCTATTTTTACTCTTTATATTTATTTGTTTTGAAAAAAATTTTAGATTAATCTCATTTTCTTCCTTTGTTTTATAGTGAAACTTGACTTCAACATTTAGTTTTAACATTTACCTTTAACTTTATTTAATCTCTTTTTATTTATTATTTTTAATTCTATTTAATTGAATTAATAAACATATAAAAAAATTAAATGAGATTTAAAATAAAGATTAAAGTAAAAAATTAGAGTCAAATTTTATTTTTTTCATAAAAAATAATTAATAAATATAAAATTTTAGATGAAAGAATAATATTATTAAATCTTGCAAAATGATCTTTATATATCATTTTTTCTCATATACCCTTTTATATATTATTTTTGAATAGTTGTGATTAAGTGAAAGAAAATTATAAAAAAAAAATATAATTAATAATATTAAAAATAGTATAAAAAATGATATGAAAGAAAAATGACTTTAAAAAATATGTTAAATCTTTGATTTCAAATTGAACCATAATAAATTAACCTCCCCTCTTAATATTCAAATGTTATCACGCACTATATGAATATAACTTAAGAAGCATCCAAGTTTATTCTTTCCTGCTCCCCCTATATACTATCGAGTTCTCATATTGATATTGTGATTACAAGTATCACACTCCACTCTCTTATACTTTGTTTGGATGTTGAGAGAAAATAAGAAGAGAGAAAATAGAAAGAAAGAAAATGAATATAAAATAGATAGAAAAGTAGAGAGAATTTTAGTTGTTTCGATAAAGAGAAAATGAAAAGAAAAAAAAGATTAAAAACTATTTTTTTCCTAAACAAAAATTAAAAATAAAAAAAGAAAATGATATTATTGAAAACATCTCACCCCACCCCACCCCACCTATTACCTCCGTCACCCACCCCCACCCTCCTTTGTTCCTCACCTACCTCACCCCCCCCCCACCCCACCCCACCCCACCCCACCTATTCCTTCACTTATTCCCCCACCCCTCTTTCCTTTCTTCCTCATCCACCCCTTCCCTCATCCCTTTGTCCAACCAAGAGGAAAGGAAGTCATGGTTGATGTAGTGAGTACTTCTATCTCATTGTTCACTTGCAACCCCACGCCGCTCGACCCAGATCCGAGTTGCAGGATCCAAGTCGTCGTCAACCGTGTTCATCGAACTGTGAATTGCGCCACCCAACGACCAGATCTGCAAGCCCAACCTCATTGTGCACCGACGAAGTCGTCGCTATCTGCAAACCAGACCCGCTCGAATCAAAACCCTTGCTGTTGACCTCCGTTCATGCTTAGATTCGGTCAACCACACCACGCCCAGTAACCCGGCGAACCCAACCACCAAGCCGTTGTCCGCTTGCACCGCACGCCTTTCCCACTCCAACCGCGATTTGCATGTCAAGCCATCGACTTTTTCACCCATGGTTGCGATGAGAAAGGAGAAAAAAAAGAGGGAGCTTTTTTATTTTTTATAATAGTTATTTTTTTCTTTGAGTTGCAACTCTAACGATCATTTCTCGTTTTTCTCATTTTCTTTGCTATTTAGTGAAAAAAATGTTTTTGGTGAATTTCACGTCAATTTTTTTTTTCTCTTCAGTTTTCTTATTTTTTCTAACCGAGAGAAAATAGAATATTCTGGCACCTTTCTCTTCACACATTTTATTTCCTGCCATTTTCTATTGTTCCAAACAATGGGTTAATTTGTCTGCTACCCGCTCTATATTTTATCTCACAGATTATTGAGATCTGAGATCTTCACCTCCGAACCTTCTTTTGTCTTTCGTCGCTGCGCTGCTCTCCAACAATATATAGATCCCTCTATATCCCTCTCACCACACCATAATCTGTCTCCTTCTCTCTTTTCTCCGTTCTATAAAAATCACACTCTATACTTATCAGTCTCAATGTGTGTATGTGTGTAGCTTTAGTTTCGTCTGATAAGGTAGTACTGTCATAACATATAAAGTGTCACATGCACTGAAATGAAGCTTTTAACATGGGAGTAACTTTATTCAGAAAAAGGCCCTCTGCATCCTACTATCATTCAGAAAAGGTCACTTTATGGATCCTTTGCTATCTTCCTTTTTAACCCACGCATTTTGCACATTGCTTTTAATGCATTCCTTTCCTCTGTCTCTCTCTGATACCAGGTATCAAAGCTTATAATAACTACATATACTCTCTCTTTACTCTTCTCTTGAAATATATCATCTTTCCTTTCAAGCTTCTTTCAAATTAAAGCTAGCTAGCAAACATGGCTTCTAGTTGTGGCAAACCTTTTTTGTGTGATCATTCTCAAATGGAAACCACCAAACATTCCCCAAGACCCTCTTCCCGTTTGCTCAAGGATTACTTAAGGGACGACCTAAGCTCGTGTTCATCGAGCGGTTTCAAATCGTTCCCGCGCCGACAATGCTGCACCACCGTGGGGTTCAAAGATCTCCAGCTCCAACGCAAGAGGAGGAACACTACACTCCCTCGACGACCCAGTTCTTCTTCTTCTTCCACCACGATATCGGCACTGCAGAGAGCTTCAGAAGTTGTGATCAACGCCATCAAATCACTGCCCTTGTCCAGAAAGAGTGTTAAAGCCAAGAAAGCTGCTGCTGGTCTTCTTTCTAGAAGCTTCTCTCCGAAGCTGTTGGGCAGCGGAAGGTTCTGGAGAAAAGCGGCGAAGGAATATGGAAGCGAAGGCAACACAACAAGGTGGAGGAGATCTTTCCGCGAATTGCTTATGCAGGAACGAGATAAAACGACGTCGAACCAGGATACCATGTTCGCTGCACCAAGCACCACTACATCTTCTGGTTGTGGCAGTAACAGCTGGGGAGAGAGCGAGTTCACTTTTTCATCGACCGCTACTTCTTCTGAGCGCTCCGTCGAAAACGACGTAGTTGAGGGCACCAAAGAGGGTGCGCCCCGTGACAAGATAGAGGGAGTAACAACAAGGGTAAGTAATTTCAAAATTGAATTCTTCTACCATCCATTTTCTTTTTGAAGTTATATTTATTTTATGGTTTTTTTTTCTTTGACTAGTAATTTTATGGATTTTGTTAGTATAGCACTAGAATCTTGAGAAGAAAAATTTTCAAACTACTAGCTTGTGAAAGTGAATTGAATTAATGTTTTTAAAATCAGTTTAACAGTTAAATGGTAAACTAAGTCATTTATAGTTCAATTGGTTATTAAATGGTTAATATTCTAATCATATAATTTAAAAAATATAATTAAAAATCAATTAATTTAACTAATCAATTCATTGATTTTTATTAAATTTTTTTATTAATTTTTAACATTTCAATTACTGATTTAGTTTTTTAAATGAATTAAAATCTATAGAAAAAATAATTCATGAATCAACCCGTCTAATTTTAAAAATATTGAGTTAAAGTAGTGAAATAAAAAAATAAATAATTTTTTTATTAATAAGTGTATTAAGTAAAAAAATTAAATAAAAAATAAAATATTTTTAATTTTTAATATAATAAACATTTTTTCATTAAAATTTTTATCTTTTAACTTAAATAATAATAACTACGTAGCAAAATCCAAAAAGAAAAGGAATTATAGGTTAGGGTTAAGACGGGATTTTGGGCTTGTTAGAGGAACAGCTGGACCCGAGATTGCATGATTTGCACGTGCAGTTGTACTTTTCGGGGCAGGGCGGATATTATTCTACATATCGGGACCATGCGATAAATAAGGGTGAGTTTTCCGAGAGTGTTGTGCACTAGGCGCCATCCACGGCGCTGAAACTCACTGCAACGGCTGACACCAATTGCATGAATGGATACCCGTTTGAAGTATCAAACGTTAGTTTTGGTGCGGAGAAAAATAATATTTAGTTTTTTTTTACAGTAAAAAATAATATTTAGTTAAAAATTGATAAAACTTAGTTGGTACTATTTTAATAGAAATTTGATTCTAATCTCACGTTGAAATAAAAGTAAAAAATTGTTATTTTTAGATTTTAAGGTATAATTTATTTTTAATATTTATTTTATCAAATTTATTTTTAAGATAAAAATTCTTAAACATAAATCATATTATTATAAATTCACTTTTAACTAAATTTAAATTTACAAACATATTTTCAACTAAACTTAAGTTTATCAACTTTAATTCAAAAATACATTATATCACTGTAGGGGAGTAGTTGGTCATTTGAATCCTAAGATGGGGTAGTTTGGGAAAGCTGCTTTTTACCTAACGTTTCTGTGGGTGCCGGCAAGGGACTTTCGATATATATACGTTTTTGGTGATAAGGGATTTTTGGTGATACGTGTCATATTAATAAATTAAAAATAAAATTTTTACTAACAAGTATTTTAAAAGTATTTATTAAAAAAATTAAAATTAAAATTTTTAATTTTTTAATAAGTATCTTAACAAAATCTAAAAAATAAATGACAATATTATTCTTATTTAAATTAAAATTATTTTATACTAAAAATATAAATTATTTTATTTTATTTTTTTTATAAAATTATTTTTAAAATATTATATTTATAAAAAGTTTTTAATGAAATTGTGGACATACCTCATTACTTCACGTGTATCATTGGAAATCTATCATTAAATTAAAGTCAATACTATAATATGATTATATATGCTAGATTTTTGTCAGCGACGAGTTGCCTTCGTCAACAAACTACTCGTGTTTTAGTTTTGAAATCTCAAAATTGTAGCTTGGACAAAAGTTATAACAGACACGCTTTTACCAAAATCACAATTTGGAATTTTTTTTAAAATTTTAAAACTAAATCAAACACATTACAATTCGTTTTTTATATTTTTTTATAAGGGATCCGGGAAACAATTAGTCAAAGACCGAAAAAAGGATTTACTATCATATGATTTTTTAACTTTTCTTTACCAATATGGTATGCAACTTAAAAGTCTTATTGTCCTCAAATACAATTAATTCAGTTATGAAATGATTAATCAACTGCAGTTGTGATTGGCTGATTCTTATTCTTAAATATCGTTAACGAAAAACGACGTGTCTTTTTATACGATCATGGATTCGAATTTGATTTATGTCAATTTTTTAATATTAAATTGTTAAAAATATGTTTGTGAATTCTCTAATCATAATATAGATGATTTATCTTTGATTGAATTGAAAAAGTGAATTAGTTAAAATACACATAAGTTAGCAAAAAAATAATACATGTCTTTTTTTTTTTTATTTTATTACATATATTTATCCTACACTTTGTTTAAATATATTTATATGGAGGGAATATTTTTGAGAGGTTTCAGAACTAAAATGAAATCTATTTTATTTAAATAAAAAATTATAAAGGGGAAATTTGAGAACAAGTTTTACCTTGATTTCACCAAAAATCAGTGTCTCTTAACAAATAAAATGAACAGAAATGAAATTCAAACATAAATTATATAATTATAGTATTCTAACTTACACAATTATCCTTCTTAAAATAAATTCCAAGTAAAAATTGAAGTACGAAGTTGATTTGTACCCAAAAAAACAAAAAGTAGGAAGTTGGCTTTGGATAGCAATGTTTGTTCTTTCAGCTCCAGTAGCTCGAACTCAAATTGCTTAAAAAGCTTTGTAAGTTTGAAAAGCGTAGTTATCTTTTTGTCAAATGAAAATTTGTGTGTAGTAAATTGGCTCTCATGAAACAGGATTGGCCAAATGAGGAGAAGGAACAATTTAGTCCGGTATCGGTACTAGATTGCCCATTTGAAGATGATGAAGAGATTACGTCTCATTTCAATTCCACTACTCGTTCCCTCTTGGAAGGTCATTCCCCTTTCTCCCTGCCTATTTCTCAACAACCAAATGTCATAAAATTTGGATGAAGTTTTAGTTTACAGTATAAATGTATATATTTTTTTATCTGACAAATGAAAGAATGTATATATGATATAATTACAGGAGCCCAACAGAAGCATATGCAGAAGAGACGACATTTTAAGAGCCTGGCTTCACTGGAGCCGGTGGCCTTAGAGAAAAGGATGGCATGGTCAGAACTGGAGGATGAACCACATAACCATTCTACAATACATTGTTCAGAATTAGTGCCAATTATGTGTACCCAAAACGGAAACAGAAACATGCTTCATGAAAACGTAGAGGAGGAGAATGCGCGCGACCTTCTCAACTTCGTTGAAATGTCAATTCCATCCAACTTTTTGATAATTAAAGCCGAGAACCTGCTGTTTGATTACTTCAAGCAGAGCATTGGGGAAAATAATGATATTGATCATTCAAAGAAGCTTCACCTTTGCAAGGTAGCAGAGGATTGGATACGTGGGCAACCACAAGAACTGTATTTGGGTTGGGAAGTGAAGGAAGGAAGGCAGATCTATATTAGGGAGATGGACAAGTGCGGGGAGTGGAAAAATTCTGATCAAGAAATACAGCAACTGGCCCTGGAGCTGGAAAACGAGCTCTTCACTAGTTTGGTTAACGAGCTCGTACTTGACCTCACGATGCTGCAAGTATCTTCTTCTATTGTTTTTTCTCTCTTATAAATTTTTGTATTCGTCTATTCTCCCTATCTCGGGGATAGCCGACTAAATTTTTGAACTATTCGGGGGAAGTTTTGATTTTAGTTTTGATATTTTTTTCTTAAAAAATGTTAAAAAATCAGAGTCTTTTATAGAATTTTTTTTATAAAATGATGTGACATATTTATTAATTCTTGGATGAGTGAGTGATTCTTACTACTTCATTATATCAAACAATCACTTATGTATTATGTGAAAGAGAAATATTAATAACATATTTTTTTAGATATTTTTTTCAATATTTACTTTATTATTAGTCTAAAAGTAAATGTTACTAACATTCTTCCCTTAATAATCTTTTTAAATGCATGAGGTGAATTAATATTAAAGCGCATGTTGAAAGAAGTGTCTAAAAGAATATATTATTAATATTTTTTTATCAAATATTTTATTTGTTTATTCTGACTATGTAGCATTACTCTTTTTCTTACTCCCATATCTCACATGTATTATTTAGACATATATGCTGGTTTATTGTGTATGATAAGATAAGACAAGACCTAATAGTTTAAGATTTGATAGTATAAGATTAAGACTTGCAAAGAAATAAGAAACTTGGAAGTTTTAATAATTCTCTTTTATTAACCTTTAATGTTAGTTAAAGCCTTGTTTAGCTTTTGCTCAAACATTTAAAGATATTACAACACAATAAGAAAATATTTGATAGAATTTAGCCATAATTTATCTTTTGGTACAAGCAATTGTCGGTGATCCCAAGATTTGAACATTTGACATAATAGGTAAGATTCGTTTGAAGTCGTAATCCACTTCCATTGTAACCAATCACTAAGCAATTATTGATGGACAATTCTATGATTCGAAACCTTCCCTGATATTGCAAGTAAGGTTCACTTTGAGTCACATTATACTTTTATTATGAACAATCACTGTTTGATAGTCATAATTTATCTAGGTGATTGTTGGATAAGATACTTAAAGTGGTAAGAACTACTAATTATATATCTATCCAAAAGTTAATAACAATGTCAACTCATCCTAATTTCCTATTATGCTCAAATTAATTCTAGTTATAGCATTTTAAAAATATCTTAATTATGGATGTGACAATTGAAACTTTGAGTTGTTTATTTCTAGTCTTGTCAAAAGCAGTTAAGAAATTGACAATGATATTTTTTACGCCTTGATTCCAAGTAATTGCACACTTCGCATATAGCTAGACTAATCTTTAAGGTTTTTTTAATTATAATTAAATTAAATAATTATTTTTTATTTGTCTATTTAAATTTAATTAAAGATATTTTAAAAAATTATAATTAAAATTAGTTGATAAAAATATGAATAAACAATTGAAAATATCAATATTATATAGTACGTATTGCTGCTTATTTTGATGACAGTTAATAGCAAGAACTTAAACACACCTTTTTTTAATCAATGGGAGGTTATAAAGAATATCCTATTTCTTCTCATAAACTCCACCATAAAACCCTCATTTACCAAAAGTACATTGTAATGCTTTTTATAAAAACAATTTTCGTTTTGTTCTGTTAGCATTAACATACCAATTTTTTAAGAATTTAATTTATATGTATTGTTAATATAAAAAAAATTTACATTATCATTCAATAATATGTTACATATTATTTAATAAATTTGATATTTTTAATTCATTAAATAATATAATAATATATAATTAAATGTCAGTATAAATTTTTTTTACATCAATAATATATTAAAATTAAACTTTTTTTTTTAATTCAGCATACCGATTTGGATTAAGAGAGCTTAGTTAGTTGGTTGGACTTCTTTTCAAAAGCCATAACTTGGGTCATTCAACTCCACCAATTTGATCATATATTTGTCCATTAGTCATAGTTGTATGAATATGACCCAAACTAAGCTGCCTGGTCGGGAAACCTGTAATTCGGTCTTTGAGTCTGTCCGAGTCTTGTTTATTACGGTTGTATTTGGAATGAATAAAAATGAGAATTGATTTGATTTGATTTGATTTGAATTGAATTGATTTGTTTTAAAAATCAAATTTTGTTTTTGGAACTTTTTTAAAAAATTAAGATTTGAATTGATTTAGAAATCAAATTTTGTGTTTGAAATTCATTAAAATGAGAATTAATTTGATTTGATTTTATTATTTTACATTTTAACCCTTATGAAAGGTTGTTAGAGATAGTTATTAAGGGTAAAATAGTCTATTTATTTCAAATCAAATCAAATCCTAACAAATCCTATCAAAATTGATAGAATTTCTAAAATAAAAGGAATGAAATCCATTAGATTTTAAAAATCAAATCATTTCTCATTTTTAAACATTACAAATACAAAATTTAATTAAATTTGATTTACAAATCAAATCAGTTCTTATTTTTTTACATTCCAAACATACTCTACGAATTTTTTCAATAAATCAGTCAAACTTGAGTGATCAATCAGGACAAGTTAGCTTGATTTTCTTTCTTTTAAATGAAATTTAAAAAATATAACTTATAGTATTTGAACATAGTACCTACATGAAATGCAGTATATTATTAGATCACATGTTTTTGTTTTGTAATATGTTCAGTTTTTTTTTTTTTTGACTAATGTTATGTTCAGTTTTAAATTTATATTATTATCCAATCAATAAATTACCATTGTTAGTTTGGATTTTTTTCATATAATATTTTATATAAATTATTTTTTTCATATAATTTTCTGTAAAATATATATATTTTTTTATGACTTGATCAAACTACTAATTAGATGACTTGATCTTCTGACTGAATAAACTTCTGGTCCGGCTTATATTTCTGTAAAATATTTTTTTTTTTTATGAAAGTGTGTTTGTAAACTTGATCTTCTGACTAATTTATGTTTGGGAGTTTTTGTTTCTGAATATTTTTAGCTTTCAACTTCTGGTCCGGGTTATATTACTATGTCATTTTTGGAGTGACCCAAACACACACTATGTCATTAGTGACGCATTGGGCTATCGAAGAAATTATATTTACTCCCGTAATATGGGCTTAGACAAGGACAATTATGTGGGCCTCATCTGTGTCGATGGGCAATTAATCATCAGCACGGGCCCCAAATTTATTTTATTCCTAATCTTATGCTGACCGTAAAAAAAAAAAGACCCTTAATCTATCGAACGGTCCCAATTGAAAGTGAGTTCCCCACCTCATCCAACGGATCCACTCGGTGTGCCTTCCAAATCGAAAAGCGGTGCCATGATGAAAGGTTCAAAGCGTTTCGCTGTTTCGGAACCCAATCCTGCCGATACCAATGAAACGGCCGTAAGTTACCGTTAACACAGCTGCAGTTTGTATTGGAATTTGATTTATGTACTTTAATTCTTTCTCTGATTTTTTGTTTAACCTTTTTTTTCTCCGTAAATTTAGCGGCTGTGGCTATACTAGAGTAGTTTTGTTTGATTGTATTACATTTGTATTTAGATCGTCTTAATTTTTTTTAAGTGATTAAATAAAAAAATAAACATAAAAAATTATTAATAAGACTTAATTATCATGTATATTTTTTTTTTATAACTTTTGTATATATCTTTTTCTTCATTTGATCATTAAAAAGAAAAAAAAAAGATTGAGAAGAGATACAAATCTCTTTCCCATTGAATTCTTTGAGCTATTATTAGCGTGCCCATGTATGACAAAGAATCATGTTGCTGCTTAATCATGTTTAATAATGGTGCAAGTCATTCATCTACGGAGTCGAAAACATTGACCTTGTATTATTTTAGGAAAGATGTCAACTGGCTCAAAGAAAACGCCACCAAGGGAGAGATTTAGCCTGCTTCTGCTGCGAAGAAACTGTTGCCTGAGGGTAACAAACAATGAAAGTAAAATTTTTGGAGAAAAAACTTGGTCTCCTGTTAGCACTAATACAAGTTTTGCAAGTTCATGGACCCCTGGAGTATTCTTGAACAATCAAACCCCATTTACATTTGGTATCTCTCTCTCTTCACATTTTAAAGACCTACCCAATATGTTTCCTTTATATGCTAGTGTTCTGTGTATTAGTAGCTCTGAATTGGGGTCACATGTTGGTGTAGACTTTATACTGGTCAGATTCGGTGCTTGAATGCATGGCACTCAAGTGGAAATCTGAGTCCATTAATCTGACTCTTATAAAATGAAAAAGCAGAAAATTTTGATCATATGGTGGATACAATTTTTTGTGAAGTTTAGATTACAGAAAGCCATGTTAGAGACTCCGTGGAACTTATGTCATACTGGCTTAGGAATCTAATGGTAACGTGCGATTTTTAAAGCAAAGCTATTTCTCTGCCCTCTGTATAGATGATCATATCATAACTTGAACTTCGCATTGCATTCACATATTAATTTGTAAAACAAAAGAGTACCTTTGTCAAATAACAATCGAAATAAGCAAAATTAAACTTACATGATTAATGAATTTTCATGCCATTTATTTTATTTTAGTTCAGAGCTATACCTTGAACTTTAGCAGAAACTTGTGCCACTGTTTTACTTTTAAGATTGGTTGCTAATCTTCCGTCTTTCATTTTTAGGAAATCAAAGTTCAGTCCCCTATAACCATGATGCCTCGGATGATGTGGATGATGGTGAGAACTAGATGCTTTTGCCCTTTGCTTTTCCTGTTATCTTGTCAGTATAATCTTTCAGCAATTATTTCATTGCACATATAGATCATGCCATCCACCTTTGTATTGCGTGTTTGATTTCAATCATTTTTCACTTGTGTGTACGCTGGATTTTTCCAAGAGTGAGTTTATCAATTAGTGTTCAAGAAGTTTATCTTTTAAATGATTTCTTCTGTGCTTAGTGGTAGGCAGTGTTGATAACTGTATTCTATGTGGATGTTGTATTTACCTTTCTTTCTCTATGAGTGCAATTCTTAAGATGAAATAAACCCTATGTTGTGAAGAACACAATGGCATCTGCGGCTTTTTGTTTTTCAGTATACTGCTGGAATATGTTAATTATTAAGAAAAAAAGGCATTTATTTTTCCCATTTGTCTAGTTTAATTTTGACTTTGCCTAGGGGAAATGGAAGAATTCTGTCCATTTCTTTTCCTTTTAAATTGGGGAAAATGGTAGTTTTGACTATAGAAGTAAAATCCTACCTGGTTTTGTAAATACAAAGATGAATAAATCTTGCCTCTTTGAATTTTTAATTCCCTTACAAACTACATTCAGTGGTAATTTTTTTTTTTGTTTTGGTTGCTTATACCATGTTGATTGCTTATGATTTAATGTTGTAATTTCAATTGTGACCTTATACTATGGTTCAATATCATGTGAGTACAAGCTAATTGAATTTTCCATCGATACTCTTGTTTGCCATGTTTATAACTTCTCTGAGAGAGAAGAGAATGATGGTGAATAAAATCTTCATTTGGCCACAGAAAATGATTGGAGCAGCCTAGCAGTCCATCAGTGAAGAAGTCAGAAGAGAAGGGCATAGTAATGGTGCATGAGGTGAAGTGCAAGCTTTAAGTGAAGGTTTTTTTTTTTAATATAATGCAATCTTCCAGTGTAAAATTTATATTGATACATATGATATAGCAGTTTTTGGGCAGCATTTTATTTTTCTGAACTTGTTTTAATTTAACTTGGTCTTGCATTGTCCATCCCAATGATTTTTTGTCTTTTACCTTTGGTATATCCAGTCAAGTGATCCAGCAGATAAGGATGTATGGAATGATAAAGGCATGGGCCAATTGTCTATTAAATGCAGAGAGGGTGTCAGCAGGGCTACCAAAGAGTCCAATCCTACAATAATTGTTCAAAACGATGTTTATTCTTTTGAAAGTTTTTCTTAGTGGTTATATGCTAGCATCGTTTTAGGGAATAGGCCTCAATGTAATTTGTAATTGTTTCAATAAGAAGTGAGAACTTCACTTATTGTCTCAGTTTCTGTTACCTTCACTGATGGCAGGTAGGAAAAATTCTTCTCAATGCCTTGCTGTATCCAGGGATCAAGACAAATCAGCAGAAGAACTCACTTGTTGCAATATTCCATACTTTGGCAAGGCACATAGGCTGAAAAATTGCACGTTTACCTAAATAACTGCAGATAACTTGCTTGCAATAATGAAACAAAGTTTAATATAGCTAAACATAGAAAACTACTGCATAGAAAAATAACTCCGTGAATGTTGAGAGTGGAAAGTGTTCTGAAGTTATTTAAAGGAATACTTATGATAGACACGTCACAATGGTCGAAGGTGGACTCCTCCGTAGCATAGAAACAGCAGCAGTAGTGTGAGGGGGTAAGTACTTGCAAAAAGCACTCCGACGCTTAAGTTAGACTGTGCACAATGAGGACAGTCTGTATATTAAAAGAGATCTATACCTTTGAGACCTGACATAGTATTTATAGGAACATTTTAAGATGAGGGCAATCTATATTTAATGCAGTTATTTAGGATCAAAATCTGTTAGGGATTGTGATCCATTTTAACTAATTTTTCTATTTATGTGGGATGTAATTAACCTTCATATCCATCAAGGATACTTGAGAGATTTATGCCTAATAAATACGCAGACATGCTCATCAAGATAATGTGTAGTAATATTTGGGTATTATTCTGGTGGGTCGGATTGCTCCTGAACTGCAAACCCAAAATTCGGTTCAGAACAGTTGCCCTCAACTTGATGCTTAGATGGGACAACTAAGTGTCAAGGTACCAATGTTTAGCAGGAGCACACAACACACAGTGAAAAAGGGATCCAAGTCAAAGTTAACACCAGATCTCACGATGTTTTTTGAAGGGCCAAGGTCCGTGATATATCATAGTATGCCTCCAGGGTTGACATATAAGGTTGGAGTCCGAGTCGGATCGCTCTGCTTACGTTGTCATTCCGTTGTCTGAGGTATGTCATACATTGCCCCCATGTGTAGCTCAAGGGGTCTCAATTGCACACCACAAGTGAATTCATACTGGGGTGTCAACGACGGACCCTGGCATATTGTGCGTCGGGTTGACCCGTAAGACATGATCTCGAATTACGGTCAGAACAGTTGTCCCCAACTTGGCGCTTAGCCAGTATAGTGAAGTAGCAAGTCTCAATGCCCCTAAATGATGGAATATATGTTTAAGCGATGGTTTGTGCTTCTCTTTAGGGTTATGAGCTTTAATCTGGAGGCGTTTAATCATGACACTCGTGGACACGTCGTAGTCCGAACAGGGTCCATGCGTCAGTTGGCCATAAGCGGACATTCCAGGGTGTAGCCCGGGTCCATAAAATTGTTGCCATGTTTACTTCTTTTTCCATGGTTCGTACTGGGCCCAACACCTATTGCAAATGTGTTGTCGGTGACCTCTTTCATGACTTAGGATTTTTAACCTAGTTAAACCTTGGTTTGGGATCCTACGTCCATAACATCGAGCACATGACATTCCACTTGACTTAGGCAAAAATTACACCCTAGTCTGGGGTCCAATGCCCATCATATCGAGCATTTAGAATTAGACTTAGGCAAAATAACACCTTAGTCCGGAGTTTAATGCCCATTATATCGAGCATTCAGAATTAGACTTAGGCATAATTTTTGAGGCCTTGCCTAGGGTCCTACACCAAAGTGTTTTGGCACTTAGGATCCCTCTTGGTTTAGATATAATTTATAATTGAGGCCTTACCCGGGGTCCTACACCAAAGTGTTTTGGCACTTAGGATCCCTCTTGGCTTAGGCATTTTGGCACTTAGGATCCCTCTTGGTTTAGACATAATTTAAGGTGATCTGTAACCGAAGTCTTTAATGTTTACAGTTTACTGCGGAGAATGCCCTTAGGAATTTATGACTTTGGAACCTATTTAACATAAGACATTTTTGGTAGATACTTGATGATGGACCACAGATGTCATAACCCGCACTACCACTTTAAGTATAGGAATACACTTAACCTCTGTAGACCTGGTCGATTTATGGGTTAAGGTTAGGCTTATAAGGGTATAGGTAAAAACCCTTGAATGCGCTCCTTGACCTTGGATAATGGTCAAGTAGATTCTCTTGTCTGGCCATCATGTATAGATATTGGAATAGATGATCCTCTTTGGACTTTGTCTTCCTTAGACCTCGCCAAAGTGTGGTAACCTTATAGCTTATGTAAGGCCAAAGTACTAGCTTAGATAAGGTGGATAAATTAGGAATGTTAGGATTTTATGGTTCTGAATAGGGGTGCATAACCCGACCAGCGACTCGAGAACCTGATAGACTCGACCTGACCCGATATAAAATATTCGGGTTGTTTTGGGTCATCGGGTCAGTTCGGGTTGAACCTGATCAACTCGTCCACTTATTGGTTTGGGTGACAGTTCAATAAACCAACCCGATGACCCGAATAAAAACGACATCGTTTTGTGTAATCCCTAAATATCTCTTTCATTTCTGCAGCTTCTCTCATTCTCATTTTCTCATTTTCTCTCCTTTCAATCTTCCACTTTCCTTTCTCATTCCAAATCCCCGCCCTCCCCTAACCCTAAGTGCAAATCTCTTCTTTCTCTTCGTTTTTGCTGGCTGTTGCTCCTCAATCTCAAGCTCTCAACCCTCTCTCTTTCTCAGTCGTTGCTTTGCTCCTCTTTTCCTCTCCTCTCGTTGCTCTCAACCCGCCTCCCACAATCGGAAAACCAATCCATGAGCAACGACCCCCTTGTGTAGATTCGTCAAGACCATATCCTTGGTATGTGTGACTCCATCTCCACGAAGACCAGATCCGTCAAGACCAGCATCGCGAAGACCAGATCTGTCAAGACTAGCACCACGAAGACCAGATTCGTCAAGACTAGCACCGCGAAGACCAGATCCGTCAAGACTAGCACCGCGAAGACCAAATCTGTCAAGACCAACACCATGAAGACCAGATACGTCAAGACCAAAGTGACCTCACGGGGTTGTCAGCTTACAACTAGTGGTGGCCATATGTGGTGAGGTGCAGGTCTGGTTGGATGCGAGACTCCGGGTTTGTTGCCAACATAGTTCGTGCCTGAGGTCTCTGGTTACGTTGCGATTTTGGCTGAATGATTCTATTGTATTTGGAGGTCTTTTTCTGGGGCTATTATGCTTTGTCTGTGATGTGAATAACTTTTGGCAAGTTTCCTTTCCTTGCTTCCGGTGGTGGCTGAGGTGGTGGAGAAGCAAGTGGTTGTGGGTTGAGGAACCTGTTGAAGGAGTAACCTTTGTAAAATCTCAACTGTGCTTCTGCCTTCTGCCATTGTTACTCTTCATATTTTTATTTATTTATTTTTTACATTTTTTGAGTTATCCTCTGTCTCTTTATGTGCTTGTGTGGGTTGATACTTGACAGAAAGAAGACACAATCTAATTTTCGGACCCGAACCAACCCGTCTACATATCGGGTTAGTTCGGTTCGGGTTACTCGAAAAATTTTACCCAAAACCGATCAAACCTAACCTGACCTCAACTAATTGATTTAGATTTTTTTTCTCTAAACCCGAACCAACCCGACCTGTGTGCAACCCTAGTTCTGAATAAATTAGGAAGATAGAATCCTGTGATAAAGGAAAGAATTAATCAATCTTGAAGTCATGGGATTTACCTTCCTTGTATTTTTTTTTTTATGGGATTCTAGTTTCCTATTATCAAGAAACCTAATTCCCTACTTTTCCTATTTAAGATGTACTATTTTGATGATATCAAATGTACTATTTAAGGTTCGATCATGAACTATAAGGCTGCCATGGTTGGTTCTAGTTCGGCCACCTCCGATAATAGGAGTGGCGCATTGTCCCCAGGAGGAGGCAACTAGCAGCCCACAAGGGAGATTCCGCCTAAGATCAATGCGACTCCTCACAGTGATGTGCGACCCTCCGATGACAGCGCTCAGCAAGCAACTTAGCCCGCAGCCATCTCCGTTAGCGACCACTCTCTTCAAATTACCATTCCAAATTGAATGGAAAAAAATACCTTGAGTGATCCAAGTTCGTGCGGTTGGTGATTGACGGCAAGGGAAAACTTGGATATTTGAATGGAGAAGTGAAAACCCCGAGCACCGGTGATCCCAAATACAGGCAGTGGCATTCCGAAAACTCAATGGTTACGACGTGGTTAATTAACTCTATGGACCCCGTGATTGGCAAGCCCTTCATGTTCTTACCAACAACTCGTGATGTATTGGAAGCTGTAAAAGAGACATATTCAGACTTAGATAATCACTCGCAACTGTTTGAATTGACCACCCGAATGTGGAAAATACAGCAGGGTGAATGTGAAGTCACAATATACTATAATGAGATAATGACTATATGTCAGGAGCTGGACATGTTTGAAGAAGAAGAATGGGAAAGCAGCAATGATAGTGCTCGCTACAGAAAAAAGGTGGAAAGAGGGCAAATATTTGTCTTCTTAGCCGAGTTGAACAAAGACCTTGGTGAAGTTCGAGGATGTATCTTAGGAAGGAAGCCTCTGCCATCTATTAGAGAAGTGTTTTTAGAAGTGCAAAGAAAAGAGGCAAGGAGGCAAGTGATGCTGAAAAATGATCATGAGGGATCAACACTTATAGCGTGGGATGGAGATTCAGAAAGAGATAGGCGAGGAGGAAAGCAGAAACCTTGGTGTGACCATTGTAAACGGCCATGGCACACACGAGAAACCTGCTAGAAACTGCATGGAAAACCACTCTCAAAGAAGAAACCAAGCAATGATAACAAGTTTGGGGGAGACACTCATGCATTCCAAGCAAGCACCACGGATCCAGGGTAGCAGTCTTCCTCAGAATCTCTTCCCTTCACAAAAGAACAAATAGAACACTTGCACAAACTATTCCAATCAGTCTCTGTAGGAAATTCTAATCCATCTTGTTCTATAGCCCAGTCAAGTAATCATTTTATTGCTACCGTTGCGTATACAGGGTCTAATGACCCCTGGATACTAGATTTAGGTGCCACTGATCATATGACTAGTGTGTCGCAATATTTCTCCTCATATACACCTGGTGCAGGAAATCAAAAGGTCAAACTTGCAGATGGTTCCTTAGCTACTGTAGCTGGGAAAGGAACTATGACTCGTTCTCCCTCTTTAATCCTTAAGGATGTTCTACATGTTCCTAATTTGTCATATAATCTTATGTCTGTTAGTAAACTAACCCTTGATCATAATTGCCGAATTAATGTTTGGTCTTCTCATTGTGAATTTTAGGATTTATCCTCGGAGAAGATGATTGGGGGTGCTAAGCTGGATAATGGTCTCTATCTTCTCAATAACTGCCTCACTTTTGGAAGGCAAGACCAATGGACTTGTTTCAATTCTATCTCTGTTTCTAATAAAGACATTATGTTATGACATTACCGGTTAGGACAATTTAATGTCCAATATTTAAGATATTTGTTTCCCAAGTTATTTATGAATAAAAATCAATTGTCTTTTAAATGCGAATCGTGTGAATTGGCAAAACATCACCATGTTGTTTCCCCCTTCCCCCCAACCATACAAAAAATCTGAACCTTTTACTATAATTCACAGTGATGTATAAGGTCCCTCTAGAATAACATTTTTTGGAAAACGCTAGTTCATCACTTTTATTGATGATCACACTAGGGTCACTTGGGTGTTTCTTTTATAGGAGAAATCTGATGCTATACTTGTGTTAAAATTTTTTTATCATATAATCCTAACACAATTTCAGACTCATATCATAATTTTTCGTAGTGATAATGGCAAGGAATTTTTTAACACAATTATGGGCAATTTTTTTACATAGAGGGGCATTGTGCACCAAAGTTCCTGCACTAATACTCCTCAGCAAAACGGGGTTGCCAAAAGCAAAAAATAAACATCTACTTCAGGTTGCTAGGGCTCGAAGTTTCCAAACAAAGGTCCCTAAGTATCTTTAGGGAAAGGTTATTTTAATTGTTACTTATTTGATAAATAGACTGCCTACCAGAATTTTGAACTTTAAAACTCCTTTACAAATGTTCACTACTTGTTTTCCCAATTTCGGACTCATAACAGACATTCCCTTAAAAATTTTTAGGAGTGTAGCTTTTGTTCATAATCATAATCCCAAGCGTTCAAAACTTGACCCTAAAGCACATAAATGCATTTTTGTTGGCTATCCCTCTAATCAGAGAGGATATAAATGTTTTGATCCAGCTTCAAAAAAATTGTTTGTGTCTATGAATGTCACCTTTTTTTAAGGAACCTCTTATTTTAACGAGCCCCATCTTTAGGAGGCGCACAGTGGTGAAGATGGTTTTTTAGATACATCTACTTTATGCTTTGAATTTCCTAACATATCTTTGGAAAATTCTAAGGCAAATAATGAAAACTCTCTGGAAACAAATGAACTAAATAATCCTACTGATTCTGCAAAATGGGAGACTATGGTGATGCCATCTCATAACGAAAAAAATTGATCTAACATAGAAGTGCGTGAAATGGTATAAAGGTCTAGTATATACAAAAGAACACCAGGCAGAAAAAAGGAAGAGAGCCATTGCCTAGCAACACCACCAAGAATCCAATCAGATGGTGGATCATGAAATTCATGATAATTCTCCAAAAGATCCTGACACTAATCCCTCAGGTAACTCTCGGTCAAATTCCTCTAGCCATGATAATCTTCTCATTGCTCTTAGGAAATGTGTTAGATCTTGCACAAAATACCCCTTGTCAAACTTTGTGTCTTATAAAAATATTTCAAATTCATATTGTGCTTTTATCTCACAAGTCTCTAGTGTCACTATTCCTAACAATGTCCAGGAAGCTCTAAATGTTCCTCAATTGAGGGAAGCTGCTTTTGAGGATATGAGAGCTCTAGAGAAGAATGTTACTTGGGAAAAAGTGGATCTACCAAATGGAAAAAAAAATTTGTTGGTTGTAAATGGGTGTTTACTCTGAAATATAACTCGGATGGTTCCTTGGAAAGATACAAGGTACGCCTTATAGCTAAAGGCTAAAACACAGACATATGGACTGGATTACTCTGAAACCTTTTCTTCAGTGGCGAAGCTGAACACAGTTCAAGTTCTCCTTTCGGTTGCAACCAACCTTGACTAGCCATTAACTCAGTTGGATGTAAAAAATGCATTCCTGAATGAGAACTTAGAGGAAGAAGTCTACATGGAACCTCCACCCGAATTTGCTAAAAAATTTGGGAATAAGGTATGCAGGCTAAAAAAATCTTTATATGATCTCAAACAGTCCCCTCGAACATGGTTTGAAAGATTCATAAGGTTTGTAAAAGGCCTGGGATATAGTCAAGGTCAATCAAATCACACACTATTCATAAAGAAATCTACTGAAGGCCAAGTTTCAATTTTAATTGTTTATGTAGATAACATAATACTAATAGGAGATTATATAACTGAGTTGAGCATATTGAAGCAAAGTCTAGCCAAGGAATTTGAAGTTAAAGACCTTGGCTAGCTTCGGTATTTTCTTGGAATGGAAGTGACAAGATCAAAGAAGGGTATAGTAGTTTCACAACGAAAGTATATCTTAGATCTCTTGAAAGAAATTGGAATGAGTGGTTGTAAACCCTTAGACATTCCTATAGAAGTCAAGACTAAGCTTGGAGATGTCAAAGATGGTGTTCCAGTAGACCCAGGTAGGTACCAAAGGGTGGAGATGTCAGACTTATCTATTTGTCTCATACACGTCCTGACATTGCCTTCGCTGTAAGTATAGTGAGTCAATTCATGCATTCCCCATACAAAGAACACCTTGAAGCTGTTTACAGAATTCTTCGGTGCCTAAAAGGCACACCAGGAAAAGGTCTCTTCTTCGGAAAATATGAGAAGAGAGGGATTGAGGTATATACTGATGCTGATTGAGCTGGTTCTGTTACGGATAGAAGATCAATATTAGGATATTGCACCTTTTTATATGGTAATCTTGTCACATGGAGGAGTAAAAAACAAAACGTTGTTGCTAGGTGTAGTGCTGAAGCTGAGTTTAGATCAATGGCTCAAGGAGTGTCTGAAGTTCTATGGCTGAAGAGAGTATTAGAAGAGCTTGAAAGATCAATAACTATTCCTATGCAGTTGTATTATGATAACAAGGCTGCGATAAACATAGCTCATAATCCAGTCTTACATGACCGGACAAAACATGTTGAAATTGACAAACACTTTATCAAGGAGAAGCTTGAAGAATTAGTAACTTGCATTCCATTTGTTCCAACCACTCAGCAAATTGCAAATGTTTTAACTAAGAGTTTGTTAAGACAACCTTTCGAACATCAAGTTACCAAGTTTGGCATGATAAATGTCTTCGCACCAACTTGAGGAGGAGTGTGGATAAATTATGAATGTTAAGATTTTATGGTTCTAAATAAATTAGGAAGATAAAATTCTGGGATTAAGGAAAGAATTAATCAATCTCGAAATCATGAGATTTACCTTCCTTGTATTTTTCTTTTTTCATTTTTTTTGTTTTTATGGGATTCTAGTTTCCTATTATCAAAAAACCTGATCTCTACTTTTCTTATTTAAGATGTACTATTCTGATGATATCAGATGAATCAATAAAGAAAATATTTCTACAGATAATAACTCTTGTTGTTGAAGTGTTAGCTTCGTTTGATGTCTTGGGAAACTTTTTCCAAGTTACGTACCGAAGAAGGAGATGAGCATAAGCCTTCAAACCCATTGTGAAGAAAGCAGAGGTTAGGTATTTTCTAAGGCCAGTAACGAGACCCCATCCTTTTGAACTGTGAATATCTACCAGAATGCATCCTTAAAGAAAGCTTCAACTACATTGCTAATGAAGAAATATATTCAATTATTTTCTCAGATGCTTCCATGCTCAAGTCGCGGTCTTCAAGATAAGGAAGGAAGTCAACATGCACTGATTGGCTTCCATCACATGGATCACCTCGTAATTTTCTTTGGCTTCCATCACGTGGATCACCTCCTGATTTTCTCTCTCACATGTACTGATTTTGATATCAACTCTAGAACCGACTCCAAATCCAATGGCCATGAGTGGTGCCTCTCCTAATCATACCTCTAAGCCCGATGTCTCTTCGCCATGGAGCCAGATCGTTGCAGCCGTCATCAGGTGTTCTACCATCGCTGCTGCAAGTTCTGTATCGGCGAAAGAGCCTGGCCCCGTCAGTTCTTTATCGGAGGCAGCACTCCACCAAGCCCCTTGCACTACAGATTTGAGTCGTGAGCCGGTGTGGCGGGTTGAGCGCCTCAATATGCCATTAATGGTGGTTGCCCAAGCTTCACTCTGACTTAGAGCGAGTCAACGTGGCCAGTTGCAGTCAACTTGTGCCCAGGGCGCTGCTAATGGACCTGGAGCTCGGGACCATGAATCCGGAAGATTCGTGCTAGTTCGGAAACAGATCCGAGTCGGCCAAAGAAAATTGATACAAGGCTTCTGCGTCGTCGTCAGCGGCATCAGGTGCAGTAAGGAGGCGTGCTTTTTGGTGGTGTGCAGCTGTGACTTGAGGAAGTCACAATCTGGGCCTAGTTCACCGGAGAACGCACGACGGATGGACTCAATTTCCATGATGGAGTTACCCCATCTACGCATGCACCAACGACCTTGACCACGGGATCGGAGTCTCGAAACCTTGAGGCGTCAAAGAGTTTGAACCGGCCTTTGGTAATCAGCGTCTTCCACCTGTGCTCAACAGATCTTTGATCTGAGCTTTTGGACCTCGGAGTAGGCTGCCACAGCTAGTGGCTCATGTTACCGTGTAGTTGAATTTTACCGGCAATTTTGTCAAAAAACCAGAGGTGAAGACCCCTGGGATTCCAAGATGGTGAGCCTCGGGATGGAAAAGTTGTTAGGGAGCACAAAAAACACGTTGTTGTTGCTTGCATTGAAGTGTGTCCCATTGGCTCCATGGCACCTTCTTGCTCTCAATTTTCCAGGGGTTTCTGAATCTTCTGCTGGAGGCAGTGACTGTGCTTGTGTCATATCAACCAGGAAGTGGTGGCGATTATTTTTCACTCTCTTGGAAAGAGAATGGGTGTATTGAAGAATAGCAGTGGTGGTGTTGTCAAAATAGCGTTTTTTTCACTACCACTATATTGTGCCAATTGGCTCCTTCCACGCGTATTCCAAGTCTTTTTCTCACATGAACCTTACGTGATGGGTGAGGGCTCTCATTAGAAAGTGAGATTTCATGTCCATCGCGTAGAGATTCTCCGTTGGGTGTTTGGTTTCTTGCAATGGAAGTTTCAACAATTGGTGGTAGAACTGAGTGGGGAGGACATTGTGTCGTTGGTTCTCGCCTTTGGCTTGCGGAGATTTGTGCAACGTCTCTTTCCCTTGAGTTTTGTTTTGTGTTCACCATGATTGGATAAGAACATAAATTTAACGTTTTCCACAGACAATGTCAATGTTTTAAAGTGAATTTAGAGGGATATTTGAAATAGACATGTCACAGTAGTTAAAGGTGGGTTCCTCCGTAGTAAGACAAAGATGGCGCTAGCGGTTGTGAGGGGGTAGAGTGCTTATAAAAGATATTCTGACGCGAGTTAGGCGTATGCTGATAAGAATAACCTGTATATTAGAGGAGATCCATACCTTTGAGACCTAACATAGCATTTATAGGAGTGTTTTAAGATGAGTGCAATTTGTATTAAATGCAATTATTTATGATTAGAATCCGTTAGGGATTCTAATTAATTTTAACTAATTTCTTTATTTATGTGTGATGTAATTAGCCTTCACATCTATCAAGAATATTTGAGAAATTTATGTCTAATAAATAAGTAGATATGCTTATGAAGATAACACATAGCAATATTTGAGTATTATTCTGGTGAGTCGGATTGCTCCTTAATTGCTAACCTAAAATCCGATCATGAAGGGAAAGGAAACTTGGAATGTTTAGACAAGCAGACAGAGACAGTGCATACAGTTTTAGTGTTCTATCTGTGATAACTGACCGGCATTATCACCAGACACCAGTCAGGTGTTCTAACCCATCAGCTAACCTGTTCCTATGTCTGGTATTCGTCTTCTGTCAATGAAATGGTTCTATCTATCCCCCGAATAGCTGTTTGGTCTTTCCTTTTCAATGTTGTTTCTACTTTCTACCATGATGGAGCAATTAGCTGTTCTCCTCCTTTCTGTTTAGTTGTTTTTTTTTCCCTTTTGGGGTGGGGTTCTATGGCTTCTATGGCAATTTGTGGATTATCTATTTTCTGGAAAATAATGTTCGTTTTTGGTTGTTAAAAAATCTCTTCTTGAAATGCTAAAACTTCCACTTCTCTTAAAAAGCTGAATGTAACATTTTTTAGAAGCTAATATTTGTAGCTTCTTCAAAAATCAAAAGTGCTTTACTTTATTTTTTTAAAGAGAGTTTTTTCCTTTAAAAGAAAGGTAATATATTAAAATATTTAAAAATGATAATCCTGAATATTAGTATCCATCCTTGGTCTTTGTCGAAAAGCTACACCTAGCTGCCGCCGATTATTGTTTTTGAATAGGTTCCCGACATTTAGTATCTTCATCTTCTCTCCTAATTTTCTGAGCAGTTTCAACTTGAATAGCCAACATAAATCATATGTGAATCTTGAGAATTTTGTAGGGTAATGCCGATGGAATGTTAAAGGGTGTTGGTGTAGCCATGGTTTTTACTTTCCGTCAGTTATTTTTTCTGCATGCATTTCATACAATTCTGTTATTTTTCCCTTGCTTTGCGGTGCTGACTTGGCTAGGGGGTGTGTCACACAAATCATGAGGCAACCAAGTTAGTTATTCCCCATGTCTTTTTTTTTTTTCCCCTTTTAAGTAATACAGTATTTTGGCTGCACCTATATATAAGGGAGTTGTACCCAATCATGAGGGCATAATGAAATACACACTTTCTTCTTCATTCTATTCTCGGAATATTCTCTCTGTCTTTGATTACATTTAATCACCGGGGTGCTTGTCTACTATCAAGTCACCCCCTGGTTAATTGTACTGAGAATCTCGAGTCCTTGCAACTCTAGATCCTCATTTACTTTCCTTGTCACATGGAACTGGTGGAGATAAAGATAGTGTTGTTGCACGAACATTCTTGATCCATATGAAAACAGAAGAAGATCGACATAAATTGCCATAAGCTCTTCAAGAATATGCTCCAATGTCCTGAGAGTGCAAAACTCATGATTGTTGTCCTACCTTGAGCCACTAATTGTAAACTAATAATGGATCCACCTTCAATTTTCCTCTTCGCAAAATCTATAAATTTTATGAAGGTGTCATTTGTTAGCTTCTGTGTTGCCAAAATCCCTGTGTTGTAGAGACTATTGCTTATTTACCATAACCTTAGATGAATGAATTTGTCAGTTGATGGTAATGTATCCATTGCCTTGGACACATGTCCCTCAATTGTTTACACCTGCCCAAGCCTGGTTAGGGCTATCGATCTATACCTGTTAATCAAATTGTCTAACACATTTTTTTCACACCTAATGATAATGTAATGTTTAAGCTTCTTACCAATGGTAAACATTTGACATGCTGTGATATTCATGCACCTCATATCAGAAGTACGCTGGGTTCTGATATATAGTTGAATGTTTTTCTAACTAATGTCCAATAACGTGTTAAGTATAACCTAAAAAATATATAATTCTTCTTGGAACTATTAAGTGTTAAATTTATAAGTGATATATATAAGACATCCACTTACAAAGTGATTCACATATAATAATATGAGTTTAATTTTGATGTACGTATTTTTTATATTATTAACTAATCATACATTATTATATATGTAATTTTTAAGATAATTATTATTAAAATTAAATATTTTTTTATAACGTTATAATATATAATTGAATAATAAGATAAATTTTTTTTATACTAATAATACATTTAAATCAGTTCCTAATAATATCCACTTACAAGTACTTTATATATGACATTACTTATATAACACACTATTTTTAAAAAATATTTTTATTTTATAAATGATTTGATTTTATGGATGAAAATAATAAACATTCTTAGAGAAAAAATTATATTTGTATAGATTTTTATAAGAATTGCGGTACTGTTTTATTATTTTTCTTATAAAAACGGTTTTGTGTTAAAAACTAACAAATAATATAGTGTTTTTGAGAGTATGATAAACGCGTTATGTTTGCAGTTGTTGCACATAATGTATAGCTTACAAGAGAAATTATACTTTCACGGATAAAGTGATTAGAGGTTCTACAAATATCATTTTTTTTTTTCACTTCAACAAAGAAAGAGAGATGTGTCAAACAATAATAAATAACTGGATTTATGAAATTCTAGTATAAAAAATTGTCTGTGTCTCTGACAGCCTCAACTTATAATTTATAAACACTGAACCTGAAAAACACATTGTACGAAGCCTGGGCTTAATGCAGGGGCGGGGCAGTGTTTAACAATTAACATGTACCCTCAAATAAGGGTCAATTCTAATATACATTTGGTGTATAATATATATCATCAATTTTAATTGTTAATTGTGTTAAAAAATACATTAACAATTAAGATTGATGACATGTAATTTATATTTTTGTTTTATTTTATATTTTTTAACAATCATTACCACTGTCGACGGCTACCGTCGGCCACCTCTGCCATGTTGTTCTGTACTATACAAGAATATCTCATAGAAATTAAATAGAAGAATTGAGAAAAATCTAAGAGTGAGTCTCTGACCTTTGATTTCGCGCACGAGGAAGCGACGCAGAGGAGTGGAGTAGGCCGGGCTAACCTTGAGGGGTGGTGGACGGTGGGCTCGGATGGAAGATGGTGGAGACGCGGTTCGTGTCACGGATTTCGACTTTGGTTCATGGATCGCGGTGGCGCGCAGTTGCTACGCAGAGGACGACGTTCAGGGATGGTGATTTCCTCTGCTCGTGGTCACCGGTTGGACTCGGTATGGCAGTGGTTCTGGTCACGAATCTGGGTGGTTGCTTTATTTTTGTGACAGATCTGAACGGTGATGGTGCATGGAGGAGCAGATGGCAATCGGCAAAGAGGACAGGCTCGTGGTGGGTCTGGCTCATATCTGCGGTGGTGGTGGCGCGCACGGCGTGAGGACTTGCGGTTAGGAGGAGCTTGGTTTGGAATGGTGGTGCTAGGTGACGCAGATGGAGATGCTGGTTTGCTGCGTTTTGTGTGGGTGTACGGTGTACGATTTAGCTGATGTGTTGCGATAGTGTAAGACGATAGAGACACAATGGTGCTACTATGGTAGCAGCTTGATGTCGTTGGTTGCTATCTTCACGGTGGCTAGTGAGCACAATTTGAGATAGTTATAGCAGGATGTGGTAGTAACGTTGGCAGGGGTGATGGCCGGAAGCTGACGGCGACCGACGGCCAATGGTGGCCAGAAACCAAAAATAAAAAAAGAAAAAAAAAACTTAGAATAACAAAAATAATCTACTATTGCAAGTAAAGACAAGAGTTCATTATACACCATAACTTGATCAGGTGTACAATAGCAATGACTTTCAAAGAAGAGGTCACTTTCTTTCATAGTCATAAGATTGCATTAAATTGAGTAGAGGTTAAATAAATATTGTAGATTGTGATAAATTTTAAGATTAATACGATTTATCATGTCATTATTTAAGTATTTAAATTATTATTTAATATATATAAAAATATTATTAATAATTAATATAATTTTATAATAATTTTTATTATCTTATACATATTAAATAATAATTTAAATATTTATAATAAATAAATCATATCTACTTAAAAATTATTCATACATTATTTATCTGTTCATCAGGTACTAAGATGATTATATAAGAATCTAAATTTTAAACTAATCCTTAAAAATAAGATTAGTTGGGAAAAAAAACCCCCGCATGTCTCTGGCACATTAGAGCACTCTCTAGCACAGTCTACCTCTTCAGCGACTTTATGGACGACACCAGAAGCCAGAGCAACTACAAAAATCAAATCCCACCATAAGGACCATTTCAAACAACACAAAGGCCCAATCAGAAAAATCTCCACCAACAACCACCGAAACGCACTCTACTTCAACCCAGAAGCCACCCAACTAAACCGCCATCATTCTGCCTCGTGTCCTCCTTGCACACGGCAATCGCGTAGCCGCAACCACCATGAGCCACTGTGTGGAACCTTCACAAAATAGCCATGCCTAAAACCTAGCTCCAGCCACCAACCCCACACCAGAATAGAACCTGCGTCGCTTAGCCCTCGCAACCCACCAGACCCAGACACGCCGCCACACCCATCGAATCCATTTCCTCCATCAAACAGTCGCGCCTCAAAACCCCTGCGAACCACCATCCTAGCCACCACTCTACACAAACCACCCTTTCGAACCCTTCAGCATCCCACGTGCCGGAGAGTGATGGGGTTCTAACCAATGAACAACACGATGGGGTTCTGTTTCAGGTCGTATGGCCTCCTTTCAGCCATGGTCGCCATCGCCGTGCTTCGCTGCAATGTTACTTTTCCTTTTTCCATCGTCATCTCTGGATTCCATGGGCCTTTGAGAGTGATATCACGTTGACCTTGGATCCGAAGGGTTGGATTCTAGGGGATGTTAATGCGGCGCTATCTAAAGGTCACATGTAGAGCTTGATTGCCGGTGAAGCCACCCAACACCGCCTGCCGACGCATGCACCTCCTCCATCGCTGAACCCCACCTCCAAGACCCCTATGTTCAGGGGTTTTCATCCAAACCCATTGTTGGATTGTTGGTTAAAATGCTATCAATTTTATGAAAATTGTTTGTGATTCTTGTGGTTTTTTATTTGGATATGAGGTTTTGGTTTCATTTTTGTGTAACAATTATTACTTTTTACGTGTTCCGATTTTGAATTGGGTTTAGATTTGTCGTGTATTCTGAGTTTTGCACATTTGAATCTTTAGATTTGTCATGGTGACTATTGGAGAAAGTTCATCTTTTTTTTTTTTTAATGAGTTAAAGTTGTGATATTACTCATGTCTATTTCATCTTCTGATAGATTTCATTAGGTGTTTGAGAAAGTGGCAAAAAAGGTCATGGAATTGCGACGTAGTAGTTGCTGTGACAGAGAAGAGAGGGTGGTTGCAGAAGATTCCAGGAGAGGGTGAAGAGAAAGATGAAATGAAAATTAATTAAAGACTAAACCGAAAAAATTAATAATAATAGGATTTAATAATAAATAAACTAATGAATCATTTTATAAATAAATAAAATCTATTATCACAAGTTTTTTATTAGTCCATAAAAAGGATGGATTCAAACTAAAGGGTCCGTAATAAAAGTCACCGGGGCGAATAATTTATTTAAAGAGTATTATTATTTCTACACTTAATTTTTATACAACTCTTACACTTTTTTTAGAAAAAATAAAGTAGAGAAACACACACTTCCCAAAAAATTTAAAACTAAAGTTCTTACATGTAATTTTTAAAAAATATATAAATTCTTTAACTTGACCTTTTTAATATATGTTTAGTAATGTTTATTTTTAAAAAAATAATTACTTTTTAATAAAAATAAAGTTTTAATTATAAGTTATTTTTAATATAAAATAAATTAATTTAAACATAAATTTAAACAAAATATTATTTTTCTCTGCCCCTTCAACAAAATACCTCTAACTCCGCCCGTGCCTGTAAGATCGGTTTGAGTAAGTGAAAATGTAGATGAGATTGGATTTGGAGGTGGGTGGTGTGCAGTTGGCAACCGCAAACCTTGGAAATTTTCTTCTGCTTATGCATTCATGATTCATGAAATGATGAAAGCTAGTATCTCTATACGTACCAATATTACGCAGCGCAATCCATGCACCAGTAACGGATTTAACCGATTGGATTAATTTATTAACTTGTTATTTTTAAATGGATTAGATTTAATGTTTGAACTCATTTTTTTTTATCTATACAACTAGTTCCACCTAATTTGTGGATTAAGTAGAATAAATGTGGATCAATCTATTAGATTGTTAGTTTTTTTTTTTTGAAATATTTTCATTTTATTTTTTGTAATTTTTTTTATTCTTTCTAATTTTTTCTTTCTATTCTAGATTTGTATTTACTTTCTTTTTATAAGTGAGACCATAATTTATTATTTTTGTATCTCTTTTTATAATATTTTTTATTTTTTATACATTTTTTTTATTTTTTATGCAGATTAAACAGATTGACCCACCAATTTGCTAAGATTTTTTTATTTTATACTTTATGCGAGTCAATCTATTAATCTACCAATCCACCTTAAAACTGTATAAATTGACTTTTTCAATCTATTTCTCAAAAAAAAACTAACCTAACTCACCTCACATTTTGACATATTGACTGGACAAGACGGGGCAAGTTGAGTTACTCGTTTTACCAGTTCTACTCACCTCTTCCTCTACCCACCTACCTACCTCTTCCAAAATTACATTTACCCATTTTGGGACGGAGAAAAGCAAAATAAGAGAAAAGTATCAAATCAATAGCCAATCAAGGATTGAAAGCGAAATGGTTTAATGGAAATGCTTGTTTGATACATTTCATTTTTCTCGCATCTCTTATCTATATATAAGTAGCATAAATTGAAATGTAAATATATAAAAAATAAGTAAGTTAATTATAATTATATGATAAAATTATGTAAATATAAGATAATGTATATATAAAATAATTTTTAACAATACATGACTTATTATAAATATTTAAATTATTATTTAACATGTATGAAATTATAAAATTTATGATAAAAATACACATATTATTAATAATTTCTTTATATTTATAAAATAATAATTTAAATGTTAAAAAAATAATGTGATAAATCATAATTACTTAAAGATTTCTCGTATGTATAAATGTATACAAAATAGTATTTGTGATGATTTATTATGTTATGGTCAGCAAGAACAAGAAAAGCACCCATAAAATAAGCAAAAACACGTTACAAATGGTCAGCGGCAGTCACAAGTGATATGGCCGTCGCCGAAAGGCTAGAGGAATCTATTCTTTCTCTTATAAATTAATTTTGTTTAGAATATTTATTTGTTTTTTATTTTTATTTTTTGAGCTGAAATATAAACCCCATTTTATTACATCCCTTCGGCTTGGCGGTGGCCAGTTGCCCACGATTAAAGGAAGTTGCCACCGTTCATTAAAAAAAAAAAAAGTTGCCACCGTACTTAAATTTTAACCCTCCAAGTATAAGTATTATTAGTTAATTATTAAATATTTATTAGATATTAGATTTATAATAATTATTTAAAGTTAAAATTATTAATAAATGTTAAAAATAATATAAATTTTTTATGTAACTACAATTTTTTTTGTCAAAAAAAACTTTTTCTGGTGGAGAAAAATTTTAAATGAGAAAAAGTTCTCTCCATTTCAAAATTAAGATAAACCATAATAACAAAAAAAAAAACACTAAGATAAACCATTAACTTTGGCAACGAAAATAGAGTTAATTTAAATTCAAGTTCAATATTTTATATTTGACCAATTGGTTTGACGTGTTTAGATATAATTTTTATTTTATTATAAAAATATAGATATGTGTATGATGCACTTTCCATATCAATTTAATGTATTTAAAAGAATTAATTTATTTTCTTAAATTCTGATACAAATAATGTGATATAATCTCGTAATTATATTTTAATTTTTTTTATTTAATAGGTAAATGCCAACTCATCGGAAAATTAATATACAATGAGAATAATACTCTTATAATTTGACAACCGTCTAAATATAATTTTAAATATTTTTTAATCTAACGATTTATATGATTATATATATTTATGTATCAGTTTTTTTATTGGTGTAGTGTATTACTCTGAGAGCGTAGAAATTTTTTTCCAATTGCATCACATTTGATAATTTTTCTTGGTAAGATATTCTAAGATACATTTGGAGTAAAAGAAATATTTTTCTATGTACTCAATACCATTAAAAGAGTACCAAATTAAATATAATATTAAAAATATAATTAAGATAGAAATTAATAATAACCTATAAAATTAATATGACATAAATTCAATAATAAATAATTAAAAATATATATCTTATTCAAAGAATATATACAAATATTTAAGTGTGTTAGTTGAAGTAGAAGATATTTGAGTCTTTTAAACATGTTATTTTAAGTTTGATCGTAAGATTCATGCCTTAAAAAAAATATTGTTAAAAAGGATATTTACTTAAACGTTTGATCATAATATGAAAAATTAGTCTTACGCTTATTAAGTAGAATAATATATTATTTTTTTTTAAAAAGAACACCTACAAAATTCACATGATAGTACCAGCAAGGCAAGGTCAGGTGAGGGTCTGTAATGTAATATAAAGCAAAACTGTGGATTGTTTATGTTAACACAAACACAAACACAAACATAAAACAGGGTGTTTCCTTTCTCTCTGGTGACTGTGTTGCAGAGTAGCTCACCACCTCACTAGTGACTGTGAGGCTTGAGCTGCGTCTTGTTAAACTAGAAGTCTCACATCTGGTGGGAGTTGGCATTTGTGGAGGAGGTTCTTCTATAAATAGGGACCTCCTCTATTAGTTTTATCATCCCAAAATCTTCTTCTTCTTTCTCTTATATAGTTCTCTCATTGTATTTAAAGAGAAGTCTTGTAAGTTCTTTCTTCATAGTAAAAACTTTTCTACTCTTGTCCGTGGTTTTTTCCCTCATCATCATTAGAGGGTTTTCCACGTTAAATATTGTGTCAGTTCCTCTTTTCTCAACTCTATTTTAGTTGTGTGATACTATTTTCTATAACTCTAGTACCAACAGTGGTATCAGAGCTCTTGGTTACTACAGTGCAGGGTTCAGAAGAAAATTCTTAGTATGCTCTGTGGTTGCAGTATTGACTGATCTTCCACATCAGAAAAGAATTATTCTTATTGTTGGAATTAAAGTGTGGTAGTGTGGGAGTGTATGTCTAGAAAAGTTCTGACTAGGAAAGACTTGGTATTTAAGCGTGTCTATTAGTGACTCACCTCTCTTTCCTGGGAACTTGCTTAGTACACTGTTCACGGTCTACGGTCACTATTCCAGAATACAGTACTATTCCAGTATACGGTAATATTCACGCTGCGAATACTGTTCATGGTTACTATTCATATGTATAGTTGTATACTTTTTTAGTATTGTTAACGTATACGAGTTTTGTCCCTATACAGTATAAATATACAGTACTGTTCACGTATACGATACTATTCACGGTGAAATAGAGTAAGTCGGTTCAGTTGAAAAACAGATCGTTGTCAATATCATGGAGACAAAATATGAGATCGAGAGGTTCAATGGGAGTAATTTCTCCTTATGAAAACTGAAGATAAAGACAATCTTGAGGAAGGACAATTGCTTAGTAGCAATTGAAGGTAGACCCACTGGGATACTTGATGACAAGTGGAAGGAGATGGATGACAATGCTGTTAGCAACCTGCATCTAGCTTTGGCAGATTCAGTTTTGTCAAGTGTTGCAGAAAAAAGGACGGCGAAAGAGATTTGGGATGCTCTCACCAAATTGTACGAGGTCAAGTCACTTTACAACCGAATATTCTTAAAAAGGAAGCTTTATACACTTCAAATGAGTGAATCCATGATAGTACCGGATCACATCAACAATCTGAACACGTTATTTTCTCAACTTACAGCATCAGAATATAACATGGTGGAAAATGAACGTGCAGAGCTTCTACTTCAAAGTCTACCTGACTCTTATGATCAACTCATCATCAACATAACAAATAATAATGTTGCTGATAATCTTCAATTTGATGACGTTGCTGCTGCTATTCTTGAAGAAGAATCCAGGCGGAAGAACAAAGAAGACAGATTGGAAAGCTCAAAGCAAGCAGAGGCTTTGTCGATGACGAGAGGAAGATCAACGGAACGTGGCTCTAGTGGGAGCCGAAATCAGAGTAGATCAAAGTCACGAAGAAGGAAGAACTTCAAATGCTACCTTTGTGGCATGAGAGGGCACTTGAAGAAAGATTGTTGGCACAACAAGAAAAATGCAGATAAAGCTCCTGAAGCAACAACATCTCAAGGATGTGTTACGAGTACCTCTGATGATGGAGAAATCCTTTACAGCGAAGTAGCAATTGGTTCCAAAGGCGGAAAACAGCTCAATGATGTTTGGATTATGGATTCAGGAGCAACATGGCACATGACTTCACAACGAGATTGATTTAGTACTTATGAACCTATCTCAGAAGGATCTGTATTCATGGGAAATGATCATGCCTTGGAGATTGCTGGAGTTAGTACTGTCAAAATAAAATTACACGATGGTATTGTTCACACAATTCAAGGGGTACGACATGTGAAAGGTTTAAAGAAAAATTTATTGTCTATTAGGCAATTGCATGACCTCAGGTGCAAGACTCATATTAAAGGTGAGATCTTGAAGGTTATTAAAGGTGCTCTTGTGGTGATGAAAGCTAAAAAGATCACTGCAAATCTATACATGCTTGTGGGAGATACGCTACAAAAGGCAGATGCATTAGTTGCATCAGCGGGCCATCAAGAATCAACGATAATATGGCATCGCAAATTAGGCCACATGTCGGAACGTGGTTTGAAGATTCTTGCGGAACCTGATCTCCTTCCCGGGCTCAAATCGGTAAACTTACCTTTTTGTGAGCACTGTGTTACAAGTAAACAACATATATTAAAATTTGATAGATCAACTGCTAGAAGCAAGCACACACTGGATTTGATTCATTCTGATGTATGGGAGTCACCAGAAATATCCCTAGGAGGAGCAAAATACTTTGTATCATTCATTGATGATTTCTCTCGGAGATTATGGGTGTACCCAATTAAAAAGAAGTCAGATATGTTTCCAATCTTTAAAGACTTCAAAGCAAGAATAGAACTTGAATCCGGAAAGAGGATCAAGTGCTTGAGGATAGACAATGGAGGAGAATATACAGATGGTAATTTTCTAGCATTTTGCAAGCAAGAGGATATCCAAAGGCAATTTACAGTTGCACACACACCTCAGCAAAATGGTGTAGCAGAGCGGATGAATAGAACTCTCCTAGAAAGAACACGAGCTATGTTACGAACTGCAGGTCTAGCCAAATCTTTTTGGGCAGAAGCAGTCAAAACCGCCTGTTACGTGATAAATCGGTCACCATCAATTGCAATTGATTTAAAGATACCAATGGAGATGTGGAATGGCAAGCCAGCAGATTATTCTTATCTTCATGTGCTCGGATGTCCTGCATATGTGATGTATAATTCCCAAGAAAGAACGAAACTGGATCCAAAATCCAGGAAATGCATATTCTTGGGTTATGCTGACGGAGTTAAGGGGTATCGCCTGTGGGATCCCACTGCCCACAAAGTTATTGTCAGCAGAGATGTGATATTTGCAGAAAATGAACTGCAAAGTAAACAAGAAGATATCAGTACTTTGAAAGAGACTACTACGGTATAAATAGATGGAAAAACTGGAGAAGAAGATTCCTCTGAAGTAGAACAAGAACTAGAGCATGAGGAACAAGAACCATATGAGGCCAATGATACAGAAGTTTGGCGGTCAACTCGTCAGATAAGGTAACCATCATGACACTTAGACTATGTTATGGCAAGCCACAATGCATATTGTCTTCTAACAGAAAAAGGAGAGCCGTCAACCTTTCAAGATGTCGTGAGTAGCTCAGAATCTTCTCTATGGATGGTAGCAATGCAAGAAAAAATAGAAGTCCTACATAGAAACAAGACATGGGAACTTGTTGAACTTCCAAAAGGACGGAAAGCCATTGGTAACAAATGGGTCTATAAGATCAAAAGAGATGACAACGATCAAGTGAAACGATATCGTGCAAGGCTGGTGGTCAAAGGGTATGCTCAGAAAGAAGGAATTGATTTCAATGAGATATTCTCTCCGGTTGTCAGACTTACCACTATCAAAGTAGTCCTAGCTATGTGTGCTGCATTTGATTTACATCTTGAACAATTAGATGTGAAAATAGTTTTTCTTCATGGAGAACTTGAAGAGGAGATATACATGCTCCAACTAGAAGGTTTTAAAGAACAAGGAGAAGAAAACTTGGTTTACAGGTTAACCAAATCTCTGTACGGTCTAAAGCAGGCGCCAAGGTGTTGGTACAAGAGATTTGATTTCTTCATTATTAGCCTCAAATACAATAGACTGAGTTCAGACCATTATACATATTACAAGAGGTTTGGTGATGATGATTTCATCATCTTGCTGTTGTACGTGGATGATATGTTGGTGGTAGGCCCCAACAAAGATCGAGTCCAAGAATTGAAGGCACGGTTAGCTAGGGAGTTTGATATGAAGGACTTGGGATCAGCAAATAAGATTTTAGGGATGCAAATTCACCGAGATAGAAAAGATAGGAAGATTTAGCTTTCTCAAAAGAACTATTTGAAAAAAATCTTGCGGCGCTTCAACATGCAAAATTGTAAGTCAGTCTCTACCCCACTTCCTGTCAATTACAAATTATCCTCAAGTATGAGTCCTAGCAGTGAAACAAAGAGGATGGAAATGTCTCGAGTACCATATGCATCAGCAGTGGGAAGTCTTATGTATGCTATGATATGTACACGACCAGACAATGCACAAGCAGTGGGAGTGGTCAGTCGTTTTATGGCAGATCTTGGTAAAGAGCATTGGAATACTGTTAAGAGAATCTTAAGATACATTCAAGGGACCTCAGGTGCTGCATTATGTTTTGGAGGATCAGAATTTATTGTCAGGGGTTATGTTGATTCAAATTTTGCAGGTGATCTTGATAAAAGAAAATCTACTACTGGTTATGTGTTCACACTTATAGGAGGAGCGGTCAGTTGGTTATCTAAGTTACAGACTGTTGTAGCTCTGTCTACTACAGAAGCTGAATACATGGCAGCTACCCAAGCTTGTAAGGAAGCTATTTGGATTAAAAGATTAATGGAAGAACTCGGACACAAACAGCAGATAATTACTGTGTATTGTGGCAATCAGAGTGCCTTGCACATTGCAAGGAATCCAGTTTTTCATTCAAGGACAAAACACATAAGTATCCAGTATCACTTTATTCGAGAAGTAGTAGAAGAAGGGAGTGTGGATATGCAAAAGATTCAAACCAAAGACAACCTAGCAGATGTTATGACAAAGCCAATTAATACTGACAAGTTTATTTGGTGTCGATCATCTTATGGCCTATCAGAAACGTAAGCAACATGAAATGACAAGGTAGAAAGAGTGGTGTGAAGATATGATTGACTCAATCAAATCTTCAAGTGGGAGAATTGTTAAACTAGAAGTCCCACATCTGGTGGGAGTTGGCATTTGTGGAGGATGTTCTTCTATAAATAGGGACCCCCTCTATTAGTTTTATCATTCCAAAATCTTCTTCTTCTTTCTCTTATATAGTTCTCTTCGTGTATTTAGAGAGAGATATTGTAAGTTCTTTCTTCATAATAAAAACTTTTTTATTCTTGTCCGTAGTTTTTTCCCTCATCATCATTAGAGGATTTTTCATGTTAAATATTATGTGTCAGTTCCTCTTTTCTCAACTCTATTTTAGTTGTGTGATAATGTTTTTTATAACTCTGGTACCAACACGTCTTTCGATTCTCCTCTCTCCTCTCTTTCACACATTCTTTTCACCCCAAGTGAGTGAAACGCTCTTTCTCTTTAGTGTTCTTTTGTCACGGCTTTGCAATGTGCATGGCCATGTTCTGCACGTGTTACATGGTCTGATGGTCGTGCTTTTGTGTATGTTTTCATTAAGCCCTTTTTATCTCTTCCCTCTTTTCGTGTATCCAGTTTATTCTTTAGGCTGAATGGACTTGTCAATTTGTACATGACATATTATGTGTTCTCTATGACATTGGTTTATAATAACTCGAACAACTCTTGCCTCCCCAAGTTACTATTATATAAAATACAATCGATTTGGAGTTTTTATTGTCTTTATGTCCTTATGGACATGGTAAGACACTCCAGAGAAATTCCATCTAAAGGAAATTTGATGTGGTGTGTCCTTCATTCATGATATCTTAATATGCATTTCTGTTTTAACAAACTTTTCTATCAATAATTTAATTCCGTGTTGAGCCAGGAATCCAATTCATTTAGTTTTTGAATAGCCATTATAATTATAAGTTTAGGGCTGGTAGGGCAATTAGTTCAAATGCTTTGTAAGTTCTTGAGTATTGAAATGTATTCTTGGCATACATTGAATATGAGTAGAATTATGCTCATGTATTTTAAGCTAGTAAATGTACCAGGTCAGGTTTATAGTTTAGACTATATGGGTTTGCATTTGCATAATTTTACTCACTTGTTCTTTGAGCTTATTTAATTTACCCTCTATTAGTACTTCGCAAATGAATAGGCTTCTTGAATTTCTCTGCTGAGTGCAAGGTTACCAAGTTCCATGGATGATGATGACCTCAAAGTGCCATCTGGTCTCATAACTGCGATAAAGTTTGATGTTTTAACTGAGGAAGACATAGTTAAGTATATTCTTGATCTTATATCTATGTCAGCTTTCTGATTGTCCTTTGGTGTACAGTTCAGTGCTTACTATAGCAGTGGAATTAGATCAAATGACACTTACACTATAGCAGTGTATTTTACCTTTTAAATGAGAAAAACCTTTTCTATATATTGGACCATCAATTACAAATCTCTTCTCATTGCCTTGTAGTTTTATTATCCAAATATTGTGTGTCAATTAGTTTCACCTATGCAGGAGAAGATATCTGCTTTGGAGATTAATGCAGTCGGGCAGGTCACTTATTCTGATCTGGGACTTCCAAATCCATCTTCTGAGTGCTCCACATGTGGTTCTAAAGATGGAAAGTTTTGTGAAGGTGTGTACGGACATTTTATATGAAAGTTGTGTTTAAGGATTGTCTTCTGATCATTTTAAATTTACCCGAAAAGATACTGAAAGGCAAATTTTTAATTTCAGGTCATTTTGGAGTAATCAGATTTCCTTTTAGCATACTCCACCCATACTTTTTATCTGAGATTGCAGAAATATTGAACAGAATTTGCCCTGGATGCAAATCTGTCCAACGAGAATTAAGGATCAAGGTCAGGTACCTTCTACTACTGCTAAATTTATTATTATTTGGATTTGATTTTGATCTACTGTCATTGTAAAGAGTTTTACACTACCAAATACCAATGAGCAAATGAGCCATATGGGTGCCACCTTTGTCTGTTCTTTTGCTTTAACTTTTTCTCTTGAATGGTTCACAGTGATTTAGATTAGCAGATTTTTACTGCTTCTAACAGCGCAAATGAAACTTGATTTGAATTGATCATTATGGGCAGTCCAATGTATTTTTCGTCTTCTTTATATTGAATAGCATTGTTGAAAAGGTGATGTAAATTATTTGGTGTTTTTTATTATGCACATTGTATGCTGCACGAATTCCTGCAGGGAGTGACAAGACAAACCGAAATTTATATAGATCACAGAAAACTAATAAATCGGGAAGCTTTCTTTATGAAAGCAACCATTGGTCCCTAAGTGATTTCAATAGATTCCCATATTTAGATAAGTTAATAAAAGTATAAATAAATATTTATTTTGTCCTTTAAGTAGGCTTCTTTAGTACAAGCTAGTAAACTAACATCCTTCAAGAAATTCTACAAGCTGAAGTACATAAGTGCTTAACTGTGGTCTTTGTTTCCAGCAATTCCAAGAGAACATTCTATATTTTTGTGTGTGCATGTTTCTTTGTTTATTTGGGTTGGCCAGTATGGATTTGCATACTTACTAGTTATCTGCTTCCTATTGATAGTTCATTTGTCTTCTTATAGGGTGCAAAATCAATGTCTAGAATTAAGAAGCCTAATGGTTGCAAATATTGTGCTGTAAGCTTGTGTGGCTTCACTTTCATTTCTTCCCCTCCCTCCCCCGCCCCCACCAAAAATAAATAAATAAATAAATCGTTTTTCCCTTTTCATTCATCTTTTCTATGTCACTCTAAGTCAGCTTGTGCATCAAATAGGGAAATTCAATGGGTTGGTATCCAACAATGAAATTCAGAGTTTCCTCCAATGATCTCTTCTAAAGAACTGCAATTATTGTCGAAATAAATGACAAGGTTCCAAAGAAGAAGAGAATTTCGGGGCGAGGGCTGCCTGCTGATTATTGGGATTTTATTCCGAGAGATGCTCAACAAGACGAAAGTTGTATGAAATTAAATAGAAGGGTTTTATCACCTGTCCAGGTACCACTGCTCACTTTTATGTACTGGTTTCAATTTTGTGTCATTTTCCGTTGCATACTATGATTGTGCATAATATTCAACCTTTACGAGAAGGTTACGTATGTGCACCTTAATCATGTTTTGGAACATGTTACAAATGAGCAAATAATGGGGATATGCACTGTTTTTTAATCTGACATGTCCAATTACACTTTGGCTTCTTCTGAACCAGTGCAATTGCTATTGCCATGTGTAGTTAATGCTATAGACAGCATATCCTAGTGACTTTGGATAGAAATTGCCAAGCAGGAGAAAAGGATATGAAGGATATGATATAGTCCTTTTATTTTGCCACCTTCCTACCGTGCTTAATTTCCCTTGCATTTTATGTTTTGTCAATTTTCATCTTCTTTTTTTTTTTTTTTGGCTTAACTGCTTATAAGTGCTTCCAAGTTCTAATGAAAATGCCGATTCAAGGCTTGAATTGTTATAATGTATACTGTATACACATTATTTAGCATATACGAATACAAAAAGCCCAAAGACATTCATGTAAATGTTTGTGTGCCCAGAATTGTGCAATGATGTGGACAGGAAAGCTACAACTATATATCTGATTTTGAACAGGGTATCACTGCAAGCAAATACATGCATCATTGACTCAAATATTGGGATTCAGACTTGGTAGAATTTGAGTTAATTGGTTTTCATTAATAACTGTTGGTGGTTGGTTCCTGTTTTTTAATATAGCATTGGGAATACTAGGAGTTAATGTAGCATTGGAAACAATAGGGTCCTAGGAAATAGTTAAATTCTTATTTATTTTCTTGTAAATACAAATTGTATTTATTCCTTTATGCATATAAATATTAGCATGTTGAGTGCAAAAGACTCAAGCAATTCACGAACACAATATTTTCTACATGGTATTAGAGAACGATCTAAATCACGTTTGATTTCAAACTCCATCGTTGTTCCATCCATGACAAACGAACGGGAGAGTGTTAACTCAAAGGTAGTATCCAGATCGGTGACTGGTAGCCCTGCCATAACCAGCCCGATCGAAGGACCTATTCTTCCTATCATTGGCCACAAAATGAACGGCCAGAACTTCATCCAATGGGCCAGATCAGTTCGAATTTTTCTCCAAGGAAAGGGAAAAGAAGAGTATATCACCGGTGATCCCAAACAACCAAAGAAGGATAATCCCAACAACCAAAAATGGAGACTCGAGAACAGCCTGGTGATGTCATGGTTATTGAACTCAATGACCAATGAGGTCAGAGAGAACTTCATGTACTACAACATTGCTCAAGAGATATGGGACACAACAAAGGAGACTTATTCAAACGTGGATAACACCTCTGCAATCTTTGAAATCAAAAGCCTGCTTCATGACCTACGACAAGGTGATTCCATAATTACTGAATATTTCAACACCCTCAATCGATATTGGCAATAACTTGACATTTACGAAGAGATCGAATGGAAGTGCCCTGAAGACAGCAAGCAATACAAAAATCTCATGGAGAAAGACAAGATCGACAAGTTCCTCCTTGGACTTAATAAGAACCTCGATGAAGTACATGGGAGGATTCTTGGAACCAAGCCACTTCCAAAGGTTTGAGAAGTATTTTCTGAGGTGAGAAGGGAAGAAAGGAGGAGAATGATCATGTTAGGAAGCCCAAACTCAACACCTTACTCTGAAAGTTCAGCCATGGCAGCAAAAGGACATCATTCAAATCAGCCACCCTACCAACAAAAGAAAACTCACCCTTGGTGTGAACATTGTAAGAAGACAAGCCACACAAAAAATACATGCTGGTTCATTCATGGGAAACCAGCAGATGCAAAATCATCCTGTGGTCGGGAGAACCGTGGCAACACAACCACTACCAATATGCTTAAACAAACAAGGTAAGTGTTACACCTGAAGCAAATCCTTTCAGCAAAGAGCAAATAGAGCTACTGCAGAAACTGCTCCAACAGACTATGCAAAATGCTGGAACAAATATTAGTACAACATTTGTAGCACAGAAAGGTAATTTTTTAAATGCTTTGAATGCTAGTCAAGGAAGAACAACCTCATGGATCGTAGACTCAGGAGCTTCTGATCACATGACTGGGGATATCACAGTCTTTGAAAAATACTTTCTCTGTCATAATAATTCCACAGTCCGAATTGCCGATGGCATACTCTCAAAAGTTGTTGGTAAAGGTTCAGTTGTTATTTCAAAGGATATTACTTTGGACTCTATCCTTTATGTTCCCAAACTCGACTGTAACTTGCTGTTTATAAGCAAACTAACAAAGGACCTCAATTGTGTTACTAAATTTCTACCTTACTTGTGTGAATTTCAGGCTTTGGACTAGGGGAAGAGGATTAGCAATGCTGAGGAATGTGTTGGACTTTACCTCCTTCGGGTTGATGACTCTAAGAGGAAATTAGAAACTTATGCTTGTGCAGTTTCTTCACTTAAAGAAAATTCAGTAATGTTGTGGCACTACCGATTAGGCCATCCCAACTTTATATACCTGAAAAAAATGTTTCCCTCATTATTCAATAAAAATCCAAAATTTCTCCAGTGTGAAGTATGTCAAATGTCCAAACATACTCGAAATTCTTACCCTGCTCAACCATATAAGTCATCCCAACCTTTTTCCTTAATTCACAGCGATGTGTGGGGACCCTCTAGAATCAACAACATAACAGGCTCTAGATGATTCGTCACCTTCATTGATGACTACACAAGAATTATATGGGTATTCCTTATGAAAGAAAAGTCAGAGATGGAAAATTTCCATAATATGGTGCAAACACAATTTCAGGCCAGCATTCAAGTGCTTAGAACTGACAATGGTTGAGAATATTATCACTCCATCCTTGGGTCCTATCTCCAAAAACATGGGATTATACATCAAAGTTCATGTGTGGACATCTCACAATAGAATGAGATTGCTGAACAGAAAAATCGACACTTGTTGGAGGTCACCAGGTAACTCATGCTAGCTATTAATGTACCATCCAAATTCTGGGGAGATATTGTCCTTTCTGCAACCTACTTAATTAATAGAATGCCCTCCAGAATCCTCAAATTCAACACCCCACACTACCCTTTTGTTCTTCTATCCAAACGCTCGGCTCCTAACATCCATTCCCCTTAAAATCTTTGGATGCTCAGCCTTTGTCCATGACCACCAGCCTCATCGCAGCAAACTAGAACCTAAATCTGTAAAATGCATCTTTTTAGGGTACTCACCAAACCCAAAAGGCTACAAATGTTTTTCTCCTTCAACCAGGAAATTCTACCACTCCATGGACGTGACCTTTGAGAATCAGTGTTGACTACCGTCCACAGATTCCACATTTATTCATGCAGTCCACTGTCCATAGATTCATGTATCTTCTAGTTCATGTACATAGGGAATATCTATCTCATTTATTTATCTTGTAAATGCAAGTTGTAATTAATGTTCCAAATGTATAAAAGCAAGCATAATTTGCTATGTGGATTAACACAAGCAATTTAGAAAAATCTCTTTGTGTTCTTTCAATTTGGTATCAGAGCTCCCGACCCTGGAAATCTCTTTTGTTCGCTGCCTCAGCCTTCATTGCTAAGTATTCTCAGGTGCCTTGTCTTCATTGTAGGACCTGTTCTTCATTCTCAGTCTTTGTTCTTCGTTCCCAGTTCTGTTTTTTCACCAAAACCTTCAGAGCAACTTTTTCACCAAAAGACCACCCATCATCCTTCTTAGAAACCTCCAACCAGCCAAACCCAGAAGACACACTCCCGGAAACCACCACACGCGCTTCCACGTGCCACCACACGCGCCTGCTCTTACCGGAGCATGAGCTCCATGCGCCACCTTCCCAGCATCTATTCGTCACCGCGCCACCTCCATCCTGACCGTCAGCCCTTCCTCTTCCTCTCTCATCCATCATAATCTTCAGTCACTGGCTCAATAGTGGTGCATCCTAAAACCAACCTTTCTTTCTTACCTCTGTTTTTACTAAAATCATGTCTGAGACCGAGTCCACTATTTCCCAAAGCAATACAACCCAACCTTCAATCTTGAACCCAAATGACCTTCCTCCTTGCTTCACTTCCATAGACTCGGAGTTAGAGGTGGAGGCCAAACAGGTAAAAGATGATATTCCTGCTCTTAGCAAGGAGGAACTGGAACATTTAAGGTCTCTTATGGCTTCCTTTAGTAAGCCTTCCAGCTCTTGCTCTTTGGTCATGAATGGTAAGAATCTATGTTCTTTATTCTCACATGTTTTTGGTACTGTTCCTAAGGATTCTTGGATTATTGATTTTGGTGCTACTGATCACATGACCATCTGTTCTTCCCATTTTTCATCATATAAAATTTCCATGGGTAATCATCACATAACTGTAGCTAATGGCTCTCATACATCAGTTGCTAGTCTTGGTAATGTTAAACTTAATCCATTTCTAAATTTGAAAAATGTGCTTCATGTTCCTAAACTTTCCTCTAACCTCCTTTCTATTCAAAAACTTACCAAAGACCTTAATTGTGTTGTAACCTTTTTCCACTCTCATTGTGTATTTCAAGATCTTATCACAGGGAGGACGAATAGGGTTGCTAAGGAACAGGGAGGGTTGTACTACCTTGAGATGAAAGCGTCAAGTGGATCTAGTCAAAAGTTACAACATTCCTGTCATCAAACTAGTATCAAGTCTTGTGCCTCTCAAATTTGGCTCCACCATAAACGTCTTGGGCACCCCTCATTTACTTTACTTAAATCCATGTTTCCTACTTTGTTTTTAAATGAGTCAGTTGAGTCTTTTAATTGTGATATTTGTGAGTTTTCCAAACACCATTGAGTGAGTTTTCCTCCAAATGGTAATAGAAGCAGTGAACCTTTTTTCTCTTATCCATACTGATGTTTGGGGTCCTGCATCCATTCCTAATATTTTTGGTGCAAAATAATTTTTGTCATTCATTGATGATTGCACTCGTGTCACTTGGATTTTCCTAATGAAAGATAAATCAAACGTGTACAAATTATTCATCTAGTTTTATCATATGATTAAAACTCAATTTGATAAAACTATTAAACGGCTAAGGTCTGATAATGGTAGAGAATATGTGAATCAAAATTTCTCCTCCTTTCTTAAATAACACGGTATTATTCATGAACTTACATGTGTTGATACTTCCAACAAAACGGGGTTGCTGAAAGAAAAAATCGACACTTGCTTGAAATTACTAGAGCTTTATTGTTTCAGATGTCTGTTCCAAAGTCATATTGGGGGGAAGCTGTTTTGACTACTGCTTATTTAATAAATCGGATACCCTCTAGGGTCTTTGGTGGTGTGAGTCCTGTTCATGTCATGAAATTATTTTTTCCCTCCACGCCTATTATGCAAAGTCTTGAATCTCGTGTTTTTGGCTGTGTTGCTTTTGTTCATATCCATCGTCAGCATCGGGGCAAACTTGACCCTTGTGCTATTAAATGCATTTTCATTGGTTATGCTTCTGACAAGAAGGGATACAAATGTTACCACCCTTCCTCTCGTCGAGTGTTTGTCTCCATGGATGTCACCTTTCAAGAAAATCAACCATTCTTCAATTCCTCTCAGCTTCAGGGGGAGAACACTAATGATTCGGAAGCTGAGATTTTTCTGCAGACATTAACATTCCCTTGTTTCCATCTTTTGATATGTCTTTTGATACACAGAAATTAGCTCCTTTTGACAGTAACCCACCTAAAACTGAAAGAATTGCTCGAACTAAAGCAAGCTCGCCAAAATTGGTGTATCAAAGGAGAAAACAACCCGAACTGGTTCAGCCTCAACCCCAAGTGTCCGAATCGGTGGTGAGTACTAAAAACACTAATCCCATTAATTTTGAACCTATTCCTTTGTATAATTATGATCCTAACATTGAGGATGACTTACCTATTGCCTTAAGAGAAGGGAAAAGGTCTTGTGCTAAGTACTCTATTTCCAAATTGGTCTCCTCCAAAAATCTTTCTTTGTAGCACCAATGTTTTATTGTAGCCATTGACTCTATCAGAATTCCTAAGACAGTACAGGAAGCATTGAAGGATAAGAATTGGGTTCAAGCCATGAATGACGAGATGCGAGCTCTGGAAAGAAATGAAACATGGGAAATTGTTGAGAGACCAAAGGAAAAGAGATCAGTGGGTGCAAATGGATTTACACTGTGAAATACCGGTCTGATGGTACACTAGACAGGTATAAAGCAAGGCTGGTTGCAAAAGGGTATACACAAACCTATGGGATAGATTATGAGGAAACATTTGCCCCTGTGGCAAAAATGAACACAGTCAGAATTCTGCTCTCTCTTGCTGCACACTTCCAATGGGAACTTCATCAGTTTGATGTGAAGAATGCCTTCCTTCATGGTGAATTAGAGGAAGAAGTCTATATGGAGGTCCCTCCAGGGTATGACTCATATGGTGAAGGAAATAAAGTGTGTAAGTTGAAGAAGGCCTTATATGGTTTGAAACAATCACCCCGTGCTTGGTTTGGAAGATTCATGAAGACTATGGTATCCCTTGGATATAGACAAAGTCAAGGTGATCATACCCTCTTTATCAAACACTCACCTGAAGGTAAATTGATTGTTCTACTTGTATATGTAGATGATATCATTATATTAGGGGATGATGTTGTTGAGAAATCACTCTTAAAGGAAAAACTGGCTACTGAGTTTGAAATGAAGGACCTTGGGAGATTAAAATATTTCCTTGGAATTGAAGTTGTCTACTCCAAACAAGGTATCTTCATTTCTCAATGGAAATATGTCCTTGACCTTCTCAAAGAGACTGGGAAGCTTGGATGTAAAACTTCCGAAGTACCGATTGAGCAAAATCATAGAATAGGTAATGAGGAAGAAAGTTCCAAGGATGATAAAGCTCAATATCAAAGGTTGGTAGGAACGTTGATATATCTGGCACATACCAGACCAGATTTAGCATATGCTGTGAGCATAGTAAGCAAGTTCATGCATGACCCAAGAAGAAAACATATGCAAGCTGTTGATTGCAGTTTATAGTATCTCAAGGCTTCTCCAAGAAGAGGATTGTTGTTTAAAAGGGGTGGAAATCTATCTATGGAGGTCTATACTGATGCAGACTATGCCGGGTCAATTACTGACAAGAGGTCAACAACTGGCTACTGCATGTTTCTTGGAGGGAATCTTGTGACATAGAGAAGTAAAAAACAGAATGTAGTTGCAAGATCAAGTGCAGAAGTAGAGTTTCGAGCTATGGCTCAAGGAGTTTGTGAATTGCTATGGATGAAAATCATTCTTGATGATCTCAAGGTTAAGTATGAAGTTCCAATGAAGCTGTTTTGTGATAACAAGTCAGCCATTAGCATTGCTCACAATCCAGTTCAGCATGATAGGACCAAACATATAGAGATTGACCGACACTTTATTAAAGAAAAACTTGATAGTGGGCTGATTGACACATTATATATTCCATCAGAATATCAACTGGCTGATGTACTAACCAAGGGTCTTCCTAAAGATAAGTTTCAAGATCTTACTTGCAAGCTGGGAATGATTGATATCCATTCTCCAGCTTGAGGGGGAGTGTTGACTACCGTCCACAGATTCCACATTTATTCATGCAGTCCACCGTCCATAGATTCATGTATCTTCTAGTTCATGTACATAGGGAATATCTATCTCATTTATTTATCTTGTAAATGCAAGTTGTAATTAATGTTCCAAGTGTATAAAAGCAAGCATAATTTGCTGTGTGGATTAACACAAGCAATCCAGAAAAATCTTTGTTCTTTCAATTATCAGCCTTATTATCCCAAAGCTGTCATTCAGGGGGAGAGGACAACAACTAAGGAAGAATCCTAACTTTGGGAAATTAGAGAAATGGAGACAACTGAAACCATTTCAATAATCGAAACTATTCCAAAAGCACCTGTCCAAACCCAAGTGACTGAACCCCTCTATCCAACAACCGAAACTACACCAAAAACCCAAGTGGTTGAACCCTTCTATCCTATTGAACCAAGTTCTCCTCCCACTATACAAGCGGATAAAAAACTACTGGTTTACTTAAGGAGACAGAAGACTCAAATGGAATCTAACCAGGCTCTAGAGCTTCCAGAAGTTCATCCAAGTAACACAGCTCCTAACCCAAAACTTGATATTCCTAGTACATAATTTCTTGATCTTGATATTCCTATTGCTGTAAGGAAATGAGTGAGATCTTGTACCCAACATTCTATTGGGAATTATGTGTCTTATGAGAATTTGTCACAAGGTTACAAAGCCTTTGTTACTTCTCTTGACAACATTCAAATACCAAGGGATATCTAAAAGGCACTTCAACAACCAAAATGGGCGACTGCTGTAAAGGAGGAAATCCATGCATTAGAAAAGAATGGTACTTTGGAACTCTCAGTATCGCCAGAAGGAAAGAAATCAGTCGGGTGCAAGTGGATTTTCTCAATCAAATACAATACTGATAGGAGCGTGAACAGGTACAAAGTTCGGTTAGTAGCAAAGGGGTTCACCCAATCCTGTGGTGTTGACTATGAGGAAACATTTGCTTCAGTAGCAAAATTTAATTCAGTCCGAGTTATCCTATCCCTAGCTACAAATCTAGATTGGCCTCTACACAAACTAGACATTAAGAACGCCTTTCTCAATGTGAATTAGAGGAGGAAGTCTACATGAAAATTCCTCCCCGACTTGAATCATCGGGAACTTCTGGCAAGGTGTGCAGACTCTGCAAATCCCTATATGGTCTCAAGCAATCCCCCCGAGCATGGTTTGATAGGTTGACTCTAGTTGTGAAGAAAGATGGGTTCATGCAATGTCAAACAAACCATACTATGTTTGTCAAGTACTCTTCGAAAGGAAAAAGGGCCCTATTTATAGTATATGTTGATGATATCATCATCATGGGTGATGATCATGAAGAAACTAAACACTTCAAGAAGTTCTTGGCAAAAGAATTTGAGGTTAAAGACTTAAGACAACTCAAGTACTTCCTAGGAATGGAAGTTGCTCGCTCCAAAAATGGGATCTCTGTGTCTCAAAGAAAGTACACATTGGACTTACTACAGGAAACGAGTATGTTGGGATGTAAACCAACTGACACCCCAATGGAACCTGCAAGAAAAGGTGGGACAGAAGAAGAAAGTCCTCCAACTAACAGAGATAGGTACCAAAGACTAGTGCGGAAATTAATCTATCTAACTCATACTAGACCAGACATTGAGTTTGCTGTGAGTATGGCAAGTCATTATATGATAAACCCTACTGAAAACCATATGAAGGCTATCAACTGAATCCTACAATACCTAAAAGTGACCCTAGGTAGAGGTCTTCATTTCAAGAAGAATCTGAATAGAGGTATTGAAATCTTCACTGATGCAGATTGGGTAGGGTCTGTGACTGACCGAAAGTCCACAATTGGTTATTGTTCATTTATGTGGGGTAATTTGGTCACGTGGAGAAGTAAAAAGCAGTCCGTGGTAGCACAGAGCAGTGCTGAAGCCGAATTTAAGGTCATGGCCCATGGTATTTGCCAAGGAATTTGGTTGCAAAGGATGCTTAAAACACTTAGAATCCCTACAAACTACACTATAAAAGTCCTATGTGATAACAAAGCTGCCATCAACATTGCCAAGAACCCGGTTCATCACGATAGAACTAAGCATGTGGAGATTGACCGTCATTTCATAAAAGAAAAAAATGATAATGAGGTTATCAGTCTTAAGCACACACCCTCGTGCTTCCAAACAACAAACATTTTAACTAAAGCTCTTCCAAAGCCTACTTATGAGAACCTAAGATCCAATCTAGGCATGATAGACATCTACCATCCAGCTTGAGGGGAAGTGTTGATTGTTGGTTCCTGTTGGTGGTCGGTTCCTGTTTTTTAATGTAGCATTAGGAATACTAGGAGTTAATGTAGCATTGGAAACAATAGGTCCCAGCAAATAGTTAAATTCTTATTTATTGTTCTTGTAAATACAAATTGTATTTATTCCTTCATGTATATAAATATCAGCATGCTGAGTGCAAAAGACTCAAGCAATTCACAAGCACAATATTTTCTACAATTACTTTATTGAGATTCTCCACATTAAGAAGTGCTTTATAATGACTTTTGGAAGTACTGGAAAACAAGTTCTGCTGATATAACCATTCCATTTCTTGCAATTAGAGAGCATCCCCCCTCTCTTTCAAGGTTCCTGAATTTAATATAGTTTATCACTTTCTAAATCATTTTCATCAAGAGGTCAAGCTTCTTTGCTAGTGCTTTACTGAGTTTTTTTTTTTTAAGGTCTTCCTTTTCATTTTCAGGTTCATCATTTGTTGGGTGATGTTGATCCAAAATTTATTGAAAAATTTGTTCCACGAAAGGATTTGCTTGGTTTCAATTGCTTCCTGGTGACACCAAATTTTCATCGTGTGACAGAAGTCATGCATGCATTTTCTAATCGAAACAGGTTGAGTTTTGTAAGTATCTTTCGTTTTCTCTTCTCTTGTATTGGTTAATTTTTATATGCAGTCACATGTAGTCACTTCAATTCAGTCTTTTAATATGCTACTTTATCTGGTTAAATATTTTAGGATAACTGGACCAGGGCTTGCAAGAAATTGGTTGATTTCAGGGGAACAGCTAATGAGTTAAGTTCTCGAATTTTGGATTGCCTGAGAATCTCTAAGGCAAGCTGCTCAGCCGTTTTTTTTCTTTATTTTGCTGACCAATTTGTCCAAAATGGTGCTTGTGCTTATGATTTTACTTTTGAAATGCAGCTAAATCCTGATAAAACACCAAGTAATAGTTTTACTGATATCCAGAAAAGAAAGAATGCAGAAAATGCTTGCAATTCATCTGGTTTGAGATGGATGAAAGATGTGGTTCTTGGGAAAAGCAATGATCACTCATTTCGTACTGTGGTTGTCGGTGATCCAGATCTTGAGCTTAGTGAAATTGGTGTACCTTGTCAACTTGCAGAAAGTTTGCACGTTCCTGAGTATGTGAACAGGCAGAATATGGAAAAGTTGCTTTATTGTTGTGAGCTATGCCTATTAGAGAAGGGACATATAAAGGTTTGCAGAAAGGGTAGTCCAGTCCTACTGCAAAAAAAGGAAGAGCTCCAGATTGGAGACATATTTTATAGGCCTCTTGCTGATGGGGATATAGTGTTGATAAATAGGCCTCCTTCTATACATCAACACTCTCTGATTGCCTTTTCTGCTAGGGTCCTTCCAATATCTTCTATTGTATCTATTAACCCACTCTGTTGTTCACCACTGCGTGGGGACTTTGATGGTGATTGCCTTCATGGGTATATTCCACAATCAGTTGGTGCAAGAGTGGAGCTTAATGAGCTGGTTGCTTTGGATAAGCAATTGATTAATGGGCAAAGTGGAAGAAATCTGCTTTCACTTTCTCAGGATAGTTTAACTGCTGCTTATTTGTTGATGGAAGATGGAGTTCTCTTGAATGCTTACCAAATGCAGCAGCTTCAAATGTTTTGCCCTCATAATTTGACATTGCCTGCAATTGTAAAAGCTCCTTCAAGTAATACCTCATTTTGGAGTGGCAAGCAATTACTCAGCATGCTCTTGCCTTCTAATTTTGACTATTCTTTTCCTTCAAATGGTGTTTTTGTTAGTGACGGGGAGCTTATATCTTCTTCTGAGGCTTCTGGTTGGTTGCGTGACTCTGACTGTAATATTGTCCAGAGTCTTGTACAACATTTTCAGGGAAAAACTCTAAACTTCTTGTTTGCTGCACGGAAAGCTCTTTGTGAGTGGTTATCTATGATAGGTTTTAGCGTTTCACTCTCAGATTTGTACCTGTCTTCTGATTCTTACGCGCGAAAAAATATGATGGAAGAAATCTCCTATGCCTTGAAAGAAGCAGAACAAGCATGCAATTTCAAACAGTTATTAGTGGATTATTATTGGGATTTTCAGTCAGGAAGTTGTCAAGAGTATCAAAATGATATGGCTGTTGAAGCGGAGCGTCTAAATTATGAAAGGCAAATATCGACTGCTCTTAGTCAAGCTTCAGTTGATGCTTTTAGGCAAGTTTTTCGGGATATTCAAAGTTTAGCCTACAAATATACATGTAAGGACAATGCTTTGCTCTCTATGTTTAAGGCTGGGAGCAAGGGTAATTTACTGAAATTAGTGCAACATGCCATGTGTCTTGGCCTGCAACATTCTTTGGTTCGCATGTCATACAAAATTCCTCATCAACTCTCATGTGCTGCCTGGAATAGTGAAAAGCGTGATTTAAACCAGATGTTATCTGGTACTCCTGAATCTGTTCAGTCTTACATTCCATATGCTATGGTTGAAAGCTCTGTTCTGACTGGGTTGAATCCACTTGAATGTTTTGTTCATTCAGTGACAAATCATGATAGTTCTTTCAGTGACAATGCAGATCTTCCTGGAACTTTGACACGAAGACTTATGTTCTTCATGCGTGATTTGTACAATGCATATGATGGAACAGTGAGAAATTTATATGGTAATCAACTTATTCAGTTCTCTTATGATACCGATGAGAACTCATCTTCTGATAGCTGTTTCCAAGAATACACTATAGGTGGTGAACCAGTTGGAGCACTTTCTGCTTGTGCAATTTCTGAAGCTGCCTACACTGCTTTGGATCAACCTATTAGTCTACTTGAGAAATCACCATTGTTAAATTTAAAAAATGTTCTTGAGTGTGGTTCAAGGAAGAAAAGTGGTGACCAGACTATGTCTTTATTTTTGTCCGAGAAGCTTGGTAAACAGAGAAATAGGTTTGAATACACAGCCTTAGAAGTTAAGAATTATTTGGAGAGGATGATGTTCTCAGATATTGTTTCTACTGTTATGATAATATTTACCCCACAGCCTTCTAGCCAAGCACAATACAGTCCTTGGATTTGCCAATTTTATTTGCACAAGGAAACTGTAATGAGAAGAAAATTAAAATTGCATTCTATCATTAACTCGCTTTACCAGAGATGTGACTCCCTGAGAAAAGAACAAAAAGTCAGTTTTCCCAGCTTGAAAATATCAAGCAAGTAAGTTTCTTCTGTTGCAGTACATCAGACAATAGTTGTTACTTCTGGAAATATTCACTATTCATGAAGGTTTTTTTTTTTCCCATTTACTAATGTAAAGGATATTGATGCTTAACATCATTCTGATCAATGTTTTAAAAGCTGGACCGGATTGGCTGGTTCAACTAGTCAGATGGTGAATTACTGATGTCTCCGGTCCAATTTCCCCTTATTATTGTCGACAGGAACATTGAAAGGCATTAAACATGTAAACCATGTTTAATGCCTTGTTAATGAGCTGAGAATCAATAGTATTAAACCAGTGGTCAACCGTGTTTAATACTGTATAATGTTGTAAATAGAGTTTATGATGTAAATATTTAGTTTCCTATTTAGTTTAGTTTGTTATGGTAGTTTTCTATTTGTTTCCTTAATTGTAGTTGTTTGTCTCCTACACCCCTTCTATAAGAGGAGACTCTTGTATCATCTGAAATATATCAATAAAAATACAGTTTCAAGTTGGTATTAGAGCAGTGTTCCCTAGCACTGCTGCCTCTGTTTTTTGTGCCATGGCTGACAGTTCCTCAGCCACTCAGCACGTCTTGAGTGGTGACCGAAGCACCATCACACCCTCGGCAGTCCATCCAAAACCGGAGCATAAAATGCTGTTCGGAGATTCCCACTCCGTCCAGATCACCACCCTCCGCGTCAATGGAGCAAATTATCTCTAGTGGTCCCAGTCTGTCCAGACGTACATCTGTGGCAGAGGTAAGCTTGGATATCTTACCGGTGAACAACTCCAGCCCGACGTCACAGACCTGCAATATGCAGTGTGGGATGCTGAAAATTCCATGGTGATGACGTGGCTGGTGAACTCCATGGAAGAAGATATCAGCTGCCATTATATGTGCTATCCCACAGCCAAGGACTTATGGGATAGTATCACCGAGATGTACTCTGATTTGGGGAATAAGTCCCAAATCTATGAACTCACCTTACAAGCTAGAGAGATTCAGCAAGGAGGGGATAGTGTGACGAAATACTTCCATTCTCTAAAACGGGTATGGCAAGACCTCGACCTCTTCAACACGTACATATGGAAGTTTACAGAGGATGCCAAACACCATCAAAAGATAGTGGAAGAAGGCAGAATATTTTAGTTTCTCGCCGGTCTCACTGAAGAACTTGATGAAGTCCGTGGCAGAATTATTGGAAGGTCAAATCTGCCTTCACTTGGTGAGGTCTTGCAGAGGTTCGCCGAGAGGAAACCCGAAGGAGTGTCATGATGGGAAAACACAAGGTAGATTCAGCTCCTATTGAGACCAGTGCCTTTGTTGCAGAAGCTACTGCCCTTAAAAGCTCCATAAACCAGAGGAGTTCTTCAAATTTGTGGTGTGATCACTGTAATAAATCTTGTCATACCCGAGAAACATGTTGGAAAATCCATGGGAGACCAGCACACATGAAGGGCAGCAAACCTGGTACTAGGCCTCCCCGAGCACCTCCCACAGCCCATGAAGTCGAGAAGGCTTCTCTCAGCAAGGATCAACTTGAACAACTTCTAAGGTTGCTAAAAACTAGTTCCTTGTCTAGTACTCCTAGTGGTTCTCTGGCACAAACAGGTAATTTTAGTATTCCTAGTTTTCTTACTTGCACCTCAGAGTCATATGTACCATGGATCATTGATTTAGGTGCATCAGATCATATGACCAGCCTTTCATCTTTATTTAAGACCTATTTTCCTTGTTCTGGAAGTGACAAACTTAGAATTGCAGATGGTAGTTTTTCACCGATTGCAGGTAAAGGTAGTATTACCCTATCAAAATTTATTGACCTAAAAAATGTCTTACATGTTCCCAAGCTATCTTGCAATCTTCTATATGTAAGTAAAATCTACCAAGATTCTAATTGTCTTGTCAACTTCTTAGACTCTTATTGTGTGTTTCAGGACCGGACTTCGGGGAGGACAATTGGCAGTGCTAAGATGATAGATGGACTCTACTACTTTGAGGATGACTCTGAGAATAAAATAGCTCAAGGCCTTAGTGGTATAAGTTCTCAATATGTATGGGCCCAAATAATGCTCTGGCATAATAGACTAGGACATCCTAGTTTCTAGTACCTTAAACATTTGTTTCCAAATTTATTTAAGAATGTTGATTGTTCCTCTTTTGAATGTGAAAGTTGTGTTCTTGCAAAAAGTCATTGTATCTCTTATCTCTCACAACCTTATCATGCATCCAAACCCTTTCATCTAATTCATAGTGATGTATGGGGTCCTTCGAAAATCACAACACAGTTTGGTAAACGGTGGTTTGTAAGTTTTATTGATGATCACATACAGCTGTGTTGAATTTATCTCATGCATGAAAAATCTGAAGTTCCCAATATTTTGAAAAAAAAATCAGCAATGGTTGAAACCCAATTTGACACAAAGATAAATATTTTCAGAACTGATAATGGAACTGAGTATTTTAATAAAACCCTGACTGATTTTTTCCTCACCAAAGGCATTCAACATCAATCTACTTGTCCCCACACTCCTCAACAAAATGGCATTGCTGAAAGGAAAAATAAACATCTTCTTGAAGTAGCCCGCGCCATTATGTTTGAAGGAAATGTCCCCAAGTACTTGTGGGGGGTGCTGTCCTAACAGCAGCATATCTCATAAATAGGATGCCCACATGTGTGTTAAATTATCACACTCCTTTGGACAGCTTTAAGATGATATTTCCAGCATGCAGATTACATGCTGACCTGCCTTTAAAAGTTTTTGGCTATACTACTTTTGTGCATATACCCTCCATATCATGGTCTAAACTTGACCCTAGGGCTGAAAAATGCATTTTCATTAGATATGCCTCAAACCAAAGAGGGTACAAAGTTTTTAATCCTAGTACAAAAAAACTAACTGTTAGCATGGATGTTACCTTCTTGGAACATCAACCTTTTTTTCAAAAAAATTCACTTCAGGGGGAGAGCAACAGTGAAGGTATTTTTTTGCATGACAATGTTTTTTTGCATGAACCTCTACCCAAACCCATTTTACACACTAAAGAGGAGGAACCAGAATTTGAAAATAATAAAGAAGGACAAGTGTCAGAATTAGGTGGTGCCCAAACAGAAAAGGAAATACCACAATTCAACAAAGAGCTGTGTGTTTATACTCAGAAACATCTAAAACAGAGCAGAGTCCAATCCATCATTCCTACACAGGACCAACTGGATCTCACAGAAAATGGTCCAACAGATGAATCACATGATATTCCAGGTAACACTAAACTTCCTGTCTTAAATTCTGATCTACCTATAGCCCTTAGGAAAAGTACTAGAACCTGTACAAAGAAAAAACCCAAAAACAGTACAAGTCATCCTATTTCCAAATATGTCTCCTATAAAAACCTTTCCCTAAACCATCGAGCCTTCACCTCTAAAATTACAAATCTGTTTGTGCCAAGAAACATTGAGGAAGCACTGGATGATTCAAACTAGAAATTAGCAGTCTTAGAAGAGATGAATGCTCTTAAGAAAAATGAGAATTAGGAAATTGTTGACTTGCCACATAATAAAAGAAGAGTAGGATGTAAGTGGGTCTTCACTATTAAATGCAAGGCAGATGGGAGTGTAGAAAGGTATAAAGCTAGGTTGGTAGCAAAGGGATTCACTCAAACCTATGGGGTAGACTACCAGGAGACTTTTGCTCCAGTAGCTAAACTTAACTCCATTTGGATCCTACTATCTCTTGCTGTCAATTCTAATTGGCCCCTACACCAATTGGATGTAAAAAATGTCTTTCTAAATGGAGATTTAGAGGAAGAAGTGTTTATGAGTCTTCCTCCAAGCTTTGAAGACAATCTTGGCAGAAATAAGGTGTGCAGACTAAAGAAATACTTGTATGGTTTGAAACAATCCCCAAGAGCGTGGTTTGGGCATTTTGAAACAGTTGTGAAACACCTTGGTTATATTCAAAGTCAAGCTGACCACACATTATTTTATAAACATTCAGTAGATGGCAAAATTGTAATTCTGATTGTGTATGTAGATGATATTATTTTGATAGGTGATGATAGTGTTGAGCTCAAAAACTTAAAGGAGAGACTTGCTAAAGTGTTCGAAATCAAGGAGCTGGGTTCTTTGAAATACTTTCTTAGAATTGAGTTTGCCAGGTCTAAAGAAGGTATATTTGTTAATCAGAGGAAGTATACCCTGGATCTTTTAAAAGAAATAGGATTGTTGGGATGTAAAGCTGCTGAGACACCCATTGAGCCTAACATAAAACTGCAACCAACCAAATCCGAAGATGTGGTAGATAAAGGAAGGTATCAACGACTGGTTAGGAGGTTAATTTATCTATTCCATACCCGTCCAGACATAGCATTTGTTGTGAGCATGGTAAGTCAGTTTATGCACTCACCAGGACCTGAACATTTTGAGGCAGTAAATAGGATCCTAAAGTATTTGAAGGGATCACCTGGAAAAGGACTTCTCTTTAAAAAATATGGACACCTACAAATAGAAGCCTACACTGATGCAGATTGGGCTAGGAGTGTAACGGACCGAAGATCAACTTGAGGCTACTGCACCTTCGTTGGAGGAAATCTGGTTAGTTGGAGAAGCAAGAAGCAAAATGTCGTAGCAAGAAGTAGTGCAGAAGCTGAGTTTAGAGCTATGGCTCATGGAATATGTGAAGCATTGTGGGTTAAACAAATTCTACAGGAATTAAGAACCTATAATTCTCCACCAATAAAATTGTATTGTGACAACAAGTCAGCAATCTCCATTGCTCACAATCCAGTCTTGCATGACAGAACAAAACATGTGGAAGTTGATAAACACTTCATCAGGGAGAAGATAGAAAGTGGACAGATCAACATCTCTTATGTCCCCATAGCAAAACAATCCACAGACATTCTAACTAAGGGACTACCTAAGAAGTTATTTGAGAGTATAACAAGCAAGCTGTCTATGGAAGACATTTTCAAGCCATCAAGCCAACTTGAGGGGAAGTGTTGACAGGAACATTGAAAGGCATTAAACACGGCATTAAACCGTGTTTAATGCCTTGTTAATGAGCTGAGAATCAATATGTTACCAAGTGGCCTCAATACTCAAGAGGGGGGTGAATTGAGTATGTAAAATATTTTCGTAAATCTTTTGCAAAACGTTTGATTAACAATTTTCGTTGAAGCTATTGGATGATTGAAGTGAATAGATAAACGAGATTGAATACTTCACTCACAAATAAACAAGCCAAGATAGAAAGAATTCAAGCAAAGCAAGATATCAAACCCAACTCAAGCAAATATAATTAAAGCACAAAGTAAAGAGATAGAGTTGAGAAGAACAAACACAAGGATTTATCCTGGTTCAGCCACCCCTTGTGACCTACGTCCAGTCCTCAAGCAAACCACTCGAGATTTTCCACTAAACTTCAAGCTTGAACGGGTGCTTGAAAACTTTTACACAAAAGAGCACTCAACTCCTTGAGATGCCTCACCCTTGAGCTTGAGCCTCAAAACAGGGATACCTCACCCTTTTCACTAGAGGGATACCTCACCCCCTTTACAACCTTTGAAGGATACCTCACCTTCAACAAGGGATGTCTCACCCTTTACAATCTTTGAGAGATACCTCACTCTCTTTTCTCTAGAGGGATACCTCACCCCCTTTACAAAGAATCAAAGTGTTTACAAGATGAAACTCTCACAAGAGTCGATTACACAAATTGAAGCCCTATAATGCTCTTCAAGAATATCTCAAAAATATATACAAAAACAGAGCAAAAGAGATTTAATGATGATTCTCGGATTAAAGTGATTGATAGATGTTTCTCAAGTGTTGGTTAGCCACAAATGATGCCTCAAGATGAGTATTTATAAGTTTTTAGAACAATAGAGCCGTTAGGGGCTTTTGTGGCAACATTAAATGCCAAGAAAATATAGCCATTGTGCATGTCAGAATGCTGGTAATCGATTACAGGGTTCTGGTATTCGATTACATGACAGTTAGAACGTGTTCTTGGCTTTCTGGATTTGTGGTAATTGATTACATGACTTGTGTAATCGATTACACGCTCTCTGACTTTCTGGTAATCGATTACAATATTGATGTAATCGATTATATGGTCCTTTAAACGTGTTCTTGGCTTTCTGGGAACATGGTAATCGATTACATGGATGGTGTAATCGATTACACGTCCTCTGACTTGCTGGTAATCGATTACCAAGAGTGTGTAATCGATTACTTTCCACTTTGAACACATTTTTCAAGCCAAAAAGAGGATCCATGCCATTTCTAACTTTAAGAAACTTGGATTGATTAATATTGGTATATGTTTAGCATGATCCAAGATTGAAATCAACATTTCTTTAAAATATGAACTTTGAAAAACAAGTTGATTTATGAGATCTTTGAAAAACCATTTGAATATAATTGAGATACCTTGAGAGCATTTCACATTGATGTTCTAAGACCTATATCTAATATACCTCCTTTGATCTTGGTCTTCTTCTTTTGGACTTGAACTTTTTTTTTTATCTTGGTCTTCATCTTGACTTTGTTATCATCAAAAACTTATTTGATATGCTTCATGACATAAGCATTCACACAATAGTATTAAACCGGTGGTCAACTGTGTTTAATACTGTATTAATGCTGTAAATAGAGTTTATGATGTAAATATTTAGTTTCCTATTTAGTTTAGTTTGTTATGGTAGTTTTCTATTTGTTTCCTTAATTGTAGCTGTTTGTCTCCTATACCCCTTCTATAAGAGGAGACTCTGTATCATCTGAAATATATTAATAAAAATACAGTTTCAAGTATTATGTTATCTGGTTTAGCCATGGTTCGAACCATGACCCGGAGGTCTCACTAATTCAATCTCCGGTTCGGTTTTTAAAACATTGATTTTGATACCTACTGGGGACTCTGTCCACAAATTCACACAACACAGGAGAGAAACACCTAGTTGAGAATGCTACGATTTTTTCAGTCTGATTCTTTGATCTTTCTCAATTTGATTTCTAAATTTAGACTGGAACCAGAATTTCTATATTCACTGTGATTGCCTGTACAGATCCAAATAGGCAATAATTTACATCTAGGCATGTTGTTCCGGTAAATTTATTATGTTATGATCTCAGAACCTTTTTGTTGCTCTATACCTGCTTGAAAATTAAGTTAAAATCCTATGTTTGGTGTTTTACTTGTTTCCTCACTGTCAACAATTGTATTTATTTCCCCAGATATTTTTCATGCAAGCTCTGATACTTTCAATAATTTTTGTAATGCCCCTAAAAAGAACTAAAATCTTCTGAGACAAGTTGATACATAACTTAAGAGAACTTTTCAAATAATTGAAAGACAGAGAAGAGAGATTGAAAACTAGAAGTGAAGGAAGACAAATAGGAGATAGTCTAAAAATGATATAGTATCATGCAAGTATGTATTGAATATTTCAATTATAACAAGACCTTTACAGAGATATTTGAAAATGCCCTTTGTCAGAAAGTTATCAATCACATTGCAACTCAACTTTTTGTTCTCATCTTTATTCTGTAGACCAGATGTTTGTGTACAGCCTATTGCTACTTCATATAGACATTTTTTACTAGTAAGATGATTAGAAGTTTCAATGTTAATCAAGAATAAATATCAAGAATGATCAAAATATGCTACTATACTGGTGGACAACCAGTTTTGACAATACTTTTTAAGGTTTATAACTCATGAAAAAATGGTTTTTTTAATCTAAAAATAAAAACTAGCGAACTTTCTGAAGGAACCCTTGTATATGCCTTAGAATAGTGACCACAGCTGTTAGTTTTATTGTAACTGATTAAAGTTGCTTCTGCTACAATCTGCATGGGACTACTCATTCTCAAGAATAGGAATGCTATGTTACACCTTTATATAATGAATAATCTTTTATATATATGTGTGTGTGTGTTTCCATGTCTCATTACCTACTGAAGAAAGTAAAGGACACCAGATGGTAATGGTGATAGACCATATAATGTACACAGATTGTATTATCTCTCTAACTTTTTCTGCATTAATTGTTATTCTTGCTTGGAGCTTTACCATCCCTATTGACTTGGATAATGAAATAGCAGGAAGTGTTCTGCAGTTTACATGGCTATGGAAGGTGAATATACTTGTATAGAAAAAGAAAAGGAGGGCGAGGATTGCATCACTGTCGCAATTGTTGAAAACTCTAAGAATTCTATACAACCGGATGCTGTTCGGGACTTGTTGATACCTTTCTTTCTAGAAACAACTATAAAAGGTTGGTATCTAAATATCCATTTGAATCATCGCTGTTTATGTCTCTAGAGATGTCATTTTGTATTTTCTTATGGTGAGTCATACATTAGCCTTTTAGACATTGCCTTGATAAGCAGAAATATGGCTGGGAAATTCCATCAACCGTTATTGAAGTTCAAAGAATATTTTTGGTGTATATGTGACAGGTGAAGTTTGCCTTATAATTGTATCACCTTTTATGACTTCATGTTTGCTATAAAAAAATTTACACTTGATTTGACTCTTATGACCGTCATATGGAGTTAAAAGGTAATTTTTCCACTATTAATTTCCTTAAAGGCTGTGCCTTCGGAATGTCGAGTTATATTCTCAACACTCTATATGTATATGATGTTGGGTCCAGCCCATTTGGCCAAGAATTATGTGGCCATAAATGCTTGATGGTGTGGCAAAATATTAGCCAAGTGTTCAATACTTGGCTATGGTTCTTTGGTGATTTCTAGCCATAGAAATTGAATGGCTATAATTCATTCTTGAAGCTTTATATAATGGAGGCTTGAATGAAGGTTAAATCATCCAATGTTTAGACATCCAAGAAGCAATTCAAGAAGATAGAGAGTGAAGAGGCAAGTTGTTTGAGTGCAGAGTGTTTTCTCTGAGTGAGAAATAGAGAGTTTGAGTAATTCCTATTTGTTTGTGAGTGTGGGTATACACTGGGAAATATTGGGTTTCATCTCTAAGAGTCTCATTGAGTGCCACTATAATTTTTGTATCACTTGAAAGAGAGTAGAGTGTGTGTGAGGATACTTGTAATTATTCTTATTATAGTGGAATATTTCTCGGAACTTGTCCCGTGGTTTTTCCCTCAAACATTGGAGGGTTTTCCACGTTAAAATTGGTGTCTCTTGTATTTATTCTTTCCGCTTGTAATTTCATAGTACGTATTTATTACGTGGTGGGAAAAGGTGATCCTGAGAAGCATCCGCTGCATATCAAATCTCTGATCAATTTTCCCAACAAGTGGTATCAAGAGCTGTTGGTTACGACACGTGTCAGATTCTTCAGGAACTTCTTAGTATGCTTCTGTGGTTGCAACATTGATTGATCTTCCACATCAGAAAAGAATTGTTCTTGGTTTATTTGGCGTGAAGCACTCTACTTATACACCTGATTGTACTGTGTCAGAATTGTCATAGCGTGGAAGTGCATGTCTAGGAAAAGTTCTAACTAAGGAAAGATTTGGTATTTAAGTGTGTCCTTTTGTGACTCACCTCTCTTTCCTGGGAACTTACCTGGTGTACTGTTCACATACTGGCATTGTTCTGATATACAGTTATAATTCTTGGTGAATAAGTGAAAGTTTGATGGAAATCAGTACAGGCAGAATGATTAGTCTGAACGGGACCAACTATCACATATGGAAGGGAAAAATGAAAGATCTTCTTTATGTGAAGAGTTGGCATCTACCGGTGTTTGCTACACTAAAGCCGGAATCAAAAACCGACGAAGAATGGGAATTTGAGCATGCCCAAGTATGTGGTTTTATTCGGCAATGGGTGGATGACAATGTGCTCAATCATATTTGTGATGAGACGCACGCAAGATCGTTGTGGGAGAAACTTGAATCTCTATATGCTAGGAAGACCGGCAACAACAAACTCTTCTTGATCAAGAAGATGATGAATTTACAATACAAAGAGGATAGGACTATCTCTGATCACTTAAGTGATTTTCAAGGAGTTTTACAAAGAATCGTCCCTCTATGGGTGTAAAGTTTGATGATGAGATTCAAGCACTTTGGCTACTTGGAACTCTACCAGACTCTTGGGAGACATTCAGAATGTCCCTTTGCAACTCCGCTCCTAATGGTGTGGTGACAATGGAACTTGTCAAAGGAGCTGTTTTGAATGAAGAGATGAGGAGAAGATCTCAAGCCTCGTCTTCACAATCAAGTTCTTGTTGCGAGAAGATAGGGGAGAAGTAAAAATAAAGGTTCGAGAGGTAGAAGTAAAAGCCGAAGCAAGTCAAAGTCCAATTACAAAGACGTGGAGTGTCACTATTGTGGCAAGTTGGGACACATTCAAAAGAAGTGCTTCCTCTTTAAGAAAGATAAAAAAAGGGCAAAGTTAAAGACAATCGAAAGACAATGATCACAATGATACAGTTGCTGCAGTCGACCTTGTCATTGTTTGTGATGAGGAGGTAATTAATTTTGCCTGTCAAGAGACAAGTTGGGTCATTGACAGTGGAGCTTCCTTACATGTTACATCAAGGAAGGAATTATTCTCATCTTATACACCCGGAAATTTTGGGGTGTTGAAGATGGGTAATGATGGTTTTTCAAAGGTTGCTGGCATGGGAGACATCCACTTGGAAACTAATACTGGAACACAACTGTTTCTTAAGGATGTTAGGCATGTGCCTGATATCCGCTTTAATTTGATCTCGGTGAAGAAGCTTGACGATGAGGGCTATTGTAACACCTTTGGTAATGGACAGTGGAAGCTTACTAAAGGTTCATTGATTGGGCCGAGGAGAGAAGAATCTTAGCTTGTATTTGACACAAGCTAAGATTGTTGGTGACTCCGTCAATGTGGTGGATGATGAAAAGATAACCGAGTTGTGGCACAAGAGACTTAGCCACATAAGTGAGAAGGGACTAAACTGCTTGGCCAAGAAGAAACTATTGTCAGATATAAAGAACGCAAGTTTGAAGAAATGTGCGCATTGTATGGCTGGAAAGCAGAACAGAGTTGTCTTCAAAAGTCACTCTCCTTCAAGGAAGTCAGATTTGCTAGAGCTAGTGCATTTTGATGTTTGTGGTCCCTTGAAGGTAAAGTCTTTTAGTGGTGGACTTTACTTTGTGACGTTTATTGATGATCATTCAAGGAAATTTTGGGTTTATGTTCTAAAAACCAAAGATCAGGTGCTTGATGTTTTCAAGCGCCCATGTATCACTTGAAAGGGAAACTGGTAAGAAGTTGAAGTGTATTCGCACTGATAATGATGGTGAATACAGTGGTCCTTTTGATGAGTACTGCAGAATGATGGGTATTAGACATCAGAAGACACCTCCAAAGACTCCACAATTAAATGGTCTGGCTGAAAGGATGAATCGAACTTTAATTGAGAGAGTCAGATGTTTGCTTTCAGAAGCAAAATTACCAAAATCTTTTTGGGGGGAGGCATTGCTCACATCAGTACATGTTATCAATCTGTCTCCAAAAGTGGCTCTGAATGGTGATGTCCCCGACGAGTTTGGTATGGCAAAGAAGTTTCTTATGATCACTTACGAGTTTTTGGATGTAAGGCTTTTGTTCACATTCCAAAAGACGAGAGATCAAAGCTTGATGCTAAGACACGACAGTGCATCTTTATCGGTTATGGTCTTGATGAATTTGGCTACAGGTTGTATGATCCGATTGAGAAGAAACTCATTCGGAGCCGCGATGTAGTATTCATTGAAGATCAAACCATTAACAACATTGAAAAAGCTAAGAATGAAGTGTCTAATAGCAGTGAAGGCTTGGTTGATCTAGATTCAGTTCCTATGCTGAATTTGCCTGATCCAGTTGATAATGGTACTCAAGGTGATGAACAAACTGCTAACCAACCAAGGGCAGTTGATGCTTCTACGATGATGTTGGAGAAGATGATGAGGTTATTGAGCAGGGGGAGCAGCCCCTTTCACCTCCGCCCGTAAGATCGAGAGAGAACGACGACCTTCTACCAGGTACTCCAGTTCAGAGTATATCCTTCTCACGATGAAGGGGAGCCAGAAAATTTTGATGAAGTTCAAACTCATAAGGATAAAGCCCAGTGGATAAGAGCCATGCAGGATGAGATCAATTCCTTGCAGAAAAATGACACTTATGAGCTTGTGGAACTTCCCGAAAGTAAGAAGGCTTTGAAAAACAAATGGGTGTTCAAGCTTAAGAGAGATTGTAACAAGCTAGTAAAATATAAAGCTCGCTTAGTTGTGAAAGGCTTTGGACAAAAGCGAGGGATTGATTTTGACGAGATTTTCTCCCCGGTTGTCAAAATCACTCAATCGAACCATACTTGGGTTTAACAACTAGCTTGGATCTAGAGCTTGAGCAACTTGATGTGAAGACTGCATTTCTCCATGGTGATTTGGAGGAAGAAATCTACATGGTTCAACCAGAAGGGTTTGAGAAGAATGGGAAGGAACATATGGTTTGCAAATTGAAGAAGAGCTTATATGGGCTGAAGCAAGCTCCGAGACAGTGGTATAAAAAGTTTGACACTTTCATGATAAGTCACGAATATACCAGAACTAATGCAGATCATTGTGTGTATTTCAAAACTTTCCCAGATGGCAGATTCATTATTCTTCTGCTATACGTAGATGATATGTTGATAGTGGGGCAAGACAGGGTGATGATTGGCAATTTGAAAAAGGAGTTGTCAAAAGCATTTGATATGAAAGATCTAGGACCTACAAGGCAAATTCTGGGAATGCAGATTTTGCGAGACCGAAAAGTAAAGAAGCTTTGGTTATCACAAGAAAAATATGTGGAGCGAGTCTTAGAAAGATTCAACATGCAGAGTGCTAAACCAGTTAGTACACCGTTGGCTAGTCACTTTAAACTCAGAAGGAGTTGTCCCACAAGTCAAAAAGAAAAAGAAGACATGGCTAGAATTCCTTACTCATCTGCAGTCGGAAGTCTAATGTACGCCATGGTTTGTACACGTCTAGATATCGCTTATGCTGTAGGAGTTGTCAGCAGGTTTCTTTCCAACCCAGGTAAAGACCATTGGGAAGCTGTGAAGTGGATCTTGAGATATCTCAGAGGCAGTACAAAAATGTGTCTGTGCTTTGATGAGTCTAAACCAATTTTGAAGGGATACACTGATGCAGATATGGCAGGTGATCTTGACAGTAGAAAATCCACTTCAGGATTTTTATTCACTTTTGCAGGGGGAGCTGTATCATGGCAGTCTAAATTGCAGAAGTGTGTTGCTTTATCTACAACTGAAGCAGAGTATATTGCTCTAACCGAAGCAGGTAAAGAAATGCTTTGGTTAACTAGATTCCTTCAACAATTTGGAGTGAGACAAGAAGTATAGTGATTTACTGTGACAGTCAGAGTGCTCTAGATTTGAGCAAAAATACTATGTATCACTCACGCACGAAGCACATTGATGTGAGATATCATTGGTTGCGATTGGCAGTTGGAGAAAAGCAATTTCGATTAGAGAAGATCCACACTGATAAAAATCTTGCTGATATGATGACAAAAGTTGTAGCTCGGGAGAAGCTTCAACTATGTGCCGGGATGGCCGGCATGCACTCCATTTGATCATTCTCTTTCCCCTTGGGCTGGAGGGGGAGAATTGTTGGGTCCAGCCCATTTGGCCAAGAATTATGTGGCCATAAATGCTTGATGGTGTGGCAAAATATTAGCCAAGTGTTCAATACTTGGCTATGGTTCTTTGGTGATTTCTAGCCATAGAAATTGAATGGCTATAATTCATTCTTGAAGCCTATATAATGGAGGCTTGAATGAAGGTTAAATCATCCAATGTTTAGACATCCAAGAAGCAATTCAAGAAGATAGAGAGTGAAGAGGCAAGTTGTTTGAGTGCAGAGTGTTTTCTCTGAGTGAGAAATAGAGAGTTTGAGTAATTCCTATTTGTTTGTGAGTGTGGGTATACACTGGGAAATATTGGGTTTCATCTCTAAGAGTCTCATTGAGTGCCACTATAATTTTTGTATCACTTAAAAGAGAGTAGAGTGTGTGTGAGGATACTTGTAATTATTCTTATTATAGTGAAATATTTCTCGGAACTTGTCCCGTGGTTTTTCCCTCAAACATTGGAGGGTTTTCCACGTTAAAATTGGTGTCTCTTGTATTTATTCTTTCCGCTTGTAATTTCATAGTACGTATTTATTACGTGGTGGGAAAAGGTGATCCTGAGAAGCATCCGCTGCATATCAAATCTCTGATCAATTTTCCCAACATATGAGACCTTGTGTAACTGTTGGTTGAACAGTATGAGATTATTGTCTGACAACTAATTCCATTTGCCGTTGGAATCTGTATTTGCTTTTAAAAGACTACTAAATTAGATGTTTGTTTTTGTTTTGACGTAGAACTTTTGAATTTCTAACATTTATTTAAATTTTCAATATTTCAAAGGCCATATAAAGCTGAAGTGGAAAGCTTATCAGAAACTAAATGACTTTTTAAAGCAGAAACTTTGAATTATTGGTTCATTTTGCAATTGCCTTGATTTTGATTTCTTTTTCTTTCAAGCTTTACTCCTTTTCTCCAACTTGTCTGAGTTTTTATTTAAGTATATATGAAGTTAGACTAAGCTCTAGCATTGGGGAACTAGTATAAGTTTCTTTAAGTACTCTTTGCAAATTGAAAAAGAATGAATGTTATATCACTTTAATATCCAAAAAAATATTTAGGGAATATTTTTGCTGTCAATATTTGCTCTATAGAAAAAAGACAGAGATATACTGTTAGCTAAACTGATGAAATGCTCAATGAAGCATATATTTGTCCGTACTTTGGTTTTTTAGTGTTTTCTGTTTTGATCAAATCATATAAAATTTGAAAAGGAGGCCTCAATTCAACCATAATTTTTTGTCACTAGTTTACTGCATCTGGGTTACAACATGCATGGATATGTATTGCTCGTTCCAGTAAAATACACTCATTTACAGTTATCATCATGAATTCCTGGAATGTTCTTTAGGATTTATGGAGATCACGAAGGTTGATATTATGTGGAATAATCAGTCAAAAGTATCAAAATCTAATAATGGTTCTTCTGGTGAACTGTACTTGAGGGTTACTATGTCCGGTGACTCTGGCGGTGGAAGATTTTGGGGTGTACTCATAAATCATTGTCTGCAGATAATGCATATGATTGACTCATCCTGATAGTCTATAATTGCCAATAGTCTATAATCTAGTGGGCAGTTTGTGGGATTGAATGCTAAAGGCATGACACGGCAAAGACAACATGCATCTGTTTCATCACCCTTCGCGCAAGCATGCTTTTCTGTCAGTTTTTTTTTTTTTTTTCACATTTATGATTCCTGTCAAATGCTTATGATTTATCACATAACGAGATTATGATAGCCATATAATTCATGTTCAAATTATGAAATATTATTGCAGAATCCTGGTAGTTGCTTTATAAAAGCTGCTAAGTCTGGAGTCGTGGATGATCTCCAGGGGAGCCTAGATGCATTGGCTTGGGGAAATGTTCCTTCCATGGGTACAAGTGGACAGTTTGCTATAATATTTTTGAAGAAGGTGAAGTTAATAGTTTTCTTATCTATTAAATTTCTAGTTCAAATCAGAATTTAATGGATCATGAATATGATTCCATTTTCAAAGAACCCAGGAATGTGCAAGGCAGTTGTGGATATTTTCTCTGGGTTCTGGGGAAGGAAATGCTTATAAGAGATCTTGTAACTCGCAAGTTATATGTGTAATGTGTTTTCATTCAATAGTCTAACATTTGTTTTATTAAATTTATCAGGGACAAGAGCTTGCTAAGTCTGTAGATGTGTATAACCTGCTAGAAGCCAGTTCTGACAAGCTGAATGAAAATATTGATGCCCCTGCTGCTCAAAGCTATTTATCGTTCAAATGTGGTTCTGAGTTTAGGCATAAAAATGGTGGTTATGGCTTGAATTGGTGCAAAAATTTCGAAAGCCTGATAAGGAATTCCATCACTGTAAATGATATTCGGAAGCTGACTTTTGCATCAAAGTGCATATTGAAAAAGTACGATAATCCACATATACCTTTCTTGTGCTCTTATATGTTTTGTTGTGCATTTAATGGCTGCAAATAATGTCTCAGTTCTAAAGCATTGTATATTCTATGTACTGACATTTACAATACTATATAGTGTGCATTATAATAAATTGAACAATTACCAGATTGTATGTATTATTATTTCTGCCATGCATGATAGTTTCTTGCAGTTAAGTGCTTCCACCCAAGTATTTTCTGCTGCATAATCATTAAATTATGTTTTCTTCTGGTATTTGCTTTATGAAAATCAGGAAGTAGTTTTTACAATATGTTCATGCTGTGCCTTGCATTGCTTGCCTTCTAGGGTGGTTTTTGAAAGCATGGTACCTGTTTGGATGGAAAGGTTTTATTGAACTCATTTCCTGTGTAGCAGCATCACTGTGTTATGTACTAAGTATGACCACCCACAAGATTTTTTGAGACACTGCTATCAATTTATCTTCGTTCTTTCCAGAGGGAAATAATTTAGTATTGGACTAAATAACTTGAATTATTTAGTGGGGGAGTGCCAAGGAATAGTTTTTTTGGTTGGGAAAGGAAGGACAAACCTTCGAATGGTTATAAATTTGTTTGAACAATTGACTCAAACATATAATTGAACTTGATTAAATGCTTGACAGGAGTTTGAAATTTTTTTTAAATAACATGCATTCATGACAGATAATTGTTATTTTTTTACTTCAGTAGGTAGACCACCAAAGCAGTCTTGTTCTTGTTTAGATTCAAGTAGATCCAGTCTCATTATTCCATTTTAACTCTGATAAATTTAGGTGCAGGCTGTGCCATAAATTTTGTTATTCTTTTGCGCTTCTTATAATTTCCCCTTAAAAAATATCTCTTTTGGGGATGATGTTAACTTTAAAATTGCCTTCATACATCAATTAAATTTTACTTGAATTTATTCTCATGGGGCTCGAGCTATAAAAGATAGATGCCAACTTTCTAACTTTCTAGCATAGTTGTGCTTGTAGGTGCTTGCTACGGTACCCTGCGTAATTGAGGGGGTACCGAACCCTCTCCTACAGTGTGTTTCCAATCTTGCAATAATTCATCAATTTTTATCTTAGTTTGTTTTTCTTCTTGAAACATATGATCAATTCTTAATATGTGATGACTTATTCTTTTTAATTCGTTTTCTTTTTGTTCTTTATTTAATCTTTTTATTTTTATTGTATAGTCAAATCTTTCTCTTACTCCTTTTAACACCCATGTTATATGTTCTAATTCTAATTGTTTATTTCGTTTTAATTTTCTTAATTATTTCAATTCTCTCCATTTTTTCTTTATTCATTTTCTACGTCTTGGCTCTGATACCAATTCGTTTCTGGATTTTAATTCGTTTCTGGATTTCTAGATTCCCAAATTTCTTTTCTTTAAGAATTCTTTATTATTGCTTTATTGCAATTTCTTTTGATTTATCATATTTTTTCTTTTATATATTTTGATAATGTATTTACTTATATTGATAATCATCTTATTTCATTATCTTCTTTTATTTTTTCTGGTTCCGTGAATTTTATTGGTTTAGGTATTTGTTCCTCTTTGTATTCTAAGTATACTGGATTATTTATAAATGTATCAATTTCAGTTATTTAATTTTTCTTGAGATAATAAATTTTTTCAATATCAGTAAATAGGTATGGTATGTCAATTTTATCATTATTTTTAAACGTAATACTATGATGTGAGTTTGTTAATGCATAGTTTACGCAATAAGTAACTGAAAATATTTTGTTTCCTGTTCTCATTAAATTTTTTCTTAAAAAAATTATGTTCTAGGGTAAGTGTTTGATTTATTCATTGAGTATTTAATGGTATTCCAATGTTTGGTCTAACTTCAAATTTTAATTTTTCATATGCTAGATTTCTTTTTATTACTCCTAATATTTTATCTTTTAGGTCAGTAATTCTATCATCTTTTAAAATTAGTTCTATAGGTGAATTTATTTCTTCCTGAAATGTTGATTTAATTAGTACTTGTACAGCTCCAATATGTATATATCCTATTTTTCTTCGATCTTCATTTCTTTTTATATTATTTTTTAAATATATCATTTTCTTTTTATTAAGTAGCTGTATACTAGTATTTCCTTGAGTCTCTGTTATGTCTATTGGCATTTCGTTACTTAATTTTTCATAATAAATAAATATTTCTTTTCCTTGCATATTAGCATTTTTAGATAGATCTAGTTCTTCTTTCTGTATTTTCTTAAACAAGGATTTATTAATTAAAATGCTTCCTGAATAATTTCCATCTTCCTCAGTAATTTGTACATGTTCTATATCTTCAGTCTTTTCTATTTCCATCTTAAGGTGTAATTTTTAAATATTTTTTAAAGTCATGTATACTAAGTTTAATTTGAGGAATTCTTATTTGCATATTATTGGCTGTTATAATTAATTCTTCAGATCGTAATTCATATGGGTTAACTACTTTGAGAAAATCTATTCCTAGTAGTAATTTAATATTTGTATTTTCTTCAACATATAATTCTATTTGAAGCAAAGTTTCTGTATCAAAAAAAAATTCTATAATTGTTTTTTCATCAAAAATCTTTTCTTTTTGTTTATATAAAATTGTTTTTCTTGGATTGGTTTCTTCTGAATTATTTATTAAATCACTACTTATATAACTAAGGCATGAACCAATATCAATTAGTATTGGTATAATAAATCCATTTACAATTCCTAATACATGATATTGGCAGTAATTATTAGATAAAAGATTAATGATCATACTTGATCTGGGTTTCTTTAGAATCTACTGGCTCCTTCTTTAATCCTTCAAAAGTTCTTCAGTGCCCACTGCTGCTTCCGCGACGGTCGAATAATTTTAATGATGCTAGTTATATAATGAGTAAAGGTTTTTGAATAAGGAAAGTATTTATTGATACGTAATCATAAGTACAAGGTAACTAGATACACTCTCAAGTATCTGACTAATCTCTTCAGAGACTAGCACAACCTCTCAACTGAGATTTCTGAAATTGAATTTCTTCTCTTTCTTTGCCTCAGCATAAGAGGACTTATTTATACACAAGAGTCCGAGTGTCTAATTACAAAATCATCCTTACACTCGTAAATACTTACATCAGAAACTTAATAATTTACATAGTGACGTCAGGGCTTACATCATTCTTCGATTATTGCTTCATCCGACTCATCATCTTTTGGCTTGTCAGTGTCGGCCAATACTTTTTCTGTTTGGCATCTTTCGCATGCATGGTTGCTGCTAACTTTAATCATTGTACAAAGTTGATTGAGGACAGCTGGACGATACTCCATTTGTGGACCTTGGAGTGCGTAGAAAGGCAACTCAAAACTTGTCAGTAGGTTCATGTCTTTTTCCCTGATTACTTTTCCGCTTGTCTTGCTTAAGAGTAAAGTATTAGGCCCTTTGTATAGGGTTTTGATGAATGATTCTTTGCCGATGTTCTGGCATTGTGAGAAAATGCTTGCCAGCTGGTTACTCAGTATCTGAGTAATTTGATCTTCTTCATAGACAACACCTGTCGGTTCGTCTTTTAATGGAAAATTATCATTGCTTATTCCAACAAACACTAGATGCTTAGCAGGCTGCTTAGTGACGAAGTCTGGGTAGGCTGAGTAGAACTTTAGAAAAATACTTTGTTTTTTGGCGATATTCTTTTTGAACAACTGAACTGCTTCCTTAAAATTATGAGGGAAGAAATTAATTTCTTCTGAATTCATACTTAAGTAAAGACAATCAATAAATCCAAATTGGAACATATTGAAAGTAAGTATAGATGGAGCTCCTGGGAGGAGAATTGCTTTGATACCGAAGAGTTTTCGGTCGACCATGTAGAAACAGTTGACCTTTTCTTTGTCATTCCAATTAATCAATCTTTTGAAATTTTCCTAGAAATGTTCTTCTGAGAATTGAACTTGTAATTCGTGATCTTTTCTGGAAGTAATCTGAAAATTATCTAGTGAAGATGGAATTTTTCCAAGTACTTTGAATGGTGACTACATTACTGGGGGATTTTTTGTTGTTTCAGAAAAAGTTCTTGGTCCAAGATAAATTTCTTTTCCTTTTGCCTAATATTCTTTGAGTGCTTTTTCGGCTTCGTCCTTTGATGGATAAGATTTATGTAGAACTCCAGAAATCTTTTGACAATGTGGTGCTGCTTTGTACCAATCGTCATAAATACCTGGGAAAGGACCATTGAATATTATATACCACTTGTCCTTTTTCTTTTCTTCTTATTGGAATTTCTTAAATGCTTCTTCAAAGAATCCTTCTGCTTTAAGTTGTAGTTTTAGGACTTTGATATCTGCTTCAGTAAGTTCTAATTCCTTTAGCTTTTGCTCCTTCAGTGCTTCTTTAAGCTCCAGCTGCTTTTTGAATATGTCTATGTTGCTTTGTTGCTCTATTCTCTTGAAAGTATATCTGCAAGAACATTCTTTTCGCCTTTAATGTGAGAGATTGAATAATTATATTCAGCTAACTTCATTTGCCATCTTATTAGTCGCCCTTGTTTATAAGTGCCTTTGTGATTAATATTTTTAAATCCTGCAATATAAGTAGAGTCAGTTCGAACAATAAATTCTTTGTCTAGTACATAAATTCGATGTTTTTCCAACATACGGATGAATGCCAAAGTTTCTTTTTCATGCGTTGGATAATTAATTTCACTGTCCGAAAAAGTTCCAGACATGTATCTGTATAGTAATTCATTCTTTTGTCAAGGGGGTTTTGCCTTCATAACACCACCCCAACAGTCATTTGATGCGTCGGTTTCAATAATAATTAAATCATCATCAGAAAGATGATATAGTTCAGGAAGATCCTGACATGAGTGCTTTAATTTTGTAATAATTGCTTCATTTTCTTCGATCCAAGACCAAAGAGCATCCTTCTTTAGTTTTTTTTGAAGTATCCTTCTTTCCGCAGCAAGATTCTTTATGAAACCTTCATTAGAAATATATGTTAATAATCCCAAAAATCTTTGTAGTTCTTTTTTATCCTTTAATTTTGTTGGAAAATTCTAAAGTTTTTCTAACACATGTTTTTGCATTATTATTTTTCCTTTTTCAATTTCTAATCCAAGATAATTGATTTTATTTTGAGCTAAAACAATTTTCTTTTTACTTAAAACTACTCCATTTTCTAAACATTTTTTAAGCATTAGTTCAACCTTATAAAAATGATTGTTTAAGTCTTTATTAGAGAATACTAATATATCATCAATGTAGATAAGACAGAAGTCTCTAAATTCTTTTAATATTGAATCCATTCTTCTCTAGAAAATTCCTGGAGACTGCTTCATTCACATAAGAAGTACATTCCATTCATATTGATCTTGAGGACAACTAAATGCTGTTAGAGCTTTAGATTCTTCCGTAAGCCTCATTTGATAAAATTCAGACTTACAATCAAAAGTACTAAACAAATGCATATTTCTTATTCGTTCAATAATTAAATCTTTTCTTGGTAAATAATATGCGTCTCCTTCCATCGCATCATTTATTTGTTTATAATTAATTACCATTCTTCGTTTGCCTCGTTTTATTTCATTATGATTTTCAACATAAAATGTTGGTGCTGAGTGTTTACTTTTTGATGGTCTGATTAATCCTTTTTCTTCCATTTCTTTAATATCTTTTGCAAATTTATCTCTATCTTGTCTTGTATAGATCATAGGTTTACATTTTATTTCTTTCATAGGATCTTTTAGTTTTAATTCTATTAATTCCATATTTTTATTATTAATATTTGGATCTAAGGGATTTTCACTACATGTTTTCTCTAGTAGTTCTTCAATATGAGCTGGAATTGTTCTTCCTGGTTCTAAATTAATTAGTACATAGCGAAGTTTTTGGCATAAAGTATCAACTAGGTCACCACGTTTTAGCTTGCTAAACTCTGATCGTTTTGTAGAGTAGGTACAGGTAGAAAAGTGAATAATAGGAATATTAATAATTTCACGTAATTGTTTTGCTCAAATATAAGGTGTTTTGATAAAGATGTAGTCTAAATATTGGCAAAATGGTACGTATAGTCGTAAGAAATTATTTCCTAAGATCATGTCTAATCCTGTCTCTTGTTGATAAATGGTTGGTACAATAAATATTTTGGTTTAAATAATTAAAGTAATTCTTTTTACTACTAAAAACAAAGAATGTATTGATCTATCTGCAATTTGTATTTTTAATAATTTGTCTAGTTTTTCTCATTTATCGAATAATGTTTTTGTTGCCAGACAAATACTTGCTCCTGTATCAATATAAACTTCAATTTCTTTATTACTTTTTCCAATGTTAATTTTAATATATGTACTATTTGGATTCTGTTTCTTCTGAAGATAATTCATTTTCTGAATATTCATATATACTATTTTCAATATTATTTAGTTTATCTTCTACAGGTTCAAGGTTATATAGCTGGTAGACTTGTTTTATTACTTTTGATTTTTCCTTAAATTCTTTTTCTTTTTTTTGTAGACATTCATTAGCATAATGACCTTCAACATTGCATATCCAGCAAACACATTTCTTTTTTCCTTTTGGACAATATTTTCGTGGAGTATTCTTTTTTCTTCTAAAGTATTTTCTTTTAGTATTTTTATAAGCTCTTTTCTTGGGGTATGTTTTTCTAAGTCTTGGATTTCTTTTATAATATCTTCTTCTTTTTATTTCTCAATTGCATCCATAATTTTCTGGATTTTTAATTTCTGGTATATTACAGCAAATTGCATTTCTTCCCCTATTTAACTGTCTAATTGTTTCTCTTTGAAGACATTGTTCTCTTAATTCATTATAGAGTATTTAGATAATTCCTCCTAGTGTATTAGCAGTTTCTTTTGGTTGTATTTACCAAATAGTTCTTATTTTCGCATTAAGTGGATATGGAAGTTTATCAATAAATATGTCCATATATATTGGTTTAGTTTCTATATTTAATTGATAGTAATATTTTTTATATTTACAAATAATTTTTTTTAACTTTACACATATTACATAATTGCATTTTGTTTAAATGGGCCTTAGCTTTTTCGTGTAAGAATTTATTTACTTCATCTCTATGTTCGAATATATTATATCCTATAAATTCTCGATAGATTAGCCCCATAATTAATCAGACAAATTCTTGATTATTACTAACAGTTCTTGAATAATGATGCCATGTGTTGTCATTAATACTTCTTAGAAATTTTTGTACATTTCCTTTGGTTTTATACACAATTAAATTTTTAACATCTAGTAAATTTAATCCATTAAATTTTTCATTTATTGCAATTAGTAACGTTATTTCATTAGTCCATTGTAACAGAACTTCTTCTTTATTTGATGTACAATCAATATTTAGTCTAGTTCCTATTCTAATTTTTTCATAACGGGGTTTATATTCCTCTGGTACTGAAGTCCATTTTCCATTTTTTCTAGCATATCATTTATTATACATAGTTTCTTATTCATATTTATCCCATGTTTCTTTTGGATATCCTCAATATTCTTCCCATTTTCGTTTTGTATTCGTATTACTTGTTTCTCCTTTTTCCATAAATATTTCATCAAAATCTGATTCATCTTCTGAAGTACTATAATTTAGTATTACTTCTTCATTTTCATTTTTTGTTTCATTTTGTTCAATTTGTTGTATTTGTTTATTTTCTTCTTCAATTATTTTTAATTGTTCTAATAATTGTTGAATCTCTTCAATGTCTGTTGATTTTCTTATTAAATCTATATATTCTTTTTTTATCCTCTCTATGAAATAACTGGTTTTAGAAATTTTGAAGGTTCTACTTCTTTTTCTTCGAGCTTTATTACGTTATAAATTTAAGTATATCCTCTAAATCTCTTTTTGTTAGACATTTATTATTTCTTTCTTTATCAAAGAGTTTTTCTAATTGTTGTAATATTTCTTCAAATTTAGCAGTATTTTCAGGTTCACCAACTTGTTTATTTTTATTGATTTTGTCAAGTGTTAGTCTAATATTATTTATTTCATTTTTTCCATTATTAATTTTTTTCAAGCAAGTATATATTGCAATTCTATTAGTATTTTCTATTAATAATAATAAATTTTTATTTATTTCTTCTAATATTTTTTGTATTTCTTTATTCATTAATTCAATTGCCTCAGAAATCATCATAAAAAAAATTATTTTATTTTATTTTTATTTTTATTTATTTATATTAATATTTTATTGGAAGGGTACCGAGGGTTACCGCAACCAAGGGGTTTCATAGAAACCACCTATTAAGTAACCCTGTCTATTATTAATATTGAATATTGCTTGGTTTATGACCCCAATTTAATTTGTTCATTTTCTGTATTGCTATTAGGTCAAGGTATATAACTATCTGATTTGGTTCTTGTGCATGTTTGTCTAGGTTCCCTTACGAATGATTGTTAATTATCGTTGTTGTCTGTGTAGGTATTCTATTGAGCAGCAACTGAATGAGAGAGATAGGTCAAACATACTGATGGTTTTGTATTTTCATCCTCATAGAAATGAGAAGATTGGCACTGGACTACAAGACATAAAGGTACGTGTGAGCATGTGAAGATTTGGATATGTATGGTCAACTTTTTTTTTCTTCATGCTAATGTGAGTACAATTTAAGTGATATACTCGTTCACTAGTTTGCCCATACTCAAGTTTTACTAGCCATATAAAATCAGTGGAATTGGCATTTTTATCTAAACGGAAAGTTAATTCCTTGAAGGTAATGTTTATCATTTGGGCACTTTTAAAGTTGGGAATTTTAATATATGTTCTCTTAAGAAAAGGAAAATACTAGCAGGTGTTTAATTCATTTTCTGTTTTCATTTTCAACAGATATATTTTTATTAATAATTACAAAAATGTTGTTTCTACTATTTTTTTAACAAAACTTTGAATACATGAAGCAGAATGAAAATAATGTGGCATTTTTGTAATTATTAATGAGAATATATTAATTGAAAATGAAAACATAAAACAAATCAAACACCACCCTAGATAGCCAGGATTTTTTATAATAAAATTTTTGCCAGAATGAATTACCATTGTTATTTTACTCTTGGATAGATGAGTATTCATCACCACTTTGATTTATCTAACAACTATCCTTGAATCTTATCAAATTCTAGTTGAATTCTGTTTAAAGTTTTCTTGCAGTGTATCATTACTTTTTAAGAAAAATATTATGTGTGTTTACAATTTAACATTTTCATTGATAAATGTTATTTTGATTTTGTCTGTTATTTCTTGGCAAACATCCGTACACTAGTACTTGATGAATTTATCAGGGCCATGAAGTGTTGGGTTTGACCCAAATTCCATTAAAGATTGTTATCGCTAGTTTCTTATTTTGTGAAGATGTGGAAGATTTGTGAAAATATGAAAGATATGAAGAGATATATGAAGATATGTTAAAGATTTGAAAAATATGTTTAGAAATTTGTGAGATATGTATATGATTTGTGAGAGATTTGTTTACAATAGGAAATTAGGAAGAGTGTGTTATAAATACTTGTATTTGGGAATTGGTAGGGTTATGAGAGTGAGAATGAGAGTCTGAGAGGGATTGTCTTATAAGACCTATAGGCTAGATTTGTTTTGATAGTAAATTTGATTCTTCTCATCCGTGAATGTAGGCATATTAGCCAAACCACGTTAAATCTTGTGCGTGATTTGTGTGATATTTTTTTCAATTACTAATATTTATTGTATGTTTGTGTAGAAGGGAATGCGGTATTCTCCAAAGATATTGACGGAGATGTGGTATTTCCCAAAAGATTGAAAAGGGGGATGCGAAATTCCCCCAAACAAGTGGTATCAGAGCCGATGGTTTGAGGATTTAGGCGATGATATGATTCCTTTGGGCCCTTGTGTCGAGAGTTTACCTGACAATGGAGGTCAGGTGATATGTCTCGTTATGATGGCGGCAAATGTGGCAGATGTGTAGAAAGTCTTCTTGACATGGAGGTCAAGTGGCGTATTCCATATAACGACAGTGCAAGCACAGAGATTTGATTTGAAGATTTGTAAGATTGAGCGTTATGAATGGCGGCAGGTGTTGTCGAAAGTCTTCTTGACATGGAGGTCAAGCGGCGTGTTCCATTGATAACGATAGATTTGAAGGTTTGAAGATTTGAAGATTGTTTTGTTAGAGATGATGATGGAATTTGGATCAAGGTGGAGATTGTTAGGTTTGACCCAAATTCCATTAAAGATTATTATCACTAGTTTCTTATTTTGTGAAGATGTAGAAGATTTGTGAAAATATGAAGAGATATATGAATACATGTTAAAGATTTGTTAAAAGATTTGAAAAATATGTTAAGAGATTTGTGAGATATGTATATGATTTGTAGGAGATTTATTTACAATAGGAAACTAAGAAGGGTGTGTTATAAATACTTGTATTTGGGAATTGATAGGGTTATGAGAGTGAGAATGAGAGTCTGAGAGGGATTGTCGTATAAGGCCTGCAGGCTAGATTTGTTTTGATAATAGATTTGACTTTTCTTATTCGTGGATGTAGGTATATTAGTTGAACCATGTTAAATCTTGTACGTGATTTGTGTGATATTTTTTTCAATTACTAATATTTATTGTATATTTGTGTAAAAGGAAATGTGATATTCCCCAAAAGATTGACGGGGATGTGATATTCCCCCCAACATGAAGTTAGTCAATGTTTTGAATTCTGTTTAAAGTTTTCTGGCAGTGTATCATTACTCCTTAAGAAAAATATTATGTGTGTTTACAGTTTAACATTTTCATTGGAAAATGGTATTTTGATTAACACACGGAAGGTCTCCAATCTTCTGCTTTTTCCTGGCAATTATCAATGGTGCCTTGGGTTTATATTTATCAACCCCACTGGTCCATGTGCTGGTGCTACATATGCTACCGAATATAGCAAGAGATTTTATATAAAATATTTTCAATATAAAAATATTTCAGCTTTTTTTCTCATTCTAAAACTCAAGTTACTCATATTTATCTCAAGTCGTCTGGTTACTGGTTTTCACACTGTTAACAATGCTAAGCACCCCCCCAAAAAAAAAGGAGTGAAATGTTTAAAAGTTCATGGCCTTAAATGACTTGGTCACGATGGAATGCTTTCTATTACATCTTGTTTAGTACATGGAAACTTAGTCTGGAGCTAATTATTTCACTTTCCTATTAGGAAACAAGAAATTGTTATACATTTAAATGGGTTCCCTCATATTATTAAGATTAAGAATGAGACGCATGTGTCAACTTTGGTGTGTTGCCTATGTCAATTTTTTCACTAGTCAAATGCATAGAATGAGCAAGTTTTTTTCATTCTCGTGCCCAAACCCAAATGCACCTCTTTTCTTTTTTGTCCACAGGTTGGATGGCATCCTAAATATAAGGGAAAACGCTGCTTCTTTATAGTACGGACTGATGGGACTGTTGAAGATTGTTCATACCGTAAGTGCATTCTTGGTGCTTTTGAGATCGTTGACCCAGAAAAGGCAAAGAGCCAGAAGAAAAAATGGTTGGAAAATGCTTAATGCACATCAGCCATGACTCACATATTTCACATTAAGAGGTACGTGACAGTATCAAAATATAAATGTGTAAAAAATAAAATAGAATTAATTATAATGGTAAAAATTGTATAAATGTTAAGTAATATATATAAGTGTGTGTATGTAGTAATATTCAAAATGCTTATGGCATGTTGATATGTAAGTTATCGCTGTCCAAGATTGCTAAGTGACTGGAATTTGATATGGGGGACAGACTATAAAACATGAGATGCTATTTTCTATGAGGAAATACTGGTAACATACAATTGGAAGAGTAATAGTACTAGTAGTGCCACAACTCTTCATTCACATAAAACACAACTTTATTTTTCTACCTTTGATTTAAAAGGTTGTCTTGGCAAAAAGCCATATTTGCTTTTTGTGGTTCTAGAGTTATGTCACTAGCATTAAATTTACACCAGCTGAAAGGTGAATAATTTGGAGCCTACATGTTGTATGCTATCTCAATGTTAGATTGAGTAGTAGCTAAGTCAAGTGTAGCTTGATGAATTTAGCTCGTTTGACAGTCGCAGTGCAGCGAATCAAGATGAAAAGTTTTGGATTTTTTTTTTTTGAAGCAGCACGTTTTGAAACTAAGGAGAATACCGTCTAGAAGGGGGATATACAAATGGAAAGAAAATTACAATATTTTGTAATGTATGACGGCTACTTTCTTTTAAGGATTAAGATGGAGTGCGTTCATACTGTCAGCTTCTTCTTGCTACTTCCACTAATACTTTATTTGCCAACGATCCCGTCTCGCAGGGAAGCTTGTAAAGGTTAACCCTATACCTGATCTATTATAAATATGCGGCAATGAAATATTTTGTTGTTTAGATTGCCTCGTTCGAATTCAATATCATATTCTTCTCTTTCTGATATATATAAGTGTAAAAGAAATTAGTTAAATAAATATTTTTTTACATTAGACATCAACCTATGTCTACTGTTTTTTGTTCTTTGGTCATATATATATATATATATAGGAAGTGTTTATTATTATTTTTATTTTATTAACTTTTTATTAAATAATTTTTAATTTATTTTGATTCAATAGTTTAAATTAACTCATTTAATAAATAGTTAATGAAATTAGAATGATAATAGACACACAAAAAAGTGATGAGATTTACCTTTCTCTTGGTTTAAATATTGTGTTGCTTTGTATTTTAAGAAAAATTGACTCATTGATTATTTTCGTCATCCGATTTTTTTTTTAATTAATCAAGTCCTTTAGGCTCTATAAAGTTGCAATAGTAGCTAGGCTATGAAGCTTACGTAGGTTATTGTCCTAACTAATCCTTGGTTGAATGGATTTCTTAAGCACCATTAACTTTTTCTGTGATGATTAATTAATTTTTTTTTGTCTACTAATAGATCTATTAAAAAAAAACACTAGTTTCCCCTTAGCTTGCCTCTTTATTATCAATTTTTTAGGGTTTTTCTTTTTTGTTGTCAACCAATCTGGTTTAGGCTGAACTAGACTCTAAGCCATTCATTTTTAGCTTATTGTCCAAGCCCAAACTTGTTGATTTTTTTTTTTAACAATAGATAGAAATTCATTATATAAAATGAGAGGAAAATAAAATTTTAAGAGTAGAAATCAGTAAAATTCTTTCTAAAATGTAAGGGTGATCACGGGTTCAATCCGACCAGCAAACCCGATCAACCTGACCTGACCTAATATAATATATCCGGGTTGGTTTAGGGCATTGGGTTAGTTCAGGTCAAATTCGATTAACCCGACTTCTAATTGGTTCGAGTGACGGGTTGAGTAATTCAACTTAATGACCCGACCTGATGACCTGATTACCTGAGTAACAGTGTCGTTTTGGTTAATTCCTATTAGGAAGTATTCAAACCTGATCAATCCGACTACCTAACCCGACCAACCAAAAATGAGAAAAAGTTTTTTGTTTGAAATTTAATCAATCCAATTATCCGACCCGAACCAATCCAATTACCATCAGGTTGGTTCGAGTTGGGTTACACGAAAAAATTATCCAAAACCGACCCGATTCGACCCGATTCGACCCAACTCAACCCGACTTTAATTAATTGATTTAAATATTTTTTCCCCTAAACCCAACTCAACTCAACCCTTGTGCACCCCTACTAAATTACTTCCAACAAACTTAGAAGAATAGCTAAACAACGCCTTAGGTGCCCTGGATCAACCAACCTAAGTAACTATGACGTAGTGCTATTGTTCTCAGGATGCAGGCTTCTTTTTTTAGTGTTTTTTTTGTCCAGAGAAACCTTACATTCACTCATAACGAACATTAGTGTTGCAGGCACATCAGCCTTACGAGTACTCTTCCTGGCATGTTTTTTAATCCTCAAGACCAGGTTACCTGTCTAGTTTTGAGTGTTGCCTTTATGTGGAGTTCTGTTGATTCTGGTTGTTGACAATGATTATTGTGTCCATTTAATCCAGTTCCTTCTGTCAGCATGATTTATATTGCAAGATTCAGTATTTGCAATTTGTCAGTATGATTTATGTTACATATTTAACTTGCGTATCAATTAAATTTGTTTTTTTATGTATAAATAAAGTCTTCTTTGTACATTTAAAATATATAGAAATATAAATAGATTCAGTTCTAATATAGTATCAGAGTCAAGTTCTTATCTTTGTTTTCACCTACTTCGTTAGATCTACTTGTGTTATTCAGATATCTGTAAAAGAAGTGTTAAGGATCTCATATCATCTGCCTTAATTTTTCGAATGCTATTTATATATTTATTGAGTTATTCTATTTAATGTTAATTAATTTTAAGTTAAAATCTAACATAGTAATCTAGGTTCTCGATCCTAGTCAGAACTTCTCTGTCATTGTCTCCATTGGCTCCACCGCTTTCCGTCATATCTCTATCAAGACTCCTTGCCGCTGCCCTCTCTGGTTAATTATCCTCCATCGCGAGCCTCCAACCTTGTCATCACCCAAACCCATCATACCCGAACCCAAGAACACCCCTCTGAAACCACCTACAGCAGCCACCCATTCCCATCCCAAACCAAGATCACCGTCCTCAACCCAGACAGACCAGCCACTCGAAACGAGGCGCGACCCGCCAGCTCCCTCCCGACCCACCATATCCCATCGCGCACCAGCCGTCTGAAGCCGTCGCACCAGCAGTTCGAGCTCGCCAGACCCGACGCTGTCAGCACGGTGACCCGCATCTCCACCCCCTTTGTCCTGATCCGCGCCATCCTGTAGTAACAACCTAGATCTCCTGCTTCTCGTCACTCCCACGCGTCAACTGCTACCCACCGTGCTGTCGCGTCGTTTCTGCGCAACACCATTGCCAGATCCGCGAACACGGCCCAGATCCGCGAGCACCGACCAGCATTCCTCCCCCTTTGGTTTCTGTCTACACAGAAACTTATTTCCCTTTTTTGTTGCCTTTCTGATTTTTTATTTATTTCTCTTTCTTTGATTAAAAAAAATGGAAAAGTCTGATATTACTATTCTCATTTCTATTTTACTCAATGGTACTAATTACACATATTAGGTTGAAGCCATGCGTGGCATTCTAAAAGGCCGTAAACTCGGGAGATATAGGGGTTTTGACCAAAGTAGTGTTATTTTAAAATTTATTTATTAAATTGGGGTAATTTTAAAATTATTTATCAATTTGGGGTTTTTTTTGACATGCTGGCAAATGACTTTATATTTTATTTTATTTTTTACCACATCATGCAAAGAGCAACTCCAAGTTGCTCTTTACAAATTCTCTGTCTCACATTCCATCAATTCCGAGTAAATAAATTTAATATTATTTTAATAAAAAAGCGAAAGAGCAACTTAAAATTACTCTTTCCAGTCACATCCTCTCTTATCAGTTACGTCGCATGAGAACCAAATTTAATATTATTTTAATTAAAAAATGAATGAGCAATTACAAGTTGCTCTTTTCAGATTTCTCTCAGAAGAATCAAATTTATTATTATTTAAATGAAAAAGTGAAGAACTTCAGTTCTTTCTTTTCATTAATCATCATCAGCGTCTCTACATGCAGAAGAATCAAATTTAATATTATTTTAATTAAAAAGGTAAAAGAGCAACCTGAAGTTGCTCTTTCATGTCTATCAATCACGTCAAAACAGAATCAAATTTAATACTATTTTAATTAAAAAATGAATGAGTATTATGTTGTGGACTTGGTTGAATTTGCCATTTTTTTAATTTTTTTAATAACAAATTTAGCATTGTTAGATTATTACATTAATACGACTAATATATATATATATATATATATATATATATATATATATATATATATATATATATATATATATATATATATAAAACATACGTACGATTTCAATTAATAACCCCTTGATCCATACATCACTACATACAAACCTTTAATCTAACTTTCAACATCTTCAACATTATCATCACCTTGCTGAGAGCTCTGTCCTTGACTGAGGCGAGGGCATAGTCATCGATTATGACCTTCTTGTCTACAGTATCCACATCATTGCCTAGGCTGAGACTCCACCCAATCCATTTCGTTCCTAAGGCGTGTTGATACTGGTCGGCCCTTCGCACGATGGGTTGACTCATCTGGAAGTAACATCCACCCCACAGAGGCTGGAATGTTCGCCTCATTTCCAATAGACCACCACTCAGGACTATAAGCATTCACAATATTTTGTATTGAGTAAGCAGGATCCACAAACTGGTAGAAGTCAATACTGACAGCAGCACATGCAGCAATAACGTGAGAGCATGGGTATCTATATGCTTGGAATCTCCCACACTGACAATACCCTCTATTCAGAATCACCGACCATGTCTGACCACCTGTTTGCATGACCGAATTGAATGCCTCTTCAACTTCAAATCTTGTGGATTGTATATCATATCTGCGAACTTGGTGGGAACTCGCATCTTCTTGATTTTTCATGATCGCCTCAATTAATTTCTTATAGAATCTCTGCCCCAGCATTTTGCTCAGACTTAGCATGCCTTAATCTCTGCACAAAGTACTCCACCATTCTACCATATGTGGACTTCACCAATGCTGTAATTGGCAAATTTCGAGCACCTTTTAATACTTTATTTACAGCCTCTGACAAGTTCATTGTCATGTGTCCATATCTTCGCCCTTCTTCATCATGAGCTTGACTCCATTTTTCTTTTGAAATATTGTCAATCCACCTCTGTATGTCATTGCTAATTTGACGAAATTTTTGCAAGTTCCTCTCAAACTGGTGCTTACAAGTAGTATAACCTATATTAAAACAAAAAAAAAATTGAAAAGCAACAAATCATATATCTCAATGAAACATTATAAGGAATTAATTTTTACCTAGTTTTAATTAAGTCCTCCTTCAATTTTGCATTCCTGAACTTATGGTTGAAATTGCTGGCAATGTGGCGTATACAGTATACATGATATGCATTGGGAGGCTGCCAACCAAGTTGTGCATTATTCACAGCAGATTTTATGCTTTGGTGTCGATCAGAAATCAAACATAAACCTTTCTTTCTTGTCACATGTTGGCGTATATTTGCCAAGAACCACGACCAAGCACTCAAGGTCTCACCTTCAATGATAGCAAAGGCAATTGGCAGAACGCAACTATTGCCATCCTGTGTCGTGGTAATCAATAGTGTACCACGATACTTACCATATAGGAAGGTTCCGTCAATTTGTATAATCAGTTTGCAAAAGTTAAAAGCATCACAACATTGCTTGAAAGTCCAGAATAGTCGATGAAACTTACGAAACTGATGATTAACCTGATTGTTGAAGACAACTTCATTTGTCTCGATTTTGTAGATGGAATCTGGTGCAAACAATTGCATATACTCCAACCATCTAGGTAAGATTGCAAAAGACTCATCCCAGTCACCGAACACCTTTACAATTGCTTTTTGCTTAGCTTTCCAAGCCTTCTTATATGAGATTTGATATCCAAATTGGCTGCTAATCTTCTCCTTGATCAAAGAAATTGGGATTGATGGTTCTTGGTTGACCATACCTAACACACACATTATAAAATATTGAAATGTTATTCCAAAAGTACATAATTCACACATGAGTGAGGTTCATACCTACTATACATGAGCAAACAAAATTGGAATCCAACTTCTTATGATCTTGAGAAAGCATTGGATTCATACAAGTGTGACGACCACCCCATTTAGTAATTTGTCACTTGCTTGTCTTTTTTCCTAAAATTGCCCTCATACGCCACGAGCAACCTTCAACATGTTTTGGGCAATTCACATATAAAATTGTTAGTTTTGATTCAACCACAAAAAATGTCTGATGCCTTTTCATAGAATAATGTTTGATAGCCAACTAAACAGCTTCTTTACTATCAAATCGTAAACCAACATATAACTCATCTCCTGCACGCCAAGAATCGGGCACATCCAACCCTGGAAAACCAATCTCTTGATCGGGGTGGTCCCAATTAATATATTTATAGTGTGGAGTTGAAGTCCAAAATGGAGTCTCTATAGAATGTTCACCTGTACATGTCTTAAAAGCGTGAGAGGCAAGTACTAATTTGGCTATATACCAACTACATTATATGGACACTAACCTGTTTGTTTTGGAAGTTCACTAACAGGTAATGATGATGCAACTGGAGAAGCCATAACAACTGGAGAAGCCAAGCCAACAGCATCAAAATCACCCTCAACTTCAGTGTCAGATGAATCACCATCAGGAATTTCACCTTCGTATTCATCTTCACTAGACACCATTGTTAGGTCTCTATTCCAATTTTCATCATCATCTGAAAGCCCAACGTAGGCATCAGATTGACCACAACATGGTGCAACAGTATTCTCATCAACATGGTGTACATGTAATAATAAACTGCCTACAACGTCGATATCAACGTACAATTCCAATACTGTCATAGTGTGTTGATCAAAAGTGTTGATCATGCACTCAACATCTTCATCATCAAATATTTCAAGAGCAGTATATTTGCTCTCATTTCGAGATATCAAAAATTTATATGTAAGACTAGAAATGATTTGATGAGACTGAAGGTTTAATTTAGCATGAATCTTTCTCTTTAACATCTGATAACTGATACCATGTTTAATTTGAATTGGCCTAGTGTCGCCTTCGAATGTAAGCCCTTGTGGCCCTTCAAACTTTCTACCATTTGAATAAAGGAAAACAACAAATTGACTCATTTTTAGAATGAAATTGAAGAATGTCTAAAATTTGTGAGAGACGAGAGAGAAGGGAAGAATGAACTTGGGTTGATTTAAATAGATAAAGCATCAGTTAAGGGAGGAGCAAAATTAAATTTACGAAGGTGACTAAAAAGAGCAACTCCAAGTTGCTCTTTCACTTTTTTATTAAAATAATATTAAATTTGATTCTTCTATGTGTGTAAGTACCATCTGGAAAGAGCAATTTGGAGTTGCTCTTCACTTTTTTATTTAAATAATAATAAATTTGATTCTTCTAGTCACGGGGAGTGATGGAGAGAATCTGAAAAGAGCAAGTTGTAGTTGCTCCTTCACTTTTTAATTAAAATAATATTAAATTTGATTCTGTTTTAACGTGACTGATAGGCAGGTTATTAAAATAATATTAAATTTGATTCTTCTATGCGTGCAAATACTTGACGTAATACAATTGTAAAGAGCAATTTGGAGTTGCTCTTTCACTTTTTCATTTAAATAATAATAAATTTGATTCTGGAGAGAATCTAAAAAGAGCAACTTGCAGTTGCTCATTCACTTTTTAATTAAAATAGTATTAAATTTGATTCTGTTTTGACGTGACTGATAGGCAGGAAAGAGCAACTTCAAGTTACTCTTTCACTTTTTTAATTAAAATAATATTAAATTTGATTCTTCTGCATGTGGGGACGTGATGTGATTGACAAACTGGAAAGAGCAACTTAGAGTTGCTCCTTCATTTTTTTTATTTAAATAATAATAAATTTGATTCTTCTGACCTGATAGAGAGAAATCTAAAAAGAGTAACTTGCAGTTGCTCATTCACTTTTTAATTAAAATAATATTAAATTTGATTCTCATGCGACGTGACTGATAAGGGATGATGTGACTGGAAAGAGTAATTCCAAGTTGCTCTTTCACTTTTTTATTAAAATAATATTAAATTTCTTTACTCGGAGTTGATGGGACGTAAGACAGAGAATGTGCAAAGAGTAACTCCAAGTTGCTCTTTGCATGACGTGGCAAAAAATAAAATAAAATATAAAGTCCTTTGCTAGCGTGTCAAAAAGAATCCCAAATTGGTAAATAGTTTTAAAACTACCCTAATTTGATAAATAGATTTTAAAATAACACTACTTTGGTCAAAAACTCGGAGATATGTGACAGGTGACATAAACATCTCGACCAAAGCTACAAATGAGTCTAATGAAAAGTATGTTGACAGATTAGAAGATTAGGACAGTAAAAATCATTAGATCATCACCTAATTTCGGAATACCTCTACTCTAAGTATGCACTTGCAGTTTGGGCATTTTGAGACTGCCAAAGAAGTTTGGGATTATTTGAAGAATCGATACATCATTTCTGATTAATCTCATCAATATTAGTTGCTGAAGGAACTTAATAATCTGAAACAAGGGCCCAGACAAGTTGTATATGAATTTTTATCTCAGATGGAAGATATTTGGGATCAGTTGACCTTATGTGAACCAAACTTAAAGGATAAAAGTGATATCAAGTTGTATCAAGAGTATCGTGACCGCACCAGACTTATCCAATTTTTTATAGCTCTCACTGATGACTATGAGCTTGTTCGAGCATCTCTGTTACACCAGGATCCCTTGCCTACTCTTGAGGATGCTCTCCCTCGTCTCAAGTCTGAAGAAACCAGACTGGGTCTTCTTCGATCTAAAGTAGATTCAGCATTTGCAATTACAGATAAAAAAGGAAAAATTTTGCCATCACTGTCGTCGTTCTGGGCATGCTCTTCCTGAATGACCCAATGTAAAATGTCATACCTTCAAAAGGAAGGGCACATTGCACCTAACTGCCCTTCCCTGATCTGTCGATACTGTAAACTGTCAGGACATTTGATCGAATACTGCCTTACTCGTCCACTAAAGCCTGATCAACATAAGACTCTGCCTCGTTCCAGTTCCTCTAAACCTGCTCTTGCTACTGCTGGTGCTGCCAATGACTCTCCAGCCTCTTCTTCCATTGCCTTCCAGCCTACCTTTCCCCGCAATGACCTCTAGTCTCTCCTTAAACAAATTATTTCCACTTCTGGTAATCCCTCTATTGCTTTATCCACTACATCAGGTAATCCTAAATGGTATTTTGACTCTGCATGTTGTAATCACATGACATCTACTTCCTATCTTTTTTCTTTATTATCTACTCATGATTCTGCTCACTCCATACATACTGCTGATGAGTTTCTTATGAATGTAAGTCATAAGGGTCCCATCTCTCTATCTACCCTTAATTTGCCTGACACCTATCTCATTTCCAAATTAAATTTCAATCTTATTTCTGTGGGACAACTGTGTGATCTTAGTTATGAACTCACATTTTCTTCCTCTGGTTGTTGTGTGCATGATCCACGAACGGAACAAGTCATAGGAACTGGGTGTAAGATCCGAAGATTATTTGAGCTCACTAGACTTCATGTTCCTCATGTATTCAACCTTTGTGTTGCTTCTCCTTCCTCCTCCATTCAACTATGGCATCAACGTCTTGATCACAGTTCATTAGGAAAAATGTGATCTTTTATCTCTCAAGGAACTCTAAGTTTAGTCAGTAATGAATCTCTTAGTTGTACTTCTTGTCAAATTGCTAATCAACCAGCATTATCCTTTCCTAAAAGTAATTCTATTTCTTATTCCTCTTTTGATCTTGTGCATTCTGATATCTGGAGACCAGCTCCTACACCCACAATGGAAGGGTCTAGATATTTTGTGTTATTTATTGATGATTATTCACGTTTTACTTGTATTTATTTTATGAAACATCGTCATGAATTGTCTCAAATTTACATTGATTTTGCCACAATGATCAAAACACAATTTTCAAAAGTTATTAAAGTTTTTTGTCGTGATAATGCTATGGAATATCATGACTCAAAGCTTTTGACTTTTCTTGCTACACAAGGTACCCTCTTAGAATTTTCATGTCCTAGTACCTCTCAACAAAATGGTCGTACTGAGAGAAAATACCGTCATACTCTTGACTCTGTACGCGCTATGCTTATCTCTTCCTCTTGTCTAGAGTGTGTTTGGGGTGAAGCCGCTCTCACTGCAGTTTATGTCATTAATCATCTTCAATCCTCTGTCATTGGTAATCTCTTTCCCTTTGAGCGTCTTAATAATACTCCTCCAGATTACAGTTCTCTTAAAGTGTTTGGTTGTGCTTGTTTTGTACTTCTTCAATCCCATGAATATACTAAACTCGAATCTCGTGCCCATCTTTGTTGCTTTCCTGGTTATGGGATAGAGCACAAAGGTTACCGTTGTTGGGATCCCATCTCTTAGCACGTTCGTATTTCCCGTCATGTCATTTTTTGGGAACATATCATGTTTTCCTCTCTGTCTAAATTCAAGTCCATTCCTTCTACCTCAACTCATTTTTTCACTAACCCATCTATTGATCCTTTTCCGAGTAATCCTGATACAGGTTCCTTTGGTCAGTTCCAGACATTTTCAGTGACCCAACCACTCCCGATAACACTATTGCAGATATAGATCTTGCTCCTACACCTCCTCCTCCTCCTCCTTCTGAGCGTCTAACTAGGGTAAAAACTCATCCTAACTATCTTTATGATTATCATTATTTTTCTATCATGCTTCACTTTCATGAACCTCATACCTATCAAGAAGCCTCCATAGATCCCCATTGACAACAAGCTATGCAGGACGAGTTACATGCTTTGGAGAACACCAATACTTGGGACCTGGTTGATCCTCCTACTGGTAAGCCACTTATGGGATGTAAATGGGTATACAAAATCAAGACTCATTCTAATGGCTCTATTGAACGATACAAGGCTCGCTTGGTTGCTAAGGGATTTACTCAAGAGTATGGTATTGACTATGAGGAAACCTTTGCCTCTGTTGCTCGTATCACCTCAGTTCGCACTCTTCTTGCTATTGCCGCTACTCAAAAGTGGTCCCTTAATCAGATGGATGTGAAAAATGATTTTCTCAATGTTGACTTAGAAGAAGAAATTTACATGCGACCACTCCTAGGTTATACTTGTCCGCCTAATAAGGTCTGTCTTCTCCGTAAGGCTTTGTATAGTCTTAAACAGGCTCCTCAATCATGGTTTGCTAAATTCAGTTCTACCATCAATTAGCTTGGGTTCTCATCTAGTCCTCATGACTTAGCTATGTTCATTCGTCGGACTGATCAAGGTACTGTAATTTTGCTTCTTTATGTTGATGACATGATCATTACTGGAGATGACACTTCTGGCATTGCGGATCTTAAAGCCTCATTGAACCGCAACTTTGAAATGAAGGATCTTGGTCCTCTTAACTATTTTTTGGGTCTTGAAGTTCTTTCTTCTATTGATGGGTTTTTCTTGTCACAAGCTAAGTATGCATTAGATCTCATTTCTCGAGCTAGTCTTATATATAGTCGCACTGAGTCCACTCCTCTCGAGCCCAATGTTTGCCTTACTCCTATGGATGGTACTGTACTTGATAATCCCACTCTATATCGATAGTTGGTAGGCAACCTGATTTATCTCACTATTACTCGTCCAGACATTTCCTATGCAGTTCACTTAGTTAGTTAGTTCATGTCTATTCCACGCTCTACTCATTATGCTATTGTCCTTCGCATTATTCGCTATGTGAAAGGTACTTTGTTTCATGGACTTCATTTATCTGTCAACTCCTCATTAATCCTTTGAGCTTATTCTGATGCTGATTGGGGAGAAGATCCCACTGATCGTCATTCCACCACTGGTTATTGTATTTTTCTTATTGATGCTCTTATCTCGTGGCGCAACAAGAAACAAACATTGATTGCTCGTTCCAGTACTGAAGCTGAATATCAAACTCTTGCTGACACCACCTCTGAAATACTTTGGATCCATTGGCTTCTTGATGACTTGGGTCTCTCAGTCTTCTTCCACTGATCTCTATTGTGACAATCAGAGTGATATTCAAATTGCTTACAATGATATCTTTCATGAACGCACCCAGCACATTGAGATTGATTGTCATTTTATTCGCCAACATATTCTTGGTCGTGCTCTTCGTCTTCTCTTCATTGGCACTCTCGATCAGCCTGCTGATATCTTTACTAAAGCTCATCATCCAAGTCGCTTTCGCTTACTAGTTTCCAAACTCAAGTTGGTTCCTTCCACACCTACTTGAGTTTGAGGGGAATGTCAGCATGATTTATGCTACAAGATTCAGCATTTGCAGTTTGACTTGTGTATCAATTAAATTTGCTTTTTCTTGATATAAATAGTCTCCCTTATACATTCAAAATATATAAAAATATAAACAGATTCAGTTCTAATACCTTCAAAGACAAGTTTGAAATTTGCTCACCTTTTTGAGCTTCAGCAACAGGTTGCAGTATATTTTGGGCGAGGTCATCCAGTGCTTCATCCACTGCAAGCGCAAGGTTGCCTTGTCGAGACTCTAATGCCTCAAGGGCCTGCTTCAAGATGTTGATGGTTCCTGACTCTTTCCCCGACATGTCTCCCTAGTGCTTAGGGCTCCAATTTTTTACCAACTTGGTCTGCCTTCAACCACGGGCCTACTTTTCCTCTTTGAGAGACCCCTTAATTTCATCTTCAATCATGATAGAGTAGTTCTTGTCTTCATGACCTATTCGACCACAACAATAACTAAACCCAAGCAGTTTTCATAGCGAAAATCAACGCAAATTTTACGTTCATTTGGGAAGTCAGAGTAGATTCCTTGTTTGAGCAATTGGCAAATATATATTATGACTAGAACTTTGGGAATGAAGCCTTGGGTGCTGCGTACTAAGAATAAACCAGATTCAGTAAACTAGCTCACTTTCTCGCAAAACTTTTCCGGTTTTCCCGTACCACTACAGTGTGACACTCTCTTGGGAGCCCCCAATATTGAATCCAGAATGGCACCAAGTGAAACACGTGGGAGTCAACATCCTTAATGCTTCAGAACCAACAGCTGGTTTTAATAGGTCCACGATTGGTTGCAGAGGATGCAGTGCATCTCTATTTTTATAGAGGGAAAAAAAAAACTTATTTGTACATATGTTAATGCAAGGATACACACATCCAAATCAGAGATGAGTTTTTGTTTTTCTAATTTTTGTATGAGTAACATTACCAAAACAATTGTACAAAAAGAAAAAAAAAATACCCAAAAACAATAGTAGAATACAGAAGTTGGGGAAACAAATACTCTGCACATTGTTTTTGCATCATCGAACTTGACTCTAAATCTCTGCTAGCAACATGAACACTTTTCTTATACATACATTCATATGAGGTGAGTTCTATTATGGAGTGAGACTCATTTTTTGTAAATGTATATAAAATACATATGTATGTATGTAAAAAAAATTCATACATAAGAGATCAAACTATTTTTATAAGGTCATAATACGTGATTGGATGAAAATATATATAAAAAAATTTAACTAAAAGTGGATAAAAATTGAACTCAATTGAAAAATTAACGGTAAGTGCATGGTTTTCTCCAATAGCAGCTTTAATTACTTTATATGAATTATTGTTAGGAGGTTATAGTCCTAATCCCCTCATCGGATCTTTGTTAGGTACCGTTCTTCTTGGTTCATTTAAAATTATAAAGGGCGACAAAATGAGTATAGAAACATCACAAATCCATTCATCACCATCCACAAATTCCCAATCCTCAAAACAAATCTCCAATCCTCAAATTCAACGGTGACATATTGAATGTACATCATAAGTATTGAATGCCATTGAATCTAGAGCACAACATTCATTTAATCAACGTTGATTTCATAATAAATGTCATTCAATAGGTACCATAACAATTTTCTGATGTATATCACAAGGCTATTGAATCACCGCGAAAAATGATATGGTAATAATGTTGTGCTCCAGGTTCTATTATCCAGAAACCTACTCTATCAATTTTGAACTGGGTTTTTTTATTCACATAATACAACTTCTAACTTTATTTTTCATATTACCGTAGTTTTAATTTTATTTCTTAAAGTGTGCTTTTTTTTAACAACGTTGAACATAAACTTATTATTATTATTATTATTATTATTATTATTATTATTATTATTATTATTATTATTATTATTATTATTATTATTATTATTATTATTATTATTATATATTGAGAAGTCGGTTTGGGAGAAATTGATTTCTCAATGTAATAGTTTTTTTTTTCAAACATAGTTAGGAAGTTGGTTTTCCCTAACCGACTTTCAAACTATGTTTATATATATATATATATATATATATATATATATATATATATATATATATATATATATATATATATATATGATATACTTTTCATTAATATTTTTTCTATAAGTGTTCATAACTCGTCTCGATACGATGATTCGTCCCAATTTAAAACTAATTGGGCTTGTTTCGAATTCTTAAAATTTGACTCGATGTGTTTTCGAGACGAATTTGAGTCACACTTTGCATTAGCCCGAGTCAGATTATGTTGTACCGGGATGAGCCTGGCCAATCCGAAGGGTGACCCTAACCCGGTTAGAAAACACACCGGATCAAGTTTTAAAAACTCAAAATCGGCCCAAATAGTTTTAGGTTAGGTTAGGTCATCGAGTCGGGACGGGTTATAAACATGTACATATATAAAATGTTAACAAAAAATATACCCTATGTGAAAAAAAAAACATAGTTAGAAAGTCGATTTGGCAGAAATCAATTTCCTAACTATGTTTGAGAAAAAAAAACTATTACGTTAAGAAGTTAGTTTTCCTCAAATCGACTTCTCAACGTATAGTAAAAAAAATAAAAAATAAAAGTTTAAATTAGGAAGTTAGTTTGGACCAAATCGACTTTTTAATATTGCAAAAAAAGAAAATATTTTGGAAAATAAAATTGAAAGTGTGGTAATATGGGAAATTAAGATGAAAGTTATATTATTTAGATAAAAAAAGTCTCTTGAATTGTGGTCCATTAAAGAACATATTGTTTTTTCAATTTTTTTCTTTGTTTAAGAATTAAAGAAAGAATAATTTTAATTGGGTTTTGTTAAAATGTGTCATAAGGACAATTGCTAAAAATCTAAAATAGAAGGATTTTCATAAAAAGTATAATATTTAATGCATTAAGAATTAAAAAACTTTATTTTTTATGTAAAATTTTTTATTTTAAATTCTTTAAAAATATCTTAAAAAATTTAATTATAAATTCTTCTAACACATCTTTCTAATAATCTTCTTACTTATTAAATAAAAAAAATATTAAGTGCCTCGGCCAACAATTATAAATGTAACATTGCCCAATAATGGCCATGGACACCCTCAATTGGAAAGAAAAATAATGGCCATGGTCTTGTCCCCACAACACAAATGAAACCACGAAAAGAGGTAGGTTATGTATATGTACAGAAGGTGTAATCAATGCAGCTACCTGAATTTTGGAACGCTTCACTTCAGTCCAATTAAAAGATAGTAACGTATTATTGAACATTGCACAGCATTAAGTGAATCTGAGCTACTTATAACCGAAGTTGTTGGATCCCATTAAGGATCTTTCCTCACAGCTAGCTGAAACGATCGATCAATTATTACCAATTGAACACTATAAAGGTTTGATGAGTCCCCAGATTAGAGTGTCACGCTAATTTGTTGTAAATGTTAAATTAATTGAATGTGGTAATGGACAAAATCTTAACTAGAGTTCTTTAATTAGTTACATTTTTTTATGTCCCTCGATTACAATTTATGGACTTTCATATTGTTTTTAAGGATTTGATTTTCATCTCTATAAAAAAAATTTATACTACCGTCAAATCATGCATGAGTTTAATTTGATTATGATATGAATTACTTAAAATGTTAAATATTTAATAATTTAAATTTAAATTTGTAATTTTTTTTACTTTATTATAGAGCTGTCAATCTGAGCTAAAGTTCATGGGACAACCAACTAAACTTTATATGAGGATATTTATTTTATTAGCTCATTTACTAATATGGCTTTTTAGTTCTTAGCCCACAAAGCCTCACCTGTAAGTGAGGGGTAGGGCTGAACGATGGGTCAACCCTCATCTCAAACTTTTTTATTAGTGGATGAGAACGCTGGTTGTTGCTCTATCAAGGTTGGCCGATTGCAATTAATGATGGATCGAGCTGTTGATGGGTTGCTGAAAAATGGCGAAAAATGGGTATCTCTCCCTTGAATCACTCACTGGGTATTTTGTTTTTGGTTTTCCATGGTCGCTGGGCGTTGTAGCCAAAGCAATGAAGAAGTGCTCTTTGCTTAGTGCATGAGCGTGCATGGGTCAACGATGACATGTTTTCTTCCACAAATAGGTTATTTAAATTGAATGATACAATTAGTGGGTAGTGGTTTTACACGGATTCTAAAATTATTTGAATGATTGTATCCTATTGATGGTTATTTTGGTAGATACTCTTCTTTGGTGCATGTAAACTGTTTGAAAAAGGACTTGAATGACTTTATAGCATGTTGATTCTGTTTAGGGATGTTGTAATCTTTAAGGACTTGATTAGATTATTCATGGACTGATTCTGAATGATTTACCATGTCTTATATGTTAATTTGTTTTGTTGTTGAGCTCATAAACTTCTTTGTTTGGGGTTACAGTGGTCTGATCTTCCACTGTTTGGTTTTCTTTTTGTTTATTTATATTAAACTCAAACATGTTTACATTTATATTAAGGTAGAGGCAATGTACACCCTCCTTTGGAGGGTGAGGAGGGTGTATGATACACCTTGACAATCTTAGTCATTGATTGTATTGAAAAATACATCAACGGCTAGGATTAATGACATTAACTTATTGATTTTTTTTTTTAAGTTTTAAGTTTTTTTTTTAACCACCACCACCATAATTGCCAGCGGTCACCATCACGTTTGCCGCCGGCCGTCGCCTACCACTGCCCACTTTCCTTCATCTCTGCCCTAACTCCATCACCTCCATCTTCACTCACCATCGTAGCCTCCCACACTATAAACCTTTGCTGCCACCAATCATCAACCCACCACTTTCATCTTCAACCCACCACCATTAACCTCCATTATTAACCCATAACCACCACCTTGCAGCAACCACCCAACAACCATATTCACCATATTCAACCTTCAACCTCCATAGCCATCACCAAACAACCACCTTGCAACCACCATCTTCAACTTTTCACCCAAACCCACCACCCACAACCACCACAAGCCACGACCAACCTTCATCCATAACCAACTTCTCCAATACAACAAACCATCAAAAACCAACCACCATTCGGATCGGCCACTACTTCGACAGTCGTGCAGCCAACACAAATCCGGCCACCCGCGAACTGGCACTACGCCCCCTGAGCTCTACCGACGTCGGACCATGCGGATCTGCCAGATCTGACCCCGCGTGACCTGTCTGAAGCTGCCGCTCCATGATCTCTGAACAGTAGCCCATCGTGCCACCTCGCCGCTGTGCGTCCAAATCAAAACCCATATCTCGTCGTGCGTCCCGATCCAAACATCACTGTCGCTCTCCAAGACCAGATCCGTCGCCATTGAGCACAACGCCACACATTGCGACTCACAAACACACTCCTTGCGAACTTCTAGATTTGGACAACGACGATGTATGATAAATTAAAACCTGCAAAAAAAAAAAAAACCTACAAAAAAAATCTACAATAATAAGTAAATTAAAAAATATATAATATACCTAAACTTAACAAGGAATATCATAGCACCCACCATATATTAAAAGAAAAATTGTTTAAAAGTTGTCCTCCTCGCTTTCTTTAACAGTATCATCAATTCTTTTACCGAGGTGAGAAGTAGCCTACCAAAATTTAGATAGACCTCTCACAATGATAACAAGTTATTAAAATTCTCAAATATTTAAATTTTGAGATGAGTTTCATGTAATGACCTATTTTGAAAGTGCATTTTCATGTAAATTCAGCAGAAGTTTGAATTACCTGTTTTCCCCCTCTTCGATTCTATTCATTTAGGATTTTTTTGCTATTTTTTTATTCAAATCTTGTGTCTCTTCATTTCTCAAAATTAATCAATAACTGCAAGAAATGAAACATAATTCAAGAGAGATATGATTATTTTTTTGCTTAATTATATTTTATTAGAAGACTGAATTGTCAACAGTGAAATGAGACAGAGATTTATGTAGTTTTTTTTTTTTTTCAAGGTAAAGTCTAGTATGACCTTTGATTACTCACTCACGTTTTTCCCTAGCAGTATACCAAGGGCACATGCACATGGCTATGGGCCACTTAGCATATGTTTCAAGGCAAGTCCGCCAAACATGTTGTCCCGGGATTCACCTATCACAGTATCCCCTCCAATAAAGGGCTATCAAAAACCCAATCACCTTGTCTATCAAAATATTAGCCATCTTATGCTATATACGGTCACAAACTCACAAAATATATAGGCTTATCTTCATCAGTCTTCAATAATGAAAGGTGCCAAGACAAAAAACAGCCACAATAAATGCCAGTGGCCACTGGCAGTGGCAGCTATTAGGTGCAATTAATAAAACCCATCTGTCTTCTAACTTCCCTTCTCTACCTAATTTTTTTCTTAAAGTATATATATTTTTTCTTGGGTTTACTTCTTAAAGTTTTTATCTCCTCCCATTACTTAGTTATCTCTTATTTTTGTCCTCACTCCGATTCATTGGCTACAAATTAGCGAGGCAAGGAGTGTGATTTACATATCACAATGTCTGCATTTTCTTGAATCTTTACACGCCATGGTCCGCGCAACATTAACCGTACTATGGTTTTAGTTTTCGGCGACAAAGACATACGTGATCTTTACATTACTCAAACTTATAGCCGTCGAGATCGTTGGGATTTCCACCTTATATAATTAGGTTGAAGGGTTGTTACAGGTCAGTGGAACATAAACCAAACTCGATTCATCACAAGGCCCTGATTACTTGAAGTTTAGCTGTACGTACTTCTGTGCCTGACAAGTGAGCAGTAACAGCAATGGGTGTTTGGTGGTGGAGACTGCTTCTTCCTGCTCTTGTTGGGATTCTCTTTGCTCCTGAACATTGTGCTTCTCAAAAAGGTAATAATAAATCTTTGTTCTACTCTCTCAATAATGTTTTTTGTACATCTAAATTTGACACTTCTTAAAACACATACATTTATGTGAGTGAGATATAAGATACAGTCATTTATCATTTATAAAGCCAAAATAAATTTATCATATATAGATATAAATCAGGTACCATATATTTAGATGTTCAAATAACAAAACTCTTATATCTTTTTGGTCAATAACTGATTGCAGTTAGATTAGATTGCAGGGTGAAACAAGTACCGTATAGTGTCTGATGGAATTTGGTCAGTAATTAGTAAATAGTAATAGTAATAGAGTCAAAGGTCGAAGACTTTTCGTGGCATTATGCTACAGCGCAGGGCACTTTGTGCAGCTTGCTTAATGAGAGGAAACTTTTTAGCATTTTTCTATCACTAGGTGAAGTTCTCATGGATGATACGTGAAAAGAGCTATTATTGTCAAGTTACTATAGCTAAAGGAACAGGGAAATACAATTTCAACTAGTTACTGTTGTATAAGACGGGAAAGGGAGAGAATCACACGGAATAGAAATGAAAAACTTAATAAAAGTATGTTAAGGAATTTTTTTTTTCTTATTTTTTACCAAACAAGAGCTAGCAAAACATCATAGGACTATTAAAATTAAGATTCTTCGGGAAATCTAAGATGGTTAATTTCTGAGATTGTCCTGTACTTGTGTTGTTCTCATAGATACAGCTCCGAACTATACATTTATGCACAATGCAACCTCAGCACCAAATATCTCATACTACGACTACATCGTAATTGGTGGTGGCACCGCTGGGTGCCCTTTAGCCGCAACCCTGTCCCAAAATTACAGCGTCTTGCTGCTTGAACGTGGTGGTTCACCTTATGGCAACCCCAACATCACCAACTTAGGCGCCTTTGGTGTTGCCCTCTCAGACACGTCCCCTACCTCTCCCTCTCAGCGCTTCATCTCTGAAGACGGAGTCATAAACTCAAGAGCTCGTGTGCTTGGTGGCGGAAGCTGTTTGAACGCTGGCTTCTACAGTCGTGCTAGCCCTCGCTATGTAAGGTACGCAGCAGGCAGAGGCAAGCGCATGCATATATTATTATACAACTTGACTCTAATATTGGGCCTTCAAATTCTTTTTAACATGTATTCATTAATTCAATTAAATAATATAAGTGAATTATAAAATAAAAAAATAATAAAAAATTAAAAAATTATAAAAAATAACTTTTTTTAGAATTAGAATCAAGTTCTATTTTATATATTATACATTATTTGTCTAGAAAAATTCTTAAGAAAGCACTCCTTGACCACATTTTTTTAAGGGTATCATATCATCTTTTAAATAATTTATTCATTAGTTTACATATATAAAAATATTTTCTTGAGATTGGTATATTTTTAATTGGATTAACCTTACGTATATTAAAAATAAAGTTTTGTTATATTTTTTAATTTTTTTTAATAATTTTTTAATACTTAATAAGAAAAATATTTAATGTTTTAGAAACATAAAAAAACATTTGATATTTTTTTTGTTTAATAATTAAGAGAATTAAGAAAAAAAGTAATTAAAAAGATTTAAAATTATTTTAATATTAAGTGAAGTACATGTTTAATATTAAATAGAGTAACTATGATATGTCAATTTCTAACCAAAAATTACTCAATTGGTCTATATATGAATGGATGAAGATATTTCAACTTTCAATTCAACCACACGTATATAAAATTTCTGTGCATTGGTTGTTATTGTTAGGGAAGCCGGTTGGGACGGAAGGGCAGTGAATGAGTCGTACCAATGGGTGGAGAAGTTGGTGGCCTTTGAGCCACAGATACGGCAGTGGCAGACAGCTGTGCGAGATGGACTGCTGGAGATAGGGGTGCTGCCTAACAATGGCTTCACTTATGATCATGTTTATGGGACTAAGGTTGGGGGGACCATCTTTGACCAGCATGGTCACAGGCATACCGCTGCTGATCTTTTGGAATATGCTAACCCCAGTGGAATTACTGTACTTTTGCATGCCACCGTGCATAGGATCTTGTTTAGATTTAAAGGTGCGTATCATTGATCCTTTTTCATTTTTATTTTATACATGAATATGATGAAATTGACAGAATTGAAGTGAAGTGAACAAAAACCAAGTAGTTTTCTTTTTTTTTTTTTTTAAAAAAAAGAACACTGATTTTGTTATTTTAAGATTTTCATCATATGAATCATAAAATGTTTGGAATTACTATAATACCTGATGTTATGGTATCATGGTGAGTTATCAATATTTTTTAAATGCTGATTTTATTATAAATATTTAAATTTTATTAAATACAACTAGCCACCAATAAAATTGTTAACAAACTTATGTGAGTACTACTATATACAGGTAAAAAAAAAAAAAACCAAAATAATGCTCTCGTATGTTTCATTTTAATTTGGTCCTTATCATGTCAGATATAAAAATGCAATGGGCAATTGGGCATTCTTATTTTTGGTGGTCCATTAATTGATCAATGAATCTTGAAATTCAACAGGTGTATCAAGGCCAAGAGCCCATGGAGTAGTATTCAGGGATGCATCAGGCCGAAAACACAAGGCATACCTGAAGCACGCGGGCAGGAACGAGATCATTGTATCAGCTGGTGCAGTTGGAAGCCCACAGCTTCTAATGTTGAGTGGAGTTGGACCAACAGACCAACTTCGGGCCCATAACATCAGTATAGTATTGGACCAGCCATTGGTAGGACAGGGAATGTCAGATAACCCCATGAACGCCATCTTTGTCCCATCTCCTGCCCCTGTAGAGCTCTCCCTCATTCAGGTCGTCGGCATCACCAACTTTGGCAGCTACATTGAAGCTGCCAGCGGCGAAAACTTTGCTGGTGGTTCCCCAAGAGACTACGGAATGTTCTCTCCCAAGGTACAAGGTCTTGGTCTTAATGCATATAAGTCCTTACTATGGACTCAATAATGTGCTGCTTGTTAATACTTGTTAGACTTTAGTTTTGAATCTTGATTCATAAAACATTTTTACATTATCATTTAATATTGTGTTTACACACATTATCTAACGAGTTTGGCTATGTTAACAACTACTTCATCCGTCTCATTATAATTATCTTTTAAGATTTTTACAGAAAGATTAATAATATTATTAAATAATATCAAATATAAAAGAAAAAATATAATTTAATATAACTAACTTACTTTTTTAAAAAAAATGTAGAAATCAATTAATTATGAATTATGTGTAATTATTGATTTAGTTGGGATAATAAATTATGAGGATAAGGTTAAAAAAATTAATTAATATTTTTTTGATATTATAAAATGACAAATAAATTAAGACAAATCAATTTTTTTTAAAAAAAGACAGTTATACTTGGACAAAAAAATATATGAAATGTCAAATTTATTAAATACTATGACAATATATCATTAGTTACAGATATAATTTTTTTTATATTGCATCAAAATTAAATTTTACTTATTCAGATGCTTAGTTATGAGGGTTTGTCAATTGAATATCCTAAAAACACTTATTAAAAAAAAAGATATGTTATAAAAAGTTCAAGCACATCAAATCTCAACATAAAAAAAAGGACACTTATTTTTTTTCTTTTAAAAGTCTTGTGTTTGGATGACAGGTAAAGAGAAGAACAAAAAAAAAAATAAAGAGAATAGAAATAATTTTTTGTGTTTGGGAGTTGTAAAATGCATAAGAACGGAATGGAATATATGGAGAATCATTTTCTCATTCTTTCCACCAAATGTTCAATTTTTGTTCCTCCTAAAATTGAGGTGGAATGGGAGGAACACATGTTCCGTTCCGTTCCGTTCCATTAATGAATCTTTCAAACAAAGAAGAGAGAAATTATGTTCCATTCCTTTACTTTTTTTTTCGATCTATCCTTACCTATTTCATTCTATTCCGTTAATGAAAAAACATCCAAACACATAGTAATTATCTTTTACAAATCTCAACAAAAAAAACATGCATCTGACATTTGTAAGAGTCAAGCGCTTATGCGCTCCACCATTTAATAGCAAGTTTTATTAAAAATAAATAAATATTAAATAAAAAATAAAATATTTAATATATTAAAAATTTAAAATATTTTACTTTTTATTTAAGAGTTTTGTTTACAAACGCTCATGTTAACGAAACTTTTTATTTAATATTTTTTTTTATTCCATAACAAGTCACTTTAGTTATAATTTGGATTAAACAACTTTTTCAAGTAGTTATTTCATGTCTAACTATAACCAATATGCTAAAAGGTTACTTAAATAAACCACCTTTTTTTAATTTGCTCACAATCAAATCACAATTCAAAAAATGCAGATTGGTCAACTCTCCACGGTGCCCCCAAAGCAAAGGACCCCAGAAGCCCTGACAAAAGCAATAGAAACGATGGACACTCTTGACCAGGCAGCGTTCAGAGGTGGATTCATCTTGGAGAAAATCATGGGTCCAATTTCAACAGGTCACCTGGAGCTCCGAAACCGTGATCCAAATGAGAACCCCTTAGTGACCTTCAACTATTTCCAGGATCCCAGAGACCTAGAGAGATGCGTCCAGGGCATTAGCACCATCGAGAAGATAATCGAATCCAAGGCTTTCTCTCCATTCAGATACGCGACCATGCCAGTGTCCGTGCTACTGAACATGACTGCAAATTCCCCAGTGAACTTGTTGCCTAGACACGCGAATACCTCATTGTCTCTGGAGAATTTCTGCAAAGACACTGTGATGACCATATGGCATTACCATGGGGGCTGCCAAGTTGGGAGAGTTGTTGATAGGGACTATAAGGTTCTTGGTGTGGATGCACTGCGCGTTATCGATGGCTCCACCTTTAACTATTCTCCTGGAACTAATCCTCAGGCCACTGTTATGATGCTTGGAAGGTATAATATGTGTCCCATTTGTGTGTGTATATGTACATATAGCAACAATGTTACATTTATCAACTTATTCACACATCTCTTTACACTTACATAACAGTTTTAATTATTTAATTATACATGAAAATATTTATTTATTTTACATATTTATACTCTAATTTTATTATTTATATAAATATAAAAAATGTGAATGTAAAAGTAACGTATAATTAACATTTTTTTTACATACAGCTGCTCTATGTTAACGATGTTTGACATTTTTCAATTTGGTGCAGGTACATGGGAGTCAAGATATTGAGAGAGAGACTTGGTGTTGCTGCTGGTGAAACAGAGTAATAAGTTGTATAGTGTGGTTTTTCCTTGTTTGATGTAGAGTCTATGAAGTGACATTACAATGAAAAAACAAGAAATTTAATATTATCCCTGTATTTGATGAATCGAAACCAAAAGAAATATATATATATATATAAATATATATATATATATAAATATAAATATAAATATATATATATATATATATATATATATATATATATAAGTGTATCAAAAGTGAAGAAGAGTCTTTATTGTAGAAAAAAAAAAATGGTTGTATGGTCAAGATTCATATATATATATATATATGTCACTATATATATATATCTTTCCTTGTTTCAATTACGGCAGATAGATGAGTTATTTTTGTAACTCTAAATCATACTAGTTGTATGGTGCGAGGTTAATTACTTTGGAGTGGTCTTGATTGGGGTATATGTAGAAATTTTTTTATATATTCGTGGAGGAACTCTTCTTTGAGGAGGTTTTTAACCCATGATTTTGTAAAAGAAAAGGAGAAAGAATGAGAGAAAAAAGAGAATGAGCGGTTGAAATATTCTATAAAAGAAGAAAATTCTTTCTACAATAATACAGTAGAGCTTCTCCTCATATTTAAGGGGATACAAATTGTCTGTCCTAATTTCCCCAACTATGTTCCTTTTTCACCCATCAAATTTTGCCAAATAAATTTGACACTTCATTTACATTGTCCTCTGTTAAAAAATTAACGGCGCTTCCACAAACCATTTCCTCATTTTCTTCTTAGCGCTCCTTTCTGCACTTGCAGTCTTTGCCAATCAAATTCTACAGTTACTTTCTTTTCTAGCGTGTATATACTTACATAGCTATAGAATCACATCCCAATAACAAAAAGTATCTTTTTTCCCCTTTCAAGGTTTCCTGTTTCAAAAAGTTGGATTTTTCATTTGTTTTACCTTTAACCATAAGATCTAAATTGTTCTTAACGAGATTTAAATGAATACTTGAATAAGATTGTTAAAGGTAATTTTTTTTAATGTACGGTGATTACAAAGATAGTGTGAGAGAATGGATATTTATATAAGGTATTTTAATGCTTAAGTTAGACCGTATACAAAGTGAGTAATATTTAGAATCAGAGTGCATATATTTATTATTTTGTGTTATATTTATAGGAGTATCTTAAGTGATAAGAATCATAATTAAATATGCATTAAATATTATTAATTAAGATAAGAATCCATTGAGATTGTTATCTCTTATAATTAATTCTTTTATTTAAGAGGGATATAATTTATTTCTTTTTCTATGAAAGATTCTGTGACAGATTTGCTCTTCATAAATAGGTAGATTTACTTATCTAATAACGCACATAAATATCTGAGATCTCATTCTAGCGGGTCGGGTTGCTCATGAATCACTAACCCGAAACTTGATCAAGAATAGTTACCCTCAGTTTAGCGCTTAGATGTGACAGTTGAGTGTCAATATATCCAAGATCAATAGGAGCAAACGACATGCATGAGACAAATGGATCCAAGTCATAATATAAATGCTGGATCTCGTGATGTTTTTACTAAAAGGCCAAAGTCCATGATATATAGTAAAATACCCCTAGTGTTAAAGAATAAGGCAGGGATCTATAATGGATCATTCTGCTTAAAGTCAGTACATTGTCATTCGGGATTTATAGTAAGTTGCACCCATACTGATTTTGTTTGTGGGGCCCATTCAATTCTGAAAGTAATTTGATCTTGAATCGAGATCCATATTATGATTTATCCTAATATCATGATACCAGTTCATGATCCAACTTAAATGTCTTCTTGCAACGTCACTTGTCACTTTAACTCTGAACGTTGTCCTCTCAACTGCTGTCAGGTACAGTACGCCATGTGGTCAAAAGATAGTGGAAGCAGTCATTAGTTATTCGTATCACCATGATTACTATTTCAAATTTGATGTGAATTCTCCATTTTATCCTTTCTCAAGGCGACAGTTGGGGGAGGTTTTTCCTCACCTGTAAATAGGGAGTGAGGGGTTTTCCCCTCACTCTTCTGCCTTCTTTGCATTTCTGATTCTCGATCCAGCAACCTAGGTGATTCCCGGTGACTCTCCAGCGAGACACCAACGACCATTTTCTTGCAATTTCAACCTCTCAACATCTTTTCCTTCTTCATAAATAAGGTACTTCCTTTTCCCACTTTATTATTCTTTCATAATCTTTCATTATAAGAGAGAAAATGTTGCCAAACTATGATGAGGAGAGTGTTTCCTTAGAAATTCTTAGTGTTCTGCCGCCTCGGACGTGGCAGAGAGGTTCTTCTCATAGTAAGGACTCTGATAGAGGTCTGAGGCTGATAATCAAGATGAATATCCTGGAGGCATTACGGAGGGCGGATCATGCCAGAGAACTTGCAAGGAAAGACCAACATGTAACATTCTAAAATCAATACCTTAGTATAATCCGAATATACAATAGTAAACAATATTAGTCACATCTTATTCTATTTATTTGTGACATAGAAATAAATTATTCATATTTATTTCTTTCATCTAAGCAATTTATGCTACTCTCTAGGCTATTAACAATTATTTTTCACATTAAGTATTATAATAAAATAACCTAACTAACTTAAAAAGGTTACCAAAGTTAACAGATAACTCTTATAAGAGTTACTGAACTTTTATAACCATGATTAAGACTAATCGGTTAGGGAAGATGTTACATTTCTCTTCTCCTTTTTAAAAATTTTGTCCTCAAAATTTAGTTTCTCACTACTAAAAGTTCTGGGATCTCTATCAGATATCATACTTGAAAGAATTATACCTTCCTTGATTGTATCTCTCTTATCATTTCTAATATCTAACAAAACTTAGAGGTTTTCATTCTGTAAGGATTACTTACTGAATTTAAACTATCTAACAACTTAACTTGTACAAAACTTTTAAGAATATCCCAATCAATTTGTAACTATTGGTATACACAAAAGAAAACCTTGTATAAGATCGAAAGATTAAGCCATATCTTTTCCGCTTAGAGTATACACCCTTCCTATAACTAGAGGTCTAGGGTTGGGTATAACTCTTTGTTTTTGTGGACATTCTCTAACAAAATGCCCAGGTTGACCACACACAAAACACACCACATAAGATTTGTCATCATGTTGCCTTCCACTCTTAGGGCATTCAGGCTTCATGGTTTCCATATGAACTTGCTCGTCTTCGTCTTGTGAATAGCTGGGTTTAGAAACACATTTCTTGTACCCATCATAGACCCAATTCCACTTTTGAAAGTCTTTTGATATTTGCTCTACTTGAGGCTTACCATCATGACCCTCTACAATTCTACATTTCTTTACCAAGGTTGAAAAGTCTCGAATCTCAAAAGGCTTAATAGCTCTCTTGATGTCATATCTCAATCCAGATTCAAATTTGACACACTTCTAATTTTCAACCGGGTTGAACCTAAAGTAAGAGGAAAACTTGGACAATTCCTCAAACTTTGCTTCATATTGCCCTATGGTCATACCTCCTTGCTCGAGCCTAAGGAACTCAATTTCCTTATCATCTTACAAAGTCTTTGGAAAGTAGTTTTTGAAGAAACTTGTTCTAGACACTTCCCATGAAATCTGAGTCCTTGATGCTTCCATTAATCTCGTAGCACTTCGCCACAAGTTTTTTGCTTCCCCTAGTTTGCCTTGGTGAAGCTATAGTTCCTTGTACACATAGAACAATACATATTGAGTTGATCAGTCTCAATATCATATAACAGTGTGACGGTAACCATTAACATTCAAACCTAAGGTTGTCATGCAATTCTATCCACACATCTCACAATGAGACAAGAAATGCACAACACACGATAGGAACTACTAAACATGCCTAAGCATAGTCAGTCTATACTCGAGCTCAATAGGATGAACTGCTCTGATACCAAAATGTAATATCCTAATACCAATACCTTAGTATAATCTGAATATACAATAATAAACAATACTAGTTACGTCACATTCTATTTATTTGTGACCTAAAAATAAATTTTTTCATATTTATTTCCCTCATCTAAACAGTTTATGCTACTCTCTAGGCTATTAATGGTTATTTTTCACATTAAGAGTTATAGCAAAATAACTCAACTAACTTAAAAAGATTATCTAAGTTAACAGGTAACTCTTAAAAGAGTTATTAAACTTCTATAACCATGATTAAAACTAATATGTTAGTGTGAACACTGAATTTTGTCTGGACAAAAAAAAAAAAAAAATAAAAAAGGAAAAAAAACAAAGAAAAAAATAAAATAAAAAATGACCCATTAAGTTTGAACCCAAAATCCATAACCCAATACAAACTAAGCCCATATGAATGTGCCAAACAAGATTCAATTCCAACCATACAGTTATCATTTTTTTCGTTTGGTTACTTTGTCATGGTTTCCTAAGGAGAAATAGAAAAACCAAATTTTGGAGCTGCAATATATTTAATGTACCATGACTACACAAGCAAAAAAAAAAAAGATGTGAAAAGATTAAGAGTAAAAAAAGTGTCTAGCAGTGAAGGAAATAAGGGGCTCAATGTGCATAAGGGCTTAATGTGTAGAAAAGACAGATGGGGTGGTTTACAAAAAGAAGGAGAGAAAATGGGAAGGTGTTAGCTGAAAAAGAGAGAGAGAGAGAGAGAGATTTGGAAGGCAGAGAGCAGACAAGGTCAGAAAGAGAGTTTTGAAAAAGGAGGAGGGAAAAAAAATCTTGGCTTGAAGTTTTTCTACATGGAAGCTCCTACAAGGGGAGTTTCTGGATTTTAAGGAGGGTTTGACGTCTGAAAAAAAGAGGAGAGAAATCTGAAGGAGGTGGGGAAGAGTTTTCCTCAGCTGGCTAAAATGTAACTCTTCCTCCTCTATTTGATGAACTTGTTGTGAGTGTTATTAGAAGGACAACACCACAAGACAAACCTTCATCACCATCCTCAACCTCCTAAACCAACCTTCATCTTCACCAACCTCTCAGCCACCCTCACCATCTTCACCATCCTCTCAGCCACCCTCACCATCAACCTTCAACCTCTATCAACCTCAACCCTCAACCCTCACTCATCTTCACCAACACCAAGCACCATCACCTTCAACCTTCATCAACCACAACCGTCCACCCTCACTCATCTTCACCAACACTAAGCACCATCACCTTGCCTCATCGTAGCCCGCCTCAACCAAGCCACCACAACACCAAACAGCCACCATGGCCTAATCCTTACCAAATAGCCACCATGAGACCACCATCCAACCTTCACCATGCAAGGCCACCACCATCCTAAATAACCACCATGGTCGAACCCACCCACAACAGTCATGAAGAACCACGAATCGTAGCAGCAGTTGTACGTCACACAACAATCCTCTATCATCTTCCAAGCTTGCCAGTAAGCTACCTAGAAGCGTCTGTACTCCCCCTAAATCGCGAAGACAGCAACCGCGCTACCCATACACAGCCAGCTCCACCCCATAACTACCTTTGGTGATAGCAACTGTATGCATCTTCTACGGTGACCCCAAGCACAAAACGTCTCAACCATAAACACAGATCCACACCATCACAGCCACTGTAAAGCCCACCTCATCTCTGTTATAGTCTCTGCACACCAAGCCCATAACCATTCCATCCCAAACCTCAGAACCTACAGCCACCACCTTCCTTTGTCATGACACAACACCTACAAACAAACAAAGCTGCCAGCCTCCATATTGAGCAGTAATGACACCAACAAACGTTGTCCGATCCACAACGTCCTCCACTGTCTCTCCCCCTAGTCGCGCCGCTGCTCCAGCCAGTAAAGCCCCAACTACAGAATCCACCAACGACGTAGCTTGACACATTGTTGTCTCGATGGATTGCCGTCTAAACCCAACCACCATTGCTGGAGTTATTGTCGGGATCGCCGCAAGAGCCTTGCTCCATTATTTCTGTGTGCCCTAAGTTAGATATCAGACCTATATCTCAATTTTAATTTTAGTTATTCATTCATTCTATTTTTTTGAATTTTCTTTTTGATGCTTTAATTTGAGCTAGTGATATGAGGCATGTTTGAATTTACTACTAAGCTTGAATATTTTTGTTATTGGGCTAAATATGTTTTCCTAGTAAGGTAGGTCACTATAGGAGCTTTCGTTAAGGGATGGGTCTTGCTTGTTTAAGGAATTGGGCACATTGGTTTCACTTATAGACTTAGTTTTTTTTTTAAATGAAAATTGACAAAAAAAAAGGGTTTTGTTAAAAAAAATAAAATGAAAATATAAAAATATAAAAAATAGAAAATATGATTAACAGTAGAAAATTTAAAGAAAGAAAAAATGAAATAAGGTGTTTATTTCTTCATTTGGTTCTTGTCTTACTTATTATCTGTTGCTGTCTTATGTGATCCATGATCAAAAAATTTTTTTCTTTCAAATAAGAAAAATACAAAAAAATATTTTAATCAATGTAATGACCAATGATGATGATTGAATAGTGAGTACTATCTCTAATGTCGTTTGAATCATAAGGGTTTATTGAGTAGTCTGGTGTTAACTTGAACCCTGTACAAGAATGGGTTTGTTTTCAAACAAAATCCCTTTTTCAAGATTTTTTTTAAAATTAAAATCAATCTGCTCACAATCGATTTTTTAGAGAACTACGTGATTTTAAATTCCTCATTGCACCCGAGGATACGTAGGAGCATAAATCTTCATTTTGTCAAGTCAAAAGATTAAATTTTCACAATTTGGTTGTTTCTTTTCTTTCTTTTCTTTTTTTAAAAAAATAAAAAATAAAAAATAGTTACAATGTTTTCAATTGAAGTAAAATAAATAAATTTGAGATTATTAAATTTTCGCACAACTAACTTAAGATACTGCCTTAAGACGGGTGCATTAGGGCTGGTGTGGGATTAAGTTTCCACCATTCCCTACCCATAACCGACTCCCGAATCCAATATGGTTTTCAAAGACTATTTTCTAAGAAATGTTTTTCAATTTTTCCTAATTCAAATAAAATCGGTGATGACTCTATTGTCATATTTAAAATCCTCGCGAGTTGCTATTTCATCGCGATCCTAGTCGTGACAGATGGTAACTCTACTGGGGAGTACTTGGAGAGTCAGGCCTGTTGTTGTTAGTTGTGCAAATTATTAATAATCTCTATTTATTTATTTTATAATTTTTTATCTTTGTTTTTATTTTCTTATTTATTTGTAAATAGATTTTATTCAGTACTTTCATGTAAATATCTGATAGCATTATCCTGTATATATTTTGACATGTATATATATTTTGTGCTTAATTGTTAAAACCATAGGGTAGATGATTGCTAGTTAGATGTTGTATATATGTTTTTACAGGTTCGGGGGGTAAGTTTGGTCTTTTAAAACTTTTGTACAAGATTGTATGCTCTCTTACACACCTCACTACTACTTACCTCACATACCTTTTTTGGGCTCTATACCCGAGTTTGTATGAACTCGAGGAGTAGGAGGGGTCTCGACTTTTGTTATTGAGGGGCTTCATGCTCAATTGGCATTGGTTGAGACACCACTCTGATTGTTACTGTAACGTCCCGGGACTGTCTCCAGGATTGATGAGTGTCCCCACAAATCAACACGAGTCTTTTCAGCGTACTTTGACCTCGTTCACACGCATCCTAGGAAACTTTCCAAGAGATCACTCATCCCACAAATGCTCCAAGTCAAGCACGCTTAACCATGGAGTACTTATGTTCTTGGCTTCCGAAAAGAAAATGCATCTTGTTCATATGGGTGGTGCTAATCAATTCCTTTAAATCATCATCAACTATGCAATCTCATACCTGCACAGTCTCTGAATCTCATTCATTCTAGTGTGTATTCAGTTCATTCATGTGTCCCTTCGCCTAGAAGCCTGCCAAGAGCTGCTCCTTGTCCGTGCTTCATCTTTTTGCACCAGCGACTACTCCCTACCTTCGTCGGCCCCGGGTGTCACATGCCCACCAGCTTCAGCATGGTTCGTCCCCGAACCACACCGTATTGGGAGAGGTCCTGCTCTAATACCAAAATGTAACACCCAAAACCTAGATATTGTAAGTAAATAGAATTAAGGGTGTCTCTTAAGACTTAAGCATAAACGTAACCTATATAATACCTAGTAATGCATAATTATATAGAGCCTTTGATAGCTGGTAAAGGGAACAAGATAATTTTACACAATGAGCAACTTGCTCCTTACTAATTATTACAAACCATGAGAACGAAAAATATAAAACTAATAAATTAATTACAATAATGATATATATAAATTTACAAAATAGCTATGCAAAGTCTTCAATGCCTTCTTTCGCTCCTACTTTGATCCTATACTAGATTTACTATGAAAATAAGAAGTTGAGGTGAGAATTCAAAGTTCTCAGTAATAAGTTTATAAAACATAACATCATAATAAAGTTAGTTATTATAGTTAAAACCAATACATAAATGGGAAGTAGAAAAGTAACATAATTCTAAACGTATTCATTTCACTTTACTCACCTTAGTGGCTACTACCAATTATAGATCAAATCTCTTATAAAGGCACAATCAAGCTTCTATTAACTCAATCAATACTCTAAGGCTCCTACAAACCTTACAAACGTCATTAGTAATAATTTAAGTCACCATCCAAAGACTACTCTTCTTTGTCTTAGGGTATGACCATGACCTATATATGACTTAAGGACAATCATTTTCATTCAAAGCTTAATATTAACACATGGATTAAATACACAGAACTATGTTACAAAACAGAATAGCCATATATTTTGAAATATTCTACCATATTCTCATTAAAATAACATCTCCAACTATACATATAACCACCAGAAAAATTTCATATAAAGAAATCACATTACATACATATTGCAGCCATAACTTACACTAAACTACCATCCAATGAGACTTGATATTTCTTTTCATATACAATATCAATAAAAACAATAGAAGATCATATTATCAACCTTTGCCTTTCATAAGAGGTAATTACTAATCAATATAGAAACATATATTACATATTCTTTTCCTTCTTGGCTCTGCTTTGATCGTGAGAGTCAAATCCAAGAGTATAAATTTTTACTTATACATCATCACAATTTTAATTCACAAAACTAAGTAAAATGGAAGAACAAACTATAATCCATAACCCTTCATAAATTTTAGTTTTGACAGAACAACATTCTGCCATTATTTCAAGTACTATTCAAGCTTCAATTTCAAGCACAAAATGCATCACAAATGCTGTCAAAAAAATAGGCAACAATCTGCCACCATTTTAGTCACCATTCAAGCTTCGAACTCTATCAATTAAGCATCATAATTTTGTCCAAAAACAGGGCACCAACCGTGGCCAATATCCAGGCATGATTAGGCTATGAATTTTTCACTAAAACAATCATAAAGACCTTACAATATCTAGTAAAACATGAAGCACATATTTGAAAGGAAGAAGAGTTGTTATGGCCGTGAATCATCCAATCAATAACATAATCATAATCAATCAACAATAAATCCCCTCACCCACCAATCCCATTTTCAGCCCCCAAGCAACAATAAATTTTCAAATCAATCAACATACAAGTTTAATCTAAAGTTTCAACTAAAAACAGGGCATCAATTAATCTATACTCATTATCACAATTTGATTCATTATTGCAATTAATAAAAATACCTCAATTCTGCCCCAAATCAGTGCACAAACCGTAAGCATCTTGCATAGCAAATCAAATAAGAAAACCATATTCCAATACCATTATCAAGCACAAATCACTAATAGAAAATCGTTTCTCTATCCACACCCAAACCAACAACCAAAAATGAAGAAAATACTAAGCAAAGTATGAAAACATTTCCCCCTACCTCATTTCCATGGATCCATGATTTCGTCCCCCTCTTCCCATGCTCTTTCTTTCTCTATTTTCGTTTACTGCTGCTTTTTTTTTCATTCCATTGTCATGTTCTATACCTCTCTTTTACATTCCAAAAAGACAAGAAGACAAGAGAGGAAGAGTGAGTTAGGATCATAGGAGCAAAAAGGGAAGAAAATGGCTGGTAATGAGAACGAACCAACATGAATGGATGTCACGAACGGAAACTGTGAATGGAGACCAGAGCAGCAACCGTGTGAACGGACCGAACGACAATGAGAGCGAACCAGATGGCAAAGCAGATTACCGAACCCGAGCGGCAACGAGAGTGAACGGGTGAGAAGGAGCGGACAAGTGAGAGGATATGGAGAATATGAGAGCTAAAGAGAAAAAAGAAGAGAGAGAACTTATAGGTGGACGGAAGGGAGAGTGAAAAAAAAATGAGGGGGAAAACGTGTGGAGGAGAATTAAGAGAGAGAAAAAAGAAAAATGATAAAGATATTTTTGAGAAAGAAAGATTAAAATATTCTATTGGAAGCATTTTTATCTTTTAAAAAATATTTTAATCCTTCATAACTCAACATTTAATTTCTTCTAGAATCATAGAAGATTTTAGGACTCCTCTTAATCCTGATTCTCATCCTTTAACACATGATCATAAGCACTTTTATCATATATTGAGCTTCACTATTCATTTCTGTGTTAAGTTAATTCTCATGAAATTGAACTTAAAAACATTTAAGTATTCTTCTTAATCTGTTTTTAATGTTAATTTAATTTTCATTCCTCCATTTTATACTTACTCATACCCTTATGGGTTTCTGATCTATTTATCTAATTAATTTAGTCTTTAGACATTATCTTAATATCATTAGGTTGGAGAAGATGTTACATTTCTCCCCTCCTTTTAAAAATTTTGTCCTCAAAATTTGATTTATCTCATTCAAAAGTTCTGGATAACCTGGGGCCGACGAGGGCGAGGAGTGGTCGCTGGTGCAAAAAGTTGAAGCACGAACAAGGAGCGACTCCTGGCAGACTTCTAGGTGAAGGGACACATTAATGAATTGAATACACACTGGAATGAGAGGGATTCAGAGACTGTACAAGTATGGGATTGCATAGTTGAGGATAACTTAATGGAATTGATTAACACCACTCATATCAACAAGATGCATCTTCTTTTCGGGAGCCAAGAACATAAGTACTCTATGGTTAAACGTGCTTGACTTGGAGCACTTGTGGGATTGGTGACCTCCTGAAAAGTTTCCTAGGATGCGTGTGAGTGAAGACAAAGCACGCTGAAAAGACTTGTGTTGATTTGTGGGGACACTCACCAATCCTGCAGGCAGTCCCAGGATGTTACAAATGGTATTAGAGCAGTTCATCTTGTCAAGCCAGGGAATGAATTAATTATGCTTTAGGACAATACCAAGCTTGAAGCTTGAATTTGAAAGTGAAGTAGGGGTTCCTTGCTAACTTTTTGTTCATCTTTTCTTGATGAATTGGAAATTGAAATCGAGTCCAAGGAGCCATGAAAGCTCACGGCCAGAACTGTACCAAAAAGGGATTTTTGATTTCATGTTATGCTGCTATTTATTTTGTCTTGCTTTGGTTTTAGTTTTTCCTTGAGATTTATGAATGAATGCTTGTAAGAGTGGTTGATATTTGACACCCTAATGTCACGACTGAATTGGACTTGGGAGTTAAATATACTTTCTTTGAATTGTTCATTTGGATTCCAATTAGATTTGTGTTGAAAGTGTAATGGTTTAGTGATAAGTATGGCTAAGTTTTTTTTTTTTTTGCCTTAGTGTCACGGCTGAATGCCTTGTTGGAGACCAGATTTGTACTTGCTTCTATGCTTAATTTATGGATTGAAATGTGATAGAAACTTTTGGCTAAGTTCTGCCTAGTTTTTACCATAATTGTAATGTTGAAAAATGATGAAAACAATGAGCTTTTCAAGTAACCATGGGCTGACTTATTGAACAAGTTGTTGTTCTGTCTTTGATTGGTATAGGGAAGGTTTTTAATGTATGAAATGGTGGATTGTATGGTTAAATTTAACAAGGTAGAAGGCTGCCCTTGTTTCAGCCAAAATTTTGTTGTTTTAATGTGTGAAAATGCAATTTGAAAGGTTGAATTGGTCATGGTAGTAGGCTGTCCTGTTATGATCAGAATTTTAGTGCATTTGTGTATGTCATTGTTGCTTGAATAATGGATTAAAAGACATGGCAGAATGCTGCAATGTTATAGTCACAATTTATATGTATTTATGTTATGCAATGATACTAAGTTTTGAATGAAAATGTTAAGAATAAGTTACACTTAATTTTCTATGTTAGTTGTTGAGCAATTAAATAGGTGATAAAACTAAGGAAGAGGTCATGAAGTAGGTCGTGACACCTATTATGCTTGATTGCTTATTCTTAGTTAACCATGCTTGTGAATGGATGAGTTTGTGAAGTTGGTTTGATATTAGAATGTTGAGTTAGCCATGATGTAAAATGAGGTTTAAATGGTAAGTAAAATGATGATAGTATGCTGCCATACTTATAGATGAATCTTGAATGCATTTTATGCTTGGTTATGTGGATGGAATTGTGAAGGAAAAATAGGTCTTGTTCTAAATTTGTTCACTTACTTTGTGAGTTTGAACATGATTTTTGCTGTAAGTTTGTATGTGTGTACTATTTAGTAACTTCATTAGCTGAAAATCATGGCTGAAATTTTTAGGAAGTAACAATATATGTTTACAATGAGTTATGTACTTAAAAAAAATAGAGAAAGATGGCCACGATACAACCATATGTATGATTGTGAAACATGAATTTGATGTATATGAAAGATTAGCTATGTTGTTTACTATACAACAATAAAAAGAATGAATTTATATATATATATATATATATATATATATATATATATATATATATATATATATATATATATATGTGTGTGTGTGTGTGTGTGTGTGTGTGTGTGTGTATTGTATTTATATATATATAAATAATTGCTGCTTGGTTTGTGTAGCTTAGTACTACAATGTGAAAAAAATGTAGGTTTGCTATCCTATATATATATATATATATATATATATATATATATATATATATATATAAACAATGCATGTTGGTTGTCTTAGTATAATATAGAATTACACATGTAAGAAAAGAAAGAAAAGATTGGATGACTTGTTTATGCATTCATGGTATTGTAGCAACTAAAGCTGCCAAATATATTTGTTAAATTGCACCAGAAAAATAGTTGGATGGTTTCATTAAAGCAAAATAGATAGTCGCCCTGTATATTATAAATTCAATTGTTGACTGTTTTGTACATATAAAATATGTATTTGATAGAAGTGAATAACTGGTTCATGTTATAACGGTACAACAGAGATAAAACTGTTGAGAAAAAAGAAGGATACATTATCCATGTTGTCTAATAGTTGTTGCATTATTTATATATATGAATAAGTATGTGCATAGGATAAATGCATGGTTGTTTTTGTACAACAACATAAGAATCTGCCCTTTATATTTAAATATATGTTTGTTGGTGAAGTATATAGATTAGTTTAGGATACTGCTTGTTTAGGGGAGGTTGTTCATCTCTTGTATGTTGGTATTTGGTTCACGATTTGGAAAAGAAGTAAGAAAGGTGCTTTAAAAAAATTCAATTAGGCCCAATTTGAGCACAAACTAACAAAACATGATCAAACTCAATCAATTAAGAATATGAAGAGTGTAAATGACTAAACATGAGGGTTTATTAATGTATAAAATATGTGATTATCAATGTCACAAAGCAAGCCTCTATCGTCTTCCAAGCTTGCCAGTAAGCTGCCTAGAAGCGTCTGCACTCCCCCCAAATCGCGAAGACAACAATCGCGCCACCCATACGTAGCCAGCTCCACCCAGTAACCACCTTTGGTCATAGCAATCGTATGCATCTTCCATAGTGACCCCAAGCACGAAACGTCTCAACCATAAACATAGATCCACACCATCACAGCCACTGTAAAGCCCACCTCATCTCTGTTATGGTCTCTGCACACCGAGCCCATAACCGTTCCATCCAAAACCTTAGAAACTACAACCACCGCCTTCATTTGTCATAACCCAACACCTACAAACAAATAGAGCCGCCAGCCTCCACGTTGAGCAGCAACGACGCCAACAAACGTCGTCCAATCCACAACGTCCTCTGCTGTCTCTCCCCCTAGTCGCGTTGCCGCTCTAGCCAGTGAAGCCCCAACTAGAGAATCCACTAATGACCTAGCTCGACGCATTGTTGTCATGACTGATTGTCGTCTGAACCCAACCACCGTCGTCGAAGTTGTTGCCGGGATCACCGCTAGAGCCTTGCTCCATCATTTCTGTGTGTGCCCCAAGTCAGATATCTGAACCTATATCTCAATTTTAATTTTAGTTATTTATTCATTCCGTTTTCTTTTATTTTCTTTTTTATGCTTTAATTTGGGCTAGTGATATAAGGCATGTTTGAATTTACTACTGGGCTTGAATATTTTTGTTATTGGGCTAAATATGTTTTCCTAGCAGGTGGGTCACTATAGGAGCTTTTGTTAAGGGATGTGTCTTGCTTATTTAAGGAATTGGGCAAATTAGTTTCACTTATAGACTTAGTTTTTTTTAAAATGAAAATTGACAAAAAGAAAGGTTTAAAAAAAATAAAATAAAAATATAAAAATATAAAAAAAATAGAAATATGATTAACAATAGAAAATTTAAAGAAAGAAAAAATGAAATAAGGTGTTTATTTCTTCATTTGGTTCTTATCTTGCTTTTTATATGTTGCTGTCTTATATGATCCATGATCAAAATTTGTTTTTTCTTTCAAATAAGAAAAATACAAAAAAAAAATATTTTAATCAATGTAATGACTAATTATGATGATTGAATAGCGAATGTTATCTCCAATATCATTTGGATCATAAGGGTTTATTGAGTAGTCTTGTGCTGACTTGAGCCCTGTACAAAAATGAGTTTGTTTTCAAACAAAATCCATTTTCCAAGATTTTTTTAAAATTAAAATTAATCAGCTCACAATCGTTTTTTAGAGAACTACGTGACTTTGAGTTCCTCATTGCACTCGAGGATACGTAGGAGTGAAAATCTTCATTCTGTCAAGCCAAAAGATTAAATTTTCACAATCTGGTTGTTTCTTTTCTTTCTTTTCTTTTTTAAAAAAATAATAAAAAATAAAAAATAGTTACAATGTTTTCAATTGAAGTAAAAAAAATAAATTTGAGATTATCAAGTTTTTGCACAATTGACTTAAGGTACCGCCTTAAGACGGGTGCTTAGGGGTATTGTGGGATTAAATTTCCACCCTTCCCGATCCATAATCGACTCCCAAATCCAATCTGGTTTTCAAAGACTATTTTCTAAGAAAGATTTTCTATTTTTTCTTAATTTAAATAAAATTGGTGGTTACTCCATTTTCATATTTAAAATCCTCGCGAGTTGCTATTTTGTCGCGATCTCGGTCGTGACAGTTAGAGAGGATGTTACACAACACGTCCATTCTCTATGCTCATGATAGAGTTAGAGAATCTTGTTGAATCTTCTTCTGATTCTAACGTGAGTGCAAACTCTGTAGGTAACACTTCTAATATAGATATGACACGTTGAAAAGTGGTTGCTTCAGAACGCAGAGAACACATCTTCCTAAGAGATGTTAACCTATACCAATGGGTTGATTGAGAAGCTTTAAGCACTCCTTCAAGTGTGGAGAGCTCAGAGGATGCTTACGCTAAACAAGAATACTTACACCTTACCGAGGATCGATTAAGGGACGGAGAGTTCGTTGTCCGAGCTCCATCTGATCAAGAGATAGTTTGTTCCGGGAGAACGGAGGGCGACCACTTCATATACATGTACAATGTGTTGTTCATCCGCATTGGCGTATGCCTTCCGTTATCTGAATTTGAGATCGGAGTCCTCAACCACTTGCGAGTGGCCCCAACCCAGCAACATCTAAATGCTTGTGCCTTTATCCAGACCTTTGAACCATTCTTCTTCCTCTTCATCTAGTTTTCACCTTCTAGGAATGGTTTTCAAAAAAGGTGGGTCACTTTATGCACACAAGCAGGGTGAAAAGTGTTCAAACTATACCAAGAGTCATTCAAGAACTTGAAGAAGGATTTCCTTTGAATTGAAAGAGCTCCAGGGTCAAAGCCTTTTTTTGTTACCCCAGATGGTCCACATATATATTTATACTTGACCCAGGCGGTGTGGGACAAGAGTTTGGAAGAAATAGAAACTCCGATGTTCGCATTGTCTGAAGATGAGGCTGATGTGCTCAACTTCCTACTTGAGTGGGCTGATAAGGGTGGTGCCATCTATTGTAAAGACGTCCTAGGTGAGCCCTCTTGTCATACGTATACTTAGTAAACTTGTATTTCTAATTTTTTTCTAAGTGTTGTAACATATTTGTTTTCTGTCTACAGAAAATATGGCACTTCCTCTTGAAGCTCTTGCCCTGCGGTTAGCCAAAAGGAAAAATGGGGCCTCGAGGTTTAGATCTCGGCCCACGGTCACTGTTCCACCTCATCAACTCACGGTGGTTGTTCCTCCTTCTCAACCTACTATATAAGAGGCAGATATCAAATCACTTGCGCAACCTCTTTGGTCTCGGAAGAGAAAAACAGATAGTCGAATGGAGTAAAAAGGAAAAAGACTAGTTACTGAGGCTGCTCACCTTGACCTTACTACTGGCCGAGAGTCTGAAATCCTAGAGAGCGCACCTCTACACTTTTCTGGAGGTTCAATTTGGGGTAAAAGGGTGGGCAGATCATTGATAACATTTTTCTGTCGTTGGATGACCAAGACGTCCTGATAGAGTTTCTCTGAGATGCCCAGGTTCGGGCTCTACGCAATACTTCTGTCCTCAAGTTTCTGGAGTCCGCTTTTGAATATGTTCGTCAAACTAGGGAGTTGGAGAAAGAGTCAGACGCCTTCCAAGGTGAAAAACGAGGGCTCGAACTGGTAGTTACTCAAAAAGATGGGTAACTTGCTCAAGTCAATGAAGAACTCGATTTATGCAGAACTGAGATCTTAAGGCTCCTAGCCATAGTTGCTAAGGGGGTCGCTAAGGTAGCCGGGCTCCAGGCCCAAGTTGTTAAGGGAATTGCTAAGGAGAACATTTTAAAAGATTAAATGTATTCTGCCGAGTCCAGTCTAATCGCTCTTTGAACTAAGAATGAGATTCTTCGCCAGTCTGAGGCCAAACTTAAAAAAGATATTTTATATCTTGAGGATGAATGGGTCAATTCGATGGATGAATCCTTCTCTAATTCCCTTACTCAACTTCGCCTGATGAACCCGAACCTTATCTACGAGGGAACCAGTTCGAGGAAGGTGGTCTAGAATGATCGCATTGTGGATGTCATTCTTGAGCCACCCCTGTGAATCAAGTTCCTTTGATGGCGGACATTAGCAAAGAAGAGTGATAAGAGAGTTTGGAGGGTGCCCAACAAAAGAAGTCGAGGTGGAAAACGAGCCTGCCCCAGATGCTTGATTCTTTTTTCTGTTTCTTTTTATTTTGCCCCTTGCCTTGGGTTAATTTTATTTGTACTTGGACAAGTCCTGATTTCGAGCATTTATTTAATTCCAGCACTTAAAATATTTTTATTCATATTCCTGTTGCCTTTTTTTTTTCCTCACCGAGATGGGTCCAACGCTCGATCTCGGTTATTCCATTTATACTAGTGTGTATTTTTGCTTTTATTTGACTGAGATGGGTCCAATGCTCAATCTTAGTATTTCTTTTTTACACTTAGCAAACGCTCGTGTTTTTCTCAATTGATATGGGTCCAACACTCAACCTCGGTGGTTTTTCATACTTAGCAAAAACTCATGTTTTACCTAACTGAGATGGATCCAACGCTCGATCTTGGTGGTTCTTTGACCGAAGTTTGCTAGATTTATTTATCAATCATGTTTCTCAACTTCTGTTGACACTTAGTCAAATCTTTAAGTGTGAAATTACAAAGTATAATTTTCACACAAAATCTTCTTGGAGTGGAGTCCATATATCCCGGGCAACAGTCTGTTACTTTTAACCTCTATAAACCTTTTTTAGGCTTATGTGTTAAGGTCTGTCTCAATGCTGATACTATAAAGTATAATTTTGACACAAAAGCCTCTTAGAGTGGCGTCCACATATCCCAGGCTACGGTCGAATACTTATAACCTCTTTAAACTTTTAAGTTTATGGGTTAAGGTTAGACTCGTTAAGGTACGGGTCAAAACTCTTCGAATTCACTCCTTGAACTCAGATACCGGTTAAGTGGGTTAATCTTTTTTACCTTCATTTGGCATTAGAATAACTAATCCTAATTGGACCTTATATTCCTTAGACCACTCCAAGGTGTGATAACCTTGTGGGTTGCAATAGTTATAAATGAATAAAGTAACCAAATGTTGAAAAAATAATAACTAATTTATTCATGTCGGAACTCGTCACTTATATGATAAAAATAACAATTAAAGGTATCTAACTGTAATATTTCGTTAGCTTATCAGCATTCCATAAATTCTTGATAGTTTTGCCAACTCGAGTTTCTAGAGTATAGGCTCCTATGTTTATTTTGGACATGATCATATATAGTCCTTCCCAATTAGGAGCTAACTTCTAATTTTTCGCATTTTTACCTTTGATATTCGTCCTATGAAGTACAAGGTCATCAGGTTTAAAACTTTGTGGAATCACTTTAGAATTATATTGTACTGCAATCCTCTGTTTAAGGGTGACTTCACGGACATGAGTAATACGACGTTATTCTTCTAATAAGTCTAGGTCATGACGGATGAGGTCCAAGTTGGTTTCTTTTGAAAAGTTTTATCTCCTCCAGCTCGGTTCTCCTATTTCCACCGGGATCATAACCTCGCAACCATAAGTCAATTTAAAGGGATTCTCTCCTGTGGAGGAATAGGGTGTGGTCTGATATACCCATAAGACATGATCAAGCTACTCCACCTAATTCCCCTTAACGTCATCAAGTTTTTTTTATTACTCTAGGTAGGACTCGGTTGGCGACTTCAGCTTGCCCATTGGTCACTACAAAAAATGGTCAAATAGTGGCAGTTTATTTGTGGCAGTTTCCATACACTGCCACAAATAATACTTTAGTGGCGGTTTATATGGCAGTTGTGTCAACTGCCACAAAATAAATGAATTTGAGGCGGTTTAAAGTCATTTTGCGGCAGTTATTTATTTATATATATAAACGTAACTCAACCAATAAATAAATGTTGTGTATTAAGCCAAATCATTCCCTCTCTCTCTTTTCCCTTTCCCTCAATTTCCCTCTTTTCCTCTTTTTCCTTTTGAACTTCCCTCTCTGCCAGTGAACGTACCTATCTCCTTCTCCTTCTCTTTCTCTTACCAAGCTAAAATCTCAACTCAAGCTAAAATCTCAGTGTTCACTGAGAGAAAGATTGTGGCAGGCAAGGTAACTAACTAACTAAGGCCCTCAAACACGGAGAAAACGAGCAAAGACCTTTGTTTCACGATTTCGTTCTCTTTCTTCAACTGAGCGAAGGTGAGGTGAGCATTTATATTGCATTTGGGCAAATTAATTTCTTACCAACGCAAACTGTATGACTTGCACACTGATTTTCGTTTCATCTTCATTTTATTTATATTGGGTTCTTGTAAGTTTAGTGTCTTCACTTGAGCTACTCCACGTCCATCATCAACTTCAACAGTTTTGGTCAAACTCTCTTCCACTCTTCATTTCGCATTTCTACTACATTTCTAATTTTATCTTCTAAGTCTATGCTCAATTCTATGTTTTGGTTGATGGAATTTGGGGATTATATGATTTGGGTCTGTTTTTGTTTTTGCGTTTGTGGGGGTTATGCTTCCAAGGGGTAACCAATTTGGTGTTGCTCTATTGTTGTTTGATGAAATGCCCCAATGAAGTCAAGTCATAGTTTTGAATCACTGTGGAAGGCTTAACCCTCTTCTAGTATTTACTTTGTTTAGTTATAGTTGAATTTGTTATGGCTTTGGGTGACGGAAGTACCATTCTTGGTTATCGTTGAATTTGTGATAGTATTTACTATTGTGTTCTGTGTTCTCTTCAATGTGCTTTGCTTGTCCTTTATCTCATTTTCTCAATTTTTCTTTCGTTTCTTCCCTTTGCTTTTCAGTATTTTATAAAAAAAAAATTAGTTCATTCATTTCTCCGTTTCCAAAAAAATGACTTATTATAATTGATGAGAGACAATGAGAAGTCATAGATTAGTATGCTCCAAAATAGTGGCAATAAAAAGGACTACTTCTCAAAAGCATTTTCATTCTCCATTCAACTTTGTTGTCTTGAATTTTTTTTCATGAGAATTTCTAATGTTGTAATGCAGTTGCTTGGGTTGTCTTGGAACCTGCTTCCAAGAGAGCAGCAAAAAAAAAGAAACACACTTAAGATAATTTTCTCCACAAAAGTTATCCACTGAGGCTAGAGAGGTTAGTTTCCATCTTCTAACAGTGATGTTATGTTCCTTTCAAATGTAAATGTTCCCTGCATTCTTTATCGTCCACCATAAATTACCAATTATGTGTTTGTTATCTCTTGATTAGAGATACATATAATAAAAATCTAATATAAGAATACATAGACAGGTCATAAAACCATAAACTATGATAAAAATGTGCAATAAAACTTCTTTGTACTATTATCTAATGCCATATAGAATATAAAAGAGATTATGGATAGGCACCCATGGGACTATGGCTTAGCTAAGCAACATGCGTATGAGCTATTTTGTAATAAGGTCTAGATATTACTTTCTGCACTTCCAAACAATCTAAGCATTGTCTGAGGTAAGCTTATGAGCTATTTTGTATTTTTGGCTTCTTGTAGCACGGATTCTATTTTGGCTTTGTTGAATTTGAGGAATTAAGTTCCATGCATAGTGCACTTGAGGTACAGACTATTCTGTTGAAATGTTGATCTTATAGTTCTGCACTGTTGTTTGTATATTTAGCAAGGAAAGAAGATAAGTATATATCTCTTTGTGGACATCCATATGATTAACGTAAAGTATGAATAACTTTTAGAATGCTTATAGTTGATTGGTAGTAGTACAGATTAACATTAGCTTGTATCAATGTTGGCTATATTTCCTAAGTTCCAGCTTCTAGTAGGAGTAGTTCTGGGGCTAGAACATTCACGGGTTGAATGTGTTCTACAGCCTCTGCCCATAAGACATTGTGTATACTTCTAAACTAGAAGGCCTTTCTAGAAATCCAATTAAAGTAATATATAATGTACTTTGGAAATGGGATTAGTTTTTTATATTTATTATATAGGTAACCTTGCTTTGATTGTTTAGTGAGCATGTTTAAGTTGTTATAGTTGTGTGAAAGATGTAAATGGATGTCATGGTAAGAAAGCATTTGAAATTATATCTCTATTTATGACTAAGATACCCACACGCACTGTTTCTTATTCATGTCACTGATACTGCTTTGACAAAATCCCATATATTGTGTCTTCTCACATCTCACTATTTGATATGTTACCCATGAGAACTACTCAGGTTTGGTTTTGGTTGGGGGTTCAGGCAGTTGACTTAGTTAGAAATTAAGACTTCTCTTAGCTTGCAGTGTCTTTTGTTTCTCTTTTTGTTTGGTTTTTGAGTAATCATGTTTCTTCTAGGAGCACAAGTTATCCCCTATTGTCTTTTTCTTATAAAACTTTTATTTAAGAAATATTTAATATCAACGTTGCAACCTAAGACACAAATCAATACACTCACACCTATAACTAAAATCCCATGAGACTCTACCACTCAGCACTAACCAGCATCTAAAGCGAACCCAACGACCTCACCACCATAGTCAAGATAGAAAACCAAAGCTTCACCCAAAACAAAAACCCAACACTTGAAAATAGATGAATTAAGCTCCACAAGACAACAACCGAATTTCCAACTCAAAAGTTAATTTTTTTTTTGGGGTCTTAAGTTAGTTGTTACTAGTTTACTATTAGATTTTGTTTTTTTTTTTTCTGTAGTGAGCTAAGGTCATATAGTTGGGCCAAGGTTTTTGTTATGTAGTTAATTTTGTTTCTTTTTATAGTTGGGTCTTGTTGAGTTAGTTTTTTAAATAGGTGTAGGCAGGTAATTTAAAAATTGAAGGTTATTTATGCTATCTAACATTTGGTTTATTAAAATTGAAGCACAAATTTTTGGTTGATGATGGTCTTGTAAAGGACTATATATTGAAGATTCTTGGAAGAAATTGGAGGGATAACCGGCTCAAGTTATTTAATAAGTTCTACAATGAATCCTTCACCTGAGATCAAAATATTCAGAATAACCCACCTGGCGTTCCTCGGAATGAGTGGGCATTATATATTGATTATCGGTTAAGATCGGAAACAAAGGTAATACAATTATAATTAATACTCCTATACATGAATGCTATTTGATAAATCTTATTTTTTAAAAAAAAATTGGGACAGGCGATGTGCAAAATTAATTATGAGAATCGAAAGAAGTTGACTGTTCCATACACGGGTGGATCAAAGACTCTAGCTAGGAGAAAGGATGAGTTGGTAATATTCTCTAAGTATATGTAGTCAATTATCCTTTTTTGTTGAATTGTTTAACACATCTTTTATCTTTTAAAATTTGTAGGAGATTGAATGTGGACACCGACTAGGTAGGGGAATCATGTATAAAGTTACACACACAAAGAAAAATGGCATACCCATCAATAATGAAGCTAAGGAAATTATTGTAAGTATCAAGTAAATGAAAATGACATCTTAGTTGCATAATATATATAAAGCATATTTAATTGCATTATTTGCACGTTATATACAGGACAAGATTGATGCATGTGAGGGTGAAGAGAATTCTTCACAAATAGGTTCATCAACAGATTCGCTTACTAGGGTGCTAGGGAAAGAACACCCTAGTTATGTTCGAGGTTTGGGGTTAGACCTTTGTCCTTCTCAAGTCTTAAGTTTGACCACTCACCAAATGAGGGGAATCTCATTGTCCTCGACTAATGAAGTAGCCTTGGTTGAAGAAGTCAAGGATTTACGAGAAGAATTGCGAACCAACAATGAGGTGATGCATACTTTAAAAGCTCAAATGGCCCAAATGGCTTCCGTGCTTCGAAGCGTTGCAAGTCACATTCCAACTGACCTTAGCAATATCATAGGTTCACAGGTATTCATTCAAGAAATATTTTATAAATTTCCTTAAGATACATATAATAAGAAACTTTAGTGATCAATTACTTTAAGTGTACAAAAAAAATATTTATCTTGAATTAAAAGTACATGTGTTAGCCAATTTGGTTTTTAATTGCTGCCAACAAGTTTTAGTTTTATTGTTGATTGGGTATTTTCTATTTCAGTTTCCTAATCAAGCCAGTGGTGAGGGTTCACCAGCAGGGGGTGCAAGATGCTCTTCATCAGCTAGCCATGAACCACGTTCACATCAATAGATGATACTTTTTGTATTTAGCCTATGGACAACTACTTCTTTGTTTGGGATAATAGTTTCTGCAACTATTTGACAATCTCATGAACATTTGGATATTTTAATACTTGTAATAATTATTTTGCTACTTAATTTGGTACTAGTTAATGTGCTACTTAACTTACTAAAATGCTATTTGCTTTTTATTATATTTATTTTGGTATTTGAAGTATTTGGAGTGTATTTTATGTGTTGTTGAATATTGATTCTGGACAGGTTAAATATCAAATGTAAAAATGAGCTAAATACAAAAAACAGATGATTTCTGCCAAAATTTAGTCAAATTGCAGCGGTTCAAAATTGCCACTAAATTAAATAAAAGGTCATTATTCTTTGAATTTAGTGGTGGTTCACAACTGCCACAATGTTACGACTTTGCCTATTTTGAAATTTTAGGGGCGGTTTATAACTACCACTAATATATTTAATTTTCAGTCCTTGTGAGGTTTTTTGCGGCAGTTATAAACCGCCACTAAAAAAAATAAAACAATTTAAAAAAATGGCGGCAGTTAAAAACCGCCACAAAAAAGTAAAGCATCAAATAATTCATCCATTTAGTGGCGGTTATAACCGCCACTAAAAGAATTTCCCATTTAGCGGCGGTTATTCCCGCGGTTGGTCTAAACCGCCACATAGTGACCTCGCGGCGCTCTAAATCGTGGCGGTTAACGAACTGCCATGATCAGAATTTAGTGGCGGTTATAACTGTCACTAAGTGCCTATTTAACCGCCACAAAATGACCATTTTTTTTGTAGTGGGTCTTTGAATGTTCCATCGATACGAAATGTTGTTTGATCTTGAGACTGACTAAGAGATCCTTGAGTTTCTGATCTATGAATTAGGTTTCGTTATCTGTGATAACAGACTCCGGAATACCAAACCTGCTAATAATATTCTTATAAGCAAATTTATGGATCTTAGTTGAAGTGATGGTGGATAACGATTCAGCCTCAATCCACTTGGTGAAATAATTAATTGTCACCACAAAGTACTTGACTTGCCTTGGTGCTTAGGAGAAAGGACCAAGGATATCCATCCCTTATTGATAAAAAGGCTAAGGGACAGACATCGTAAATAGTTTTTCTAGTAGGGTAGTGCAAATATCTGAGAACCGCTGACATTGATCATATTTTTGGACATGTTCCATGCTGTCAACTTTCATACTAGGCAAACAGTATCTAACACTTAGCGCTTTTCGCGCTAGGGACTTTCCTCTGAGGTTATGGCCAGAGCTCCCTTCATGGATTTCAGCCAAGATATTTTCTGCTTCTTTAGGACCGAGACACTTATAGAGGGGAGAAAAAAACCTGCAATAATACAGTTGATTATCAAGGATGGTATACCAAGCCGTTGTCCGTACTATTTTCTGTGCTTCTTTATGGTCTTCAAGTAATAAGTCATTGTGGAGGTAGGCAACTATGGGCGTCATCCAAGTTTTGTCATCTTCCAGTAAGAGGACTTCATTATTCGTAATACTGTGAGTGAATAAGGTATCTTAGATTACAGACCTATTGTTGCCAGGGCTCTTAGTGTTGGCAAGCTTTGATAGAACGTCATCTTTGGAATTCTGCTCCCTTGGAATGTGTTCTACCTTAATACTGTCAAAGTTTTCCATTAACTTCTTTATTTTGGCTAAGTACTTCTACAACAAAGGCTCCTTAGCCTGGTATTCATTATGGATTTAGGACGTCGCCAGCTTCCAATTGCTAGATAGAATTATATCTGTAGCCCCCATCTTTTTTGTCATGTTGATGCCTACAACGCATGCTTTATATTCGGCTTGGTTGTTTGAAGTCAGAAACTCAAACCTTAGAGAATGTTCTAACATGAGTCCGACTTCATTTTCTAACATTACTCTAGCGCCACTCCCATTTGGATTCGAAGATCCATTAACGTAGATGATCTAAGAATTCGTTCTAAGATGGTCAGAATCCAGTGTAAGTTCAACCAAAAAATCGAATAAGACTTAAGCCTTTATGGCTTGTCTTGGCTCGTAAGTAATACCGAATTCAGAGAACTCTACTAACCAAGCAATCATTCTTTCAGTGAGATCCAACTTATGCAGCACTTGCTAGATCAATTTATTTATCCTCACTATCACAGGGTAACATTGAAACGTAATCAACAATGCTAAAGCCAGTTTCTCAATCTTCTAATAGCAGATCTTAGGGCCTTGCAGGACTTTGCTGAAAAAATAAATTGGCCTTTGACCTTCAACAGTTTCTCTTATCAGGATTGAATTGATCGTCTCATTGCTGATATAGAGGTAGGCATAAAGTGTTTCACTGGGATTTGGTCTTATCAGAATCGGTGGTGTGGATAACATCTTCTCCAGCTCTTGAAAGGCAGTTTCACACTATAGGGTCCAGTCAAAATTCTTTCCTTTTTTAAAGGTTTTGAAGAATGGGAAGAGATTTTTGAGTGACCTTTGCTAGAAAATGAGTGAGGGTCATTATCCAACTTATTAATTGTTGCATCTCTTTCACGGACCCAGGCTATGAATATCGAGGATAGCTTGATATTTCTTCGAGTTAGCTTCAATACCTCGATTTGTTAACAAAAATCCCAGAAATTTACCAGCTTGTACACCAAAATCGCATTTCTCCGGGTTTAGTCTCATGTTATGCTTTAGTATTTAGGCGAACACCTGTTCTAGAACTTTCACATGGTCACTGGTCTTTATTGTCTTGACTATCATATCATCTATATAGACTTCTAGCATCTTACCAATTTGGTTTTTGAAAACTTTATTCATCATTCGTTAGTAAGTTGCTCTTATATTCTTTAATCCAAATAGCATAACACGGTAAAAATAACTTCTTATCTCGGTTATGAACACGATCTTGTCTTCATCCTTCTGGTTCATATGAATCTGATTATATCTGGAATAGGTGTCCATGAATGAGAGTAGTCAGAATATAGAAGAATTGTCTACCAATTTGTTTATGTTGAGAAGTGGATAAGGGTCTTTTGGATAAACTTTATTCAAGTCTGTGTAGTCGACACATATACGCCACTTCCCATTAGACTTTTTAACTAGGACCAAAAAGAGCCAAGTGGTATAGGAAACCTCTATGATAAATCTAGCATTTAGGAGCTCTTTTACCTGCTTCTGAATTACCTCTTGTTCTTCACAAGAAACTTTATTAGTTGGGCTCTTTCTTCTAGGCTCAGATGTCCTCCAATCTTTGTTATATGATCAGGCTTCCCTCCAAGCTGAAAGGACTGAAGTTCTCTATCAGGTTGAGGGTGTGTACCACAGATCTCTTCATGAACATCTAGCTCAATCATGAGGACATTGACATGGTCCGTAATGACTGGAACTGAATTGTTATGTTGGTTTGTGGTCTGAGGCTTCTTGGAAATTTTCAAGCTTTTGTTATAGCACTTCCTTACTTTAACCTGAGCTCTTTTAATCATAACGACTCTGTTATGCTGGTCAAGAAACTTTATGGCCAAGTAGGGTGTAGAGATAACAGCCCTGAAAGCGATGAGCGAGGGACGACCCAGTATGACATTGTAAGCTGAAAGACAATCAACCATGAGAAATTTGACCTTGAGTATCTTAAAAAAATAACTCTTCCCCAAAGTCAAATAAGTCTTTATGTATCCCATCGGGGTGATCTGGTCTCCAATGAATCCTATCAGCTCGTCGGTATTCGGGATCAATTCCTTCTTTGATAGTCCCAACTTTTTAAATAAATCTAGGAATATAATGTTAATCGAGCTCCCTTGGTAAACAAATATGTGAGGACTTCAGCATTGACTATTATTCCCAAGATCACTATGGGATTGTTGTGATCCGAGATAGTGCATATGTAATCCTCATCAGTGAATGAAATCAGCGGGGTCTTTCTTGCTCTGTTATCCGACTTAGATTCTGAGAGAGATGCCATACTCAATACAAGTCGAAGTGTGTTTTTCCTTGTATTTCCTGACTCAACGCCACCCATGAAGCGGGACAAGATGGTGTTGATTGTCTGGGTTATTTCGATGTGATGGTGATCTTTATCCAGAGATTGTGCCCTTTCTTGATTTTATGCATTACCCCAGGATGGACCTGTGCCAGGATTTTCATTCTTCGCAGGAGAACGACTTCTCTGGTACGATGGAGATGGGCTTCTTCGAGGGTTGTAGCTCCATTTCTTATAATTTTGTCATCCTCTCTAATTATTATTCCGAGATTGATGCACATAATAGCTTAGGTGGCCATCTCAAATCAAAAACTCAATGACATCTTGAAGGGGGCAGGTCTTTACACATCCCTGAACTCCTTGTTCATCATTTCCTAGAAAATTTGAGTCCAATGTGTGTTGAGGGGGTGTTGCTCTCATAGATTCCCTTCAAAGGTGGCCTCAAGTTCCGGCCTTGTTGGGTAGGTTGTCTGGGTTTAGGTTCAACATCTTCTCCTTTCTCCATATGCTTCATAGCCTGAAAAATGTCTTTCGCATTGATGTATTTGTCAGCTCTAGCAAAACTCGTCCATTGTCTTGAGTTCTTTTTTAGCAAGAGAAAAAGATAGCGGCGCAGGGTGGAGTCTTTCCCTCATATAGTATAGTTTGAGTCTTTCATCCAAGTCACAAATGTTTACTATTTCTTTATTGAACCGAGATATAAAGTCTCTGAGAGATTCCTCATTTCCTTGTTTAATTTGGGAGTGACATGAAATGGATTTCAATTGCATCTTACCAGTGGTGAAGTGTGATCGCCTCACATATGATTATGTATTAATTTAGGTGATATTAACACAAATACACGAATCGAACAAGTAATAAAGAGTGAGTAGAATATCGTTCCCATGAGGAATTAGTTTACTAAGTATCACTTCTATAATATTAATACTATCTAAGTAACCAATAATTAAGAGTGATTCAAAGTAATTAAATACACAAAAATATAAAAGACAAAAACACACAAGAATAAACAAAATTAAGTGGGAAAAGAGAGAACAAAGCACACGAATGCAAAACACATTAAGGATGTAAACACACAAAATTAAAAAAACTAGGGATCTGACTTCACTTAATTCAACAATCTATCATAGACAATAGAGTAGCTTTGGAACCTTCATTTTAATTAATTTCTAGTCATTCAATTGACGGGAATAATCATTTAATTAATTAAAACATAATTCATTGGCGAGTTAATTCTCGTTAATTATCAAAGCCTAGTCAATTCCTTGATCTAAACCCTAACTCTTAAAGGCATGACCTTCACTTTATGGATTCTCATGAAAAATACCACAATTCTCCCACACAACCTATAACATCTATTCCTAAATAATTATAAACCACGACACTTATTATTTATGGTCTAAGTTATATGCAAACCTTCCGATTTTACACACATCTCACTAGATCAATTTATGAATGGTAAATTCATAAAAGCATTAAAAATCATAATAAGCACTTAAATTGAATAGAAAAGAAATTAATTAAAAATTCAATTTTAATACGTGTCAATTGAATCAAATTACATCTTCACCTTAGAAACATACAAATTTAGCTACTCATTACAAAAGAGAAGAAGAGATAGGAAGAGGAAATAGAATTTATCATGATAGAATCGTAAAGAAGAAACCAAAGCGTCTTAAATGGTGATTTGATATCCAACTCCATGAGAGCTCTATGATGGCTCATTCTCCTTTCATAGGGCTCGTTCCCTCGCTGCCCTTGAGCCTCCAAAATTATTATTTTTTTTGTGTATTTTCTAAACCAAAAGAGAACTCATTTGGTAAACTTGTTTTTCCTCTTTTATAGAAAAGCTAACAGTTTTTCGTATCTAACTTGCACAATTTTTCTCACCCTCCAGATGGCCGAATTTGCCCTTGATCTCAATTGAGAAGTTGTAGGATTTTTTGTAGGTTTTTCAATGCCATAAACGACGTGTCGATCTGAATCGCTGTAGCCTAAGATATGACTCAATTAATGAGGAATTGTCTGGATTGTGTAGGAATTCGAATTTTGCTCTAAATCAAATCTCCTTGAGAATCCTTGTCCAGTCTCCAATATAAAATTTTGCGTCCAATTAGAACTCTAATTAGGATAAGAATCCTTCAAATATTTATCTTTAAGAATGTCTTATTTTTGTACAAAATATGATGATTTATCCTGAAAATTCAAATATGATTATGTGAAGAGATAATTATTTAAAAATAAATAAAAATAAACAAAAACTAAATAAAAATAATTTAAAAATCCTAATAGATAAACCCAAAAGATAAATGTATTTTACACTTATCAAATACCCCTAAACTTAAATATTGCTTGTCCCCGTGCAATGAAAGAATGACACTAAGGATAAAACTCATCATTTTGAGGTGAATGCAAATGCAAAAGTTTTCATAAAAAAAAAAAATGCAACTCCAAAAAGCAATTCAAAGCTTGAATGATCAATCACTCTCTCAAGTATATATCAATGATAAAGATAAATGTTTATCTAAAAGGTTTCACAAAACTCAAAACTCTCTTGATAATCACTCATTTACTCACTTACTTCTAATCATCTCCCTATATCACTAGGCAATAATGCTGCATAATTTTTCACTAATTCAAGTCTATCCCAAGTTAAGATATTTTATTTCATCTTTTCTCTCTTGTGAAGTTTGATGCGAAAATGTTCGAGTTTACGATTCACACAGGTTGGAATTTTAGAATGGAACAAAAAATCAAGCGCATCGTGTGTCGGAGTTTACGGCTCACCACTAGCTTTTATAAGTTTTTACCTTTTTCTATTAATTTTCTTAATTTTCACCACCCCCAAACTTATACTCTTTTATCACTTGGGTGGTGAAAACTCCTTAATTCAATTTTTTAATTTTCTTAGCTTAGAATTTCCTAGAACTAGCTTCAAAAAGAGTAGAAGAACTGTCAAAGATTATGAGAGAATTCTAGAAAATCATATCATAAACAATGATCATTTCAAGAGCTAATAATTTAGCAAAATAAGCTTTTCAATTCAAATTCTCTCAATTGGCAAATATATACTAAGAGGACATGAATAAAATCAAGAATATTTTTTTTTACATACACACTTATCAAAGCTTTACTAAAAAAATTCATTAATGCACTTTGCAATTTGCATCAAATTTTAAAAAGAATGGGTTTTTTTTTATTTTTAAAAAAAAATCTTATTTTTTTTGTTGGCTAACACTATATACATTTCTCTACAAGGGTTCCAAACTCGAGAAGGCACTTAAGTCAACTTAAATTAAAAAAATAAAATAAAATAAACATAAAAAATTACAGACAAGTAAATGACTACAACTCCACCTCTAAACTTAAAAGTTAACATTGTCCCCAATGTCACAGATAAAGAACATACCTCAAGATATTCAATTGAAATAAATCAAGCACAATAGGAGATGGAAAGAATTATCTCAAACAAACCATCAAGTTCATTGTCAGCAAATGCAAATAAATGGGTTCACAAAATAATCAATTAAGTACAACCCAAATATAACAATTTATCAATAATTGAAACATCAACAATCATTGTTTAGCAAGTGACATCAGTGCCACTTACTTTCAATATATCAAATCTTAAATTCAGTTATTAGATTGTCAAGCAATTAAGCTTCATCTTTCAATCATTTACTTTAAGCCTAAGATCATGCGAATATGAGATCCAACATATCATAAGCATTAAGTACACTAAGAATGAATTAAGACCTCAGTCAAACAAGTACTAAACAAATCAATTCTTAATTGCACAACAATCACAATTTTCATGCCACTTTTTTTCAACCCATAATTGGAATCACTGGAATCTATAGAGGTTAGGTGGTGAAAAAAATTAACAAACTCTTTTTGGGGTGTACTAAGTCGTGATTCACATTGTCTAAGACTTTTTTTTAAATGAAAAAAAATAGAAAATGAAAAATAAAATTAAAAACAAAAGGAAAAAATTTGGGGAACCCCAAAACTTAAAATCAAAGCATGGTGTATATTAAACTGAATTTAAAAACAAGACTCGAACAAACCAACATAACGCAAAACACTTCAAATTTGAATCCTAATCTAAAAATTTAAATATGAAAAAAATAGAAAAACAAATTCATCAATTAGTTTACGCATTTTATTTCACCATTGCTTCTTGCTTCTTTTTAGCTCGCCCTTTGTTTTCTCTTATTATCCTTTCAATCTCTCGATCAAATAGTAGTGAACTAGGGTCACTTGTACATCGCATAAAATGAAACATCACTAATTGTTAGAAATAGAAATTAACAATTAACGCAAAAGTAACAAAATAAAAATAAAAACAAATCCTAGAGTAGTACTCTTCTTAGATATTAATGATATTGATAAAAGCCTAATTCTCCAGCAACGGCGCCAAAAACATAATCGCCCCACATGTGATTATGTATGAATTTAGTGATATTACCGCAAGTGCACGAACCAAATAAGTGATAAAGAGTGAGTAGAATATCGTTTCCACAAGGAATTAGTTTACCAAGTATCATTTCTCTAATATTAATATTATCTAAGCAACTAATAATTAAGAGTGATTTAAAGTAATTAAAGATACAAAATTATAAAAGACAGAAACACACAAGAATGCACAAAATTAAGAGGAAAAATAGAGAACAAAGCACATGAATCCAAAACACATTAAGGACGTAAACATACGAAATTAAAATACTAGGGATCTAACTTCACTTAATTCAACAATCTATCATAGACAATAGAGTAGCTTGGAACCTTCATTCTAATTAATTTGTAGTCATTCAATTGATAGGAAGAATCCCGTAATTAATTAAAACCAAATTTCTTGGTGAGTTAATTCTCTTTAAATATCAAAGCCTAGTCAGTTCCTTGATCTAAATCCCAACTCTAAAGGCATGACATTCACTCTATAAATTCTCATTGAAAATACTACAATTCTCACATACAGCCTATAACCTCTATTCCTAGATAATTATAAATCATGACACTTATTATTTATGGTGTAAGTCATGTGCAAACTTTCTGATTCTACACACATCTCACTAGATTAATTTATAAGTGGCCAATTCATAAAAGCATTAAAAATCATAATAAGCACTCAAATTAAATAGAAAAGAAATTGATTAAAAATACAATATTAATACATGTCGATTGAATCAAGTTACATATTCACCCTAGAAACACACGAATTTAACTACTTATGACAAAAGAGAAGAAGAGATAGGAAGAAGAAAGAGAATTCATCATGATAGAAACGTAGAGAAGAAATCAAAGCGCATTCAATGGTGATTTGATTTTCAACTCCATGAGAGCTCCAGGAACACTCCTCATTCTCTTCTAGGGCTTGTCCCGTCGTTGCCTTTGAGCCTAAAAAATTCTATATATTTTGTGCATTTTTTGAACTAAAAGAGAGCTCCATTGCTAAACTCATTTTCTCCATTTTATAGAAAAATTGACAGTTTTTTGTATCTAACTTGCACGATTTTTCTCACCCTTTATATGACCGACTTTTCCCTCAATCTCAATAAAGAAGTTGTAGGATTTTTTGTTAGCATTTCAATGTCGCAAACAATGCATCCATCTAATTTTTGCAACCCAAGATATGACTCAATTAATGAGAAATGATCAGGATAGTGCGTGAATCCAAATTTTGCTCCAAATCAAATCTCATCAAGAATCCTTATCCAATCTTCAATATAAGAATTTGTGTCTAATTAGAACTCTAATTAGGATAAGAATCCTTCAAATATCTATCTTTAAGAATTTCTTATTTTTGGAACAAAATCTGATGATTTATCCTAAAAATTCAAATATGACTAGGTGAAGAGATAATTATTTAAGAATAAATTAAAAATAAACAAAAACTAAATAAAAATAAATTAAAAATCTTAATAGATAAACCCAAAATATGAGTATATTTTACACTCATCAAAGTGCAGTAAAAATCTCGAGGACAAGTCTTCCCCAGTTAACAATGGATTTAGGAGTCAAAGTGGTGAACCATCTCAGGGCGGCTTTTTTCAAAGAGAGAGGAAAATCATGACATATGAGCAGATGATCTCCCCTAGCAAACAGTAGAGTAGAAACACAAGCATCTAAGTGCTCTTGAGAGTCTGTGGTCCCATCATAGGCTTTAATGTTTGTTGGGTATTTGAAACGCCTAGGAATCTCATAGGTCATCAGTGTGTCAGAGAAATGTTAGTTTTGTGTAATCGAGTTCCTCACTCCTTGATCTTGCTCTTTGTTTCCCAGAATAAGGATTTCACGTATCTGACTGGGTTTCGTGATCCTAGAATACTCTAGATAGCGAACCCCATCACGGGCTGGGTCCTTTTGGTTCTCTTGATTCCTGTTCAAAATTTGGTTCTCACTTTCTTTCTCCTGTTTGATAGCTCTGTTCAGGTTATGAATATGTTCATCCTGGATTCTAACAAAAGATATGAGTTTTTCTTTGGATAGCTCCGAGAGACCGGATTCTCCCTAGCGAGACCGAACTTCATCATTATCCACCTGTGTTCCTAAGTGTTGTAACGCCGATACCCATTGTCATGTATCTCCAGAATGTGTTCTTTGTGGACCGAGTTGCTGCCTCATCAGAACTCATCGCAGCAGAGATAAAGATTTTCGCCCGTATGGGAAGTCTCTACCCCTTCTTGTCAGGGTTCCAATTAGGCTGCGACTAGTATTTGGACTGTCTCCTAAGTTAGAGCTGATGCAGGATAGCGACAACCATAAAAGGGTTTGTTCTGAGTGGCAGAGATGTGATTTTGCCTATAGTGACCATGGTGGTTGTAATGGGATTCAAAGTTTATCTTTTTCCACAGACGGTGCCAATATTCTGAATGTGGTTCATATGAATACCTGAATATGGTTGTTAAAGGTAATACGAGGGGTAGGTACTTGCAAAAGGCACTCAAACGCTCAAGTTAGACTGTGCATAAGGTGGCTAGTGTTTGGAATTAGAGTGCATACCTTTGCTACCTTATGTGGTATTTATAGGAGCGTCTTGAGCGATAAGAATCATAGTTAAATATGCATTAAATGTTGTTAATTAGGATAAGAATTCAATGAGATTGTTATCTCTTATAACTAATTCCTCTATTTATGAGAGATATAATTGATTTCCTTATTTATGAGAGATTTTGTGAGAGATTTGATACTCATAAATAGACATATTTACTTATCTAATAGTGCGCATTAATATATGAGATCTCATTCTAGCGGGTCAAGTTGCTCATGAACCGCTAATCCGAAACCCAGTCCAAAACATAAGTGTTCTATCAATTTTTCTTAGCCACAGGTCCAGAGCCTTGGAGGACGAAGGATGGAAGGTTATTCTGCTATAAAATTGAATCTTGATTTTTTTTTCTTTTTAATTGGTCAAAGCTTCTAGAATTAATTAAAATCTCACTTTAATTTATATGAAGCCAAAGCTTCTAGAACAAACCTTACTTTTAGTTGGCTCCAAGGTGACCTTGTTCTGTGATTGACAATTTCCATGGTTTTCTTACCCATTGTATCATTTGGTCTACGTACCGGAACTGATAACATTCAATATTATGCAAGATTATACATGAAAAATCATTTTTTGGCTCTCTCTTTAGCCTTATGTCTCTTTATAAACTATTTACCTGAGACTGTCCTTTGGCCCGTAGGTTTCTATATTTTCAGAATATGATTGTGTGACTTGTTATAATTGATCCTATTGATAGTACAGAACATAAAATAGATTTGTTATCTTGATAGAGATGTTTTTATCCTATCAGATATTTATTCTAGTATCTAGAGCACGAAATATAGAAAATAGATTCTAAAGTATTAGAACTATGATTCAAACTTAATATTTAGACCTCGCAACCGGACTTAAAAATCTTTTTCAAAGAGTTGGAAGTTAAGTTATAATAAATCAAAAGATTTTGATTCTTTCAAACTGTTACTGTTTATCTTTATTTTGATCAAAGGACAAATGTTTCTTTGGATTTCTCATTATATCTATTCATTGAAAATGTGATGCTCCAATAGTTCTTACTCAGGGAATTTTCAGGTTTAGATTAAAGGTTTTTTTCAATCATCGTGGTTCTGGTATGAATCTAAAGTTTTTTTTTTTAAATTGATTCATAGGGTCTTAACAAGAGAATTCCTATCAACAAGAATAATAAAGAAGACAACAGTAAAGTCACATTACACACACAAATAAAAAAAGTGCAAATAAAAGAAAAAATTAAGTAAATAGAATATTCAAGAGGCCTGTATCGATCAAGATAAAAACAAGTGAGTCGACTTGAGATTTTGGCATTATAACCACAAAGAATAGCTTTCAGAGTTATACTTTTTCTTATCTTCAAATAAAATTAGAAACATAGGATTAAGTTAAAAGGTTTCAAACTTTCTATTACACATATTCGTTTCCGTTACAACCAGTATTGGGGTATTTCTGTTTGAGTTGTACGAGATGAAATTCTCATATACGGTTCTCAGGGGGGAGTTCCCTTGGTTTACCTATCTCAATAAAGTCTATGATTGGTTCGAAAAACGTCTTGAGATTCAGGGGATTGCCGACGATATAACTAGTAAATATGATCTTCCTCATGTTAACATATTTTATTGTTTAGGAAGAATTACACTTACTTGTTTTTTAGTCCTAGTAGAGACGGGATTTGCTATGATTTTTTATTATTGTCTGACCGTTACTAAGGCTTTTGCTTTTGGTCAATATATAATGACTGATGTAACATCCCAAAATTTTCAATCTCTTAAGTAGTAATTTTGACAGTTAACAAAATTTTACTGTTTAGTAATTTTTGGATACTGTAAAATTATTTTGATTATTCCGTCAGCGTATTTGATCGTTTTGAGTGATTTACTCCGTGTCAGGAAAATAATAATTTTCGGGCCGGAAAAAACTTTACGTAATTTAATTTTTACCATTAGATAATTATTTTACGTAATCTGATTTGATATTTGTGTGTTTTCTAATATTTGTGATTTTTGTTAATGATTATGAATTTTTTTACTATCTGTGGGACCAGTGGGTGTATGTGGGCCCAGGTGGCCATACGTGGGCCCAGGTGGCCATACGTGGGCTCAGGTGGGTCCCGCAAAGTGAAAATTTTTTTACGCATAGAAAAATTTGTACTGTTGAGACGGAGACAAGGGATCTTACTAAACCTGAATCCGAAAACAGTTTTAGAAATTTTCAGATCATCATGTTTTGTCTTGTATTTAATTTATCTGGATGATAAAAAATACAATAAATATAATTTTGTGGGTTTTAGCATATAAAAATAAAATTATATTCTAAGTCAACATTAGTGATTGTGGCAATTTTTTTGGTGGACCAATAGGAAATAAATCTAAGATTTGAAGACTTTAATATCAACCACCGATTTAATCAATCCAGTAAAAGACTTGATCTTGATTTAATCAACGGTGGAGATGGATCAATTATGACCATAGATATGGATTTAATCAATGGTAGATATTTGGTTTCAAAAAGTGACAAAGACCATTTATGACCATTGGATGAAGAATTAATCAATCATGGGTGGAGATTTGGTCTTGTAAAGTAAGGACCATTTATAACCATTGGATGTTAATTTAATCTATGGTGGAGATTTAGTCTTAAAAAGTGACAAAGACTAATTATGATCCTTGGATTAAAAGTAAGAAGAGCAATCTTGACCCTTAATTTTGGAGACACATCTAATGGCTAGAATTTAAAGGAGAAAGATCCAACGCTATATTAAGTCTTCTACCTAAAGCTAGATCTAAAACCTACCTAAATCCTAACCATTGAATTAATCAATGGCTAGAAAGGCTTCAAATAATGGCTTGAAAAAGATGACAACTACATGAATGCATTAGGAAGAGGGGGACGATTTTGAGCTTCATTTTGGAGCTAAAGAAAAACTTTATGTCATTCTTTGAGGTCTTGGTCAATTTATGCATCATTATTGACTATTATTGAGTACTTTGCACTCTTAGGAGAATGCATGAAGGGGGGGCACGGTTTTGGTCTGAATTTAGGGGCTTTGAAGACCATTATTAGCTACCTTGGTCATTATTGATCATTCTTGATCATCTTTGTCTCCTCCAAAAGCAAAAACCCATCAAACTTTTCTCTCCACCTCTCCTCTAAGCAAGTTTCAGTCATGACCATCAAGAACACCTTCCATCACTTTTTAATTTCATCCAACTTAATTTTATAAACCTAAACACCATTCTAAGAACATCTCTAGTTATGAGTTTTTCCAAAATCATTCATCTTGGGCTTCAAATCCAAGCTTCAAGTTTCTATCAAAAATCAAAAATTCCATCTTTGTGCTTCAAGAGAAACCATTCGGTCAAGACACTCAAAACCACCATCCAATCTCTTTTAATTTCATCTAATCATAGATCTTGAATCTACGTGATATTCTAAGCAACTTTCATGTTGGAGACTTTCTCTAAATCATTCATTTTCAAGGAGTTTTTCCAAGAGCAAGTTCTAAGATTTTTGAGGTGAAGTGTAAGGAAACTTCATTTCTTCTCTTCTTTTTCATGATCTAAACCATGTTTGATCCATGGTTCTCTTAATCAAGCTTAGTATACTAATTGTTTTTTATGTATTTTGTTTTGTATTTGAGAAGCCCTTGGTGGTGAAGGACTTGGAAAAAGAAGCAAAACAAAAAGTTTTTGAGGATCTTCAAGAGGTAAGAGGGAGATCCATCTCACCAACCAAGCATGGTGGTGAGAGATGGTCTTATATTTGATGAGTGTTGAATCCATGTGAGGATTCATATCCATGGTCATGTAATAATTTATATGTGTTTATGAGCTTTGATTAATTGCTCTATGCTTAATATGCTTTGCATGAGTTTATGATTTTGATGGTATTTATACTATACATGATGATAATATGGCATGCTTTTTATATATATATATATATATATATATATATATATATATATATATATATATATATATATATATATATATGTATGTATGATCCATGATTTGATGATGGAAAGAAAATTAATTTTGGTCCTAATGGAAAAGAAGAGCTACGATTTTGATGTCCTTGATTAGGATTCATATTGAAATTTTTCAAGAACAAGAGAATTAATTTTTGATCCCTAGAAATATGGTGAATTTGGGTTAAGACACCTCAAAATAGGTGTTCACAAATTAATATTTTCATGAATGATGAAATTAGATGTTTAGAAAAACAAAGAAAATAAACAAAGAGTTTATTTTTCAAAGAGTACAAGAACAGGGTTTTTGAGGAATTTTTATTGATTTATTTTGTGTAAAAAGTTTCTAAGTGTTTTTACTAAATATGAGATTTAAATGAAAATAACAATGATGATTTTAAGGATTTGCAAAAAAGTGAAAAAAGATTTGTAAAGAAAGTGAAAATGGATTTGTAAAAGAAAGTGAAAAATGGAAATGAACAAATAATTTGATTTTCAAAGACTATGAGTCTTACGTTTTTGTAAAGATTTTTAATGGTTTTGTTTGTGTAAAAACCATATCAATTTAAAAGAAAAATATTTGATGGTTTCAATAGTACATGTCCACATTTTTTTATAAAGGCTTGTAATGTCTTGATTTTTGTGAACAAGTGATTTTCAAAGTGAAAACGTAACTTGATTTAATACAAGAGAATTTGGAAAGGAAACAGAATGTTTTATCACTTGAGAGAATTTTGTAAACGAAAGACAAAGAGAGGTTGAACATGTTTGAACTCTAATTTATTTTAAAGAATGATTTTGCAAGTGATTTGAGAAAAATGGAGAATATAATGGTGATTTGAAAAGTTCTTAGCATTATAATTTATTTTTGAGTTTTGAAAGTACGTTAGAAAATGTTAAGTTTTGAAAACGTTGATTTATATCAATGGAAAAGTGATTTTATGAATTATATTTTGGAAAAGGATTTCTTGATTAAAGAAATGTGGAAAAGATTTTCTTGAGTAAGAAAATATATTACATGAAGTATAAAGTTATATTATTTTAAGAAAAGTTGAAAAAAAATATTTGAAGGTTGAGAAATATTTTACAGTAATGAATTGTGGTGAAAAAATTATTTTACCATCTTAAAAACGTAATTTTAAGGTATGTGGTTTGAAATACAGTAAAATATTTCTAAGTGTTTGGAAATACAGTAAAATATTTTTACGCAATTTTAAATACGTTGAAATATTTCTACGCGATTTGAATTACGTTTAAATATTTACGTAATTTGAACTACTATTAAAAATCACTACGTGATTGAAAAGTGATGAATTATTTTTACGTGATTGTGAAAAGTGGCGAAAAATCGTTATGTGATTTGGAAAGTGTTTTAAATATTTTGAGAATGATGGAAAATGATTTATGCAACTTAAAAGAATGATTTTTAAGTTACGCGATTTTGAAACAGTAAAAAAAAATACTATGCGATTTGAGAAACGTATGTTTTTACGCTATTGAGAAAAATGTTGAAAAATTTGTGCGTGGTTTAAAAGTGCAACACAAAAGTTGTGGTATTTTGAAAACGTAACAGAAATGTTACGAAATTTTGTAAACGCGTAATGATAAGTGTTACGGTATTGTGAAAAACGTAATAAAAACATTTTGGAATTTTAAAAACGTAACAAAAGTGTTACAGGTATTGTGAAAATATAAAGAAGTATTTTTTTGTGATTATGATTGTGAAAACGTAATGTAAATGTTACGCGATTGTGAAAATACGCTAAAAGTGTTTTACAACTATAAAAAAAACATGATAACATGATTTTGTTATTGAAAAAAATATAGCATGATTACTATAAAACCAGTGTATGAACACTGTTTGTGAAAACAACGAGTTTTGCCTGTTATTGGCACGTGGTGCATTTTAGATGCATTGAAAAAAAAATATGCGATGAGGCATATGATTTAATTGAACAAACAAATTTGAAAAGAATGGCTCTTGTGGTTGGACTTCCACTAATATATTCGTACATTGTATAAACTATATCTGAGAAATTATGAGATATACTTGTGATTGGTATTTGGTGTATTATACATGCATTGGAATGGTCCGATGAGGATTTGGATATGACCGATTGCTAGGAGAAACACACCTCTTGAGTGGGTGCGATATGCGTAGTGTAAGTCACTTGTTGACCTTGGGGGCATCGGGGTGCGGGTTGCTTACACGGGTGGTTGGTCGCGCTTCTTCCCGTAGGTTAGGCGATCGATGCAACACACCGATGATCCCGACCGAGACACTATTCTTAATCAAGATCTGATAAAGACCGTGCGTGTATGTCTTAGATGTGCAAAAATTGAAATGAGAATTAAAGCACGTGGTCTGAGGCACGTGGTACCGGCAGGTCTTTTCGATCATTTCTCCGACCTGAGTTTAGCTCCATGGAGTAGGAAATCGAGTCTTGTGTACATGCATAATCTGAACATTTATATCTGTGTGATATATTAATTGAGGAATATTGGCTAGAGGTGGCAAAATGGGCTAACCCGCCCTGCCCCGCCCCGCATTCAACCCGCAAAAATGTGGGGCTGGGCGGGTTAGCCCATTTTGAAAAATGGGTTGGAAGAAGTTCCCACCCCGCTTTAGTGCGGGTTATAGGGTTAGGTTGACCATAAAGAAAAAAAAATGAAAAAAAAAGTAAGTGAATTGATCCTAAAAAACAAAACAAAATGTATAAAAAATAAAAAAAAAATCATAAAAATTAAAAAATAGAAAAATTATAATTTATAGAGGTTAAAAAAATAAAATAAATAAAATAAATTTAGTATCATACAAAAAATATCATAAATACAAATAATAAGACTAATTTGTAACACTTTTTTAAAAAACTCAACCCGCTGAATGCCAACCCGCGCTATTTAACCCGCGGGTTATGCGGAAGGGTTATGCGAGTTGGAAATAAAAAATTGAATTCTTGAAAACCCACAAAAAATTGCGGGTTGGCGGGTAACTCAACGGGTTGAACCCGTTTTGCCACCTCTAATAATATTGGCTATGACAATTGTTTTGAATACTTGGATGATGATGATGATGATAATCATGTTGATGACATTATTGTGATTATTGTGTGATGATAATAATGTTAATGGTATGATGATGATAATTGATTAATGTTGAGTGCATTATTGGAATTCGGTATGATATATCTATATGATATGTTGTTTGTGTTATCTCCGTCTTTGTCGTATGTTGGTATTGGTGTAGGTGATCTCACCTCTTTGTTATGTTGTTTTGTTGTGTATTCATGCATCTTGTTAAAATTAAATAATAAAAGATCGAGTTGTCTTAGACATAACTGACAATGAATACCCTGAGATGGGTGACAACAATAAGGAGTGGACATTCAAGACTCGAAGGTATGCAGTGTTGACAAAGAACAGATGTAGAACAGATATCTGATGCAACAAGATGGATACACAACAGAATAAGTATGTCAAGTTTTAACGTTAGTGTTATACCACGTCTTATTAAGTAGAGCACTTGTCATAGGGTTACTACTGTTAGAAAAAAAAAAATCTGTAAGTTTTATATTTCTTGAATAATTGTTAAATATTAAGTGATGTTTTTATATGATTTTAAATTAGTTAAATCTATTTGTCCGTATTACTTATAAATTTCAGTAAGTTTATGTTTCAAAAAAAAAAAAAAAAATTTTAAAACCCATCTTTTATAACTCAAACTTTGTGCGAACTTCTTTTTAGATTTTGAGTCGGGAGTCAGACATGTTATACCCTAAGGAGGGTGTTACAACTGAGGCTAACTTTGGTTGGTTAATCTAATTAGTTCATCGATGGTTGGCAAGCCTATTCTTGAAATAAACAATGCGGACACACTCCCTTACAGGCTTTGGAAGGAATTCCCGATAGTCCATATGAGAATTTAGAAATCCCCTTCTTTGATAAAGAAAAGGAGCCAGAATGGAATGATTTTGAATATCACACTATATGATGATGGATTAAGGTTGCAGTTGTTAGGTTATCAAGAGTTAATTAGATACACCTCAAATGTCTTGAACACTTTAAGAATGTGAACGGAAGTGTACTCAGATCCATGAAGAAGAACCAGTAATATAGTAAAGCACGAATAGTACTTTTACAGTGTAACTCACTAGTTAGTACTATTTGCACTAGCAAAATAAATCAAGAATTGCACACCAAATTTTAACGTGGAAAACCCCCTTAAACACTGAGAAAAAAATCACGGGACAAACACTAAAAATATTTCACTATATTAAGAATAATTACAATATCTTATCTACACTCTCTTATACAAGAAGTACAAAATATAGTGTTTTACAGTAAGACTCTCTCCTATTACAATTTGTAGTATTACAAAAACTAGAAAGTATATCCAAATTCTTTAATGTATGCTCACACACTACACTCTTAAGATTTTCTTACAATCTCTCTATTTTTACTCTCATTATAAAAACTATTATTGCTTCTTCTGCTTGATGATGATTTTAGATGAAGGTTTCAATCTCTATTTGTAGAGATTTCTCCAAACCTTACATTTAATGCAACAAGTTTGCCAACTTTCAACTTCTAACCACCCACCAAAAAGCAAGTGAAAAATTCTTCCTCCTTTTGTTGACTTTGATGCAAGTCACCGACTAACAGCACTGACCCAGTCTTATACCCTAAAATGATAACCCCGCAGAGCACCTAGATGATCAAACAAAGGATCCTCGTTTGAGCAACCACTAGTAGAGATTTATACTAGCAACAAATAGAGGATAGCGGGTAATGAGGGTAGGGATGAACACAACTCAAATCAGAGTAATCGGGAGCGATTTGCATGATCAGACGAGCTCTGACCTAAGCCAACCAATCTGATTCAGATGGCAGGCTAGAGAAATGGTGATTGTGTAGGGCTCCACTAAAAATCAACCGGAGATGAAGATACAAGAAGAGCCAAGTGGAACAAAGAAACAACTAGAATCTCACGATCGAGACAATCTCCTTAATTAGTTGGAGACATGAGGCCGCTAAAAGGAGAGATTGCACATTGGATGGTGGCGACGTTAGGAAATCCTACCAGACTTCCATCTTGTTAGGTAGATAAAGTAAATTTAGTTGGAAGTCGATATGCTGCTTTTGCATCTATTATATAAATAATTTTGATTTTTTATCATATTTTTTTATTATTTTTTATATTATTTTTTATATCATTGAATTTAATATTCACATATTAATATTTTTTTCACTTAATTATAATTATTAAAAAATAATATAAAAATAACATGAGAGAAAAAATAATATGAGATAATCATTTTCCTTACATAAACATGCTAGTGAGATCATAAAAGAACTTGTAATATATAGGCTCCACGCAGCCTACAATACATGGGCACAACATCCAAGAGTCAAGACTTGACCCAATTCGGCCAATTAAGAAAGCCAATGGTTCTTATGAGGCTAACTTGGACACGGAGCATCTTTATAAATATTAGCACCGTCACAACTCTCATATTAACCATAATCCTCAAACACTTCATCGTCTAAATGAGAAAAACCTAACAAAATTCTTATTTTTAATTTCAACTCTCAAGCAAAGGGCCATTCGAATGGAACATAAATGTATGTCAAAGGAATGTAAGTAAAATATAGAAAAAAAGTTGTTATTATAATAAGGTGCACATAATATTTGTTCATACAATAACAATATATTATTTTATTAAAAAACAGAGCTGATGCCGAAAAACAATAAAATTGTGTCACATGAACAAAGAAAATTAAGTGGAACCTCGTGAGGGCAAACTAACCACATTAATCAAAGATGAAACAATGTAATTGTAGACATGCATGTTACTAAGAAGAGTAACCATGCTTGTACAAACTTATACCCACACACTCTTTACATATTTTCTTACAAGTTATTAAATAGCATCTCATTCTTACTGTATTTATCATTATATTTTTGTTATAATTAAGATATGTTTTCTTTTCTTTTCTTTTTTTAGCTGAAGATGGATTTTCCTTTCATAAAAGAAAATAAGGATATTTTTAATCAATCCTATGTAACTAAAAGTTTTTACTTTATTTATATATGTATTATATAAATAAAATAAATATATAGAATTAAAAATATAATAAATAATTGATTGCTTGCTTTCTGAAAGGCCTTTTCCTTTTAACTTACCTTCTCTCTTTACATTAGTCTTAGGCCTCATTTATAACAAAAATAAATAATAAATAAAATTGCAATTGTCTATGTATCTACAGTAGTCTATCGACGTACCTTTCATATTGCCATCACAGGTTTGAATTTTCAGTTATGTGAAACTGAAAGCATTATCAAGCATATATATATATATATATATATATATATATATATATATATATATATATATATATATATATATATATATATATATATACACACACACAACACAAAGAAAATTGAGGAGAAAAAAAAAAAAAAAAAAGGATCAAGAAGAATATAACATGGGATATACCATCATGCCATGATTTTGTTGCCATTTTTTTATAAATAAAGGAAGAAGGCATCTCTTTCCTTTGACTGCCCCTTCACCAAAGGCCACGACTGGAACCCTTTTCCACAGTGTTCCTCATCCATGTCCAGAACATGATTGGAAGGACAGAGAAAGAGAAAGCGAGCAAAGAATCTCCAACATTGGAGTAAGAATTGGAGGCCCTTTTTCAGAGAAAAAGATAGCCCTGCACTTGCATGGAATGCGTAGAAAGCAGGCACCACCGAATGAAAGCATATCCTAGAGCATATGCTGCTTTTCAGCTCATTATAAATGCCTCAAGTAGCTGTCTCGCTTTGCATCACAAACCACGCCTCCAGAGATGTTCTGGCAGCTCATGCAGCAAATTAAGTTCGAGAATGACTAAGCGAACCAGCTGCGGGGCTTCTCTCCTTTGGCAGACACTCGAGTCTTCGAACAAGAACTTGCATAAATCAATTATCTTGGTTTGTGTTGTGTATGAATTTTCGGTTCTCGATCGAATGACCCCGCCAAAGGAGAGTTGCCCTGCAACTGATTCTTGCTTAATTAATGTAATTACTGAACATCGTGGGCACAACCTTCTTGATGTGATCAGAGGTATGTATATCTATCATCATTCATCTTAAATCAAAGTCCTATACATAATTTCTATATTAATTTCTCAATTAACTATATATATGCGTTTGTATTGATTTTTAATTGTGGTGTAAATGCATGTCACTGCAACGTCATAGAATGCATGAAGCGCTTAATTGCATCTGATCTTGTGGATTCTATAAAAAATAAATATATGGTATGTTGAGGGGAAAAAGTCAAGTTGGAACGAGACTGGCAGTTCAGATCAGACTAGGAAAACCGTGCTGCACTCACCGTTTATAAAATATAGTTCCCAGCAATCATGGGAATGAGTACTTGGAATACATGCGGACTTGATGTGGTTCATCAGGGTAATAAGTGGGTCCAACTAAATGCCTGCTAATAATGTACCGTGCTTACTAGCAATTTAATTAGAATCTCGATCCCAGGAGCAGGAACAAAACTCTTAAAACATATGCTCATCTGTCTTTTAAGGAAGTATATATAGAAACAAATGAAATCCTTCTCTCATACTGCAAATTAAGCATGTCTGAACCACATGTTATGTTATGAGTTTCCATTGAGTAGATAAAGAAGTTCAATGTAATACTTAAACTATAGAGCTCTTTCACCTAATGGACTAATTTTTTAGATTATACATTCTCAGTAGGCTTAAGTCATAATAATTGGTATTTTTGTTAAGAGATAGACTACGAAAAAAGTGTTATTTATAAGCTGGATACCACCAGGTTAGTATCGATTGAGTGAAGCTACTGTGAGGGGGTTAGTATCGATTGAGTGAAGCTACTGTGAGTGTCCCCTTTTAAAGGGTGTGGCAATATTATGAGTCTCACATACGTAAGTCATGAGGTTCTCCCAGTTAATAGACTAGTTTTTTGAGTTAGATTCTCTTCATAAACTTCAGTCATAACAATTGGTGTTTTTATTGATAATTGAACTATGAAAAGAGTTACTTATAAGTTAGACATCACGAGGTCAGTATCAATAAAATGATGTTGTCGTGAACGTCCCCTCTTAAAGGGTGTGACAATATTATGAGTGACAATAAAATGTTGAGTCTAGGTGTTATGTTATGAGTCTCATATTGAGTAAATAAGGAAATTCAATGTAATACTTACGTATGAGGCTCTCTTATATAATGGACTAATCTTTTAAGTTAGACTTTTTTCATGTGTTTAAATCATAACAATTGGTATTTTTATTGAAAGTTGAGCTACAGAAAAGGTTACTTATAAGTTGGATACCATTGGGTCAGTGTTGATAAAGTGAAGTTTACATGGATGTTGGCTCTTAAAGGAGGTGATAATATTATGAGTCTCACATTGAGTAAATAAAAAAACTCAATGTAGTACTTTAAGTCATGAGACTCATTTATCTAATGAACTAATCTTCTGAGTTGGATTCTTTTCAGTGGCTTAAAGTCATAACATGTTACCAAGTTGACCTTGTCTTGGATTCTTTTCAGTGGCTTAAAGTCATAACATGTTACCAAGTTGACCTTGTCAGCAGCGATGTGCTTGGGTTACTTAACCAGGAATTGCCTTGAGCGGACAAATTAAGATGTAAAAATTACTGAGTGACGATCCTGTATGTTTATCCCTTAAGGCCGTGAGCTCTACAAATTGAATTATTCGGATATATATACTTATTTAGTACCCAATTATTATTTATGAGTCCTTTGCAATGATAAATGATAATAAGCTGAACTGCTGACAAAGTGTACTGATGCTTGAGTTTTGTAGTGATATACACATGCATTTTAATACTACATCTGTGGAAATTCAACGTTAAGTTTAGACGGACAAGCTTAATAACACAATATAAATAGGTAAATGTTTCTTCTACAACTGAGATTTTACACTTCTAGTCAACGTAACAATGTATAAATTACTTGTTAACAATGTGTATCAATTAGTTATTGAAATAGTAATCTATTTCTAACTTATCGATACTCAACTCCTAGTTGGATAGCTAATCGATACACGTTGTTAACCAATAAATTACACATTGTTACCAACTACATAGAAGATGTAAAATCTCATATATTGGGATAACGGAAGTTATATAAATGGGATCTAGGCTTGAGTAATAGACTCTAAGAGTCTGAAACCGTAAAAAGGGTCTGGAAATGCTCTGATAACTAATAAACAAAAATAAACAAATTGACTAGCTAGACACTAGCTTAACATTTTTCCTTCGTACGAGTGTTTGAGCAAATCTTCGTTCTTGTCCTAGAGTTTCTTTTTTTTGATGAACAAGTGTTTCCATTTTCACAGAAAGGCCAGTGTTTACTTGTATGTTCATTATGAATTACCTCGATTAGGTGCAGTGGCCGAGCGGCGGAGCTAAACAGGAGAAATTTTTGTGTTTGAGGGAGTATGCTTAAGGGAATATATATATATATATATATTTTGAATTTTTTTTTTCTTTTTGGTTACACACACACATAAGATTAATATAGTTTAAAAAACTTTGGGGGAGGCCAATGGCTAAGGAAGGTTACAAGAGGCGCTGCCTCTAATTAGGTGTAAGTAAGTGTTTGGAGGAATGCCAAATAAGATTTAATTCTGAACTATTTCAAGCCTAGGTTATTTGGACAGGGTGTCAAAGCCATTGAGATTGCTCTCTGTGTATGTGGAGTATGTGGTTTAACATCGTTAAATAATTTAAACAAGTTAATGCTTCAACAACACTTTGTTGAGATGGCACAAAAAGTTTAGGTAAAGTCTAAGATGCCAGATTTAACATATTCGGTTTTCTACTTATGAAAGGGTGTGGATTCAAATCCCACTCTCAACATTTTGTTTTTATATTTTTTTTTAAAAAAAATTATGTATTTCTTGGTTTATTCACTTGTATAGGAATAGTGTTTTATTACTTAATCTATTCCTTCTTAACAATTTCAATTATCTCTATATTTTGAATTTTTTTTTCTTTTGGTTAAATGTAAACTAAACTTAAACTTGAGCCTAACAATTTTAGGCACAAAAAGTGTTAAGTAAAGTTAGAAAAATCCATTATTTCTTATTTGATAATAATTTACTAAGTAGTGCTACTATTGAAAATTAATGGTTATTTTAATTTAATAAATTTTACACATCACTGATCATAAATAATTGTTGGTTGTGGATTTATTTTGTCTGTAGTTCAGCACCTTAACTATGTATAAATAGTGTTTTAGCTACTTATGTATTTCTTAATTGATTCACTTCATTGATCTCCGTGATTCGGCCTTTAATTTGTTCCTTCCTAACAATTTCAATTATCTCTATATTTTGAATATTTTTGCTTTTGGCTAAATGTAAATTAAACTTGAACTTGATCCTAGCACTTTCAAGCACAAAAAGTGTTAGGTAAAGTTTGAAAAATTCATTATTTCTTGTTTGAGTAGTGCTCGAGTTATTTAGAATTATTATTCTACTTATGTATTTTTTGGTTAATTTACTTCATTGATCTTCGCGAGTCATTCCTACGTATAAACAGGTATACATGAATAGTATTTTATTACCTAAATTTTTCCTTCCTAACAATTCCAATTATCTTTATACTTTGAATTTTTATTTTTTACTAGATGTAAATTAAACTTAAACGTAGATTCTAAACTTTATGTATTCTTACTTATAGTATTTTTAGACTTGGTTGATTCAAATCAAATCCCACTCTCAACATTTTGTTTTTATATTTTTATTTATTCCTTTTAAATTATGTATTTCCTAGTTGATTCACTTGTATAAGAATAGTGTTTTATTACTTAATATGTTCCTTCTTAACAATTTCAATTATCTCTATATTTTAATTTTTTTTCTTTTGGTTAAATGTAAATTAAACTTAAACTTGAGCCTAGCACTTTTAAGCACAAAAAGTGTTAGGTAAAGTTTGAAAAATCCATTATTTCTTGTTTGAGTAGTGCTCGAGTTATTTAGACTGGACATATTCGGCCTTTAATCGTGTTTCTACTTATGTATTTTCTAGTTGATTCACTTCATTGATCTCCGCGACTCGGCCTTTAATTTGTTCCTTCCAAACAATTTCAATTATCTCTATATTTTGAATTTTTTTTGCTTTTGGCTAAACGTAAATTAAACTTGAACTTGAGCCTAGCACTTTTAAGCACAAAAAGTGTTAGGTAAAGTTTGAAAATTTCATTATTTCTTGTTTGAGTAGTGCTTGAGTTATTTAGACTCGATAGATTTGGCCTTTAATCGTGATTCTACTTATGGATTTCCTAGTTGATTCACTTCATTGATCTCTGCGAATCATTCCTACATATAAACATGTGCATATGAATAGTATTTTATTACCTAAACTGTTCTTTTCTTAATAATTTCAATTATCTCTATACTTTGAGTTTTTTTTTGGCTAAATGTAAATAAAACTTAAACTTGACCCTAGCACTTTTAAGGACAATAAGTGTTAGGTAAAGTTTGAAAAATCTACTATTTCTTGTTTGAGTAGTGCTCGAGTTATTCAGACTCAACAGATTTGGTCTTTAATCGAAATTCTATTTATAAACTTATACTTTATAATAATTTACTAAGTAAATTAAATTAAATAACTAATACAGGTGTTACTATTGAAAATTAATGGTAAGTTTTTAATTAATTAATTTAATAAATTTTACACATCACTGATCATAAATAATTGTTGGTTGTGGATTTATTTTGTCTGTAGTTTGCAGCATGTAACTATGTATAAGTAGGTGTATGGATATTAGCTTAGCTTTCAAAATGCATTAAAAATCAATCACATTTCAATTATGTATTTCCTGGTTGATTCATTTCATTTATCTCCGCGAGTCATTTTTAGTATAAGCAAGTGTATAGGAATAGTATTTTACTACCTAAATTGTTCTTCTTAACAATTTCAATTGTCTCTATACTTTGAATATATATTTTTGGCTAAATGTAAATTAAACTTGAACTTGAGCCGAGCACTTTAAAGCACAAGAAGTGTTAGGTAAAGTTTGAAAAATCTACTATTTCTTGTTTGAGTAGTGTTCCAGTTATTTAGACTCGACAAATTCGACTTTTAATTATTATTCTACTTATGTATTTTTTGGTTAATTTACTTTATTGATCTTTGTGAGTCATTCCTATGTATAAACAGGTATACATGAGTAGTATTTTATTACCTCAAATGGTTCTTCCTAACAATTCCAATTATCTCTATACTTTGAATTTTTATTTTTTACTAAATGTAAATTAAACTTGAACTTGAGCCTAGCACTTCTAAACACAAGAAGTGTTAGGTAAAGTTTAAAAAATCCACTACTTCTTGTTTGAGTAGTGTTTGAGTTATTCAGACTCGACAAATTCGGTTTTTAATCGTGATTATATTTATATACCTATACTTTTATAATAATTTAATAAGTAAATAAAATAAAATAACTAATACAGGCATTATTGTTGAAAATTAATGGTAAGTTTTAATTAATTAATTTAATAAATTTTACACATCACTGATCATAAATAATTGTTGGTTGTAGATTTATTTTATCTGTAATGTGCAGTATGTAACTATGTATAAGTAAGTGTATGAATATTAGCTTAGCTTTCAAAATGACCCTAAAATCAATCACATTCCGAAAGCCTCTAACAAAGATAAATAAATTTAGAAAGAATGAAATACATATCGTGAAACGAATTTTTTTTTTTTAAAAAAAAACTCCTCGGCATGAGATTAGTTAAAAGCTGAAGCTATCATTAGGTAATTGATTATTAAAAATGAATATAAACCTCAAACCTCCCAATTCTTAACTTAAGAATGCCCCCACAATTTCAGGGCATGTGCTAAACTGGACGACCTAGTAAGGGGAGTCACAAGAGTAATGCTCACAGCCATAATTATTTGCAAGAGTTTTTGTTAGAATTTATCAAGATTTAAATATAATAGTTAGATAAGCCAAAATAGTGGATCTCACTCATCTATTCAAATGTTAAAAATAATGTTAATTATTTTGACAAAAAAAAATCAGGCTATTTAATATTTTCCAATCAACAAAGACTTAATCTATTCCCGTTCCTTTTTTTTTTAAATAATATTTATGGTAAGTAAGAGTGAAAATAAATTAGACGGTCTATTAAAAATTTATGACTTATTTTATTTTCGATTTACTTAAACTTAACTTATTTAACAAATATGTCAAGTTTACGTTAATTAAGCCATGTGTTTTTAAAAAATATTTTAACTTACTATATAATATATATATATATTATATATATTATATATATATATATATATATATATATTAAGAGTTCACACTTACTTATGTAATTTATTAATTATATATTTGTATAATATATTTATTTTATATAGAATATAATAATTTTATTAAATGTTATATTATTTATTTTTAAAAATTATAAAATTTTAAGTTTTTTAACTTATATAAATATTTTCATATAATGTACACTTAAGCTTTTAGCCAAGACAACTTTTATGTTTTTATAAATAAGATAAATCAAGTTTCAAAAAAGTTGAGTGTAGGATCTAATTGAAATTTGTAAAATTTCTTTTATAATATTGTGTTTTTTCTCCTACAATTGACCACTTGAGAGGAAATAAAAATTAAGAAAGAATAAAAATTGAGAGGATCCTGATCCAAGTAAAACTCGAATCAATGTTTTACAAAATAAATCTATACATTTTAGACAAAGTCTAATTTAGTCAATCACATTTCTTCTCTTAATTTGTCAAGTATTTGATTAATTAATGGTAATATTTAATAAAATTTTAAATATTTATTATAAAATTAATTTTTTTAAAAACTTACCCTAAATACCATGCGCATTAAAATGTCATTACAACTCGTCTTAGCCCTATTTCTAAAACCAATTTCTTACCATGTCACAGAACTACATAATGAGCGACTAGGCCAAATGAGTATCTGGACTCGAATCTTCTCTTCTTTCTATCTGAGTATCGATACTTGGGCAAAGGATTTGAATCCGTCAAACAAAAAATTGAGGCCGAATGGTGGGGCATGCATATCTATGCGGCAAGTCTTATCGTAAATTGGAAAAGATTGTGCTCACTAAAGAGAAGATTCTTGCAGCGACCGCGTCAACGTTGATCAAATGATGCAGATTAAGCGCAAACAGCTTTTTTTTTTAAGCCTGTAATTTGTTTAATTAAAATATTTTTAATTTTATTTAATACATTCATAAAATATTTTTGTATATTACAAAAATATTATTATCATATATAATATAATTTAATATCTTTTTTACATTAATATATATTATAAATATAATATATATATATTATAGTGTACATAAAATATATTTTTTTAAATAAAAAGTTGTTGTAACTGTATTTTTACATATTTAATAAAATCAATTTAATTTTTATATAAAATTTAATATATTATAATTTTTTTCATAATATTAAAATTTTAATTTATGAGTTTAAATTATAAATTATTTTTTATACTTTAAAATATAAATATTATTTTATTTTCAATTAAATGATATTTTTAATTATTTTATATATATTTAATAATTTAATACATATATTTTGATAATTTAATATATAAAAACTATTTTTTTTATTTAAATAAAATAAATTAATTTAAAATTATTTTCAATTAATATATATAAACATAAAATTAATTTTATTATAATTAATTATAATAAAAAATTAATAATAATTAATTATTAAAATAATTAAATTTTTACCATTATCACAAACACACTAATTTTTGAAATCCACAAACTCAAAGTTTACATGATAGTGCCGGCCACTAACTACGAAAACCCAGCCTTTGCCCTTTTTCTCTTGTTGTTTCTAATGTCCGCATCTTCAGAACTACAACTTCAAAGTTAAAAGCTGCCCATACCCTTTTTGTCCCTTTCACAAAGCACCACAACCACTTCTCGTCACGGCTAAGAAGGGCTCTAATGGTAAGGTCCTTGACATGAAATCGCCACATATGGACCAGCCAACATCGCTGTCTAGACAGTGATTTTCAACGACCCTAGCCCTAATTCAACGTCTTCAGTAATAATTATGTCACAAATTTCCCAACTTTCTAGGTTTGAAATGCAATATTGCCATAACCAATAGTCAACATTATATTATGTAAATAATAATATTAGTCACATATATTTATATATATATCACTATATATTTATATAATTTTTATTATTTAATTATAATTAATTTTATCTTATTTTTTACATATTTATATTTTAATTTTGTTATCTCATTTTAATGTACAGTAATGTGTATCTTATAAATATGAGGTGACGTGCATTCTATAAATGTGCCGCAAGCGTGAAGCTAGCGTTGAAGGAAAGAAATGTTAATGGATAATGGATGAAGGTCGTAGAACGCCCCACAACAACCTATATGACTGACAATGAATTAGACATTTGCAATAGAAAAGTGATGCTTGCACATCCGGTTTTTTACACTACACCAATTAATAATATACAAATTTTTAGTTAAAAACATGTATTGTTTTATTAACGGTTAGTAATCGGTTACGTGACACTAGGACATAATAATGTCCATTAAAACAATATATGTCCTTAACTAAAATTCTGTACATCCCTAACCGGTATAAAATGCGTGTAATTAAACGGTAAAATTTTTTTAAATAAATACGGTCTATCATATCATTTTTTATATATTCAAATTATTATTTAATAAATATAAAAATATTATTAATAATTAATATAATTTTATTATAATTTTATTATTTTACATATATTAAATAATAATTTGTGTATATCTAAAAATTACTTTTACACGAATTTGCATATAACGAAGTTGTTCACAATATAACACTTCCAAGTGAAACTTCCTATGAAATCAACTGGACAAGGAAAGGAAGGACAAGATAACAAAAAAGTCGGACGGCGATAGAACGAAAATGCACCCATCTTGCGCTGGAGAGGCATCACAAGCCTGCTTTAATGGCTGTTTTCCATCTCCTTTTCTTGCCTCTGAGGAGTCCCATAATACTTCCAAGTCCAGCGTCAATAATGTAACTGGATCAAACTCAAACTATGACTTCACCGCAACCACATCTTCCACTCTCCACCCATATACACAATTCACAAACCATGAGTCTCTCCCACCTTTGCACGAGTCATATATTAACTTCACCAAAGCATTCCCTCAATATTCCAAAACCTCTGTAGTTGATCAAATTCGAGCCGAAGATTATTATCACCTGAATCTCTCCAACATCTGTTTCGATTACACTGGATATGGCCTTTTCTCCTATGCACAGCAACAAAGATTCTTTTGTCCCACAACTTCAATTGCTTCTTCATCATCATCATCTCCTCCTCCTCCTTTGCCATACTCTGCCTTAGAACCATCCTTCTTTGATATATCCTACAAGTCAGTGAATTTGCATTCACAAATACTATATGGTGGCCACGAGTCAGAACTAGAGTCCAGAATTAGAGAAAGAATCATGGCATTTATGAATATCTCTGAATCTGATTACAGTTTGGTTTTCATTGCCAATGAGGTATCTGCTTTTAAACTTGTGGCTGATTCTTTCCAATTTCAGTCTAATGGAGACCTCCTCACAGTGTATGACCATAACAGCGAGGCATTGGATGTGATGATTGAGAGCAGCAAGAAGCAAGGAGTGCATGTCTTGTCAGCTGAGTTCTCGTGGCCCAATCTAGGAATCGAGTGGAGAAAATTGAAGAAGATGATGGTGAGTAGAAGGGAGAAGAAAAAGAGAGGTCTATTTGTTTTTCCACTTCATTCAAGGGTTACTGGAGCCCCGTATTCCTATATTTGGATGTCAATGGCACAAGAAAATGGATGGCATGTATTGCTTGATGTATGCGCATTGAGGCCTAAAGAGATGGACACCTTGGGTATGTCTATGTTTAAGCCTGATTTTATGGTTTGTTCATTTTACAAAGTTTTTGGTGAGAATCCTTCAGGTTTTGGATGCTTATTTGTCAAGAAATCTAGTATCTCTGCTCTAAAAGATTCAGGCAATGCTACAAGCTTAGGAATTGTAAGCCTTGTCCCAGCATTTAGACAATCTAAGCTCCCTGAAGAGTCGGTCATTGTTGATGAAGAAACTGAGCCAAAAGCAGTGATTGAAACTTCTAAACAGTATGAGATTGAAGAAGAGTCTGTGAAGCAGAAAGGGGCATCATCATCAGAAATTGTTGAGTTAAGCATGCCCCTTGACTCATCTAAGTCTAGAAACAGATTAGGCACGACAGAAAGCGTGGAAATTGATTGTAGAGGACTGGATCATGCAGATTCAGTGGGGCTAATACTGATTAGTAGCAGGGCCAAGTACCTGATCAATTGGTTGGTTAATGCATTAATGAGTCTTCAACATCCACACCCAGAAAATGGACTTTCTCTAATTAGGATATATGGACCTAAGATAAATTCTCACCGTGGACCTGCTGTGGCATTTAATATATTCGATTGGAAAGGAGAAAAGATCGATCCTGCACTTGTGCAGAAGCTAGCTAATAGGAACAATATATCATTAAGTAGCACATTTTTGCAAAATATCAGGTTCTCAGACAAGAATGAAGAAGAGAGGCTGCGGGCCTTAGAAAATAGAACATCTGAGGTTGAAGGGTTGGGCCTGTTCAAGAAGACCCATAGCCATGAGTCTGGGATATTTGTGGTGACTGCTGCAGTATGTTTCTTGACAAACTTTGAAGATACTTACAGGTTATGGGCTTTTCTTTCCAGGTTCCTGGATGCAGACTTTGTGCAGAAAGAGAGATGGAGATACATGGCCCTTAATCAAAAGACTATTGAAGTATGAATCTGTTACTTACTTTCTTTTTCCCCTTCGTTATTATCTCATTCAGTTACGTTGTTTTGGTAACATTATTTTAGAATAATGTTAACCATCTTAAGATATGTCCTAAAGTTTTTTATAATGAATGAATAGTATGGTAATGCAAGTCGATATTAGCACGTTTTCAATTAAAATTTAACCATTGTGAAAATAGATTTAAAAAATGATTTGATTTTTACTAGATATTCTTTTTAGAAACACTAATTATATATTTAAAAAAAAATTAATTAGTAATAAGATGGTGCTGATGTAATTACATAATTTAAAAATAATTTTAATACAAGTCCTCAAAGGCATAATATGACTTATATTTTACTAATTTTTTGCTTGAACAAAAAAATTCCAGCTCTTTAGGAAGGTGAGTGTATTGCATTGCATCCTTCAAGTCGTAGCAACATTATCTCAATTTGTTCAATATGAATTTTTGCTTTAATTAATTATGCCATGTTTCCCTTAATTTACTTTTCTTTCTCGAGAATGAAAAGTTTAAGAGGAAGAGAAATTGACCTATTCTTTAATTAATAAGAACATGTCACAAATTTTTAAAAAAAATTATATAATAGTACTTCCATACGATTTACCAATTAAAGATCATTAGTACTTTAATTTAATTAATGCAACCAAACTATGAGACAGTCATGTCATGCATCTACCTAGTATGTGTACATATTTCATATTAATTTTCTTAATGTAAGATTGATGTACTATAATTAAAAGGTTTTAACAATTTATTTAAAAAATAATATTATGCTATTTATTAATAGTTTAGTTTTTATATTTATCATCATTAAATTAGTCTTGTTTTGAATTTTCTTCTTTCTTTAGGAATTAATTGTTATTTTTTAATTATCTAAATATAAATTAAAGTTAATGTAGCTAATGAGGATGATTCAATTCATAGGATTGAATTGTGTCAACAAAAACGTCTTGATTCTTCATTGATAGAGGGAGTTACTATGGCACCCATAAGAATACTACACTGAGGTGAGATATCAAATATTTGTCAGCTGTTAATTTTATCATAAATGTTTAAAAATTCATTAAATAGAGTTAACAAGTAATAAATAATTAATAACTCACCTTCAATATCAGTAGCCTTAAAAAAAAACATAAGTGTCGCAACTGAAATTGCGATGGGACGATCGAAAAAGATTAGGTTTTTGAAAATCAATGGAGTCGCCACTAATATTTATTTAATTTGAAAAAATATTAGAAAATCCTTAAAATAGGCAAAATTGGTCTTTAACAAAAGTTTGGATTCAAGAATCGATTATAGGTAGGGAATGTATTAGACTTACTACACGCCTTCGTTAAAACAATCTTATCTTAGTTAATTGTGCAAATTTTAATAATCTCAAATATATTTATTTTGTCCCTTTGAAAAGACTTTGTATCCATTTTTATTTTTATTTTTATTTTTTTTTATTTTTATTTTTTAAAAGAAAATAAAAAACTAAATTGTGAAAATTTAATTTTTGCATTGACAGAATAGAGATCCTATTTCTTCAGTATCTTGGTGTAATGAGGAACTTAAAGTCACGTAGTTCTGTAATAAATGATTGTGGGTTGATTGATTTTAATTAAAGATTTTTGAAAAGATATTTTTTTAAAAAACAAAATCATTCTTACACAGGATTCAAGATAGCACTAGGCTACTTAATAAACCCAAATAATCCAAACGACATTGAAGATAGCATCCGCTATTCAATCATTATCATTGGTCATTGCATTGATTAAAAGATTTTATTTTTATTATTTTATATTTTATAAAGAAAACAAGGGCAAACATAAATTTTCTATGAGCCACGTAAATAAAAAAACAAAATCAAATATAAGCATCACAACTCAAATAACTCAAAACAACATTATTTTTATTTTTTCTAACAATTTTTAGATTTTTTATTTTAGCTCCCTTCATTTTTTTTACTTTTTGAATTGTTATTAGTCACAATACATAACATAAAACGCATTATTAAATAAAATAAGCACTACTAAACAAGAACAAATCTAAAAAGAACAACTAAACTCAAAACACATACTTTTATTTTTATTTTTATTTTTATTATTAAAAAAAAGCTAAAACCAAATCAACTAAATTCTCTTTTTATTATTATTATCTTATTTTTTATTCAAATGAACCAACCCACGTAACGTGGGCTGGTGCCTGTAGCCCAACATCTTTGTATTTTTTTGTTTAGAAATTAAAACACTTCCTTTGAGAGACATGAAACGGAAGACTCCAGAAGGATAAAAAACAAAGGCATATTAGTGAGAGAACCAAAGAGGAGAAAGAGGTTTAAACCTCTGGTCAGATCTGGGTCGTGGAGGAGAGATGGGTGGCGCGCAGAGGAGTTGGCGGCACGGGGCGCGGCTGGACGGTGCAAGGTCGCGGATCTGGCTTTCAAGTGCGGCGCGGCTCAGATCTGGTACAGTTTGGGCAAGTCACGGTGCTGGCAGGTGGAGGCTTGGGTCGGTGCTGCTGTGCTGGCCCGGGTCGACGGTGTGGCGGGGCGAGCTCAAAGCGGGTCGGAGTGTGCAGTGCATCAAACCGCGGATCTGGTTCGGTCCAACAGGGTGGCGCGGTGAGCTTCGAGTGGCGCTGGTGTGGGCGAGACGCGGGAAGAGCTGGTCGTGGTTGACCGACGCGGCTGGTGCAGGCAGACGGCGCGGAACGGGGTGGCGCGGCTGACGGCGAGCTCGGGTCTTCACGGGTTCTGGTGGAGTTTCCAGCCACGGGTTCTTGTGCAGTGCCGGTCGGAGGCTGCTTCACTATTATGGGTAAGTGATTTTTCGTTGAGGGTGTAGTGGCTTTGATGGTTGTTAGTGATTGTGGGTGAGTTATTGAAGGTGGTGGTTAATGGTTATTTGAGGATGGAGGTTGAAGATGGAGATGGTTAATGGTTTGGATGGAAGATAGTAGGTTGTTATGGGTTTGGATGGAAGTAATGTGATGGAGGGTGGTAACAGAGGTGATAAAAGGTGAAGGTATTGAAGCTTGAGGTTGTAAGTGGTGGAAGAGTGATGGTTTGAGTTTTGGAAGGTGAGGGGAAGAAGATGATGAATAGTGAAGGTTGTCAATGAGGAAGATGATGAAAATGTGAAGGTTCTGGAGTAGTGGTGTCTCTGTTAGTGAAAAAGAGTTCTCCGAAAAATGAAAATGCTCTCCTTTTTTTGTTTTTCCAAATCTCCCAATGTCTGCCAAAACCTCCCCTTCCCTAGTTGTTCACGTTTTCTCTTCCTTGTAAGCAGAGGAAATTCTGCAACCCCCTCCCCACAACATCAGCTTAGGTAGAGTGGCTGCTGCCATTATAGGTGCTTTCCATTTTCATGTATATTCCTTAGACATGTGACCCTTTTCAAGTTTCAAATCTCTGCAAATTTGCCATTTTTAGTGCTGCATTGAGCCTTGGGTTAGCAAGATTCGTGGCTGGCAGAAGCAAGACTAACATAGGCAGTAGCAAAGTGATAGCATTTGGCAATGGGTAGATGATGGATTTTTAGTTGCATTTCAACTAAAAGCTTAACTTGATTTCGATGGTTGAATGCAACAACATGCTAAAGAATTGCCTCCCCTCCCCTATTTCCCCCCCTTTTTTTTAGGTTAATCTTTTTTTTTTATTATTATTATTTTTGCATAAATAAGAAAAAGTAAGATGGAAGAAAATAAATTCTAAAAGAAGAAAATGATGTGCTCACAATATTGCAATTAAGCATTAATCCTTGATTAAGCGACAAAAATTTTATAGACAAAATTAGGTATCAACAGCTATCCCCCTTTGCTTTTCATTTAAAATAAATGGGAAACAAAGGAATTGATTCAATTTTATCCATGAAGATTTTTATTTCTTTTCCCTTTGCTTCTTTTCTTTTCTCTTCTTTTCTTTTTTTGCAAAACGCAACGACATTAAAAGAAGAAAAACCTTTTTGGGTATGAGGACCCTAAAAGGTAACAAGATGATGGGTGTAGGGACCCGAAAACTAAAGGCAGATGGGTGCGGGGACCCAGAAACTAAAGACGATGGGCGCGGGGACTTGAAACTAAAAGACAATGGGCGTGGGGACCTAGAAACTAAAGGCGATGGGTGCGAGGACCTGGAAACTAAAGGCAATGGGCACGAGGACCCGGAAACTAAAAGACGACGGGTGCGGGGACCCGAAAACTAAAGGCAATGGGCGCGGGGACCCGAAAACTAAAGGCGATGGGCGCGAGGACTCAAAAACTAAAGGCAATAGGTACGGGGACTCGAAACTAAACAGATAATGGGCACAAGGACCTGAAAACTTAAAAAAAGTTTTGCCCCCCTCCTTTTTTTTTAAAAAAAATACATGTGATATTTGAGTTGATGTTTGATGCAATGGATGTCCTACTGTAGAGATTCTCATCGATAAATTGGGTAAAGAAAAATTGACACATCAAAGCTTTAATTGGATCGCTCTTGGTTCCACAACACCCTTAAGAACTTCTTCCCATAGCATGATCAAGGTTGAACAGTAACCAAAATTCATTTATTGGCTTCTTGATTTGCTGGTGATTCTTTCTTCTCTCATCAATACTCTTATCAGGAAATTCATTGCGTTCCCCATGACCTTTCAAGATTGTTAAAACAAAACTGAATGCTTTTGCAATATGATCACATGTTTCACATCTCAATATAAATCTATCATGATAAATGCATATTGAATCAACAATGGGTTGCAATGAAAATGGACTATCATTATGGAAAGGAATAGTACAGGAAATGTGGTACCACAAAGGTTAGAATTGGAAGGTTTACAAAAGAATGTTGGAGTAGATTTTTTCAGCTCTTCTAGTGATGCTCTCTAAGATGATCAGTGCTAATTTCTCATGTATGAGACCTTAAACACCCCATTCTCTGTTTCCGAGAACATGATTTGACCCAGTTTTCACGCATTGGGAGCGTTCATGATAAGATTTTCTATTCAAACTACCCCAGTTTGGCATAAAGAAACTCAAACTGTCCCAGTTTGTGACTCGAGGTGACTCCACTTCCCCGGATGTGTCAGGAACCATCTTTGACCCTAACTTTTGCCTAGGTCGCTCTTTTCGAGTTTTCAACCTAGCAGGTCGCTTTAATTTTTGCCTAGGTGGCCTTTTCAGGTTTTCAGCCTAGCGAGCCAATTTTTTTTTTTTAAGCATAATACATTTTGACAGTATCTGAATTTATAGGAAGTGGTAAATTTGCACCATCCATGTTTGTGAGAATCAAAGCTCCTCTCGAGAAAACCTTTTTCACGATATAAGGTCCTTCATAGTTTGGAGTCCATTTTCCTCGAGGATCCTTTTGAATGGGAAGAATCTTCTTAAGTACTAGGTCTCCTTCTTGAAACTGTCACAAATGCACCTTTTTCGCATAGGCTTTCATCATTCTCTTCTGATAAAGCTGGTCATGACACGGTGCGGTTAATCTCTTTCCTTCAATGAGGTTCAACTGATCAAGTCGAGTTTGGACCTATTCAGCTTCTTCTAATCCTGCTTCTTCTAATCCTGCTTCCATCAGCACTCTTAATGACGGAATCTCCACTTCAATTGGGAGTACCGCTTCCATTCCATAAACCAAAGAGAAAGGGGTTGCCCCAGTTGAAGTACGAATAGACGTGCGATAACCATGCAGTGCAAATGGTAGCATTTCATGCCAATCTCTGTACGTTACAATCATCTTCTGAACAATCTTCTTGATGTTCTTGTTCGTTGCCTCAACCGCCTAATTCATCTTGGAGCGATAAGGTGAGGAATTGTGGTGCTCAATCTTAAAACTCTCACATATCTCTTTCATCATCTTATTATTCAGATTAGTGGCATTGTAAGTGATAATTTTGCTTAGTAAACCGTAATGACAAATCAGCTCATTTTTTACAAATCTAATCACTACATTCCTGGTCACTTTGGCATAAGAAGCAGTTTCGACCCATTTTGTGAAGTAATCAATTGCAACAAGAATAAAGCGATGTCCATTTGAGACCTTTAGTTCAATGGGTCCTATGACATCCATTCCCTACATCGAGAATGGTCAGGGTGCTGTTAAAACATTCAAAGGTGCTGGCGATGCATGGACCTTGTCAACATATGTCTGGCATTTGTGGCACTTCTTCACATAACTGAAGCAATCGGTTTCCATTGTCAACCAATAGTAACCAGCTTTTAGTATCTTTCTTGCCATTGCATGCCTACTTGCATGAGTTTCAAAAGAACCTTCATGGACATCTTTGATGATTTTTTCTGCTTCCATTGCATCAACACATCTTAGTAGCACCATGTCGTGGTTCCTCTTTAGAGAACTTCCCCATTTAGAAAGAAATCCATTGTGAGTCTTCTGAGGGTCTTTTTGTCATTTTCTGAAGCATCTGGAGGGTACTCTCTGTTCTTGATGAAGCATTTGATGTCATGGTACCACAGTTTCCCATCTGACTCTATTTCTACCATTTGACAATATACCGGTTGGTCACGACTTTCCATTTTTATGAGTGGCAAGTCTTTATCATGACTTACTCTAAACATTGACGACAACATGTCCAAAGCATCAGCCAACTGATTATCTTTCCGAGGGACATGATAGAATGTGACTTCGTTAAGTTGTTCAATCAACTCCTTGATGTAAGCATGATAGGGATCAACTTAGCATCTCGAGTTTCCCATTCTTCCTTTAGCTGATGAACGACTAAGGCAGAGTCCCCGTATACTTCAAGAACTTTTGCCTTTGATTCTATTGCTGCTTGGATTCCCATGGCACATGCTTCATACTTGGCTATGTTGTTTGTACAGTCAAAGCACAATCTAGCAGTAATTGGAATGACATTGTTTTTAGGGGAAATCAATATGGCCCCGACTCCATGCCCTAGGGAATTAGAAGCTCCGTCGAATAACAAAGTCCATTTTTCTTTTTCTAAGAGTTTTTCTTCTCCAAACAAAGCCATAATATCTTTATCGAGGAATTCACACTGCATAGACCCATAATCTTCCACTGGTTGACTAGCCGAGAAATCTGCCAGAGCGTTGCCTTTAACTGCTTATTGGGTGATGTAAACAATGTCATATTCTGATAGCAAAACTTGCCAACGTGCAATCCTCCCCGTGAAGGCAGGTTTTTCAAAGATGTATTTGATCAAGTCCATTTTGGACACTAACTAAGTGGTGTAACACAACATGTACTGTGTCAACCAGTGGGCCGCCCATGCCAAGACGCAACACGTGCATTCCAACAATGAATATTTTGCCTCATAGTTAGTAAACTTCTTACTCAAGTAATAGATGGCCTGCTTCTTTCTGCCGGTTTCATTGTGTTGTCCCAGTACACAATCCATGGATTCATCTAACACAGTCAAGTACATGATGAGAGGCCTTCCTGGCACTGGACGTACCAACACTAGGGGTTCTTGCAGATACTACTTGATCTTCTCAAATGCTTCCTGACAATCCTTGTTCCATTCTACTGTCTGGTTTTTACACAACAACTTGAAGATTAGCTCGCACGTTGCAGTCAACTGGGATATAAACCTAGCAATATAGTTCAGCCTCCCCAAAAATCCACGAACTTCTTTTTCAGTGCGAGGAGCTGACATCTCTATGATTGCTCGAACTTTGTCTGAATCAACTTCTATCCCTTTCTTGCTAACCACAAACCCCAAGAGCTTGCCTGATTTTACACCAAAAGCGCACTTAGCAGGATTCAGTCTGAGTCTGAACTTTCTCAACCGCTCAAAGAGCTTTTGCAGATCGGTTATGTGATCTTCTTCTATTTTTGACTTTGCAATCATATCATCCACATAAACTTCTATTTCTTTGTGCATCATGTCGTGGAACAATGCCACCATCGCCCTTTGATAAGTTACTCCGGCATTCTTCAATCCGAACGACATCACTTTATAGCAAAAAGTCCTCCACAGAGTGATGAATATGGTCTTCTCCATATCTTCAGGTGCCATCTTGATTTGATTGTATCCCGAGAAACCATCCATGAAAGAGAAAAATGCATGTTGAGCAGTGTTGTCCACCAAAATATCAATGTGAGGTAAAAGAAAGTTGTCTTTAGGGCTGACCCTATTCAAATCTCTATAGTCAACGCACATGCGTACTTTCCCATCTTTCTTCGGGACAAGTACGATGTTGGCAACCCATTGAGGGTACTTTGCGACAATGAGGAAACCTGCATCAAACTGTATTTTGACCTCCTCTCTAATTTTTAACGACATTTATGGCTTCATTCGTCTCAACTTTTGCTTGACGGGAGGACATTCTGGTCTTAACGGCAATTTATACTCAACTATGCTAACATCCAGCCCGGCATGTCTTGGTACGACCATGCGAAAATGTCAAGATAATTAGATAGGAGCTTGACCAATTTGCTTCGCTCATCTTCTTTCATGGAAGTGCCAATTTTAACTTCTTTTTTATCATCTTCTATCCCCAAATTAATCACTTCAATTGGCTCTTCATGGGGTTGAATCTCTTTGGCCTCTTGTTCTATTAATCTCATTAGCTTTGAAGAAGGCTCACAATTGTCATCATCATCCTCATTAACATGATTAATGGGATGGTCAAAATCATACAATGGGGTCATAGCACTATCATTTTCAAGAGAATCACTTTCAGATCTGCATTTATTGATGTCAAAACAAATAAAAAAAAAGGATAATGAATAAAGGTTAATGTAATGGTTGAACAGAAAAACTAAAAGGGAAGATAATTTGAAAATGCATTTTATTGATAGCAAATATTGAAAAGGAAACATGTGAGCCCGTTTTTACAACATATTTTCCTAAAGCCTTGGGTATACCTATAGGATTAGCATTACAGAATTACTTTGAATCAGTTTCAAAAGTCATGGAAAAATCGACGATCTCCCAATTGTTGAGCTCTGCATCTGGGGAACAAGGGTACACCAGACTAACACCAAGGTCGATGGATTGATCATCATTGATAGCGGTCACCTGGTTCAGAAACACCAATCCTGTACTTCGGAAACTCTGTTGGATGTCACAAATAGGAATCCCCCTAGTTTTAGGCTCCCAATTTTCCAACCAAGCCAACCTCTTCTCTCTTTTCTCTTCTATGACCTTTCTCTTGTCAGCTTTAGTCGATTTATACCCTAACCCGAACCTGTCCTTGTTTTCACATGGCTGTAGAAACTTTGCAATGCCTTGTTTATTCATTCCCAGTCCATTTCCACTTTGATATCTTCTTTCAAGCATAACCTTAGCCATCATTATGGATGCACTAGATGACTATGGTTTTGGAATTCAAGCTCCTTCCTTTACATAAATAGCATTGACGACCTAGAATGCTTAAAATGTTGTTTCAAGAGCTTCTTCTACAGCTTCAATGTAAGGAGTCAGTGGGAGCTTACTCACCAATATGTCTTCCTCACCCGAGACGATCACCAACCTATTGCCAACTATGAATTTCACTTTTCTGGTGCAAAGTGGACGGCACTGCCCCAGCAAAATGAATCCAAGGTCGTCCCAAGAGGCAATTGTAAGTTGGTGTGATATCCATCACCTGAAAAAGTATATGAAAAGTAGTAGGTCCAATTTGAACTGGAATCTCTATTTCTCCCATCACTTCTCTTCGGGTCCAATCAAAAGCCCTCACGATCATTGTACTTAGTTTCATGTATATCCAATCAAAAGGAAACTTGGAAAGAGTTGATTTTGGCATTACATTCAAAGAGAAACCATTGTCAATGAGCACTCTAACCATTATATGAACTAGACATTTGACAGAAATATGTAGCGCCTTATTGTGCCCCATCCCCTCAGCAGGTATCTCATCATCAGTGAAAGTGACATAATTATCAGTAGTAATGTTGCTAATAATACCACCCAACTTGTCAACTATAATGTCATGAAAAACATGGGCTTGATTTAGTATCTTCATCAACACTTTCCTGTGCGGCTCAGAATTCATCAACAAGGACAAGAGAGATATCCTTGCAGGGGTGCGATTTAACTGATCAACCACCCTATACTCATTTTGCTTGATGAACTTCAGGAACTCACAAACTTCTTCATCAGATACTTCTTTCTTATACTCATTTGGCTTTATCAATCCTCCTTTTTCTTTCACATCATTCTCCATGGAAGTCTCTCCTATCTTGGTCTTCCCCTTGTAGTTTCTTTTTTCTTCTTCTTCCTGCCCCTTTCGCAACTCCTCAAGAGTGTAAATGCGACCACTTTGTATCATCCCTCCAATCCCCAATATATTAGTGACAATAAAGGTCGAACAAGATGCAACTTTTGGCTGATCGTTTGTGAGATTATTTCCAACGACTTGTACATCTTAATTCCATGGTACTGCTCTGGTGTCCTTGAATGGAAAAGGACTAGGAACTTGAATGGTGATGGGCCTCGGGCCACATGGAGGTGGCGAAGGCACACTTGCAGTGTAATAGATAACCAACGGTTTGATAGCCGAATTTGCAATGGAAGGGACCAGAGAGTTTATGGCTTCCTGACCTTCTTGAAACTATGGAATAACACATTCATCCACCATGCTTATGCCACCATTATCACATAGATGACCTATTTGCACTAGTTACATGTCCATTAGATCTTTGAGGATTTATCTAAACTCACCACATTCCTCAATAGAATGCCCCACATTCTCATAGAGATTGCACATTATTTCATCCTCGTCACCCTCTTTTTCTTCAATATGAACTTCCATTATCCCGAATTTGTACAACTCTTCAAAAATGACTCTCATGAGGGTTTTGACATCTACCGCTCATCTTATAAGTAGCTGGGTAGAGCACTCCTTTATAGCATTGACTATAGGATTCCCATGGTTAAGCAATGGGTTGTGGCCCACACTGGGAGTATTTGCCTTGAAATTCAACCATTTGGCATCGATTAGGTCCTGCACCTTAAACTTCAGCGTTTTGCAATTTTCTGTGGAATGGCTTGCGGCCCCCGCGTGGTAATCGCATTTGGCATTTGGGTCAAATCCTTTAGGGTATGGGCGTTGCACTGACTTCATTAGGCAAGGAGCCAAGAGAGAGTTACGGAAAAGTTGGGGTAGTAACTCGGTATAGGTCATAGGGATTGGGTCGAGATGAACGAGCTTCCTTTCTTGGTTATTTGGTGGTCTTCTATGATTTGTGTTTGGATTTTGGGTTCATGATTGAGCTGTTTGAGGCGGTAAGGTATGGGGTGTCTGGTATTGAGTAGGAGATGGCATTTGGTGAGGCCTCATTGGGTGGTGAGGTTGAGGATAAGGAACACGTGAAGCGTTGGCGACATAGGGGTAATAAGGCTGGGGATATAGAATCGGTGGAGTAATGGGAAAATACGGGTGGTAAGGTGTGAAAGGGGTTTGGAATGATGGTTGATGGTTTACTGGTGTTTGGTTATATCTCCTTTGGGTAAAGTTTCTCTGATCGGAGGTAACAACATGGGTTTCTCCTTCTCTTTTCTTCCACATCGGGGGCCTCTTGGCGTTAAATGTTCCTGTTGAACTTTCAACGATCTTCCCACTTCTCATTCCTCCCTCAACTCTTTCTCCAATGATGACCATGTCTGAGAAATTTGATGACACACTCCCTATCATTTTGTCATAGAAGGGTGGCTGCAGAGTGTCACTGAATATGGCCACCATTTCTCTTTCTGTCAATGGGGGCTCTACTTGAGCAGCCATTTCACTCCATCGCTGAGCATATTCCTTAAAGGTTTCAACATCCTTCTTAGCCATATTCTGCAATTGTAATTTATCCGGTACCATATCAATGTTGTACTTATACTACTTCAAGAAAGCGTCAGTCAAGTCTTTGAAACATCCAACATGGGCATGCTCAAGATGAGTGTACCAATTTAAAGCTGCCCCAGTCAGGCTGTCTTAGAAAAAATGAATCAACAGCGTGTCGTCGTGAGCACACGAAGCCATCTTGCTGATGTACATGGTTAGATGGTTCTTTGGACAAGTGGTCCCATTGTACTTATCAAAATCTGGAACTTTGAACTTCGGTGGGATCACCACATTAGGGACAAGGCAGAGTTTTAAAGCATCAAGGAGACTGTAGCTACTTGCCCCTTCTATGGCTCGCAATCTCTCTTCTAGAGTTTCCAACTTCTCTCTGGACTGGGAATTTTCAACGGAGGAATTCAATGGGTATTGTGGCATAAAAGTGGGGATAAAATGTTGTGCCGGCAAGATTCCGTTGGCAGGTGGTTGAGTTGTGTTCAAAGAGTTAGCAGTGGGATTGTTGCCGTCCAGGGGATTGGTCACTTGTGGTGGTATAAAACCGGCAGGAAAACCATACAGCGGAAGAAAGAAGGGGAATGAGTGTTGTGTTTGTGGTGTTTCATTAGCACTTGGCTGAGTAACCTGAGTTTCAGTAGTATTTGATGGATTTGGGATCGGTGTTACTGCTGACGTGCCATTATCAAGGGAATTTGTGGCCAATGATGATACATACCCGGGAGGGAGGCCATATGGTGGAAACAGTGGAGCCTGAGTTCCTTGCGAACTGGTGACAGTGGGTTGAGTAGTGCTGTTTGGATAAACAGTTAGTGGCATCATAACTCCCTGAGGGTTGAAGCCTTGATATTGCAGAGGGGTTGGACAGAAGCCAGGCGAGTGAAGAGGTGTGGCCGAGTGTCCTTCGTTTATTGCTGAGGGATTCCCATTTATGCTCCTTATATTCTCCAGAGGCTGCAACATCCCCATCATCTTAGACATTTGCTCTCTAAGCTGGTTCACTTTATCCTTCAACTTTTGAGTTTGCTCTATCTCATCCATGATCCTTGCTTGGGAACGAGTCCTGTAAGGGTGTCGCGGAAGCTGTTTTTCTGTTATAGTGTCTACTTTTCCTGCTTGAGCAAACATAATGTGAATATGCAAATGTTGATTGAACAAAAATAGTGACATGCATGTATGCAAAGTATTGCATATGATTTTTTTTGCAAAAAAGTAAAAAGATTATGGCCTTATTATGAATTTGTTTACACTATGTGAGTATGCTTGGTGGTCATGGAAAGGTTCGCACAAACATTCGATAGCAAGGCAAAATCCCTACATTTAACACTAGGGCATATTGCTCTTTAGGCAAAAATGTGGTTGATAGTGAGTCCAAGGGAACAAACATTCCTCAATGGATACCATCTTCTCAATCATTCACTGGCAATGCAACCGTAGGACCAAACTTCCCATGCTTTCAATCAAGGACGAATTATCTCGAGGCAGAAACATAATTGACAATTTATTAAAGAGAGAATTCACACCTCTATGAATAATGTCTTGATAGAATAACCAGATTGATATTTGAAACAAAACACAACAATGAGCATCTATTTTCATTTCAAACTTCAGAAGTACAAGATTGAGTTCCCACAAAATGAAGCACAACTACATCTACAATTTCATTTGCTTCTTTCTAAAACCCTTAGCAAGACCTCGACAATACTTCATAAAATCAGCTATCTTTGATGGTAGTCATAGCCAGGGGTTTATGTGAGCTTGAATGTCTGTTTCTTCAAAACGAGTAATTAGTTGTGCAGTGTGATATTGTAAGCTATTGGACATGTCTTCAAATTTCTTCTTCCATTCTTCTTTTTCAGCCACTTGATCTTGTGCTACCGATTGCCACACCTCTGCCCATTCTTCTTTTTGCCTCAATAGTCTTTGGGCTTCAAGTCTCCACTGCTCATGGTCTCGCCCAAACTCTTGAATTTTTAGCTTCAAATGCTCATTCTTTCGGTTTGCTTCCACGAGTGCATCGTGGTATTTGGTAGCTAATGCCCGTCCTTGGTTAGAGCGGTATTTTGCTTCAGTCAGGGCCTCTTGTAAGGCTTGTACTCTACGATCTTGTACCCTAGCATTCGCTTCCAACTTTTCTTTCTCTTGCAAGATCATCGTCATTGTTTCTTCCTGAGCGCTAATCTTTGCTCGTAATTCACGAACTTCAGTTGTGGTCTTTTCATATTCTATCTCTTTTCCTCTCCTTGCTCTTTTTACTCGGCTTGGAGTCTCAGCAGCGTCTGCACACGCATCTTTTAAATATTCAACTTCATCAGCTAGCTTTTGGCATCGACTCTGGTGGATGACTACTTTTAACTCAGTAGCTTCTCTTCCTTGTTCCAAGACTTTCATCTGTGCTTTCAGTCTTTCTATCTCGGTTGCCATTTGAGGTATGATTTGAGAGTGACCTTTATCGTCTAAAATTGTCTTAGGATATTATTTTGTGCCATTTTTGCCTCTCTTCATTGCAAGTATTTAGGGGTACAAATCACCACATGCTTCCCTAATTTCTTTGTTCCTGCCATATGAACATTCTTCCAAGCATCTCTAATCTCTTTTTCCGGCTTAGTAGTGCTTCCCTCTTGCTGGTATCAGAAGCTGAACCCTCGAAGTTGCTTTTCATTTGGCACATGTTGAGTCCACCGGAATTGTCTAAGTATGAGGATTGGCGCATATGATACACCACCTCTAGGGCTCATCAAAGGAACATTAGGAAAATCACCACAGCTGAAAACTATCTCTTCTCCATGATACCACGGGCATACTCATTTAAAAGAATCTGGCCCCATCCTTACGAACTCATTTTTCCATTCAATAGCTTTTTGTTGCTTCGTCTGTATGCGACCAAAATTCCTTAACGGGTCAGGTAGGAGTCCCAGATGATTCTGTACATCCATATGCATCATGATCCAAATGTACAACATATGTGTACAACATCGAATCTTTCCACCACCCTTTTGATGACAAACTTCCATTGTCAAGAAAGTATCGGCAAGAATAACAGGGACTGGATTTGCTTTATACTTCTCAAACTTGAAGAATACATCCATTACTGCTTGATCTACCATATCTGAGGTAAATGGGAATAACGCTAACCTAAATATGGTTAATGTCAATGTTTTGTTGAAGAAATCCCACTTTCCTTGTTGTGCTAGATACTGAAGATGTGCTTCTAGGTAACTTTTCTTCAAGCCTTCTGTTCCTCTCCTTTTTTCCATGCCCAATTGATTTGCTTGAGCCCCTATCAGTTCTGCTATCTTCCCTACTGATACATAATACCCTCCATAAAGATAAACATTTGGGTGCTTGTTCATTGGAAGCCTTAACATGATTGCATACTCCTCTATGGTTGGTGTAATGTCCAAGTTAGGTAGCTCAAAACATTTCAGAGAATGGTTCCAAAATTGAGCAAGGCCACTCAAGGCAGATTCCTCTACCGTAATGCGCAGCAAATCCAGAATTTGCCCATAACTGCTTAAGAACTCTGATCGAGCCTTAGGAGTCATTTGTTCAGTAATGTCCTTCACGTGCCTCAAATCGCTGCCATTTACTATAACCCTTATACTCCTCTTGAGGTCGACTGGATGGTTGGAGTTCTATCCTTGACATGCTTCCTCCATTCCGTGTTATTGATAAGTACTAACCTTTCCACTTTACCAAAAAAACTCACCCTAAAAAAAAGAAGTAATGAAGGGAATATGTAAGCAAAATAGAAAAAAGAATGCATCCTAAGGATACCTCTCCCCAAAGGGTGCATTGTCTCTCTTTTTATTATTTCTTTTTTTTTAAAATGATGAGACTGTTATGCAAATGCAAGATGATATGTACTTTGTTATGCTGACAATTTTTTTTAATAACAAATGCAAGAATGAATGAAAATACAAGTCATGAAAGTGCAAGAGGATGTATTTTTTATTTTTAAGGATGCTAAGAATGCAAAGAAAATGTAAGTCATAAAAAAATGCATTAATGAAACATATGAGAAAAAGAAAGGTAAAGAAAGAATATGCTCCCTTTGTGCCCTAGTCAGGTGGAACCTAAGAAGTTAGATTATCTTAATGTCATGACTCTAATTTTGGAAGTCACTATGTTCAATCTATCAGTGCAAGATTTTTAGGACAGATCTAAACTTCTAAAACGTCATAGTCCCCAGATTGCCCCTATCTTGAAAGACAATGACCCAATTCATGAATTAATCACAAGTAGGGATAAACCCTCTCAATATGACAAATCCATGATATTGGTAACAATCTGAGTGGCATCTCAACGAATGTCAAGTGAGCATAAAGCCCCTCAATAACAAAAGTCGAGACTCCTCCTATTCCTCGGGTTCGCACAGACTCGGGTATAAAGCTCAAAAAGTGTGTGAGGTAAATGATGGTGATGTGTGTGTGGGAGCATACAAACATGTACCAAAAATTTAAAAAGATCGAATTACCCCCCCAACCTGCAAAAGCATATATACAACAATTAGTCAGCAATCATCTATCTTAAGGTTTCAGCAATTAAGCACAAAAAAATATATACAAGTAAATAAAAAACACAAAATAATGCTAGCAAATATTTACATACAAAAATATTCACAAATAAATAATAAAAAAAACAAAGACAAAAAGGGTAAAATAAATAAATAAAAATTATTAATAATTTGCACAACTAACATCAACAGTTCCCGACTCTCTAAATGTCCCCAAATAGAGTCACTAAAAATTGTCATGAACCGAAATCGTAATGGGACGACCGAAAAAGATTAGGTTTTGAAAATCAATGGAGTCGCCACCAATGTTTATTTAATTTGGGAAAACATTAGAAAAAACCCTTAAAATAGGTAAAACTGGTCTTTAATAAAAGTTTGGATTCGGGAGTCGATTACAAGTAGGGAAGGGATTAACACCTTACACTGCCCGTTCCAAGAACAGTACCTTAAGTTAGTTGTGCAAATTTTAATAATCTCAAATTTATTTATTTTGTCCCCTTTGAAAAGACTTTGTATCCATTTTTATTTTTATTTTTTATTTTTTTTATTTTTAAAAGAAAATAAAGAACTAAATTGTGAAAATTTAATTTTTGGCTTGACAGAATAGAGATCCTGCTCCTACGTATCCTCGGGTGCAATGAGGAACTCAAAGTCACGTAGTTCTGTAGAAAATGATTGTGGGTTGATTGATTTTAATTAAAGATTTTTGAAAAGATATTTTTTTAAAAAACAAAATCATTCTTACACAGGATTCAAGGTAGTACTAGGCTACTCAATAAACTAAAATGATCCAAACGACATTGAAGATAACATCTGTTATTCAATCATTATCATTGGTCATTGCATTGATTAAAAGATTTTTTTTTTATTTTATATTTTATAAAAAAATACAAGGGCAAACATAAATTTTCTATGAGCCATGTAAATAAAAAAACAAAATCAGTTATAAGCATCATAACTAAAATAACTCAAAACAACATTATTTTTATTTTTTCTAACAATTTTTAGATTTTTTATTTTAGCTCCCCTCATTTTTTTTACTTTTTGAATTGTTATTAGTAACAATACATAACATAAAACACATTATTAAATAAAATAAGCACTACTAAACAAGAACAAATCTAAAAAGAACAACTAAACTCAAAACACATACTTTTATTTTTATTTTTATTATTAAAAAAAAAGCTAAGACCAAATCAACTAAATTCTCTTTTTATTATTATTATCCTATTTTTTATTCAAATGAACCAACCCACGTAATGTGGGCTGGTGCCTGTAGCCCAACATCTTTGTATTTTTTTGTTTAGAAATTAAAACACTTTCTTTGAGAGACATGAAACGGAAGACTCCAGAAGGATAAAAAAACAAAGGCATATTAGTGAGAGAACCAAAGAGGAGAAAGAGGTTTAAACCTCTGGTCAGATCTGGGTCGTGGGGGAGAGACGGGTGGCGTGCAGAGGAGCCGGCGGCACGGGGCGCGGCTGGACGGTGCACAGTCGCGGATCTGGCTTTCAGGTCAGGTGTGGCGCAGCTCAAATCTGGTACAGTTTGGGCGAGTCACGGTGCTGGCAGGTGGAGGCTTGGGTCGGTGCTGCTATGCTAGTCCGGGTCGACGGTGTGGCGGGGCGAGCTCGAAGCGGGTCGGAGTGTGCAGTGCGTCAAACCGCGGAACTGGTTCGATCCAACGGGGTGGCACGGTGAGCTTCGAGTGGCGCCGGTGTGGGCCAGACGCGAGAAGAGCTAGTCGTGGCTGACCGGCGCGGGTAGTGCAGGTAAACGGCGCGAAACGGGATGGTGCGGCTGACGGCGAGCTCGGGTCTCCTTGGGTTCTGGTGCAGTTCCGGTCATGGGTTCTGGTGCAGTGCCGGTCGGAGGCTGCTTCACTGTTTGGGTAAGTGATTTTTGGTTGAGGGTGTAGTGGCTTTGATGGTTGTTGGTGGATTGTGGGTGAGTTATTAAAGGTGGTGGTTAATGGTTATTTGAGGATGGAGGTTGAAGATGGAGATGGTTAATGGTTTGGATGGAAGATAGTAGGTTATTATGGGTTGGATGGAAGTAGTGTGATGGAGGGTGGTAACGGAGGTGATGAAAGGTGAAGGTATTGAAGCTTGAGGTTGTACGTGGTGGAAGAGTGGTGGTTTGAGTTTTGGAAGGTGAGGGGAAGAAGATGATGAATAGTGAAGGTTGTCAATGAGGAAGATGATGAAAATGTGAAGGTTCTGGAATAGTGGTGTCTCTATTAGTGAAAAAGAGTTCTCCGAAAAATGAAAATGCTCTCCCTTTTTTGTTTCTCCAAATCTCCTAATGTCTGCCAAAACCTCCCCTTCCTTGGTTGTTCACGTTTTCTCTTCCTTGTAAGCAGAGGAAAATTTGCAATCCCCTCCCCACAACATCAGCTTAGGTAGAGTGGCTGCTGCCATTATAGGTGCTTTCCATTTTCATGTATATTTCTTAGACTTGTGACCCTTTTCAAGCTTCAAATCTCTACAAATTTGCCATTTTTAGTGCTGCATTGAGCCTTGGGTTAGTAAGATTGGTGACTGGCAGAAGCAAGACTAACATAGGCAGTAGCAAAGTGACAACATTTGGCAATGGGTAGAGGATGGATTTTTAGTTGCATTTCAACTTAAAGCTTAACTTGATTTCGATGGTTGAATGCAACATGCTGAAGAATTGCCTCCCTTCCCCTCTTTTCCTTTTTTTTTTTTTGAGGTTAACCTTTTTTTATTTTTATTTATTTTTATTTATTATTTTTGTATAAATAAGAAAAAGTAAGATGGAAGAAAATAAAATCTAAAAGAAGAAAATGATGTACACACAATATTGCAATTAAGCGTTAATCCTTGATTAAGCGACAAAAATTTTATAAACAAAATTGGATATCAACAATAAGTACGAGGGAAACTCTCATTGATAGATTATATGTAAATATCACTGTAAAGGCTCACTAAAACTTATGACATATCTTAACCTAAAAACGAGACAACCTCTCCTTCTCCTTAAATATTTTGTAGAAAAAAAATAGTAGTAATTCATTCTCTTAAAAAAGTTCTGTCATTTTTATGGTAATTAGTGAAGAAATACTTGTGTAGACATTATCTTCACAAGTTGTTTAAACTAAATCAATCAATAATTCATGTATTGTCACTTTTAATATAAAATAATTGTGTAATATAAGAATTCATACAATTATTCAAGTGTTGATTGATTTAATTTACACAAAAGTGTAAATAGGATTTACACAAATATTTCTCCAATTAGTGGCATAACTTGAGTCAAAATTTTGAAAGGGCAAGAGGTTGAACTAACCCATGCACAAATGTGTGGGGGCAAATGCCCCCACTAACTTGTAAACTTTTCTGCAATAGGTATTGTTTATTATTATATTTTTCTCATTTTGTGTGAAATTGCCTCCGCAAAAAATGTTTAAAGCCTTTATTCACACTTGATTTGTTCAAAAAGGGATTATTTTAATGATTATCAACATTAATATATGTAAAATTGGTGAGATCAAGTATCAACATGTACATGTCCCATTGGCAAAAAATCCTGGTTGTACATGTCCCATTGGCAAAAAAAACCTCATTTTGTGGCTATGAACCTTCATTTGTTGTAGAAAAAATAAATACAATAATAATGAAGTTATTTTCTTTCTTTATTCTCAATAATCTATTAAATGTTTTTATGATGTTAATTTCAATATAAGTATGCAATAACTTCTAAGTCTTCCATAAGATTACCACCTGAAAAGTTACCTTAAATCAAAATTAAGTAATACTGGCATATTATCTTAGTTATGTCCAAAACGTGCACAACGCTACAATTCATCCTCAATAATGACTACATTCAGTTAAGATTGAAATATATTATAATCATCTTATGAATCAATAAAAAATGAGGTCAGGTTTACTTTTAGTAAATACTTATAGCAAGGGAGAAAACCCCGTAAGAAAAGCACAAGTGTATCAGCAGTGCATTTTTTTTTTAAAGAGAGTAGCTATACCCTCAACCTCAAAGATTCTGCCAATGCCAGCAGTGTAAATCCTATTTGTTTGATATAGTCGTCAACGCTAACGAACATTCACACTTCTAAGTAGGCTAAAATGTAAGGAATTTATTTTAACTATATGTCATTTTTAAAAAACTTTTTTGTAATTTAAAAATCAAAACTTAATTATCTAAATTTATTAAATTATGCAATATAGTGTAAAATTAATCCTTTGTGTATGTGTAAAAAATTCTCCTATAGAAGGTTAATATGCATGGTTTAATAAGTTGAATGTGTCAAATTTGTAGAGTTTTGAACCATAGACTTTTTTTAAAAAAAGATTAATCAATAGATGAAGAAGATTTCTTGCATTTTAGCCTTTAAGTATTATATATAAAATAACATTTGTAATTTGCAATAAAATTGTCTTTTGTTGCATTAAATTTTTGTTCATCAAAAAGTTTGTAGACATTAATTTAGCTGAAAAGAGAAATAATATATGGGAATTTGGCTTGAAATGTTAAAGTATAACATAAACGTGAAGATATATACAAAAAAGAAAAACATAAACGTGAAGATACAACAAGAAAAAAAAAGGGGGTTAAAAGTATAAAAACATTAAATTTTGGAAAATCTATCCTTTTATATCCTATTTCGTCCCCAATCGGTCTTAATAAGTAATAATAAGCACAAATTTACAATAACTAATCAAACACTCCTCACACATTTGTTAGGCAGCTATAAAGATGGAAACGCTGTTTTTTAGACGTGTCTATATGTTAGACACGTCAAAATACGTATATGATATACGTGTCTTACATATTCGAATGTGTCTGATTAAAAAAATTATTTTTTTCAATTTGAACACGGTTCGGATACGTTTGGATACATGTAAGACACAATTTAGGTACGACTTATTAATATTTTTTTAAAAAAAAAATCAATTAATCTTTAAATATTCTCTCTAGTTAATTTTTTTGGATGTATATCTACTTGTACATGATTAATTTTATTAAAAGAAATTAGTTTAAAAGATTTTTAAAAAAATGTCAAAAGAAATTATGTTTCATATTTTTTTGGGAGGATTTATTATGTAACAAATATTGACACATATATAGCGTATATTAAAATATTATAAATATTCAAGTTTATAAAAATAATATTAATGAATTATGAATCTTTTTTCTTAAATTTTACAATTATATATATGCATAAACCAAGTTTTTTAATTTACTTATATATATATATATATATATATATATATATATATATATATATATGAATGAATGGCAATGGGTAGGGTGCGGGTAGGTACTATATAAATCCTCCACCTAGCATTTAAAAAATATCGGTACATCCCCATACCCGCGTGGGTAAAACTTTGATCCTCGTGCATTTTACCCTCCTGGTACCTAAGTACCCGTGCATCTGCATTGCGTGCTAAGTACACTGCACTTTTATTAACTACGAAAAAATCAATGGATAAAAAGACATTGATTAAAAATGTCAATGTCATACAATTGTCAAACTATTCAAAGGTCTTTCAAACATAATCATAAAAAGTGTTGGTACTTCTCAAAATCTAATGTAACAAGCAATTCATAAACAACAAATTCATAAGCTTCCAAGTCACGTGTTTACTTTCCAAAATCTGTTAAAAAGTGATACATTACACTAATTAGTTATGATAGTAAAGTCAAAATTAATAACATAAATTATTATGTTATTATACCTCATCATCGAATCGAGAATCTTGAAAAGATTGCAAACGCTTATCTTTCACATGTAAATATTGTTTTGGTCTAGTACCAATGTAAACTACAACATAAAAAGAAAATTAATGATTACACTAAACACAAATTTAAATGAATAAATAGATAAGTGTAATATTTATTACCTTTTCTTCTGTTTTCAACCAAATTTGTCACATAAGTGCCTCCAAAGTATCCTCATGAAGCCTAGAACGATGAGGACTCACAACCTACCTCCTGTGCTTAAAAGCAGTTCTGAAGCACAGTTGAAATTGGAATAGCCAAAATATTCTTGGTAATTTTTTGCAATATTGGATACTTGATCCCATTTGTTTTCCACCATCCAAGAATATCAAATGTAGCACTCTTGGGCAATACCTTCTCTTCCAAGTAAAGATCCAACTCAAACTTTGATTGTGTCTCATTTGTATCATTGACAAATGAGTCATAATCACTAAGAAAATTGTTAATATTAAGATTATCTGAATTCGACTCCTTGTCATTGAACATTTCAGCTGAACCTTCCATTATCCCATTTGTGTTGGCTAGATAATCTTTAAACAATGAGTAGCATAATTTCTTGATATTGTTAATTTCAATTGAATAACTACTTCCATAAAGCTTGGGAAAGAAGTACTCTAACAACTTCAATTTGTATCTTGGATCCAAAACAATGGCAATCCCCATAATTCCATGAACAACAGACCAATATTTCCCAAATTTGGCAAACATTTTTTAAGCCATATTTCTAATAGCTTCAATTGAGCAAGTTTGCCATAGCTGCAAAGAGAGCTTTATTTCACAAATCAAAGGGAAGAATATATTTGTTGTGGGATATTGTGTGCCTGAAAACATCTCAGTTACACGATAAAATACTTCCAACCTACTACAAATTTCTTTTGCAATTTCCCACTCAGCAGTTGTAGGCAAACATGTATATAAATCCTCTCTTGTTTTCAAACGAACAAAAACATCTTTGTAAGCCAATGCAACAACAAGCATTTGATAAGTAGAATTCCATCTAGTTTTGCAATCAAGAATGCGTTTCTTTGTTATGGAAACTTTTATTTGACGTGCTGCTTCCCTAAAACTTTGTTCTCTTTTAGGTGTGGCTGTCCAATAAGCAACACTATTCCTAACCTTCTCTATGCCATCTCCAAGAACACTCAAACCATCTTGTGCAATTAAATTCAGAATATGTGCACAACACCTCATATGAAATAATTGACCATCAAGCATAAGAGCAGAACAATCAAGTTTGTTTAACAACAAATGAACAAGAGAGTCATTAGTGCTACAGTTATCCAAAGTGATGGTAGACAACTTTCTATCAATATTCCAATCTATCATACATTCTATCAACACCTTTGAAAGAGCTTCAATTTGTATGTGGACATTCTACATATACAAACCTATTATGCAAAATAATTTATTGAGTATTAATACAATGCAAAAATTAAATGTAATTGATAAAGTTAATAAATATGATATAATGATCACAAAAATATATACCTTAATATGCGACTTTGCATATCCCAATCATCATCAATGTAGTGAGCTGTAATGGCCATAAACCCCTTCTTTTGGTTGCTAGTTGTCCACAAGTCTGTTGTTAAAACAATTTTACTCGCAATCTTGTCTAAGAGTCCCATAGTCTTCAACTTTTCATTTTGATAGATCTTGATAATATCATTTTTAACTGTGTTTCGACTAGGAACCTTGAACAAAGGTTGAAGACCTTCAGAGTATGCTCGGAATCCCAGATGGTCCACCGTTGAAAGTGGATACATATGAACTATTACCATACAAGCAAGGTCTTTTCTTGATTTCTCTGGATCAAAATGGTAGTTACTCAAATAAGTAGATGACCCATCAACCTTCTTTTGTTCTCTTAACAAGATTGATTGTCTTATGTCCTTAAACAGCCTTCTTTTACAAGTCTGATAGTGTTTATGCAAATGATTTGTTCCATCGATCTTCTACCAAATCATATGTTTGTTGCAATAATTGCATATAGCTTTTTCTTCTCCATTAACTACTTTTCTCTTAAAGTGGTTCCAAACAACTGATAACTTTCTTTTTTTGCTATCATCAGTTAATTCATCACCATCCACAGCAAGAGGAAGAGGATCACTAGGAGAAGAGCTACCCACGGGATCACTAGGTACACTTTCAGGTTGTGTGGGAGTACTTGACGTAATAGGAGAAGAGCTACTTTCAGATTCCTTAGAAGGAATCACTCCACATAGATTTTTCATCTGTGATTAGGTACATGAAAGCAAAACAAAATAAAAAAATATGGTAAAGAGGTCAGGTATAAAGAAACAAAGTCAAGGTATATTTGATAATATATAATTAATAATTAATACAACCTACACACAATATAATAGCACAATAAACCAATAAAAGAAAGCACCAAATAAGTAAAAATAAAATAGGCAACATAGGCAAAATGGATCCTATTTACAATATTTAATCAATAGAAAGCACTAAAGACATAAAAAAAATAACAAATCTTGTGTTTACACGACAAAAAACACCAGGCACCAGGTAGAGGCAAATGCGACCTCAATGTCTTTCAATTGGCAATTGCATTCCACAAATGGCAAAATTAGTAACGTATGCAAACATATTTTAACAACCAAAATGCAAACTAAAATGCTTTTATAGGCAATCGTAACATAAACATAAATACAAGTAAATGAAAGGCAACTGAACAGAGATATAAATACTGAACGAGAGACATAAATAGAGGCAAGTTGAAGGCAATATAAACCTGGGTGTTCCAATTGCTAAACCTGAGTGATACGCGTTTTTGTCTTCCAAAGATAGTAGATAGGTTTCTAATTTCTTCTCGATTTCTCACTTTGAAAGTTTCAAAGTCCAAAAGAAAAGTCAAATGAATTGGTAATTGTTATAATAAAAGTGATAAGAAAAGAATTGACCTTTACGCAGAATTAGGCCTACGTAGGTATCGTATAGTCTTGGCTGCTCAAGATGTATGTAATGTGTTATATATATATATATATATATATATATATATATATATATATATATATATATATATATATATATATATATATATATATATATTTTATCGAGATAATGTGTTATATATGTATATATGTATATATAAATAAATAATAAATAAATAAGTATGTGCGGGTATGGGGGGGTACCATAGTACTACTCCCGCACCCATCCCCATCAAAATTTGCGGATAATTACCGCAGACTGCCTTACCCATACCCATTAAGCGGGTAATTACCCTACCCATTGTGGATAATTTTTGCGGGTACTCATCCGATCCAATACCCATTGCCATCCCTATATATATATCGTGTCTGAGTCCTACAATTTTTTAAATTTGGTGAGTCATCATATTCGTGTCCGTATCATATCTCGTGTCTGTATTCGTGTTTCATATTTAAGCAGTAAAGAAGAGCCAAATATATGAGAGATCTTTACTCAATAAACTAATATAAAAAATAATAATGAGTCTGACACTAAATCATAATTTAAAACTTTAAGTTCTTAAGTCTATAAAACATTTTACTTACATAATATTCACTTAACATATTCTTTATTAATATAAAACTTCATTATTCATATTTGAATTTCTAATATTCTCTCTCAAATATAAGTCTCAATTCATTTTAAGTATTAACGAAATTATATTCCAAAAGCTAAATTTTGGCCAATGTTTCATAACATGGGCTAAACAAGAACCCGAGCCTTGAACATACATTCCTACTATAACATTAAAAAAAAAAAATGACCCAGAATATACGCATAACTCATTTAATTTATGTAAAAATCTATTCCCAATCATAATTCTCCAAACCCCTACTCTTTATGCGACCATTTTTTCTCTCTATCTATGACGGTATTGCCATTTTTGGAATAACGGGTTCGGCTGAACACAACTCTATGAAGTTTGAAGTTCTAATACTTGAGTATGTTGATTACAAAATGACTTAATTTTAGTTTACTATTTTTGTATTGTCATTTAATCTAATCTAATTATATATAAATGTGAGTTAACCCATCAACTTGCTTAACGAAACTCATTTGAATTAGTTTGGGTTGAAATTTTTATTTTCTCCATCTAACCCAACTCAATCCATTTAATATTTGTAGGTTTAGGCATTTAAATGATTTAACTCACCCAACTTACGCTTCTATTGAGGCCATCAAAATTCAATATTTTTTTGAGAGGTGAAGACATAATTCTAAACTCCAGAATTATGTAGTCATAAGAGTGGCTGTGTTAGTAAGTAAGTTCGAGTTCATGAGTTAAGAAATTATGTAGTCATAAGAGTGGCTGTGTTAGTAAGTAAGTTCGAGTTCATGAGTTAAGAAATTAATACAATTTAAGAGTTTGAATTCACAAGAAAATACTTGTAAAAAAAGATGGATCCAATATTTTGAACGACGATTGTCCTCACGCCTAAATCATATAAAGAAACCTACTAAGAAAAAAAAATGTTTGATATTACTACCCAAACATGCACATCAAAATGTTGACATATATAGGATCTTTTGGAATGAAATATTTCGAATTATGTACAACATCACTTTTTTTTGTTTTTTTGGGTGAGCAGGAGGGGCTAAGTCCCTAGACAATAACAACACTTATTAAAGAGTAATGTTATATTCTTTTATCTAATCATCTTAATAATCATTTAAGAGTTTGAATTCACAAGAAAATACTTGTAAAAAAAGATGGATCCAATATTTTGAACGACGATTGTCCTCACGCCTAAATCATATAAAGAAACCTACTAAGAAAAAAAAATGTTTGATATTACTACCCAAACATGCACATCAAAATGTTGACATATATAGGATCTTTTGGAATGAAATATTTCGAATTATGTACAACATCACTTTTTTTTGTTTTTTTGGGTGAGCAGGAGGGGCTAAGTCCCTAGACAATAACAACACTTATTAAAGAGTAATGTTATATTCTTTTATCTAATCATCTTAATAATCATCTTAATACTTAAATAAAAAAATATTAAATAAAAAAATAAATATATCTAATATCTTAAAAATATAAAAAATATTTAATATTTTTTTTATTTAATAATTAAAAATATTAATAGGAAGATTGAGTAAAGATAAATCATGTCTCCTTATCAAAAAGAGACACCCCAAAGATCATCTAAAAGAATCATATCACATTAATTGATATTTGGTTTGGTTCTTTTTTATGAGATTCGACAATTTTTCAAAACCTTAACTAAACTAATAATTATATTTATAAATAAGTCAAACCAAACTAGATCGATTAACTCTCATTATCAAACTAAACTACTCCTTCCATTTCAATATAATTGTCGTTTTAATGAATAAATTTTATTTTATTTTATTTGTCATTTTAAAAAATTAATAAGATAATTAATTTTTTCAAATTTTATCTTTATCTTTTTGTATCATCATTAAGTAGAGTGGCATAAAACATTAATAGAAAAAAAGAATAATTTAGTCAAACATAATTATATTTTTCTTAAATTGAGAATATTTAATAATTTTTTTAATTTATATTAAAAATATTAAACGATAAATATTGATAAATATTGTGAACTAGAAGGAGTAAATAGTTGAGTATAATTGGAGTATTTTGATTTTGTTACTGCAAACCACCTCCTAAGGGATTGGATATTGTCTTGTCAATGTAAAAATAAGTTTTATACTATAATTTAATTATGTATTATTATATTATTTAAAATAATAATAATAAAAATTATACAAGAGATTTAATTTTAAATAATAATAATATAATAATATATAATTAAATAAAAAAATAGGATCCTCTCACATTATTTACTAACATAAGAGAATTATGTTAGGATAAAAAAAGTCATAAAAGTATGATTGATGAACACTACATAAATAATAGTAATTCATATTATAACAAATTATTTTTTTTCTCTTATAACATAAGTGAGTATCGTGAGAATATCTTCATCATTAATTAACTAATTGTAAAAAGATTACATTAACAATATTGGTATTATATTTTATCATGAATGTCGTAGGTCAAAGAGGTTTTAAAAAGTTTTAATTATGGAATATGACTCTTTTAAAATAAAATTATTTTTAAAGTGAATAATAAGAGTGTATTAAATATTAAATTTTAATAAATTAAAATTATGAAATATTTTAAATTAAATTAAAATAAATACTTATTTATTTATTTATTTTAAATTTAATGTAACTTTAAATTTTATAGGTTTTTTCTTAATTATGTATTCGGGGAGAAAAAAAAATCCGGTGTCTACTCGTGTAGATCGTGGAAAGTGAGGGAGATAAAAAACAATTCATTTATTGCGATTGTCATCAAAAGACCTTAGGTGTGACGAAACTCCAATTATAAAAGGCTTGCACCCAATTAGATATATGCGTTTTTATATTTGCAATGCGAAGCGCGAGGCTGCCATAGGGTGGGTGGCGATTATTAGGGATGACAGCATTGTGGGACGGGGCTCTCGCTTTCCAAATTCTTCTCATTTCTCTTCCTTACAGAGGAGGTGGGATCTCAAAGGAATCTTAATATTATCTAAAAAATTTAAAAAAAATATATAAAAAAAATAAAGTTATAAATCATTTTAATTTAAGTTAATCATATCAATAAATTAAAATAATAAATTACTATAAAGTGATATATTTTTATTTTTATTTTTAATTTAAATTAATACAAAAATAATATAAATAAAAATTAATAAAAATAACATAATAGTAATATATATAAATGATATAATTAATAATAATAATTGAATAATTTTTCAAAAATAAAAATCCCATATAACAATTGATACGATATCTATCTTCATCTCCGCATCTATCGAAAGAATTTTTATTTTTGTCTTTATTTCTGTAAAAGAAAATTTTCCAAATTTCAATTTTCAGGTGAGATAATTCTTACAAATATCTTAAAACGCATTATAATTTTGTCATCCGTACTAATTATAATTATAATTTGATAACTCTTTATTCTCGTTTTTCAGACAGATCTATTTATTTGTGTACTTAATTTGATGACAGTTTATTTATTTATTTTAGGCGAATTGGTTATAGGATTTAAGAAAGGGACTTGAAATCGTTTTTCTCTGCTACAATAAATTAGGTGCAAATTCAATTCAATCCTCCATTAGTGCGTCACCCTATTCTGACTTGCTCCAAGTCAAGGAGAGTTACAATCTGCAACTGCAAACTGCCTAATATCATTATATCAATGACGCAATAATATATCCACTACGGATCCGGATCACCTGCACTTAAAAAAACAAAAAGCTAGGCTGTGCAGTTTTGCATCTAACAGTAATTATGCATTATACCATACTTTTTTTTCTAATATTTTATGATAAAAAAAAATTGAAAGGTTGAGATGATTTGTAGTTTGAAAAAAACTGCAAAGGACTTATCATCTGGTACCCGCTCCATTACGAAAGCATTTACCCAAGATTTAATGAAGTATTAAGACAAGAATTAGGAATGACATCCATGCAGAACATCTTAAGAAATATCTCTTCACTCTCTGTATTCGACTCTCTAATTTTCTCGTCTCTGCCACTGATTCCCACCTAGAGGTAAAAAAACTTCCTATCTCCTTTTTTCACGGGCGAAAATTCGCGAACATCATAATATTATTTTAAAAGTTTAAAAAAATTAAAAAATAATTATAAAATTATAAATAAACTCAATTTACATCAATAATATTAATAAATTAAAATAATAAGTTATTACAAAATGATATATTTTTATCTTTTTTTATAAATTTAAATTTAATATAAAAATAAAAAATAAAAATACTAAAAAACACAATAATAATATATAAAAATTTTTATTCTTATCTCCATCTCTACTGAGAAAAATTCTCTAAATTTAAATTCGTAAATGAAAAAAATGTCGTGAATATCTTTAAATAAAATAAGATTTTATCATTTCTAATAAGAACGATCAATCAAACCATACCAATATGATTGAAATGCAAAGGACAAAGGGGTTTGCGCTTCTTTGCTTTTTAACAACCATGGTTAAACCTTCTTAGTGTCTTCTTTTTCAAAGGAAAAAAAAAAAAAGATTTTGACAAGTGATTAAGCGTTGATTAAAGGGTTCCACTGTTGTAGTAACCCATAAATAAATATAAAATGTAAAGCATGGAACATGAGTAACTAATAGGATGACCGAGTGCATTGCAAGATGCCCCGCATCGTAACGGCACTTGGTTTAGAACTTTAAACTTTGGTTACTTGTGTGGGGACAACATGGCTTTTCTTTCTGCCTCTTCAACCGTGCATGCAGTACCAGATTCATTCACTACAATTCGTTGAGACTCAAGCTTTTTTGGTTTTACATCAATATATAATCATTCTTTAATTACGACAATATTTTTTTGGTACTATTTACCGCAATATATTCATCGTTTAAACTACTAGTCGATTCATACATCATATATCTACCATCACCACGTGTTGATCCAGTTTGACACACTTGTCTTATGTATTTATTTTCTTCACATCAAAGTTGGTGAATCACTCTAATTATATTATATACCTATTCAAGAATCACGTATTATATTCCAGAAAAAAAAATCGCGTATTATAGTTATATAGGGTGCCAAAAATAATAATTAGGAGTAGGACAATAAGGACGTAGAAGATGTAATCTTAATTTGACATTTTTCTCCTTAAGTTTGACCAGTCTACTTGCTCCCAGTAGAGAAAAAAAAAAAAAGAACAATTTACAAATGAAATGGTTTTTTTTTTATTTTTTTCCTTTTCTATTTTCGTATAGGAGTACATATTATTATAAATTTAAAGAGTCTTGGCTATATATGTACACGCATTAGGATTGACTCTTATTCAATGTTAATAGTATTTTTATATAATTACTATAAATATAAGTTAGTATTATAATATATTTTCAATTCTTATATAAAACAGAATTAAATTGTGTTATATAAAATATTTTTAAAATGTACATAAAATTAAAAAAAATAATACATATGAAATTAAATATATTAGAATAAAAACTATAATTAGTGTGAAGAAAGTGAAGCGAATTATGGAGACCCCAAATATGGTATCTATGAATATCTGGGTTTTAAACATTTGACAAAAATAAACTCTTTGGATGCAACTCCGTTAATAACGGACCACGGATGAATATTGGTTCGTGGAATGGCAAGGCATCGTAAATAAAGGGAAAAGCAGAGGGTGAAACAGAGAAAGAGAAAGGAGGCAGCCAGCCAGGCCAGGTGTGCATTTGTATTCTGTGGCAAAGCTCACGAGGTCTGCATTTTTAATTTTGGGACGTAAGAAAAGAGGAAGGAGTAATAGGACCTCGCAGAACCTTTGGTTTTGGTGAGTGGCCTTTGCTACTCTTGGCACTTGCTGCTATATATACACACACCATCACCCCCTGCATGTAAGGCTCTCCACTCACCCTTGACCCTTCTCTTCTCTCTCTCTCTCTCTAAATATTCCCTCTTTTTCATTTTCTGCATAACATTAATTCACAGCAAGACAGCGCCCATTTTCGTTATTGGATCTTTCCAATCGCGATGGCAAAGAATGTTGGGATTCTCGCTATTGACATCTACTTCCCTCCCACATGTGTTCAGCAGGTGAGACCACCGCATCTTTCTCTAAACTTATTTTCGTTTGTTTGTTAATTTGTTCTTTTTTATGTTTGGAAAATCCGAGGAATCACAGACCAGTGACAACTGACAACAAGCAAGTTTCTTTTTGCTAATTAATGTTGATTTTTTTTTTTTTATTTCACAAACGAGAAAACCGTCACAGGACCTGCGTTTCGTACATCAATGGACTCGGGGCTAAATTTGGCTAAATTTGTTGTTTTCGGTTTTATGTTGTATGATTGCAAATTCAGGAACAATAGTGCTTAGACGACAGAGAATATTAAAAATGTTTAAAGACGTGCTTTCGTTTTCTTTTTTGCAAAATATATTCATAATTGTAAGGGACTAGGCCATAATCAAAAGCAGGATTTCCAGTTTTTTTCATATATTGTGGTCTGTGACATACCCCAGTTTTCTATGGGAAAATCATGAGATGAGAGATCCCCTTTAAACTGTGTCCAAATTATGACTTGTGCGGTTCCTCCATTTACAGAGAGGAGAAGAATGGAGAAAGCACTGACTGAACATATATTCTTGTGGATTATTCCACAGTTCTTTTCTCTTAAGCTAAACCGTATTCCCAATATATCCCAACCAATATATTTCATGCCGTTATTATCTCGCTGATGTAAATTGAACTTACTTTAATCTTTTCCCTTTTTTAAGTAATGTTTTCTGTTTTTTCACTTTATGTATACATGCAGGAAGCACTGGAGGATCATGATGGTGCCAGTAAAGGGAAATATACTATTGGACTTGGACAAGATTGCATGGCGTTTTGTACAGAGTTAGAAGATGTCATCTCAATGAGGTTTGTACTTTGGAATTTGGAACAACTGAAATCATCTTGATGTCATCATAAACCATTTGAAACCATGTGAAGGAGATGAGTTTGATGCATTATATTTATACACAACAAATACTTCATTTTCAGTTTTTTTTTTAATCTTCTGGAGTCTTTTATTTTTTATGTAGTTTTTCCCTCTAAACTGCTTGTATCATATACCCTACCAAAGTCAGCTTGATATATATTACACTTTGTTTACTTCTTTCAATGTTTTTAATGTTCACTAGAACTTTATAACCAAAAAAAAAAAAGTTCAATAGAACATTGATGCTGAAGATTTATCTTCAATATTAAAGCTGATCATCTTTCCTAGTCTTATCTCTTGAAGACTAACTCTTGCATCTTCAGTTTGACAGTGGTTACTTCTCTTCTTGAGAAGTATGGGATTGATCCAAAACAAATTGGTCGTATGGAAGTAGGCAGTGAGACTGTGATAGACAAAAGCAAATCCATCAAGACATTCCTGATGCAGATCTTTGAGGTATCCTTTCAGTGTCAAACTAAATGGATAGATGAGTCTCTCTGTCAAAGTAGACTGACTTTCTTCACCATATGATGATAGTTTAGAAACTCAACTAATTTAAATACCTAATTACATATATGGAATGGTTCAACCTTAGTTTCAAGTATTTAATGTTGGGTTGGAAGCTCTTGAGCAGTCAATCTTGGGTATATCAAACAGAGAACACAGCTAAAGTGGCTCATAACTAGCTGGGATCTTTTGATCTTGATTCTATACCCAGATCAGATACTAGCCTTCTTCATTGTAATATCATTAAGTAATGTTCCAGTGTCTCAGATATCAGAAGTATGTCTGTATCGTTAATAATCAGATCGGGTTGGTTCTGTTATATTATAACTTTTTTTATCAAATCATCTATTTCTGAAGCTTTCTAATACAATATTAATTTATTTATCTGAAACAAGCAGAAATATGGAAATACTGATATCGAGGGTGTTGATTCAACTAATGCATGCTATGGAGGCACTGCTGCTTTGTTCAATTGTGTCAATTGGGTGGAGAGCAGCTCATGGGATGGACGCTATGGACTTGTTGTCTGCACTGACAGTGCTGTAAGATCATTTCCATATTCTATGGCCTTAGTTACAGTTACTATGTTTTGCACCCATTTTAAAATTTGCAATTCTGAGGACAACTACAAGTTATGAACTCAAAGATGCATATCCTAGGTTCCATTGTATAGTTGCAGTTAGTCTCAAGCATGTGTAATTGATGAGTTCCTTTCCCAGGTCTATGCTGAAGGACCTGCTCGGCCTACTGGCGGAGCTGCTGCTATTGCCATGCTAATTGGCCCTGATGCTCCCATTGCTTTTGAAAGCAAACTGAGGGGAAGTCATATGTCTCATGCCTATGATTTTTACAAGCCTAACCTTGCCAGTGAATATCCAGTAAGCTTTTCAGCCTCTCTTCATTTCTGTGTCAGAACTTTTGACCATGGGATCATATGCTTTGAAAGCTAACTTCCATTGTTTCCCATTAATGTGATGATCAAAACAATCTTTGCAACTCTCTTTTGGTCTGAGAATATGCTTTGAGGGATAGTATTTGATTTTGTGTCCATTTTTTACTTGAGTTTTGACTCATAATCCACTGATTGCATTTTAGGTTGTCAACTGCAATAAATCCCCATAATTTTTATGTGTTTTAGGTTGTTGATGGGAAGCTATCTCAAACTTGTTACCTTATGGCTCTTGATTCTTGCTATAAACATTTAAGTCACAAGTAAGCTTCTACTGTTAATATAGTTCTTATGAAATTTGGTTTATAAATATTAGCCAAGTTCCTTACCATATTGCTTTATGCAGATATGAGAAACTTGAGGGAAAACCATTTTCTATTTCTGATGCTGAATACTTTGTATTTCACTCTCCTTATAACAAGGTAATTTAGGCTATAAGGATCTCATACTTAATATTCTAACTCCTTATGACAGTTAAGAATGCTTTATGTAACATGTTCTATCTTTCTGTATATCATTCATGATTATATCTACCTTAATTGATATCTGTATTTGTATTTCTTTAATATGTCTGTTTTTATATCTCTGATACTTTGGGTTACTGCAGCTTGTACAGAAAAGTTTTGCTCGTTTGGTGTTCAATGACTTCTTGAAGGATCCCAGGTTCTCTATTTTTCCATCCTCTGGAAACTTGTGTTATTTTAATTGTTTCATGTATAGGTGTTTAAAAATTGATTATGGTTACAGCTCTGTGGATGAGGTTGCCAAAGAAAAGCTGGGACCTTTTGCAACTTTATCTGGTGATGAGAGCTACCAAAGCCGGGATCTAGAAAAGGTCTGAGAACAGCTCTCTAAGTATAGTTTTTGAAGTAAAAATAATAGTCTCCTGTTTCTTTTCGTTACACTTTTCTTTTCGATTTTACTTTTGAGTTGGAGAGCAAAGGTGTGATTTCAGTATTTCACATTTATGTAATTTTATTGAAAAATGGACACTGGAAACTTTGGCTGATGGTGTTGCATTATTCTTGATTTACAGGCATCCCAGCAAGTTGCAAAGCCTCTATACGATGCAAAGGTGCAACCAACCACTCTGATACCAAAACAAGTTGGCAACATGTACACTGCGTCTCTCTATGCAGCATTTATTTCACTTATTCACAACCAACATAGCTCCTTGGTGAATGTTCTAACCACTACCTAAGTCAAATATAAGCTTCCTCACAAGAAAGGTTCATGCTTTCTGATAAAGATTTACATTTTACGATTTTCAGGCTGGTAAGAGGGTGATACTATTCTCGTACGGAAGTGGCTTAACTGCCACAATGTTTTCTTTGCAATTACATGATGGTCAACATCCATTTAGCTTGTCAAACATTGCTAAAGTGATGGATGTGGCTGGAAAATTGAAGTCAAGGCATGAGGTATTGATCTTTAAAAGTCTTCAAAATATGCCTGTATTCCACGTGCTGTCAGATTTAAGATTTAATTTGAATATAGCTGCATGCACCAGCAACATAAGAATGCATATTTTTTGGCTATTAAGAAAGCATATGTATTTTTTATAAATACTCGACTGACAAATTTTCTAGTGGATATAGGTACATATTGGTTTTTGTAAAATTTCTTCTGTTTTTCCCCCCTTTTAGTTGTGTACCTTCCAAAATTTTAATGACTTAGAAGATTTATATCTGTTTAAATGCCCTAGATCTTGGCTTGAGGATTAATACTTGTAAAAAAGTTAACGTGTAAATTATTGAAGTCGATCAGTCCTTCTTTTTTGCTCTTGTTTTAATGTTCAACAAGATGCTGAAAACAGAATCCTATTTGTGTGCTATACAATTGAATAGACTTTTGATGAGTATTATCTTTTTATGCAGTTTCCTCCAGAGAAGTTTGATGAAACCATGAAGCTAATGGAACATAGGTATGGTAGCAAGGAGTTTGTAACAAGCAAGGACACTAGCCTTTTATCTCCAGGCTCATTCTATCTCACTGAAGTTGACTCCATGTATCGGAGATTCTATGAAAAGAAAACTAGTGAAAGCAGTTTGACTTCCACAGAAAACGGTTTGATTGCCAATGGTCACTGATGTTGACATAGACAATGTGCAATGCCTGAAAGTAAACTTTGCTTACCATTTAGAAAGGTATTGTTGTTTGCATTAGTTTTTTGAGGGAAGCAAAATGAATTCCGGTGGACAGTGTTGTCCGTTCAAATACTTTGCGATGTAGTTACTAGTTACTCTGAAATCTAAATAATTCTACAAATTATCCAGCAATTATGCATTTGATACTGTTAGAATATTTTTAGAATATCTCAGTTGATTTTTAAAGTATATTGTGAAATTAATTATTCATCTAATTGAAGAAGTAATCTTAAGAGTTATTTTTTGATCTCGTTATATTTCTTGATTTATTTCTTTATTTGATTAGGAATAGAGTCTAGTATAAATAAAGATTATTACTTTATCTTTTAACATCACAACATCATATCACATCTTTCAATAATTCTCAGTTTATCTCTCTGTTTTCTTTATTCTCTAGTCCTTAGCCTAATTCATCATTATATCAGAGACATGGTATTTACCTTGAAGAGAGTTTCTCTTTTTCACTATGTAGAGTTCATGGAACTCATTAGAATTGTTATTTACAAGTTTTAAACTCAGATTTACTTTTGTTGTTTCCTTTATCTTTATTTTCTCCTAACCTCTCATTTTTTTAGTCTTGATATGTTTTCTTCATGTCTTTAGTTATTGATAGAGCTCCTCTCTCGTAGTCAGCATCTCTGATTAGTTCTACTTGATCCAGCATCTCTAATTAGTTCTGTTTAATCTAGCCTAAATGATTGGTTCAATTCTAAATACAGTTTGATTCCATCCAAAATGTACTTTGACCTTTCTCTTGCACCTCTTATATTCTTGTTGTGCACATTTGCAATGAAGTCTCTCTCATTGTGCGCCTTTGCAACGATGCTCCCTCCATTGTGTGCCCTTACAATGGCGGCCCTTCTGTTATGCTTTTCTAAGATCTTGAAGTTTTCTTTTTAGATTATTTTTAGTTTTTTTTTTTCGTGTGTTTAATTGTAACAAGTTAAACTCTATTTTAAGAGAGAATGTTAGAATATCTTTAAAATATCTGAGTTGATTTTGAGAGTATATTATTAATTCAATTAGTCTTCTAATTGAGGAAGCAATTTTAGGAGTTATTTTTTTTATCTCGTTATATTTCCTTATTTGATTAGGGATAGAGTCCAACATAAATAGGGATTATTGCTTTGTATTTTAACATCACAACATTGTATCACATTATATCACATCACATCTTTCAATAATTTTCAACTTATAGTCGTCTCTTTTTTATTTTTATTTTTATTTTTAGTCCTAAACCTAATTCTTCAACAAATACAATAATAGTGTAAAAGACTAAAAGTCATCAATTTGAGCACACAACACACTTACTATTAAAGATGATGTTTATGTCCTGGGAGCCTAACTTACAAAGTTGGGATATTTGCTTGGGAGTTACTGGTAAGAGGTTCAATATCCCATGATGTTCCATTTCTCATTCCCTTTTCCCTTCCTCCCTCTGTCCCTAACACAGGATAGGAATCTCCTTGATCGAACTTTGAGCCACCCTAGACTTTGGCTAGGCCCCAATTCCCAGATCCTTTAGACATCACCCAAATAGTAGGGCCTCCCTTAAGCCCTAGGTAGGGTCTATTACAAAAAAAAAAAAGAATATTTACACTTTACAGTTTACACTTACTTTAAGGCACTTAATGATTAAAAATTTTAAGGACTCAAAATTAGTCTATGATTTTCTGTTTTTTATGAAATTCCAACACAATCATGGATTTAGAAGTGGTATACATTCAATTAATAAAATAACAGATTTTTCCAGTTCCAAAAATACCTTCTTGACAAGTAAGGGTACGTGGAAGTTATCAAATTAATTCTATACACTGCGGACTGCAATTGCTACTTGCCTACTTAAGTACTTAGAGCATGTTTGCACTGTATATAGTTTGTCCACTCAAAACTCAAACTAACATGTTTAGCAAAATTTAAGTTGGGATATGTCTAATTAATAAGTTTTGGTCTCAAACCATAGCTTAGCTTGAGTGAAAATGAAAAATAGTTGTTTTTAAGTTGGGTTAGAGACATTTATGGTCAAAAATTAAATACTCAAACTCATTTTTCACATAAATGTATGGAAACATAAATTACTACTTTACAAACACACTTTTAATTAAAAATCAATTTTATTCAAAATCAATTTAGCAAACTGTAATCGAATCACACACTTAATCAATAGTGGACAAAGGCCAGATGAATCAGTATGTTTGGTAGTTGATGTAGATTTACCTTGAATTAAATGTACGTTGAAAATTCTACACACAAAAAAATGTACTTTGAAAAAAAATTTCAAAGAATGATTTTTCTTATCATGTTATCGAAAATTAATTTTGTAAAATTAATTAGAGATACTAAAATTATTTTTTTAACGATAAATAATAAAATATTACTTTTTGTAAGATACTAAAATATATTAGTTAATTATCAATATTAAAATTTTTAAAATGGTACCGAAATAAGTGCTTAAACTAGTTTATGTTTACGCTAGTTCGATATATATAATGACTCATGGCCCACTATGCCTAACTCCAAAGAAAACGAATAAAGCTTTTTTTTTTTTACTTTTTTATTTAAAAATAATAATACAGTATGCTAATTTAAATTATTATTTAGATAGATATGATGCATGATTCTCCTTTTTTTTTAGATATGTATAATTCTCTCTTTTTTTTGGTTAATGATAAGGTGTACAATTTTTTTTTTGATCAAAATGGCATGTCACTGCAACAATTAATTTTAGGTTTAACTAAAAAAAAGTACAAGAGCCAATAATAATAAGAATTATAAAGTTTTAAATCATGAATTTCTTATATATGAGAACAAATGAAGGATTATTAAAACTAAACAATTGATTATTATTTTTCAGTTTGAAGGCATCAATAACAATCTTGCTTCCAGCCAAAGTCTATGCCAGCCTTTAAAGCAACTTCAATTGCAATTATGGCACCAAGAAACTCACATATGAAATACCAATGTTAAAAGCAAAACAACCAAGAGTTTATGAAACAACCTTCCACAAGCACCATACTTTTACCCTTAGCTTTCAATCGTTGTTAGCTTTGACCAATAAATATGTGGAGGGTTCCAATTAACCTCAATAATCTTAGGAAAAGCATTCTAACATTAAATCTATTCAAATTTAAAATATCAGAAGAGGTGGAACCTTAAAGATTCCCAATGAAGGAGACATTCGCATGAATCATGTTAATAGCTAATGAAAAGGGATGATTTTCTAATGCAATTCCTGATATACCAATAGTCCAAATGAATACAAAGCTAAAATCACATCTTTTGTTTGAGAACCCCAATTTCTATTACACAATGATAAAATAGAAAGGATAGAGCTAGTATCAATAGGCATATTGAGGCAATTACTAAGCCAAAACCATATTTGAGATGCAAATTGGCAATGGAGAAATAAATGATCAGAAGTTTCGTAGCTAGACCTACATAAGCAGCACATGGAAACCAAATTGCAGCCCCTCAACCACAATTGATCATCTGTAGGGACCTTCCTATTAATTAATCTCCAAAGAAGAAAAGATTTAGAAGGAGGGATTACACAATTCCAAATCAATTTACCCCAGTGCACCACCTGATTCCTGTTGTGCAAAAACTGATAAGCATCTTTTATTAGGTTGAACCAATAATAATAAAATTAGTTTCATGAATTTCTTAAAATTTAAAATGAATTATTATTTTTGTTTCTCTAGCTTGCAAATCACATAATACACTGTATTTATGAAACAACTTTCCTTTTAGCTCAATATATTCTGCTTTTATACTCAACAAAAAAAAAAGCATTCTACTTTCATAAATTTAAATGCTTATAAAAGAATACGTTTTGCTTAACCATTTTTTATTTCTAGAATTATGATCAAGTAATGTTTAAGTTAACTTGCGTGTACTTTTATTAATTCACATCATCGGTTTTGTTAAAAATAGACTATTTACGTCGAAATTAAGAGATTCACAAAAAAGTTTTTTACGACTTGATTTCAAGAAACTTGACTTCAAGAAATTATCATAATTAGAATTTAAATTATGACTATATACTTACACACACATCACATATTCGTCTATAACTATATCAATCCTTGAGATTGTTTTGCTAAATCATCTAGTTTATATGGAATATTCGGGACGATTAGGCAAGCTTGAAAATAAAAATTATTTTTTTACAACTCCTTTGATCGGCTTCATTGAACCAAATTAAGTTTTGTCCTTTCCCCTTTGTCGTTTGCATAGAAAGATTGTCTAACCTTATTTCGGCTGTAGTGAATCAGAAGTTTTGGAGGCCCGTTCTTTCTAGAGAAAGCCCTCCCACTTTCACATCTTCATTTTGCGGATGACATATTTCTGTTTGTTGAGTACTCCCTAGAGTATGTGGATGTCATTAAAGATTGCTTGGATATTTTCTATGACAGTTCGGGCCAAAAGGTGAGCGTTGAAAAAGACTAGAATTTGTTTTTCGAAGAATATGAACCATAACAGAGCTCAAGAAATTTATGAGGCTTTTGGGTTCACCTTGACAAATGATTTGTGGAAGGATTTAGGTATGTTCCTTTTTCATAAGTGGACGACTAGAATAACTTTTTAAGTTTTATTATGAATCAACTAATGAATAGGCTTCATATCTGGATGGCTAACTCGCTTTCTCTTGTAGGTCGATTGACGTTATGTAAGTCAATTATTTTTTCCATTCCTTCTTATGCGATGCAAACTGCTCTTATCCCATCTTCTATTTGTGAGGATGTAGACAAAAGTTGTAGACAGTTTCTATGGGCTTCATCACCTGATCAAAGAAGGATTAGCCTAGTCCATTGGGACACTGTTTGCTCTCTTGAGCTTAAAGGGGGTCTAGGCCTCCGTCATAACCAATCTGGCTCTTATTAACATTTCGGAGGACTAGTCAAATAGTAGTGTAGCGGATATAGTAACGTCCACGGGTGAATGAAATTGGCAATTTCTCTCGATAGTTATTCCACCACGGGTTTGTGAGAAGATTGCAGGTATTAAGCCATCTAACCCTTTGAGTGGGCAGGACATTCTTGCTTGGGCACCTAATCATGATGGAGCTTTTTTCTATTAAGACCGCATATCACTACATAGTCGAGGATTGTCATCTTGCGGAGATAGCGTTGTTGCTTCCAAAGGTGTGGGCTTGGCAAGGAATTGAGAGGGTAAAAACTTTTCTTTGGCTCTTAGCAAATAATAGTATCTTGACTAATGAACGTAGATTCCAGCACCATCTATATGCTAACCCATTATGTCAACGTTGCAATGGGGGGCTTCGTGGAGTTTGCTTTGCATGTGGTCCATGATTGCTCAAGTCTCCAGAATTTTTGGAGGAGGCTTTTTCAACAGAGTCCAGGATCCTTTCTTTCAACTTGATCTCTAAGACCGGTTATTGGAAAATCTTTAGTAGCAAGTCGTGGTTTGAGGGACTTCAATGGAACTACTTGATTGACATTACAGTTCACTTTCTTTAGAAAGTTCAAAATGAAGCTATTTTCTCTCCAAATGATCGGGACTACACAGATCTTATGACTCGGTTATGGTTAAGAGTGGAGGGGTATATGACTGGAATTGACATAGCCTAATCCATCGGTGCGTTGCCTGCTAAAAGGTTTCACTGGTGTGCTTGGCAGAGTCCTCTAATAGCATGGGTATGTTTAAATTCGAATGGGTCGATGGTTGAGGATAGTATAACGGCATGTGGTGGTATTATTCATGATGTTATTGAGATGGTGTGGGGGTTTTTTTTCAGTGAATCCAGGAGTTACCTCCATAACTCTAGTTGGGCGTTGGGATGTGCTTCATGGGCTAGAGCTTTCCTAGGAGTTGGGGTATTATAGATAGATATGGGTGGATATTGATTCCAAGAGTGCTATTGCTCTAGTTCAGGGCTGCATTCTTCCTTCACACCCAGCGGCATCTATTGTGTGTTGAACTATATCTCTTTTGGAGCATTATTGGACTACGGTCATTTGTCATATTTTTTGTGAATAAAATCAGACGGTTGATAGGCTGGCACATATGAGGCATCTCCACAACTTTGGTGTGCAGAAGTATAACGATCCTCCTCCTTGGCTTGCTGAGGTGATTGACGAAGATTTGGTTAGGGTGGCTAGGTATCGTTGGGTGACATAGCCTTTTGTCTTTCTTTTGTTGGGTGGTTTCCACCCCACTTTCTACCCAAAAAAAATAATAATAACCAAATTAAATCAAGTTTCCAGAGCCCAACAGTTTTTATCTTGTTTCTCAATTTTGCATTTTGTGAATGTATTGTTCAAACTTCATCTTCCTAATCTTTCACAAATAGAAATGGTCTAAGCTAAAACTGATCAATAACACACCTGCTTAGGATGTAAAGAGCAAAGGGAAACGTACTGTAACCAAAGAACCAAAGCTCCCCCCCCCCCCCCCCCAAATAAAAAAGGGAAAACATAAGAACCAAAGGACCTGCTAGTTTCACTGAAATTTGAGGTTGCCATTTGTCTCACTGGTCTAATCCACTATGCTCAAGGGGTGGTTTTAATGTTGACCCTGTAGTCAAAAGTTCATTCATTTATCTTTTGACTTTATCCGTTACATTAAATTTTAAAAATTTGTAATTTGGTATCAAAGATTATTTTATTTTTTTTTTCTAAAATTCTGCAACTAATGTTATTCCTACACCAGTCCTCCTTGTTGGCACATGACCAAAACCTTCAAGCGTTAGAGCTCTGCCTGACCACGCCATGAACCACCGCTTCACTTGGCCATCCACCATTGTTGCACCACCCATCCCTAAACAGCCAACACCATCAAGCCTTACTTGTGCCTTGGCGACACAAAGGAACGACAGCAAGCTTGCTGCCATAGATGACGACAACGAGCTTCTCAACAGCAACGACCGGTTGGAGGCGTTGGCAGTCTCCTACGACGGCGATGGATAGCGCGCGATTCACCGCCGAATCCAACACTATCCTCCCCCACCTCTGTGAAGATCTAACCACTGTGTCGCTGCCCTTAAACTACCTAAGTCCAGCTCTGATGAGCCAATCATTGCGTCACCTGCAACAACTGCCACTTAGCCATTAGCGAATAGAATGGAGTCGCACTACCGCTAGATTCTAGGAACTCAGATTTGGCCTATGAGAACTTGAATATGGTTGGATTCTGGGTTTGTAGGCACAAGGATGTTAGCGGACTTGAGTGATGGCATATGGTGTGTGGACGGCAACGCGTCAAAGAAGATGGCAATGTAGGTGGGTTTCCATGGTGGGTCAGTGGTGGTTGGTACGACAAATTTCTAAGTGGTGAAGTTGGTCGTTTCAGGTGCTTTGATGGGGACTAGATTCGATGAGGAGACAGGGCAATGGTTTGCATGGGTCTGGGATTATTTTGGATGACGGTACGTTGGAGAAGATAGTGGTGTAGGTGAGTTGCTGATGGTGGATTAGTGGTGGTGGTTTAGAGTTGAGTTGGTTAGGCAGTGTAAGAGAGTATGAAAATAAAATTAATATGAGAGCCTTATTATAAAATTTAAAAACTTATACTTTTACCTAATTACCCAATAACCAATAATAATTTATAATTGTTTATCTGTTTTTTAATACATCTAATGGCCATTAAACAAGGACCCTCTGAAAACATTAGACTGCATATTCCATATTAAAACTTCTTATGCTCAAGTAGGGCTGTCAAACTGGGTAGTCTCAGCTCGTATTGAGTCATATTAATTTTTGTTTGATATTTTGTTAGTTTATTCTGATCCGTTATGATTTAATATAATATTATTAATATAAATTAATCTGACTCATTCAAGCTTAATTTATTTTAATTATTTTTAATTTTTTATTTATTTTTACTAATTTAACTTATCTATTTTATTATATTATTCAAAACAATTCATCCAAACTTGACTCATTTTATGTTCCAAACTTACGAAAAGAGAAAAAACGAAACAGTAGGACATCTTTTCAAAAAAATTTATACTTTTCTGATGTTGTATGGACCACAATAAATTGGTGGTGCCTACCAATGAAAGCCAGGAAGACCCAACTTTTTCAGGTCCCCTCTGACATCATCCTCTGGCCTTATTGGTCGAGAAATTGAAACCAACTGTCCCGAGTGGTCCACCGAATAAGATGGGTGACAAATGGGGGAGCCCACCAAGCAGGTTCCAACACGTGGCATCCCATCATGTTCGCTCACTTATTTGATCTAATCACAATCGTTCGATGATAAGGATAAGTTTCCCCACTTGTCTATCTATCCCCTCGCCCCCCTCCATTGCAATAAGAATAATGGTAAAAATAAGTAATATTTTAAAAATAATAAATTCATCAAATTATGAAAATTACACGCAATGTTAATTGTTTTAAGGCTTCGGACTCATCCAGTAAACGGCAGAAAAGGCTCTACAGTAAAGCCCTTAAATGGCCCAATGATAGGCTCCCTAATGTTAACTTTTTTCCTAGGTGTTTCATACCTTCTGAGGGAAAGATTTATTTATTTATACACAGGTTAATATAAGATTAGACTTTTCTCACAAATAGTATCTTATAGACTTAAAGTTTTGTCTTCTCTTAAAAGCGTAATTCATTTATCATGCCCAATCCTTGCGTAAGATGGAAAAAGTTGTTTTAAAATAAGAATATTTATAAATTAAATAAATAACAATGTATTTACTTTTGATTTAATATAAAATATATTATAATTTTAATTTATTAAAATTTAATAATAAATACATTCTTATTTATTTATTTTTAAAAAAATTACTTTAAAAAATTTTATCCGAAGATAATAATGTTAATTTTGATATCCATTAACGATATCATTACATAATTTCTTAAATAATATACAAAATTTTACAATAGCAACAGGTAAACATAATATTTTTGTCTTTGTATTTATTTAAACATTTTTTAGGATATGCTCTATTTATTTAAAGAAATTAATAACATTTTTTTAAATATTTTTTTATTTATTTTATTATTAATTTAAAAATAAATATTATTAATAATTTTTTTAAATAAATAAAATGAATCAATAATAAAATAAATATTAAAAAATATTTAAAAGAATGTGTTGGTGTCCATCCTCATTTATTTAATCATTATTTATGTGACATTCCCTTTGTTGTATTGCACTTTGGTGTGCACCCACTGCCCAGCACGCTTCAAAGTTCCTGGAATTTCACTGAAGCCAAAAACATAAAAAAAAGAAACGGTTTTTCTCTAGCAAAGAAACCAAAAAAAAGTATTCCAAACTTTCAATTATCTTCACTATCATATCAGTGAAAATGGCGTCGTATCAAGAGGAACACGAGATGGATCAAGACGACGACGGAGGAACAACGGACCTCAGCACCAGCGACGGTGACCCAGACAGAGACCCATCTGCAACTACCATCACCAACAACAACAATGGAGTCTCCAAACAAACCATGTTCGAGGATACCACAGCCTTACATGTCTTGTCTCTGAAGGAGGAACCAACGGATTCAGACCCGGACCCGAAGACCCACCCATCTCCAATAGGGGTTGTTCCGGTAACGAAGCAGATGCAGATGCCGGTACCCATGTCCATGCCTGTCAAAGCAGCTAGGCGGTCCTCCACCAAGGACCGCCACACCAAGGTGGAGGGCCGCGGACGCAGGATCCGAATACCGGCCACCTGCGCCGCTCGGATCTTCCAGCTGACCCGGGAGTTAGGCCACAAGTCCGACGGCGAAACCGTAAGGTGGCTTCTAGAACACGCCGAGCAGGCCATCATCGAGGCCACCGGAACCGGCACCGTTCCCGCCATCGCCGTCTCGGTCGGCGGCACTCTTAAAATCCCAACGACGTCGTCCAGCGCCAACCACAACAGCCCAGTTGACGAAGCCACCGTCAAGAAACGGAAACGGCTATCCAACAGCCAGTTCGTGGATATAAACGACGCCGTTTCGCAAACGTCGGGTTTAGCACCGGTTCAAACCGCAGTGCCGCAGGGTCTGGTTCCGGTCTGGGCAGTGGGTAACACGAGCATGGTGGTTCCGGCGAACGCGTTCTGGATGATCCCTTCGCCGCCGGCGACGAACCAGACGAACCAGCAAGCTCAGATATGGGCTTTGTCTCCATCGATGACGCCGGTGTTCAACGTGGGGGCGAGGCCAATATCGTCTTTGATGGCAGCAACGAATGTTCCAGAAGCTTGGCCGGTGGTGGCTGCGGCGGGGTGTCGCAGTAACACGTCAAACTCGGCGGTGAGTACGAGCACGGTGGGGCCCAAGGTGGCAAAGAAGTCGAGCATGGCACCAAGTGTTAGTTCTAGCGATAGCAAGGCTCAGATGTTAAGGGAATTTTCGTTGGAAATTTACGATAAGCAAGAGTTGCAGTTCATGGCCACTGCGAGTCAACACCCGCAAGCTTCGGATCAATGAGAAAACAGCCCAATCCACCAAAAGTTTTTTTTTTTTTTGTGAGAATTGAATAAATGTGATCCGAATGTAAAGCCTGTACGTGCTTTGTGTTATTTTTGCAACTTCAATTCAAGTTTTAAGTTTAAATCATAGTGTTATATATATGTTTCTTCCAATTTAAGCCTGTGATTTGCGTTATATCTATGTTTTTGGATGGAAGACATGAAAATGCGGTATCGTATATTATATATGATGATATGATATCTATATTGGTAAGTGTCGGCCCATAGCAGCTGTTTGCAGAGTAAGTACGTGTAGAGGATGAGGAATGGATGAGTGGTTTAGTTTATGCAATCATTTTAGAAACGGAACGGAGTGGAAGAGAACGGTTCTGTTATGTTATTATTATTATTATGAAGTTGGTAACTTAAGTTTACGAAAATGAGTTCTGTTATTTTGTTTAAAAGTGAGTTATTATTATTACTTTTGGAAGGAAAAGTATGCTCAATCGAAAAAAATAACTCAAACGTTTTGAAGGCGTCTTAACTCACTTTTAAAAATTCTAACTACAAATTAAACACACACTAAGTATCATTTCGTTATGAAAAAGTCAGAAACAGCAAAAGAGAGGAAGAGGAAGAGGAAGGAGTACGGACTACGGAGTGGAGAGTTTGACCTTTACGACACGTGAGTGGAAAGTGTGACACGTGTGGTAAAGGAGGGGTGCGGGAGTGGTGAGTGTGGTCCACCTAGAGATGGAGATGTCAGGTGAGGATGTAGGTGGGTGGGTCTGCCCTGCCCCCAAAATTTTGAAGTAAACACCGTCTACCATTTATTTATTCACTATTAAAAGCGTCTAAGATTGGAAATAGATTCACGTATGATTTTTTACGTGATAATTTCATATAGATGATAAAGATAAATATAAAGATTATAAAAAAAATTATATATTTTAAATAGATCTTATTAATAATTTTTTTTTGTATTTATATTTTTATTTACATAAATTTATTATATAAAAAATTATATGAGAAGATTTTATTTTATATAAAATTATATATTTATTATATTAAAAATATAATTATCTTAAAAAATACTTCCATACATTTAAATATTAAATAAAATACCTATATTATATAATTGTACTAAGAATTTCTCGTATCCTTCTCCTCTAATTCAAAGCCGCCACTTGCTCTTGCACTTGCAGATTGCACGCACACACTCCTTCTCAGCGAGCAGGCGTGTGTTTACGACGTCCAATCCCATTCGCATTTGGACTGGGATTTGGTGAGCCACTGGGTCCACGCGCTACTGTGTATGCATGGATGAATGGTGGGGGTGAGGGTGGGGCAGGCCAACTTCGTAGGTGTCATCTCCTGGATCAGAACCAACACGGCAACACGCGTATTTCTGTGGGGTCCAAGCACCCCTACCTCCAACTTCTATTTCTAGGCTCTAGCTCTTGGTTTTTTATCATCATCCGAATCCCTATTAAATTAGTAATGTAGCATACAAATAGAAATAGATCATCAGATAAAATGGGAATGACTTCGTGAGTTTTTGACATGATTATGATTGTGTTAGGTAAAGAGAGATAAACATAAATGTATTAAATATAGTTTCACAAATTTTAAGATAGTTTTATTAATGGAATTATTTTTAAAATTTATATTTATCACTTTTTGTATAACACGGTCATCTAAAAAATAAATATAAGATGAATTTTTTTTCTACATAAAGAGATTTTTATATGTAAATTTTTTTCTTAATCATATGGTTTTATTATTTTTGTGATTTCATATTTTATAGGACTCAGAATGATATTTATTTGTTTTGGTGAAGAAAAGTCTAAGGATAAATAAAGCCTTCTTTTTTAAGGTTAAGACAAAATTATCAATCTTAACAAAAATTTATAAAAAAATTACAAATCGTCTATTAATAAGAAATTTTTGAATTTAAACTCAAGTTATATTATTATGAGTATAAAATTGATCAAATGAGTCAATCTCGTTAACATTAACAAAATTATGATGATCTAATGTAAGAAAACTTTTCTTAAATAAAAACATTTTTACCACTCAACTGATCTCTTGTTAAACTTTTGTCTCGTAGATTGTCATTAATAAAAAATACAAAACTTAGATAATGTTTTTTTTGTGTTTGTTGAATTATTTTTTAATAAAAATATAATATGTGTATTATTTTTAAAATTTAGTTGGTATACATTGTAATGTGAAGAAGTTTTGCATTAACATCAATTAATATTTTTACAAATCAATATTTATTGTTATATTTTTCTCTTTAAAATTAGAATAAAAGCACACATGTCAAAATATTAATGAATGTGAGTGTAAAATTCTTTACACTAACAATATATACTACTTTAATTCTTATTTTTTAACCACCATATCTTTTTTTAAAAAAAAATCACAATTGAGATGTAAAGAAATAACACACAAATTATATTTTTATAGAAGAACAAGACTACAAGCGTTGTAGACATTTTATCTAAGTTTAGTCCTTAATAAAATGTTAATTTATTTAAATTAATTAAATGTGTATTTTAATAATTAATTAATATAAATAATGCTCAATCTCATGCACTTGTAAGGTTCACTTTTTTACACTCGCTCTGTTTTACTCTAAGTAATTTAAATCTCTCAAACATAAAATAATTTTTTGTGTTAAAAATATTAAAACAATAATAATATTTTTCAATAGAAACTTATTAGGAGAAATGGACATGGTTATTGATCCATAGCTTAAAGATAGCTTAGGATCCCCCCATTATTATTATTAGAGGAGTTTCTAAAACTAAAACAAACATGAAAAGCAAATGAAGATTTTTACATGTGTCCATATGATTCTATCACTGTTTTTAAAATTGATTGAACCATTAAAATGATAATATGTGTAATTCATAATTTAATTGATTTAATCGATTTAACTGGTAGTTAAATTTTTAATATTATAATTATATAAAAAATATTTTTCTTTTATAAAAAAATTAATTAAAATTTTTAAATTATAAGTCCATTGGTTCAACATGTGATTTATTGACTTTTACCAATTTTTTTAATTTTTTATTACTTTTTGATAGTTCAACTAATTATCTAATTTTTTGAATAAATTAAAATTAATAAAATAATCAGTTCATAGTTCAATCAAGTAACCAATTTTATAAACACTGATTTATATATCCAAAGACTAAAATCTCAAAGACACACTTGATTGTTTTACGAAAAATATTAATAATATATTTTTAAAATATTTATTTTATTATTAATCTAAAAAAATATTATAATCATTCTTTTCATAATAATAATTTTAAATATATGAAATAAATTAATAATAAAATAAATATTTAAAAAATTATGTTACTAACATTTATTTTATTTTATATATGAGAAATACCTTTTGTCTCGGGTTCTGATACCCGAGATGACTCCTGTGCATTTAACTATAATTAGGATATTATTTAATTTTTATTTAGATTAAAATAAAAGAAAGTTTAGTTATTTAGTAATTCCAGCTACCGTATACGGGTAGTAAAACGATGTGCAGCACTATTCATTTTAATTTTTATATATGTTCACGATTGTATTTTAAAATTATGAAAAATAATAAAATTAAGAGTAAATTATACTAATTTTTAATGAAATTTTCCTTAATTATATTTAATATATTTTTTGCATATTTTTATTGACCTTTCTTAAAATAGACAAATATATAAAGTAAGTATAATAATAATATAAATTTTTTAAGAAAATTTAATATAATAATATTAATTTTTTAAAAAAATTAATATAATTTTTAAAACAAAGAATATCGAATATAATTAAATTAAACAAGAGTTCGGTATAATTTCCTTTAAAAACAATTATAGTAATAACTTAAAGTGTGGTTAACCTATTTCTGATTATATTATTAGAGTGGGACCCTTTTGTGGCCCTAGGGTATTCTTTTGGTTTGTTACGCTAACGCATCGTAATATACGAAGCGGACTAATAGTCGCACTCAAATCATAAGGCGCAAAGGATACAAATTCAGACTCCATATTTTTGTCGTGGTACATAGAACATGATTTTCACACAGCAAGTCAAAGAAAATAAGGGGTTCAACATCGTACTTCACTAATGATATATCTTCTTAACAAATTTTATTAATATTTGAATTACTTAATATTTCTTTGATTCATTTTAAATATTATTTTGATGAAATAATTTTAATATATTATAAGTGATATTTTTGTATATCAATAAAATATTAATTATTTTTTTTTTTTATCTTTGTTCTTATACTATATAAATCTGAATTATTCATAAAAATTAGATAAATATAATAAATTGGAGTAATTAATTAAAATTGAATAAAGATAGATCAGTAAAAAAATTCTCATAATTAAGACTTAATTTTGTATTTATTAATTTTTGTACCTTATACCAAAAGATGATAAAATACTTGTATAAACATTATTCATACAGTCATTTAAACTAAACTAATAAATACATAAATAATTATATAAGTCTTTATATTACATAATTATTTTATATTAAAAATAACTTTTCAATTGATGATTGATTTAGTTTATATAAGTTATTTACACAAATATTTCTTCAAAATAACACTTAAAATAAATTAGATGAAATAAATAATAAGTATTAAATAAAACGAAAAAACATTTAATACTGTAGGAGCTTGTGCTTGCTTCCATCTTCTCTATGTTTTTATATCCCTCATCTTAGATAAATTATTGTATGCAAGAATTTTTCACAACTTTAGCTATGTGTTATGGACCATGGTCCAGAGTCCCATCCGAAAAGGATCGACTCAACACATGAACTACTGGACTCCTCCATAAACACCTCGGCCAAGGTCTCATGACCTCGGTCCACGACATCGGACACTAACGATAGTCAAGCCTATGCAGATTCTCATAAGTGCTTATAATAAGGATTGACCATTAAAGAGACAGCCTTGACAAATCAAGGACGAACCTCAACGATCGTAGGACAGTCCCGACAAGTTAGAAAACGGACCTCAACGATCGTGGGACAGTCCCAATAGGTCAGAGAACGGACCGCAATGATCGTGGGCTGAAACCTCTATCAAGGCACGATCCTAATGTACATTTGTCCTACATGGATTGCATGAGAATTCCAGTCACGCTCTTTATATATACCGGGCTAAGTTAACCTAATAAGGGATCTGTTATTCCTTTGCATAACATCTATTTGTGCATTACCTGACTTGAGCGTTGGAGTCTCATTGCAGGTATCCACCCCCCTGATTCCATACGCTTGGCTATAGCTGTGCAAGGAGGAAACCACCATACATGTGCCTATCTCAGGTACCTTCTGAATCCACTTCAGAACATTGGCGCCGTCTGTGGGAATCTGATAAACTTCCATTCCCACATTAACCATGGTGAGCACAAGACACAACCAGAGGAAGGGAAGCACTGCGCATGCTGTCCTTGGCCAAATACAGGGCCCAGTAGCACAGCGCGACCCTCCTTCCGCCACACCACCAGAACCTCCGTTGCTAGAAGCAGGCCCGTTATGGTGGAAACTCTCAAAGATGGATACAAGACTTCAGCCTCTGCTGAAAGCCCTGCTCCATCTCGAAGGGTTTCAATTCGTAACAAGCTTGTCTTTCCTCATGGTGGAGCAAACAATACAAACTATGAAGTAAACTATGGAGCTAGGATCCTTGTGCATGCTCGCTTGGGAACCTCCCACGACTACGTGGACCATGCGTCTCACTACAAAGACAATGTCGAATCTGAAACAACAAAGAATGACCTTCGAGAGTTGTTACGTCAACAAACAGCGTTCATCGAAGGTCAGCAGCGTCAGCTGGAAGAACAACGTCATCGGTTAGAGAACCTTGAAAGATTGATGAAGACGGACAACGACAACGGAGAACGGGATATAGCTCGTAACGAGTGTACCGTCCAGCATGCTGATGCCGGGCTTTATGGAAATCATAACTCGGTCCCCGGCCGTCAACAACAATTCTTGGATGCTCTAATGACATATAGGGTTCCAAGCAACTTCAAGCATCCGAGCAATTTGGAGGTCTATGATGGAACTACAGACCCCCAACAGCACCTGGACGTTTACACTCAGTCCATGCAGCTCTACGGATATACCCCGGAGCTGCTATGCCGAGCTTTTTCCTTCTTTCTAAAGAAGGACGCCCTTTGGTGGTTCGTCACCTTACGAACAAAAATCACTGGATGGGAAGATCTGACGCAACGTTTCTTACGACACTACACCACAGCAAAGGAACGACCGAAGTCGATCGACTTCCTTTCTGGGATCCGCCAAGGAAGTTCTGAATCCCTGCGCGAGTATGTCAAAAGGTTCAATCAGGCCTGTGTAGGCATTGAAAATCTGGACGACAACATAGCCCTCCATTACGCCAGAAACGGACTCCAAACTGACTCGGGCTTTTTCATGTCTCTGGCAAAAAAGAAGCCGGCGAGCTTAGGTGAGTTTCACCTACGGACTGACAAGTACGTCGAGTTAGAGGAAGTCACCAGGGCCAAAGAGAATCTGAAAAAAGGCGAACTAGCCACCAGAAAAAGAACCACAACTCCAACCAACCCCGTGACTCTTCCAAGAGCGAATGGTATCGGTCCAAGTATTTTGAATATACTCTTTTGCACACCCACCAAGAGACAATCTTGAAGGAGGTCCTTCAAACCGAGTTCCAAGATATCAAGAGGCCTCCGCCCCTAAAGAAGCAGTTCCAGAGGGATTACTCGAAACACTGCAGGTGGCACAAGAGTTATGACCACGAAACTATAGACTGTTACTAACTCCAGGATGTTATCGAGTCCCTGATCAAGGAGGGACGACTGCAAAAGTACATCAGCGATCTCCGAGGAGGAGAAGACCGCGATAGGCATAGGGAACAGAGACGAAGCCACAGCCCCAGGCGAAGTCCAAACCAACGCCCAAAACGAAACCGGAGTTCTGCCAGAAGATCCTGGACCTTGCCGCGTCACAATACTGAAAGCAGGCAAGACGAGGAGCGGGATACTCAAGGTGGGGGTAACAGGAAAGACAGACTCATCAGTATCATCTCAGAGGGATTTGCAGGGGGGGTCTATCTAATAACTCCTGGAAGAAGGCACTCCAGACAGCGGTCCAAAGCGTATTTGGTTCTTCTTCGCGAAAACCCCTGAGAACAAGGACGCGCCATCCGTCTCTTTCTCCGATAAGGTTTACAGCGACATTATCTGAGATCATGACGGCCTTCTGGTCATATTCGGAATAATCTCTAATGCCGAAGTCCGTTGTATATTTATAGATCAGGGGAGTTCAGCGGACATCATGTTCATGGATGCCTTCGAGAGACTGGAGTTCTCTCTGTCTGCGCTTACACTGTATGAAAGCGAGCTAACCGATTTTTCCGAAAAAAAAGTTACCCCGGTTGGTTACTTTGAAACTTTCTTGACCCTGAGTAACGACGACGCCTACAAAACGATGAAGGTGAGATTTTTGGTCGTGCATTGTCCATCGGCTTACAACATTATCCTGGGCCGCCCTATGTTAAATGGCATTGTCGCTGTAGTCTCTACCGCCCACCAGGCCATGAAGTTCCTCAACAGGAATAATGAAGTGGTCATGGTCAAGGGCGACCAGATTGCAGCCCATAAATGCTATAATGAAAGTTTGAAGATCAGTAGGGCTTCCAGAAAAACAAAGGCGCGAACATCCAGCCCCGCCTGTGATCAAGTAAACGTCCCAATGACCGAGCTGGATGTCCGTGAGGAAATCCGAGGCACAAGACTTCAGCCCGAAAGAGAATTGATCCCACTCCAACTGGGCGACAACCCCGACCAAGTCACCAAGATAGGAACAAACCTTGAAGAGCAAGAAAAGACCCAGTTGATAAGGCTCTTATGGAAAAACAATGATCTTTTTGCTTGGACATCCGTTGACATGCTTGGGATCGACCTCACTTTCATCTGCCATCGTTTATCTATTAAATGAGATGCAAAGCCAGTCTCCCAGAAGAAGAGAAAAGTTGGCCCCGAGAAGCAACAAGCCATCGAGGAGCAAGTTAAGGAAATACTAAACGCCGACTTCATCAGGGAGATCTCGTACACCACTTAGCTCTCGAATGTTGTCCTGGTAAAGAAGTCAAACGAAAAATAGAGGATGTGTGTGGACTACACCGACCTAAATAAAGCGTGTCCTAAAGATCCATACCCCCTCCCAAACGTTGACAAGTTAGTTGATAGCTCATCTGGCTTCCGACTACTATCCTTCATGGACGCTTACTCAGGTTATAATCAGATTTTGATGTACCCCGGAGATCAAGATAAAACAACCTTTATCACCGAAAGGGCAAGTAACTGTTACAAGGTAATGTCATTCGGGTTGAAAAATACCGGGGCCACCTATTAGAGAATGATGAACAAGGTTTTTGAAGAGCAGATGAGGAGAATGCTAGAAGTCTATATCAACGATATGATAGTCAAGACCCCATCATCTGGATCACACACCTTGGACCTCGAAGAAGTGTTTGCGCAGCTAAGAAAGCACGACATGAGGCTCAACCTAGAGAAATGAACATTCGGAGTCCAGGCAGGGAAATTCTTGGGGTTTATACTGACTCACCGCGGTATTGAGGCAAACCCCGACAAATGCAAGGCAGTGCTCGACATGCATAGTCCCTGGAGCGTCAAAGAGGTACAACAGTTAAATGGACGAGTCGCGGCTCTCACCAGATTCTTAGCCAAAACCGCTTACAAATTCCTCCCTCTCTTCAAGCTACTGAAGAAGGGGACCAGATTTGAGTGGACACAGGAATGTGAAGACGCTTTCGCATCCCTGAAGAACCTTTTGGCATCCCCTTCTATCCTCACAAGGCCAGAGTCAGGGGAAACTCTTTACGTGTACCTCTCCGTCCACGAGGAGGCTGTGAGTTCGGTACTCATCAGGGAAACACCGGAAGGCCAGAAGACGGTCTATTTCGTGAGTAAAGTACTGCAAGGCCCCGAACTCAAATATCAAAAGATAGAGAAGGTCGCTTTTGCACTCATCATCACGGCCAGAAGACTAAGGCAATACTTCCAGTGCCATCCCGTGGTGGTAAAGACAGATCAACCCATCCGACAGATACTGCGTAAACTAGATTTAGCAGGAAGGATGATTGCTTGGTCTATCGAGCTTTCCGAGTTCGGGATAACCTACGAACCCAGAGTAGCAATCAAGGCACAGACACTCTTAGATTTCCTGGTCGAACTCACTTTGGACTCCAGTAATGTCGAGGAGATATCCTGGACCGTGTTTGTGGATGCATCCTCAAACCCAAAAGGGAGCGGCGCTGGGTAATCTTGGAAAACTCTGAAGGAGTGACTATCGAGAATTCATTAAGGTTCGAATTTTTCACCTCGAACAATCAGGCAGAATATGAAGCATGCATCACCGGACTAGCAATGGCCAGAGACTTGGGAGCCACAAAGATTCGACTTTGTAGTGACTTCCAGCTCGTTACCTGACGAGCGCCGAACTCAGTCAAAATTATAACCGAAGTTATTAACTAAGTTTGCAGTATAGTGAACAACACCGGATCGTCTCCTCAAGGATCGTAAATGCAATTTTATCAAATTAAGTTAAGTTAGAAAGGGGGGTTTTGATTGTTCAAGGATTACAATGACAAGATCTGAAGAAAAATAACAATTAAAAGAACAAATCAATTCAAATCTATCCGAGATTGGGTGGATTCAATCATAGACCTTTCAACAAACACCGAAATACATTTGAATGGTTAACTTGGATCTAACCGAGATCTCTCGCATCGATCCAAAATTCATACTAGACAATCGTCAGAATTCAATTGACAAGTGATAAACACAAATCTGCAATCGCACCATTCATGTAAATATATGTCAATTTAAGCACCAAATTCAATTAACCTAGGCACAAATCAGTAACCTAACCTCTTCAATTACGTGATTAGTTTAGATCAATCAGTTCTAAGTTTCATCACAAATCTCAATCTTCAGTTATGTGATTAATTCAGATCAATCAATTCTAAATTTCATCACAATACTTAATCTTAAACCAAGATCAAATCAGATCAAACATAAACAGAATCACCATTCATGCATTCAAGATCAAGAGAACAGAAGAAGAAGAGAAGAGGAATTCAAATATAAATCAAATACATAACATAACCAAGGTCTCAAGAATCCAAGCCACAATCTCTTCAAGAGTCCCGAATTGACTAGAAGTGACTTAGCTCTCCATTACAATTAAGGAAAAATATACAAGAACTATGAAAAGCTATCTCTAACACCAAGTGTGTGTGTTGTTCCTAGAGCTCTCCACATGCTTCCTTTTATAGAGGATTCGGAGTAGTAGTAGATGGGTAGATGAGATTAGTAGGTGGATGAGTAGGTGGATAAGTAGGTGAGCTACCTTGTCTCCGAAATTCTTTATTGCTGAACTCATTGATTTCGTCATTTCTGAGCCAAGTGGTCTTCATGAAAGTTCTAAGAAATTGTCTAAACTTTCCAATGGCTCTGGAAACACCCAAAAATTTGTCCTACAGCCCAAGATATGACTTAATTACTACAGACTGTTCAGGACCAGTTTCAGCACCTCTGTTTTGACTTTCAGACCCAATATCTCCATCAAGGAGCCCGAATCAAGTTTTGTGCTTGACATTAAAGTTGTACATATGGGTCTTAACTTTCAGATTACAAATTTTCATCCCATTTTATATGCCCAAACTCGAATTATGTTCTGGTTACTACACACTTTGTTCGGGTTCCAGGTCACAAATCCCATGCCCAATTAGCTCCACTAGATGTCTGAAATTGACTTTGAGCTCTTCATCAAAGTTGTAGACCTCTCTCTTATCTTTCCTACAAGGTAAAATTCATAATTATCAGACATTTAGAACTCAAGATATGGCTAAAATACGAAACAGTGTAAGACCCGAATAATGTTGAAAAAAATCAATTAAGTCCGATTCGAGTTCAAACTTACAAAACATAATCAAATTCAGTCAATTAAGTACATGAAGAGTGTAAATAACTAAACATAAGGGTTTCTTAATGAATAAAATATGTGATTATCATTACCTCCCAGATCCGAGGCAAATATCAAGTCAAGGAGCCCCTCCTGCAGAAATACCTGGCGAGAGTGCAAGAACTCCTCCCAAGCTTCTAGCTAGTTAAAGTAGAGCATATACCCAGGGAACAAAACTCTAGGGCTGATCTCTTGTCTAAGTTTACGAGCACCAAGAGTCCGGGTAACAACCGATCGGTGATTCAAGAAACCCTTTCGTATCCCGCTGTCTCCGACGTAGCCGTCTTCTAAGTCGACGGGCAAGAGCGTACCTGGATCACATAATTATTGGAATACTTACAGTCCGGTAGCCTCCCCGAGGATTCCAAGGAAGCAACTAAATTGAAAAAAACCACAGTCAGATATATCATCTTCGATGGACAGTTATACTGGCGTGGGTTTTCTTTACCCCTCCTCAAATGCCTCACGCCGAAAAAAGCCAAGTACATCCTGGCCAAAGTCCACGAAGGAAGTTGTGGGCACCACCTAAGAGGTAAGGCTCTAGCGTTAAAGGCACTCAGGGCAGACTACTATTGGCCCACGATGGAGGCAGACTCCCTTGCGCACATCCAAGTGTGTGATAAATACCAACGACATTCCGACCACTATCACGCCCTGCCAGAGGAACTGTACACGACATCCCTACCCTGGTCTTTCTACCAATGGGGCATGGATATCTTGGGTCATTTCCCTCAAGCGCCCGGGCAGTTGAAGTTTTTGGTTGTAGTCGTGGACTACTTTACCAAGTGGATAAAAGTAGAGTCCTTGGTCACCATTACCTCAGCCCGGATTCAAAGGTTCACCTAGCACCACATTATTACTAGATTCGATGTCCCGGAATCCATCGTAATAGATAACAAAACGCAGTTCAAAGACAAGGGGTTTGAAGAACTGCTCAACGGGCTGAAGATAAAGCATCACTACAGTGCTGTAGAAAACTCCTGTACAAATGGACAAGCTGAAACGGCCAACCGTGTTATCATCAGGGGGTTGAAGAAAAGACTGGAGGACGCCAAAAGAAACTGGGCCGAGCAGTTAGACCACGTCCTTTAGGCCTACCGAACCACTCCTCACTCCACAACAGGTGAAACCCCATTCAAATTAACCTATGGATTTGAAGTAATGATCCTGGTGGAGATAGGAGAACCGAGTTGGCGTCTCCAGAACTTCTCCCTAGATAATAACCTCGGGTTAATCAGGGAAGACTTGGATCTATTGGAGGAAAGAAGGTGCATCGCACACATACGCGATGCCGCAACCAAGCAAAGAACGGCAACCTGGTATAATCTGAAGGTCGTTCCTAGAAGGTTCCAACCAGGTGATCTTGTACTTCGAAGAGCTGACATCGGCAAAAGGAATGCCTCTCAAGGGAAATTAGCCCTTAACTGGGAAGGCCCTTACCGTATCGTGCTCAGTCTTGGCAAAGGAGCTTACACTCTAGAGACGTTGACGGGCAAACCAGTGAAGAATTCTTGGAATGCTGATAAACTTAGGAAGTACTACAGTTAAGTGTCTTTTAAGGCCTAGTCTCCTAGTCGACTACTTTATGTTTTATTTGCCTGCAATTGTCACATGGACCTTAGTCATTCAAGATATTTAATGAAACAAGCACCACGGAGTTAATGCATTCTAATTGAACGAAATTTCTATAGACCCACCGCGATGTCCCAAGAAGCAATGATACCAAGCGTGAAGTTGTCTTATGCTAAAATAGGTCGTGCAGTAGGAAAATCCCAACTTGAAAAAATTCTCGGCACCAAACCATACGCACGAGTGACCCATGGTACCACCCGGGAAATCGTCTTATGCTAGATAGGTCGTGCAGTAGAAAAATCCTGACTCAGGAAAATTCTCGCACCAAACCATAAGCATGAAAGACCCCGATAAGGAGCAGTCCTTCAAACCAAAGTCAAGCGGCCTCCCAAATACCAAAGCGACTGGTAGTGGACCCCGGGCAAGGTTTCTAAACCAAAACCACGCGGCATCCTAAATACTAAAGCAATTGGTAATGGATCCTAGACAATGTTTCTTACCTTAGGCGCGGATCCCAAATGTCAATTTACTTTGGACGTTGGATCCCAAGCCAAGGTTTCCAAATTTCTTATCACACGAAGTCAAACCTAAAACGTTCATTGGTAATGGGCATTGGACCCGGACCACGGTTTCTTTTCATCAAATTCACAATGTCAAAAAAGGACGTTGGACCCCAAAATAGACAAAAAGAATAAAACAGAAATCAACTCGATTAAAAAACCCCAAAAAACGGAGCAACATTTTCGTCCATAAGAAAATAAAACCCCGCGCAGGGGGCAAGAAAAAACATCAGAATTACTCCGCATGGGGAGCTGAACCACGGGCCTCGGTAGAAGAACCTTCAATACTCGGACCCTCAGCAGTAAGACGAGGAAGGACGAGTTGGCCATCCCGGATAATCTTCCCGGAGTCCAAGGAATTCAGAACCAGATTAACCCTGGGATTGAAGAGCTGCACTTGGCTAATGGCATTCTAAAACTGCTCTTCCTTGATATCGGTACAGACAGTAATAAGCGTCCTGACATTGCCCTGCAAGGAAGTAACTTGGCCGCCAAGACGTTCGTTATCGGCGCGAAGACCTTCATTCTCAGCTCTTAACTCGGCCATACACATTCTGACCTCTATCAGGTTGGCCTCATTTTCCTTCACCACGTCCTTCATGGCGGCCACTTCACTCTCAAACTCCCGGGCCCGAGCTTCAGCATCGTTTTTGGCCTTTACTGCCTCTTCCTTTGCTTCAAGAGCCTGATTCTCGCCCCGCTCCGTGGCAACAACCTTCTCCACCAACTTCTGCTCATGCTCCTCGAGCACGTGTTCTAGGTACCGAGCCTCCAAAGAAAGACAGAACCCAAGAGTTTTGAAACAAGAGAAGGTATCCCTCCTGCTACGCGGGGCTAGTTTAGCCTCGACCTCTTCATCTAGGAGCTGGAAGTCGATGAACTCACGGGGATCCAGATTCTCGCGGTACAGGTTGATTGGCCCCTTGCTACTTGGACCGGTGTCTTCCTCAACCGCGGTCCTCTTACCCCGGTTGCCTGACTGTCCCTCGCCAGCCGCTTTCTTCTTACGCCTTGCAGGTGGGGGGAAATCCTCCACTTGGATCGGTTCCCTCTCTGCAATCGGTACCTCAATCCGATGGGGTGATGAGACTGGCACCGCGTCGGCGGTAAGGTCTGAAGGCCCTGGTTCACTTCTGGCCCTCAGAGCTTCAAGAATGGCCAGAGCGTTTCCTTCCTGAGGCATCTTGGCCAAGCTCTCTGAAAAGCAAACACAAGCAGTTAGATCCATATAAACGGCAAAGGAAAAGAAAATAAACATGAATGACATCCTATACTACCTAGCACAGCCCAAAGTTCCACATCATCCACGGCATCCAGTATATCTTTAGGCCGGATTTTACCAACCTCGTCAACCCGCATTTTGAAGAAATTGACACATTCAATCTCTTCTTCATCTAGGTGACCGATCTCCCTCTCGAATGATTGAGTGGGAATGCTCCATGCTGTCAGATTCTAGTACAGGCTGAATGTTGACTCCCCGTCACTCCCCAACCAGAAAGGACGAGTGTCGCCGGCCACCATCAACTTAAAGAACTTTACCTTGAAGTCCTTATAACTTTCCAAATATGTAAAGGAGATTGTTCTTCCTTGTCGGAATCGTACTGACAACCAGGATTGTTGACGAGTGTAGGCACCATGAACAGAATACTTCATATGAAAATAGAAGAACACCCCATCAGAGCATTGCAACCCCAACAACTGGCATATTCTCTCGAAAGCCAGGATGTTTGCCCAACCATTGGGGTGGATTTGACTGGGGGCAGCATGAAGAGTCCGGATGACAGTAATGTGGAAATCGTTGAAGGGAAGGTGAAACCCAAACCTCGTGAAGAAGTCCTCGTAGAGAAACATGAAATGTTCCCCCGCTTGACGGGTCGAACACACCCGTTCTCTCCCTGGGGATAAGATTTGGAACTCATCATCCTAGGATCCCCCCTCGGTAAGTTCCAAGTATTCAATTAACTTGTCCAACTCGACCCCAGACTCATAGCGGGAGATCATATCGAAGGCATCGTCTGCGACCCAGGTATAAGGCAATCCCGGACCTCGGCGAATATGAACCACCTCCTCATCGGCCTCTTGATTCTTTGGTTCCTGAACTTCTGGAACCGGGGCAGGCACTTCAAGAATGAGCGCTCTCCTTCTGGCCATTTGAATCCCTAGAAGACACACAGAGGCGCAGGGTCAGAACCAGTCAAGTTCGAAGATCCAAACATGGCAATGGGAGAATAGAAGAAGACTGAATGCACCAATGCACTGGCCTCCGCACCCACCAAGGTTAAAACCTCAGAAAGACATCTCCGTCACACGCAGTACGATGGAAGAGGTGCTCCAAAGGGCAACACCATTAGAAGATAGGGGGCTAAAACAGTTTTCCCCACCCTCGTTCGTGGAAGAGAAAGGATGCGCAACCGTTCACAAAATGGAAGTAAACAGAATCAAAGTCGAGAAAAAGGAAGTACCTTGAACAATGAGTGGAAATGGAAGGCAGAAATCAAGCTCAGGGAAATCCAAAAACTTTTCTACAAACGCTTCGCACCGTCGCAACGCTCATCGAAAACCACCTCAGGCCATTAGTTTCCAATGAAAATCAACGAAACAAAACAAAAAGGCTTACACCCTACTTATAGGGGCTACGGTTAGGGAGAATTTCATTTGAGCACCTCAGATTCGAAAAAATATTCATTATGGTGCGCGAAGCACTATGCACGTCCTTTCAACACAAACATGCTACGTGGCCCACGTAGCTGTCATGGCAGTTCAAAGGACAGTTATCTAGCAGTCTAAGAGACATGCAACTGCAGGGTCCAAGAGCTCGAAAAACTCATTCAGACATCGGGAGCTTGTCTACCCCAGTTAAAGTTCCCCTGAGGTATAGAGACCCCGGATCTCAGGTTTTAAAACTTGGCACTTCGCCGGTCTCGACTAAGTACCAAGCTGGGGGCAACTTAACATATCACATTGTCAAGGTGAGCGTTGGACTCATCCCAGTATAATATAAATACCACAATCTCAAAAGAAAGGAAGATAGAAGACATGAGATTCAAAGCGAAAGAAGAATTTTATTAATTTCTCATTCCATACATCGTCAAAAATTAAGAAAAGAGAGAAGTGGAAACATTTGAGACAGAATTTATAAATAAAGAGCAGCCCGAATAAAGACCCCGGAGGAGGGAACCAACATCATCTTCAGTTGTATCCTGGACCATGTCGCATCTACATTTCCTCCAGAACTAGCATCAGTCTCCTCCCCCGCGAGGCAGCCTCTTGAAAAAGTGGATAGGCTTCGTAACCCGGAGCGGAACACTGCTGCCGAACCCCAATACCCTACCATGTTCTTCGCTGCCTCCTTCGCCAGGATAGTAGAGACTAGGGAGCACTCCCCCTTGTTGGACGGGGCACGGCACCTTTGGGGGAAGATCGTTCCACCGGAACCTTGATCACCCCAAGTAGCTTCAAACCACGGAGCAGTCCCAATAGTTTCCCATGCATATCCTGCTGCTCTTAGGATCTACTGGCAAGGAGAGCGACTTTGGGCACTACCCCTCCGGCTGCCTCCGTCTAACACGATAAATGTCTCAAGCCTCCCTAGCGATGATGAATATCAAACAAGCAATCAGGGTACGCTGGGAAAGTGAGACATCTACCGCTAATATGCTTGAGAAAGTGAGATATCTATTCAAGGAACCTTCACAAAGACATGATAAAGTTTCAGAGATTTGGAGAAGAACAAGAAGAAAACCCTCGCAAGAGGCCAAACTCTCTAGAAACGCACGGGAAAAGAATGAGTCATTTCTATGAAGGAAGTCACTTCCAAATAAAGATGCAGAGAGGAAAAAAGAAATGCCAAAATCGAACGCAAACATCCCTTATTTATAGAAAGGATGGAATGCTCTATTTGGTTCCTAAGAAAGGAAGAGTCTATCAAGCCATAAAAACTGTGTTTAATGCTCTCCCATCGCCATTGGTTACAGGAGCAGTGAACGGTTGGAAACTGCGCAAAGCAGACGCTCCCCATTAAAGGCTCCTCAATTCTCGAGGAAATTAAGAGTAACAGTTACCAAAGGATCTAGAACCAACGAAGGATACTACTGCAAGTCCAAAGACCCCGTGAACCACACTCGAGGGCAACATGAGGAAAACTTCGGAACAAGGAATAACAATGTAGGCAAGGACCCATCACAGTCTCCAACCACATCCCAACTTTCGGGGTACCTCGTACTCAATAATGAACCTCGGCCTCAAAATGAGACATCGCGAAACCCGGCTTCAAAGCTGGGGCGCAGTCTGTGGTGAGCCTAATGATTCTATATCTTGACACTCGGGTCGTATCCAAGCACCAAGCTGGGGGCAACTGTTCTGGACCATGGTCTAGGGTCCCATCCGAAAAGGATCGACCCGACACATGAACCACCGAACTCCTCCATAAACACCCCGGCCAAGGCCTCATGACCTCGATCCACGGCATCGGACACTAACGATAGTCAAGTCTATGCAGATTCTCATAACTGCTTACAATAAGGATTGGCCACTGAGGAGACAGCCTTGACAAATCAGGGACGAACCTCAACGATCGTGGGATAGTCCCAACAGGTCCGAGAACGGACCTCACCGATCGTGGGCTGAAACCTCTATCAAGGCACGATCCTAATATACCTTCATCTTACATGGATTGCATGAGGATTCCAGTCACGCTCTCTATATATACCAGGCTAAGTTAACCTAATAAAGGATCTATTATTCCTTTACATAACATCCATTTGTGTATTACCTGACTTGAGCGTTGGAGTCCTATTGCAGGTACCTACCCCTTGATTCCATACGCTTAGTTGTAACTGCGAAAGGAGAAAATCACCATACACGTGCCTATCTCAGGTACCTTCTAAATCCACTTCAGAACACTATGTTTGTTTCAGATTTGGGAAGGGGTTAAACAACCGTTTAACCAAAGGAATAAGGGCATGTTTGGATATCAGTTACGTTTAGCATACTGAAATTTGTAATTCTTGAAGGATGTGATATTATGTTTGGAAATTTTCAACTTCAGTTGGCTTCAACATAATTTGGAGCCAAACGTACGTTAGTTAGGAAGCAAGAAATTCTTGCTTTTGTGTTAAAATTATTATTCCAACTCACTTTTGAGGTAAAATTTTTCAAATATAAATTACGTTACTTCAAACTAACTTTTAATTAAACTTAAGTTTACAAATATACTTTTAACCAAACTTAAATTTACTAACTCTAATCTGAACACATACTAAGGCTACATTTGGTTTCACGTTTGCAACGTACTTTTTAAGCATTGCAATTGAGTTAACTTTTGTTTGAGTATTTTTTTTTTGTCATTTAACTTTAATGGAAAATTGCTTCGAATCTCATTTGAAGTGAAAGTAAGAATTTTATGTTTTTCTGTTGGGCAAAATTTCGTTGGAGAATTTTTTACTTTTAATCTTATTTTAAAAGTAATTTTAATCTTTTATTCAAATAATATTCATTTTGTCAAATTCATTTTTGATATAAAAGTTCTCAAATATAACTCACGTTATTACAAAATTACTTTCAACTAAATTTAAATGTATAAAACTAAATTGACTCAAACTTAAGTTTATAATATCTAATCCATATACGCATTAACATATTTCCTTCATGTAAATGTACCTCAGAAAGAGATTTGAACTAAACATACTGTTAATTGAATGTTTGGCTCTAGATCGTAATTTCCAGTTCCAATCACTAAAAAAGGAGAAATTATTATATGATCTTATAATATAATAAATACATGTTTCAGGTATGATTTTTATAAATAATTTTATATAAATCTAAATTCATTAATTTGAAATTAATGGTAAAGATCTATATTGTAACATATATTTATTATACTTTAAAAACATATAATAATTTCTCCCAAAATGTTAGGGATGTAACATCTTAATACAATTATCGTAAAATAAATAAAATATTTTAAAATAAATCACATTAAGTATGTCACTTCTAAAAATGCATAAAAATAAAAATCATAATAACATTAAAAGTTATTATAGAGAGTCACGAATGATAAAAATGTCATATATATACAAATGTCATTGACTAACAAGTCACACTGTATACATGAACTTTTACATACAACTAGAAAAGTATGAATATACAAACTGGTTCAAAAGAACTAAATGTAACTAGTATCTGAGTTATTTGAAGCTACTTTTCACCTTCTGAACTGTAACTAAGTGCTTAAACTAATTCAGATTATCACAAAATTAAACAGGCATGTTAAACAAGTATTAAGTTACTTTTCTAACTATTTACAAGTCTAACATATTGAAGATGATGCTACAAAGGAAACCAATTGAGACTCCAATTCCTAAGAGAGAAAAGGAAAAAGAGTGAAGAATACAAAATAAGAGAGAGGGAGAACATCACTTGGAACCTTGGACAAAAATCCCCCATTTAAAGGGCTTTTCATTAAAAAAAAATCGATATTCTATGTAGAGGTGTCAAAATAAGGCAAGTCATAAAGGTCAGGCTAAATAATTCAACAAAAGTTGTGAGTTGGATTAATAAAATTTAAATCCACAGTTAATTTAGCATGATGTGACTTGACTCGATTTAACTCAACCTGTTAACCTAATTTTTAATTATTTGTTAACCTAACAAGATACGTCTAAGAGGATAGTATCATTTTTTTTATTTGAAAAATTAAAATTTAATTAGCAATTAGATTAATTCTTTATTTTTTTTTGTCATTGACTTAAAACTAAATAACCTAAAATTTTTATTTTTATTAATTTAACTCTTTAAAAATTAAATTCATTATTTAAAAAAAACAAAAGAGTTGGTAGGATGATTCGTCAATTTGCAACCTGTAACGAGTTGAATTAGCCTAACCAAATGCTAGCTTAAAACATATTAAGCCCATTTTAACCCGACTCAAAAATGAGTCAATCCATTTTGACATTTTTATTTATGAGTAAATATATACTCTAAATCTTTGTGATATAATATTTTAGTCTTTAAAAAAATTGACAAACACGTTAATTTTTTAAAATTTTCTAATCATATCACGTTAATTTTTTTTGAGACTAAAATGTTATATCACTTTAAACTGAAAAGAATTAATGTATTTATAAAAAAAATTAAAAACTGTAATATTATATCATAAAATATTTAGAAAATAAAGTGTATATTTACTCTTTATTTATATGCTACCAAGCATAGTCTCTTTCTTTAGGTCCTTATCCACGGCTCCACTAGAAAAATGACAGGTGTTCGTAATCCTAGCCTAAACAAAAATGATATTAGGATTCTTTCCGATTTAATCTGCCAGTAAACCCGATCGGGTCATTCTAAGATAACCTTTGCCTTTTAACTATTGAGCCCTCCTAAGTACTAACCTGGTAAGATCCAAAACTCTAAAAATATTTAATATTTTTTTAGTAATTAAGAACATAATTAGAATAATTGATTAAGACATTGATATATATTCTTGAATATTAAGTTAGTACGTAGAATAATTAATTATCTTAAATGCATTAAGTTAAAATAAATATCATACCTTTAAAATCTTTCAAAAAATAAATTAATCTCAATTATTATAAAAATTAATTCGATAACTCTTTTTTAAAAAAAAAAGAAGAGAAAAAAAAATCACCGCAACTTGGAGTTCTATGTCACGGCCTTGGACACACTCCAACGCAACCGTGTCGGTACTTGGCACTAAACCAAGTCAGCCTCACTCTAATCAAGACAAGATAGTTGTTAAGATAAGCATCAAGGCAAGAAGTACTTTGGAAATAAAAACTTTGTATTGAATGAAAGGTAGCTAGTACAAGGATGTTTGAGGATAAGATAACTCACAAGTTTCTATATGCCTTTACAAATGATTAGTTTCACCTATATATACTAGTTCCACCTTCTCAATGAACGGTAAAGATTGTTTATAAATGGACGATTATGATCTAGTTTCTAGAATCTTCCTTCATAATATCTAGATATTTATACAAGATTTTTCTATGGATAATTCTACACTTTTGGATATATTTTCTAAGAACCTTCCATGATCCTACCTTCCCTAGGATTATCTCCAAGCTTCTAGAATCATCCAATCTTTGGTCCAAAAATATCTTCATAAAGGCCCAATAATTTTGTAGTGTGAAGGCCCATAAACTTTTGGTTGTGACACTCTCCCTCTCCTCTGACGCAGACGTCCTTGTCGGGTTCGCATCATAATATCGCTTTAGGTGGTCTTCGAATTGCCAAAGATCCTCACGTGTCTCCCAGCTTGCCTCGCTCAATGACAATCCCTTCCACTTGATTAAGTATTGGGTACTTGGACGTACCCCTACTACTCTTACAACTCATTTGGCTAAGACCTCCTCCACCTCTTTATCAAATGACTTAATCACTATGGTGATGCCCTCCTCGAGTCGCCCCTAGCTCCTCTATATCCCCATGATAAGGCTTGAGCATGCTCACATGGAAGACCGGATGCACATTCATGTTAGAAGGAAGTTTGAGCTTATAGGATACTTTTCCTACTTGCCCAATTACCTCAAACGACCCCTCGTACTTGCGGATCAATCCTTTATGAACCTTCCGAAAGGCCTTATAGTGTTGAGGAAGAAGCTTCACCATGACTATATCTCCAAGTTGATACTCAGTTGGTTGTCTCTTCTTATCGACCCACATCTTCATCTTTCTTGCTGCTTTGTCAAGGTAGAAGCGTGCTATATCAGCTTGCTCCTTCCATGACTTAACCATGTGATATGCTCCTGGACTCTTCCCCTTATAAGAGGTTGCCAGCATGTGGGGTGTGAGAGCTTGTTGGCCTATCACCATCTCAAAAGGACCCATCCCTGTGGACTCACTCTTTTGTAAATTGTAGGAAAACTGAGCCACGTCTAGGAGTCTTGGTCAATCCTTTTGGTTAGCACTCACAAAATGCCTCAAGTAACACTCTAACAAAACATTTACCATCTCGGTCTGCCCATCAGTCTGAGAGTGAAAGATAGTAGAGAAATGCAGCTCAGACCCCATAAGCTTAAAGAGTTCGGTCCACAAGCGACCAGTGAAGCAGGGATCCCTATCACTAATGATAGTTCTAGGCAACCTCCAATACTTCACAACATGCTTGAAGAATAGTCAGGCTGTCTCCTCGGCATTATATTCCCCAGGTGCTGGTATGAAGTTAGCATACTTTGAGAATCTGTCCACCACCACTATGATGGAACCAAGCCCTTCGGACTTGAGAAGTGTCGAGATGAAGTCCATGGAGATGTTTTCCTAGGGACGCTCTGGTGTGGGTAGTGTCTCCAACAATCCACTTGGAGCTCTGTTCTCCACCTTGTCATGTTGGCACACAAGACAAGTCTTCACGTAACTCTCTACTTTAACTCGCATTTGAGGCCAATAATAGGCTGAGTCAAGAATCGCCAATGTGCGTCGTTGCCCCGAGTGACCCACCCACATAGTGTCGTGGCACTCTCTTATAAGATTCCTCCTCAAGTTGTTCCATTTGGGAACATAAATCTTTCTCTCTTTCGTGTAAAGAAGGCCATCCTCGCACCAAAATCTCTTAGTCTTTCCTTCTTTCACCAACTCTAGAAGTTGTTTGGTCAAGGGATCATGATTCAACCCCTCATTCTTTGTGACTTAGCGCATCAACCACAACATTAGCCTTCCTTGGCTTATATTCCATCCTGAAGTCAAACTCTGCTAAGAAGTCTTGCCATCGGGCTTGCTTCAGAGTTAACTTCTTTTGTGTTTGGAAGTAGCTAGTAGCCACATTGTCAGTCTTGATGACAAAGTGTGACCCTAGCAAGTAATGACGCCAAGTCCTTAGGCAATGTACTATTGCTGTCATATCTTTTTCTTGGACGGTGTATCGCTGTTCTATCTCATTCAACTTGCGGCTCTCAAATGCTATTGGATGTCCTTCTTGCATAGGTACCCCTTTAATAGCAAAGTTAGAAGCATCAGTGTGCACCTCGAACAACTTAGAGTGATCGGGGAAAGCTAACACGAGTTCCTAATAACTTTACGAAATGGTGTTATTGTAGTCCTATATTTGTGCTGTATTGACTGCTTAGTCTTTGTTATCAGGCATAATTGAAAGATTTTAATCTAAATTAATTGATTTCAATTGTGATATCTTCCTATATGTTTTCTGAGCAAATTGGTATAATTCTTCCTATGATTATGTGAACTTACTATTGTCATTAATTTGGTGACTTCTTAATTGCAGGAATGACTCAAAATGATAATAATGATCAAGGACTTAGAGTTGCATTGGAAGAGAAAGCACTAGATGAAGTTCAGCATTCAACGTCGCGGCGTGGGCAAGTTAGCACCACGGCGTGTGGCATTCCCCTGTTCAGACAGAGAGCTACTCATTTTGAACGCCGCGATGTGAAGAATGAGCGTCGCGACGTGCTTGACCTAATTTCCACACGCGTCGCAGCGTGACATGTGGAGCATCGCGACGAGAAACAGATTTCTGGAGCCTATAAATACTGTTCTATCAGATTTCAAAAAGAGAACGTTTTTGTTTTAAAAACACAGCTGCTATGGCTTATTTGTGAGACTGAAAGGAAGCTAAAAGGACTAAAGTTGGAGATTAAATCCTTCCACAAGGAGGATTCAAGCACCAAGAACTACCATTATTGAGCTTGCAACTTCCTCTCCTTTAACTTCCTCTCTATTCTGATCATGACAATGAGTATTTTTAATATATTTTCATTTGTCATGAGTGGCTAGTATATGTATAGGGATTTCTTTGGATCCTTCTATGAATATTGATGATTTTGTAAACCTTTAAGTTAATATATGTGGTTAGGGATTGTTTAATCATATTATTCCTAATGCTTTTAAATATTTGACCAATATTTAATATGTTTTGATTAAATCTAATGAACTTAGACATAAGAATTTAGATTTAAGATCATAAATATGGTTGATGCATGTTTGATTTCATTCAATTGGCTTGAATAAATTGATTAGCTAATATGATAGAAATATACATATTAGTCATGCATGACTGTTATTGAGACTTGCTCTTAATGAGTACAATTTATTTTAAATCTCATGGACACATAGAGACTAGGTAAACGAAGTATGATTAAATGACCTAGACATAGACTTTTAATTAAATAAGATTTTCAAGCCAACAAATTACATATCATATATGTTGGTAAAGAGGTTTGCATATCATCAATTGAAGTAGAATGTGAAGAAGGATTCCCTATTCTTTAATCAACAACTGTAATTCCAATTAACTAGCATTTAAATCTTGCCATTAGTTTACACATAATTTTCTCAATTTGAATGTTCTTAGATAGACATTATTAAGCTATTGGTTAAAAATTAGTTCTGAATTAGCAATAGTCTTCGTGGGAACGATATCTGACTCCTAACTACACTACAAGTGCGATCCGTGCACTTGCGGTAAGCAAAAGAGTGAATAGTTTCTCCACCACGGTTGCCTTTAACCCTTCAAAGGCTTGTTGGATTTTCTCTGTCCACTCCCATGCATGGTTCTTTTTAAGAAGATTGGTGAGAGGTGATGCTTTGGCAGAGTATCCTCGAATGAACCGCCTATAGTAATTCACTAACCCAAGGAAAGATCTCAACTCAGAGACCTTAGTTGGAGGCTCCCATTATTTGATAGCCTTGATCTTTGCCTCATCCATCATTAGGGCCCCATCTTTGATGACATGCCCCAAGAAGTGTACCTCGTTATTGGCAAAGGAGCACTTCTCCTTCTTGAGATATAAGCTTTATTCTCTTAGAATCTTAAACACGGCTCAGAGGTGTTCAACGTGTTCCTCTAGGGTGTTACTATAGATGACTATGTCATCCAAGTACACCACTACGAACTGGTCAAGATATGGATGAAAGATCTCATTCATCAACGTCCAGAAGGTGGCTGGGGCATTGGTTAGGCCAAATGGCATTACCAACCACTCATAGGACCCATATCGGGTGACACAACTGGTTTTGGGCTCATCACTATCAGCAATCCTCACTTGGTGATAACTCGATCTCAGGTCTAGTTTTGTGAACCACTTGGTCTTTCTGAGCCTATCAAATAAGTCGGCTATCAAAGGAATAGGATACTTGTTTTTTATAGTTACCTTGTTAAGCACCCGGTAGTCAATGCATAGTCTTAACGAGCCATCATGTTTCTTCTTAAATAAGATCGGTGCGCTACATGGTGCCTTGGAGGGTCGAATGTGCCCAGCATCTTGCAACTCCTTTAGTTGCCTCCTAAGCTCTTCCAGCTCGGGTGGTGCCATTCTATAAGGTGTCATCGCAGGCACCTTTGCTCCTGGCTCCAACTCGATTTTATGATCAACGGGTCTCCTTGGTGGTTGTTGTGGTGGTAACTTTGGCGATATGGTGTCCTCGTTCTCCTTGAGAACTTCATGAATTACTAGTGGTAGATCATCGACCTCCTCCATGGACTCCTCCTTAAGCATCGCCAAGTAGGTGGCCTCACCCTTCTTGAGCCCCTTCTTAACTTGCATGACTGACACCATCTGTACTCCTTTAGGCTTGGAGAATGTTGGCACCATGCATGGAGACCCTTTCTCCATGATGCACACAGTGTCACAGAACGACATCGGCACCACATTCACCTTCCTTAGGAAATCCATGCCTAACACAATCTTGAAATCATCTATGGAAGCAACGGAGAAATCCACAACTCCTTTCTATGAGCCAAAATTTATCCCTATCCATCTAGCAACTCCAACAGTAGGTTGGCTTTTGGTGTTGACAGTCTTAAGCTAACCCTCTACGTTGAAAATCCTCAACCCAATCCTTTCGGCTTCCTTAGGGGTGATGAAGTTATGGTTGGCGCCAGTGTCAATCATGGCTTCTACTGGCTTCCCATTAATGGAAGCTTCCACGAACATCAACCCCCCTTTTCTCCTTGGATTGAGGTGGCTCTTTTATCTTCAACGCGGTAAGAAGTTAGAGAGATCCCACATGTTTCACCTCACGGGATGGGGACTTTCGCTCCTCCACAATAGATGCTAATGTCCCTAGTTTAGGACAATCCTTCATTTGGTGTGGCCCCTTGCACAAGAAGCACCCACCCTTGGGTACAAAGACTTTCTTCTTCTCTTTATACTCTTTCTTAGAAGAGTATTTATTATCCTTCTTAGCCACACCTTTCCCTTTGTCTCCCCCACCTTTACTAGAATTGAATTTAGAAGAAGGTTTAGATTTTGACTCACCTCGTTGGTACTCGGTGAGCGACTCAGCCATGACAATGGCTTCGTCCACATCTTGCACACCCCTTCGTTGTAACTCTTGTTTGGCCCACGGTTGGAGACCATCAACAAAAAAGAAAAGGGCATTCTTTATGGCTAAGTTAGGGATTTGAAGGGTAAGAGTGGTGAACTCCCTAATATAGTCACGAATTGTGGTCTTGTGTTTAAGCTCGCGCAACTTCTTTCTCGCCTCATAGACCACGTTCTTGGGGAAGAATTACATCTTCAACTCTTTCTTGAAATCTTCCCATATGGCTATGGTACACAAGCCTTTCTCCATATCGACATGCTTCCTTCGCCACCATAGAGTTGCATTATCGGTGAGGTAAAGGGAAACAATGCGTACCTTCATTTGTTCATCCTCGACCTTCATGCACTCGAAGTACCTCTCCATTTGCTTAAGAAGTTCTCCACCTCACAGACATCCCTCACACCTATGAACTCCTTTGGCTTAGGAAGGTCGATCCATAGAGCATCATGTACTTCACTCGTGCTCGACCTTTTGTAAGCGCACATCCATAGTGCTAAGTGCATTCTCTAGCAAGGACATCCTTTCTGCTAAAGAAGTGACATCTTCACTTCTTGGCTTGTTAGAGCCTCGTGACTTCTTACCACCACTAGGAGGAACAACAACATCCCTCCCTCTTACTCCCTCGACGTGCTCCTCAATTGCGTGCTACATTTTCCTACTATTCTTAGTTCGCGCCTTTCACTAACCTAGCTCTGATACCACGTTTGTCACGGCCTTAGACACACTCCAATACAACCGTGCCAACACTTGGCACTAAACCAAGTCAGCCTCACTCTAATCAAGACAAGATAGTTGCTAGGATAAGCATCAAGGCAAGAAATACTTTAGAAATAGAAACTTTGTATTGAATGAAAAGTAGCTAGTACAAGGATGTTTGAGGATAAGATAGCTCATAAGTTTCTCTATGCCTTTACAAACGATTAGTCTCACCTATATATACTAGTTTCACCTCCTCAATGAACAATGAAGATCGTTTATAAATGGACAGTTATGATCTAGTCTCTAGATTCTTCCTTCATAATATCTAGATATTTACACAATATTTTTTTATGGATAATTTTACACTTTTTGAGATATTTTCTAAGAATCTTACATGATCCTACCTTCCCTAGGATTATCTCCAAGCTTCTAGAATCTTCTAATCTTTGGTCTAAAAATATCTTCATAAAGGCCCAATAATTTTATAATGTGAAGACCCATAAACTTTTGATTGTGACATCTAACCAAAATAAACGTTTTTTTTATTTAGTTTAATCATATGAATATTCATTGGACAAAAAGTAACCTAAGGAATTTTTGTCAACCATTATTTCCAACTGATTAACAAATTTAAACCATCCTTTCATGGAGTAATTTTTAAATAAGTATACATTTTTCCTATAAAAGATAAGTATGATTTATCACATACAATTAAATTATTATTTGATATATATAAGATTGTAAGGCCTTATTAAAAATGTATTTATTTTTTAAAATATTTTGTATATATTAAATAATAATTTGAGTATTAATGTATATTAATTTGAGTAGAAAGAATTTAAATTCTTTAAACAAGTGATTTTTAATTCGATGTTGAGATTTATGTATATAAAAAAAAAAATCGTTAAGAATAATTATCACTTAAGTATCTGACTATATTACAAAAAAAATTTTTTACTTATTAAATAAAAAATACTCTAGAAATAAAAAAATAATTTAAACACATAAAACAATTTTAAAAAGACGCGTCTACCTAATCGTGTCTTTATCTAATTAATGTTTTCGGGATTTTACCAACCTTGTCGTTAAAGTGACGCATAAGAAAGTTTACACATTTTATAAAATTATTTTTTTTTTCTAAAAACATTTATAGCATATATTTTATTTCATTAATAGCTTAATAAACATCAATATCCTAGCAAAGATAGGAAGCATTGATTAAATGCATGAACTGTTCTCCGAGCGGCACAAAGGTGGTGGGCAGTTGGCGCATCCAGCGTGTGCCGTCTACGCTCTTGACATTATTACTAGGGGAATTATATCTAATGAAGATAATTATAATGCGAGGGTTATCTTTATCTTTTAGGATTTTTCCATTAACAATTAGAAAAACATAGGCAAATGTTTACAACAGAAAAATCTGTACAACGACCATGGTTAAAATTTATTTGTATGATTTGGAGAAGTAGATGTCAAGGTCTTGCAAATATGTTCCTACACATACAAGACCTATACTTGACATGTACTTCTGCAAATCATAATTTTATAAAAATTTGAAGATATATTATCCAATCAAAATGCATGGTGCATATGTACGTACTTTTAATCTATTCCAATTAATTTATAATCAAAATAGAATCAATTCTTTTTTTTGACACAGAATGTGTGTGTAAGATTGTAATTGCCAGAGTGAGCTTTGATGCATTATCAAACATAAGCTTGGACTCTTTAGTTTTTTCTTTGAAGGTCCCATCATAATAATCCATGGGATATATGCTTCAAAGTTGAAATTTGATTGGAATCACACGAGAAGCTTCATGTTCACCCAACTTGAGAAGTGGTGGCTCTTTAATGATCCATCTTATGGTTAAGAAAATGCTCTCTCCCCATGTGATAAACCCATTGCCACATCTAAAATCTTGGTAATTAATAAATGCTTTCTCCTAGAAAAACATTAAAAAATGCTTAACGAATTTTGTAACAACCACAAAAATCAGAGTATAATAAAATCACACGACAGAGTCATTCTTCGTTTTTATTATGGCATGGTCGCTTTCACCACCTAACAATTTTAAATATATTTAGTTTAGTAGATAAAAAAGAAAAACAAAATAATAGCAAGATGACAAATAAAAACGAGCAAAATAAAAATTAGTATTATGTAAAAATAAATAAATTTCATTTTAAGTAAATTTATATTAAAGTAAAAATAAGGTTTTTTTTTTCATATTTCTGTTATATCATTAAATATAAAATATTTTTAATCTCAAAATTTCTATCAAATCAATAAGCATACCCATAGTTGTGCACAAAGAATATGTGCTGCGGATATCCAAATTCTAAAGTCAAGCGCACCGAAATAATGTTTTTTTTCCTCCCTGTTTTGGTCTTGCACGGAAGCTTTGTCAATGACTCAATAGACACTTAGACCATTAGACTGACAAGTGACGAGTATGATGGGCGTCACAAAATAACTCGTCTGTGTGTTTTTTACTGAGACAGGAAGATATGCTACGTTACTAATGGGTCCCGAGCTGCATCAAAGTGGGTCCTATCCTATCGTAGGGTTGTCTTCCTTCTTTGAGCCTTACTATTGGGCTTCTCTCATCAATTACTTCAAAAATCCACATTGGTTCACCCAAATCTCATATGTCACTGGCGATTGTTATTATTATTATTATTATTATTATTATTATTATTTTGGGTACAAATGTTACTTCCCATCTTCGTTAGAAAAACATCATATGAAAATTACTTAAAAGGAATAACAAGTTTACATTACTAACAAATTATATGCATTTATAAAAATAATTGTGTGCATAAATTTATGATAAATATAAATTATAACAATAATTATAATTACTTTTTATGTGTAAAGCATTATTTATATAACATAATCAACATTTTAAATTACAACACTTACCTTATTTTATTTATCAAAAGTACTAGTCAATTTATTTACTTTTCTTTATTTCAGAGTTGTAAAACGAGAAATTATATCATGTTTTTGGAATAACAATAAATATATGTTTCAAGAATTCTATATCATTTATATAAGTTGTTTAATGTAAAATCTATATGAATGTATTTAAAATTAATAGTGAATAATTTTTTAAAATATATATTTATTATTATTTCATGAAGATAATATAATTTCTTCATAATTTCTCATAATAAAAACCCATCTTGTTAAATAGTGTGGCAGATAGGCCTAACACAATAATATTAACTATATATGTAGCTCTCAAATTGGGATAAAATAATATTGCTTATTCAGGGACTAGGATAATACCCAACTTTTAGCCACTGGTTTATGCTACTACGAGTCTAAGACTCGATATCTCTTAGAAGTTTTCGAATATCTCCATTAGTAGTTTGGTAGGGAAACATAAATGGAGGGCTTCATAGTTGATAGAATAGAATCACCACAAAAAATCATTTTTTTATCCTTACAAGAGCATAAATCTTTTCATCTCAGTAAAATAGTAAATTGCACTAACTTTCTTGAGATTCATATAAGTAGGGATGTGAAGTAGGTCGGATTAACATGTGAATTAGTGAGTTTCGACTCATCTTAACCCATAAAATATGAATTGAGTAGGATTTGTGAGTTGAGTTAAGTTATAAAATACCCAAACCTGTAGTCTATGGGTCAGTTATCAGGTTTAGAAACGTCTAATCCACATATACCCAACACACTTCCATTTTATTTAATTTAAAAAAAATCATTTAGTTACAATTAAAAAGTCATTTAGCTGTAATTTTTAACCACGACTAAATGATTACTGGAAAAAAAAAACTCACCTAGTGGAATAACATCGTTCCACTTTGAAGTTTAACAAAAGGTAAAAGCGATCACATACAGACAGTATACTCGTTTTCACCAATCAATATTTCAGTCACTCACTCTCAAATTTCAAGTCTCTCAAATTAAAAATTCAAATCCCTAACTTTATATTTCAAGAACTGCAACATTTTTAAAAAATAGATAGTAAAGTCAATGATTATGTTAATTTACATAATATATGTGATGATATTGACTTCAATTGGTATTTATGAATATTGAGACTTATTAGCTTAATTTAGTTTATTTCATACTTAAATTAGTAAGACTTGTTTAATTTGTTATGCACTTATATGTATTTAGTTTATTAAGAACCTATTATATTTGTGTAAGATCGGTTATATGAATTAATATGTAATTTATTATATTTATATAAAGCTTGTTATGTGTAATGATTTTTTAATTTAATATTTTGATTTTTTTTCAAGAATTTTGTTTTAAACATATATCAGATTCACGTGTTCAACTTAATCCAACTCACTATTGAAGGGGTCGAGTTAGATCGAGTTAAGAAAAAAAATTTCTTCGAACCAACTTAATGCAACCCATTGTCCTAATGAATGAATTTGGTTAAAAAATACTGCAAAATCCACCTAGTCGACACCTGTGCATGTAAGCACTTTTTATTTTATTTTTTTCAATGTAAATTTTGTTTTCTATAATTCATTTTCATACACATTCATCATACTTCCAAACATTAATACAAGTGAAAAAAAAAAGTCAGTATAATAATATCAAAATTAGAGGACATGTTTTAAGTTCTACAAATCTCTACAGAAATGGGTCAGAATATCAAAGTTAGAGGATTTTTTTTTTTGTCATAAGAGAAAATGTTTCAAGTTCTACAAATCGTAAATAGAAATCGTAGTAGATAGGCTCCAAGCCCACGCCCAAACAGGGTTAGTCCGATACCTATAAGGTGGTAGAACAGTAGTCTTAACCCCCTTCTCCAAAAAAAAAAATAGTCTTAAAGAGAAATCTGTGTAATTTACTTTAAAAAAAATGTTAATTATACATTATCTATATTCTCAAATAATAAAATATAAATATAAATATATAAAAAATAAAATAAATTCAAATAATAAAATTAAAATATAAGTATGCAAAAAAAAAAAGTAAAATAGACTTAACCACTACAAAAAAAATCGGCATTTAGCCACAGTTTTAACCATGGCAAAAATATTAAAAACCGTAGCTAATAACTTTTAGCCACGGTTATCTCAACCGTGACTAAATAAGGCGTGGCAAATAAATTAGCCACGGTTTTAGGGACCGTGGCAACATTTTGTTACCCACGGTTATAACCGTGGTTAAATAAGTTATAATCGTAGCTAAATTTATTAAAAATATATTCTACAGAATACTTAGCTACACTTAAACCGTGGCTAAGAAGTTAAGATAACCAAAAAGGAAAAAATTTCACATTCTGTAGATAGACCACTAATGCAATACACACAGTTGTTGTGGTATCCCCACTTGTGTGCTTGTTTATTATATTAGGGGCTGGTAGGAGCAATTCTATACTAAAGTTATATTTGCTTTGTAGAGAAAATCTAGAAGTATATATGTTCCCTACCTAAACAGTTAAAGAGGCCCTGTGTTCAGCCTTTAACAGAGTAAACTTTAAAGGTTGAAAATCTAAGGAAGTACTTTTGAGTTAGAAACCTATTAATGCGGCTTTTATAAAAACTGATAAGAGGTAGGCACTCTAATACCTACCTCATCGAATAGAACTATCCAGTATGTGTTCAAAAATTCAATTTCAATTGTATAACATTCAACGATGTCCTATATATTTAAGTGTTATTTGTAGTCTCTGGCCATTTATTGCTGGACTCAGGAGGAAAGCAAGAAATATCATGAACTTGTTATTTATTAGAATCGCAATTGGTAGATAAAACTAACAATTGGCAAAATCAAAAATTACAAAAAGCACCAGAAATAGCTGAACTGAAAGAACAAGAATCAAAAGGTGTTTAAGTAAACAGAATTGCAGAGATCTATATATCGTGAATGCGGAAATGAAAGTTGGAGTCTGGTTTGCGCACAGGTGTGACGGAGTCGTACTTGAAAGGGGTGACGGAGAATGTGTGCACTTGATTTGTGCGCAGGTGACTCAGTTTACGCCCAGGTAGCCGATCTGGTTTGGGTTTCGAGCAAGGACGTGTTGGCTCATGGGTGACGCAGCTGCTGAGCGAGGTCTCAGGCGGGGGATTATGGCAATGGCGCGATGGCTCCGAGAGAGAGGTAGCAGGGAGAGAGAGACGTCGTAGGGTGAGAGAGAAAGATGAGAAATGGTAAAGCAACGTGGGAGAGAAATGTCGTAGGGTGAGAGAGAAAAATGAGAAATGGTAAAGCAATGAGTGAGAGAGAGGAAGATGAGAAATGGAAAAAAAACGAGGGAGATAAAAATGGGTTAAGCGCGAGTGCTTAAAGGTTTGACGCTATGTTAATGATTTAGCCACGGTTGTTGAAACTGTAGCAAAATAACCGTGGCTAAACACCGTTTTTTTGGTAGTGAACTGTGATCAAATATAAAATGGTATATGTAAATGCATGTCTCTATCATTGTTCTTTACTTAAGGTGTGCGGGCAGTTCAGCACTTCTGACGGGAGACTCTGGTTTTCTGGGTGGTTTGTGTCCCTTCTCACTTTCTCAATAAGAAACTTCTGGTGGAATTACCTAGCACTCGTTTGGCACAAGACCATTGATAAGATCATAAAAATTAAATCAAATGTTAGAAATATATTTTTTATCACATTCATTTTAAAATATATTTTTATATTAGTTTACTTTACAAATTAAAATATATATTTAATTTTGATTAACATATAATTAGTTTACTTAATATGTAATTAAAGTTGAATTTATATTTTAATGTGTGACACGATTTAATAAAAAAAATGTGTTAAAAAGAATATAATATGAAGGGTGTTTCTAACCCTCCTTATCTTAATTGTCACTCATGTTATGGAGGTGAAAACTTTCAATTATTCTGCAGAAAATCAGCTTCGCTTCTTTTGGGAGACTATGCATTGTGAAACAATTATAAACCTCAAGGATGAAGCTGGTTCAATGTATTATCAACTTGTCGTTTTTCTATTTTGAACAGCAGTGGCATCGTTTCATTTGGTCATCCCTAGTTTAGTTACTCAAGTGCCGCATTTTTTGGCTTTTTGCATAAGTAAGGCGCGTGTTGCTTTCAATCATCCATTACGTTTGAATGGGCAAGTAACCTGCAAAACAGGTAAGCCATAAAAGAAGGGGTTGGCTATGGAAGCTAGCCGTAGGATATGTCAATCAAATGTAAACACTGATCCAACCATGAATCTGAGCTGGAAAATGGAAGACTGCGATGACAAAGTTGAAGCATCACTGCGTGGTGCGACCAGTACGATGAAGCGGTTGAAGAAGGCTGGTACCCAGGACCTCCGTTCGTGCATCTGAAATCCAACCAGGACCTCAGTTCCTTTTCTTGAAGCATTTTGGCAAATTGGTTCTGAAAAAACTGCCAGAATGCTATGTCGTGGATTTGGAAGATGTTGATGCTGAAGCCTGAAGCTAAAGCTGTTCAGTCCTTTTGGAACAGTAAAAAGGACATCGATTGTAGTATGGGTGATGGAAACTGAAAAGTATAAATTTTGTTGTGAATAAGGTCACCTCAATTTTGCAGTAAATAAGATTACCTTAAAAATTGTTGAATATGTTCTAATTTTTTTTTTGGGTGATATGCGTTGAAATATTATATCTAACTTTTTATTTTTTTAAAAAATGAAAAAATGTTGTTGAATAATGTAGTAGTATATTTTGGAAATAAACGTACACCGAAATGGTATGTTTAAAAATTAAGAAGGAACAAAATAAGAAAACTTGAATAAAACCCAAATAAATAAGAAAACTTCAGAATTATGGGTTGGTCCACTTCTAAAGCCACCTTCTGTGAGCTTCACTAAATGGACGATCTCAGCTATGGAACTCAGAACTAAGAATGGGCATTAGATCTCCAATCTCCATCGATGTCTGTCGCCCAAGCAGATAAGCAGTAACGAGTATGTGTACAAAAAAGTAAATTAATTAATACAAACATACTTAAACGAAAAACACAAAAAATAAGCATACCGGCTTCTAACCTGTTATTGAAGGTAAAAATACCGTGGCAACGATGATCTACCCAGGGGTTATAGCATTGTAAAAGCCTCCATTTGAATGAACCGAACAGTTAGTATTGGTCCTATTGGATCATTGTTCACTCTCATCATAATTAAAAGAGTGAAGATATGTATCCAAATAAAAATAATAATTCTAGCCAAATATATTATATATATTTTTTACATCTACATAATTTTTATCATTTGATTATATCTAATTTTACTTTATTTTTTATACTTTATTTTTTAAACACTTCCATTCTAATTTTATCTCGTAAATAAATATGAAATAGAAATCACTTTATCTAACTTTTTCTTTTAAAAAAAGTAATGATATATACAAAAAAAAGTCAACCAAAGATAAAGTTCTTTACAGATTTTACACTGCTTCTTCATAATCATTTACTTTATATTTTTTTCTCTCTTCTCTACTCTTTCCTTTTCCATCAATGGTGCTCATGGGGTTTGTGTGGTATTTGTACTCAAATTTTTTGTGTAACTAATATTTCATTGTCTGTAAGTGCAAATTATTTTTACTCAAACTCAAATGCAGTTAAAAGTCAAGAGAATCAGCATACAAAAATTTCATTGTCTATGAGTAACTTGCAACTAATTTATTGAATCATGGAGTCGGTACAAACTCAACATACAGATCAAATATATGCACTGAAGCATAGAACGGAGAGGGACATCTACACAGCATCCACACAAACTGAAATCAATAATAATGGTAAAAATGGGGACCTGCATACTTAAGCTTTAGCCTTCTGATTTGGCTTGAAGACATACTGAATGAGGGAGTCCTTGATAGACAAGAGTTCAGGAAATTCTTTCTTCAATTTCGTTGTGTCAAGCTCATTGTTGCTTCTAGGGGCAACTATTACCTTAGCCTGTTCCTCCAGAGTGAAGTTCTTCCAAGTGAAGTTGGGGTCAACATATTCTCTGTACATCTCTAAGATTTCATTGTGGCTGACCACTCCTGGGTTTGTGAAGTTCCAGATTCCAGTGAGATTTCTCTTTGCCATCTCTATGGAGAGGGGAAGTAGTTCATCCAAAATAGTCATTGAATTTGGAATGTTCACTACCTTCTCATATCGAGTAATCTTTGTGATGAAATTACGTGGGTTGGATAAATCAGATGAGATAGGCATCCTAACTCGCAAGGTACATACATTATCGTAGTTCCTGACCAGATCTTCTACCTGTGAAATAAAAGGGGAAACGAGGTAAATAAAAATATCTTTAGTTTGAGCAAATTTCTCACGTTGTGTTTGCACATAAATGCACACGTAACAACATGGAGATGAAATCACCAAATACATCTGCTTTGGTAAAATCATATGAAATGTCTTTAATTCATTGAATTTGCAAAGATAGTCAAGTGCTATTGCCCAACATGTAGGCCCGGCTTGCAGAGAAAATGAAGGTAGGCACTAGGCACGCAGTAGAAATATAGAATGGCCTGTAATACCATGCAAGATCCTTCCAATCAGGGCAGAATAGAGTCTTGGGCCTAGAAGGTGTGAGACTATGATGTTCTAGCTAGGTTTGAAGTATCAATACAAACTTGTTTAAGGAGCAGGGGCAGGTATATTACTCTTCACTAGTTATCACAGCGGAAGACTGGGCCCACGAATGATCCCAATACATAAGCTAACTTCTTATGTATTGTTAAGTATGTACACAATTTGGACCATTCAAAAAAGTCATGGTGGATCAAGGCATTATTCAATGACTTCCATGGGCGTATCCGAGGAGTGTGTAAGTTTGAGTAGGTATCATTATTCATTCTCATAAAGATACACCCACCCAATCAGAACATAACATGTGATTCTTTACAAAAAAAAAAAATGATTAGGTACATTGCTTAAAGTGTATATACGAATTTCTCACTACGCTAGGCACATGTGATCTGTTTATGTTAATTCCTAATAATATTATTACTTATTATATAAAAAATACAGATCTAAAGTGAAAAATGAAAATGACAGATGAACAGATTACAGATCAACTGCAGCAAACAATTCCACAAATATGCATTTTTTTTAATGACACATTGAATTCGCATGCTCATTGCATAGAAGGGAAGGAAAAAAAAAAGCACACGATGTCAATTGTGATAACAGAAGTCTAAAATTTTAATTTTATATTATGTTTAGATCACAAATAATAGGTAATGAAGAAAAAAAAAAGAAAAATAAAAAAAATTTTTATATTTAAAGTTTTAAATTATAAAAATCGAATAGAAACATAAAGATCATTTTCCTTCTCTTCTCTTCAAATACTCAATTTTTGAATCTTTTAAAATTGAGGTCAAATAGAAAAAGATATCTTTTTTCTTTTCCTACATATTCTGTTCCATTCCATTAATAAAAATAACATACAAACACAATATTAAACACATTCCAAGAAATCTACATAAAACCATACAAACCCGACAACGCCTTCACTGCTCCGCAATTCACACACATTGACTAGACAATCAGAATAGTACTTCAAAATCGACGACTAAGCATGAAATTCGACAAGGATCTATAATAATCAAGTATTAAAGAGAGAGAGAGAGAGAGAGACCATGGCCTTGGTCTTGGAGTAGAAGGACCCAACAAAATTAGGAGTGTCCTCTTCCTTGAAACCGATACCAGATCCGAGTGGGTGATCGGAATCGTATTCGAAGATGCAGCCAGTAGCGTAGTTGATGAGGGTGAGGCCCTTGTCGCGGCACACGTCAGCAAGGGTGAGGGTCCCAACCACGTTAGCTCGGATGGTCTCGACCTTATGAGATTCGCACCAGTCCACGTTGGGCCGGCCCGTGACGCCAGCCGCGTTGAACACGTGGCTGGGCTTCGCCGATGCTATGTCAGCTTCCAACGACGAGCGGTTCTCGAGCCGGCCCGAGCCGTAGGCGAAGTCGATCCCTTGGGCCTTACAGAGGTTGCCGAGGAGACCGCCGATCCATCCGGTTCGGCCGTAGATGAGGAACTTGAGGGGCTTGTCAACGGAGGCGCCGTTGGTTGGGAAGCCCATATCTCTGTGTGTGTGTGTGTGTGTTGCAGTGACAAGTGACAACGAGACAGAGAGAGAAGAGCGAGAAACGAACTGGTAGATCTCTGCCTCTTCTCTTCCTCTGGGTTCTCTCTTGAAAGGGAATTCACACGATGTCTTTTGTGCTTTGCTTCCTCTCTCTGTATATATCACGGCTAATGATATTTTCATATCAAATTCAAATCATACATTACTTTTTTTTTTTAAGTAATAAAATAAGTAAATCACATTCGACATTTTTTTTTTCAAAAAAGTGATATAAAAATTTTAATGTAAAAAATATTATTTATGTACCCCTTCTGTAAACTTTATTGTATATTTAAGAATATTGATTTGTTTAATATTATTTTTTATTTAAAAAATAAAAATATTTATTAATTTATTAATTTTTTTTATATTTTATTTTTTTATTAAATTTAAAAAATATATATTAATTAATTTTTATAATTTTTAAAATCAATTACTTTAGTCAATAAAATAAGAGGAGAGAGAACATAAGATTAATAAAAATAAAAGAAAAAAAAATATTAATTAAATGAAAGAAATAATAATTTAATCATGTTTGATAAAATTTTTTATCATTTAATATATCTAATAACTTTTTTAATCTATATATATTAACTTTAATAAATAGATAAAAATAAATGAATAGAGTATTATGTATATATATAAATGGACATGGAGGAGAGATAATATTCATTTTTATATTTAATTTTCTTTTGGCCAGTTGGACAGTTGGACAGTAAGACATAGGAAGACAGTGATTACAAAATTACAAGTTGAGTAACGATTAAATTCTCAGGGGCTACATTCTCTTCCTCCTATTTAACGGAAAGTGGGGACGTGAATGTTACTTGGCTAATTGGGGTTATATATGGATTTTATATATTTAATTTGGGATCAAATTAAAATTTTAGTTAAATGTTAAAGAATAAAATAGAATTTTAATATTTAATTTATTTAAAATTATATGCATTTTCATAAACTAATATTTTCAATTGTAGAAACTTAAAAACATTTCAAAATTATTTTTTTAAAATCAAAATACTCAATATCTTTACACTTTTTTAATAATATGCTCAATCTACTTGCATTATTTGGGTGATTTGGTTTCTGGAGTTAAGAATAATGGAAAGACACACATGGGTGAAAAGGGGACAACAATACTAACTCATTGGAGATTTGATGATTTACAGCTATTTTACGAAGGTTTTTGTTCTGAGTGTCCAATTAAGGTAAAGTGTGGTGCTTTTAATTGAGTGAGACAATATAAAGATGTTGAGTATTTTCATTTTTTTAGAATGCTTTTGAAGTGCGTTTAAACTTTTGCAAGTGAAAATATTAGTTTTTAAATTTAAGAAAAAAGATGCATTTGTATATTATTTTAAATAAACTTAAGGCTAAAATCTTATTTTCATCACCAAAGTTTCAATTTAATTTTAAGTTGGAGGGATATATATATGATTTCAATTAATCGGGTTCTAAGTCGTCACCTTCTGTTAATTAAATAGACGTTATATTAAAAAGAAAGACTTTAAACGATTTACTAATGTTTAGAATGAATTTAAAAAAATTATTTAAAACTAAATTAAAACTTTAGTCAAATTTTAAGGAAAAAATGAAATTTAAATCTCTAAATAATTATAATGATATATTATTTTTAATATATTAGGATTTCTTTTAAAAAATATATATTGAAATTTCTTGCCAAGTGACCGTGTCAAAAAAATAAAAAACGGAAGACTTATAATATACGTTGCAGCTAAATCTTTAACAAGAAAGATATAAGTTAAGCAAGAAGTACAAAAAGTAATGATTAATTTTAAATTTAGTAATTAATTAATTAACTACTAAATAAATTTTTAAATTATTTAATGCATGGTTCTTTTTTATTAAGAAATAAAGATCATTTTACATTTTTAAAAGATGTATAAGTATTATTTATATTATTTTTAAGGGATGTGATTGAAAAAAAAAAAGTAATAAAAAAATATATAAATGAATAATATTAGAAATATATGAAAAGTGGTAAATATACTATTTAATATAACAATATAAGAATTATTTATTAATTGATTAATCTTATAGTTAATCATTTTAAAATTAAAAAAAAAATCTACCAATTATTTTTTAAATATTTGTTAGATGCATAAAATGTAATAAACACATTATATAAAATATCTCATAGATATCTTTCTTTAAAAAAAGAAAAAACACAATTTATATAAAAGTATGTATCTTTTTAGTTATGTTAGCATTTGTACAACGTAAGACAGAGAATTATAACGAGGCAAAATATATAAGAATAATGTTTTTTTTCACATCTCATCGTCGTATAAATATGTGTATCTGACCATATTCAATGTTTAAAATTGTTTTGATGTGACTTTGCAAGTCATGTACGTGTCTCCCAAATTAAAGTCATGTACTAAGTATAGACAAAGAAGCCGTTCTATTGTTACCAAAATAAATAAAAATAAAAATGAAGGTGTTCCACATCTGCCATGTGAATGTGTGACGTTGTTTAAATTAGTTATAAAAATTTAATTATTTTAATAATTAATTATTATATAATCAATTATTGTTATAATTAATTATAATAAAATTAATTTTATATTTAAATATATTAATTAAAAAATTTTAAAATAATTTATTTTATTTAAATAATATAAAAAAATATTTTATGCATTAAATTAATAAAATAGATATATAATAATTAAAAAATTATTTAATTAAAAAAATATAATATTTACATATCAAAATTTTTAAAATAATCTATAATTAAAAATTTCAAATTTTAATATTATAAAAAATTATTATAATGCATTGAATTTTATAAAAAAATAAAAGCAAAATTTGTCAAAAATGATTAAAACAGAAAAAAAAAAGTTGTAAATCTCTACCAAACATGTTCTTAGGTGGCTTAGAATTCAGAACTTCGGATTCTCTTCTCTCTTTTTTTCCATGGTTAGTATTTCTTGTTTCGACTTACCATAATTGTAATTAAATTATTTCTCAAGAAACATAATGATAAATTCTTAGACTGATCTAAGACATTTGGAAATTTAAATTTTCTAAGTGCTGGTTTAAGATTTGAAACTAAATAATCAACTAAAAACTTTAATGTGTATTTAGAATATATTTTAAAAATTTAATTCTTAGCATGTTATATTTTAAAGTAAACAAATGATAAATACATAAATAAAATTCTATCATAATTTGGAATCAAAGATGATGATACAAAGGAATTTAAAATTTGATTAAAGATAATTAAAGGAAAAAAGAATCTTGATTGATCAAGAAGATAAGTAAAGAGAAGTTAAGGATAATAAATTCTCTTTTCAAAATGAAGTAGATATGAGAGTAAAGGTAAAAGAAAGTTTAAATAAAGACACATGGCCGTCATATAGAAAATAAATGTGGTCATATGAGATGGATGATACAATTTAGATTTTACCACTCTCAAGAGAGAGAGAGAGAGTAATTTTATTTATAATATAATTAAACCTCAATTTTGATCCCTAAAAGATCAAACACTCGTCGAATTAGTCTTTAAAAGATAAAAGTTTACACTTTCATCTTTGAAAGATCAATTTGTACATTAGTTTGATCCCTAATTGGGAATTCTGACACATTAGTCCTCAATTAGAGACCAAACTGATATACAAATTAATTTTCAAGAGCCAAAATGAAGATTTTCATCTTTTAAAAATTAATCCAACAAACGCATGATCTTTCAGAAATTAAAGTAAAAATTTAGTCTTGATAATATATATTGGGGTGGATAGTAATACAATACGCATTACATCTCATATCTAAACTAATATAAAGTTTAGTTAGGAAAAATTGGAAAATAAAATAAATTGTAAATGCAATTACTTCTTAACTAATACCCTTTTGGCACTCAGGATGTAATTATTAGCATTTCTAATTATTTATTTATACTATCTACTAAGTACTAATTAATCATAAAATTCTTTTTATTTTTATTAAATTATGATGAGTGGTTAATGAGGAGTATGAATAGATAATTGGGTGTGTTCATAACCTCATCCTAAACACTCATTCATTAGTAAGACCTTGAATTATTCTAACACTAACTCTGATAATTGACATGTATACTTGCAAGATGTAATGGAATATAGGAAAAATGTTTGCATAAATCTAAATTATTCATATCATTAATTAATAAATAATTAAGGTTTATACAAATATTTACTGGAAAGGGTTTTTGCTGTTAAACAACCGAATGTTTGCATGCTCGAGCTTTGCGGCCTTTGATTTCTTCTATTTTTCTTGGGATGTGTGGATTTTGAATTTTTCACTTATTGTTTTAATTGTTTTGAGAAATAGCCATCTAAGCACAAAAATATTTATTACACGTCACTTTTAAATCACATTTTTTCACATCAAATATAATTAGATAATAAAAATTATGTAAATATGAAGAGATATGAATGTAAATGTGTGTAATTAGCATTACTTGTACCAGCATATATGTGTTTGAGTGTTTCATAAACTGGCATTTACGTAAAATATGGGCTTGTAAACTTGTGATTAGAGAAATTTTTGGGTCGAAAACTTCCTATCTTAGTCATACAAACCATTTTTTGACATATGTAAAGTTACGTGAATAATGTCAAAAATACATATATTTTTATTAACATAATTTTACACATGTCAAATATTAATGTATATGCAAAATTCTCACCCAAGAATTTCTCCTTCTAACAGACAGCGAACGATCGAAGGATATACCTAACCCTGCATTGTACTTATTTTGAATGAGTTTCAGATAATCACTTGAATAAAGTTGATGAAGGTGATTTCCTCCGATGGTGTGAGGAGTTGATATCTGCAAAAGATACTCCGACGCTCAAGTTAAATCATGTACAAAATAGATAGTGTTTAGAATTAGATACATACATTTATTATTTTATGTGATATTTATATGATCGTTTTAGTTTATAAGAATCATAATTAAATCTGCATTAAATGTTAATAAAAATATTATCTCTTATAATCGATTCTTTTATTTATAAAAAATATAATTAATTTTTTATACATAAAAAAATTTATAAAAAATTTATTCTTTATAAATAAATATATTTATTTATTTAATAATATATATAAATATTTAAAATCTTATTCTAACAAATTAAGTTGTTCATAAATCGTCAACCCAAAATCCCAACAATACCACCCTATGTGGTGGTTATGACTTTGAGGGAGAACACTGAAGTGAACACCCTTCCCACTCCTCAGTCCCAACCCACCACGACCGATGTCAATTGTCAAGCCCAGCCTCTTATTCGCTTGAAAGTTTACATCGACACCAAATATTTGTCTAGCCAATAAAGAAGTTTATGGCTCATCAGTTACCTCATCTTTTCAAAATGAGAAAGTGACTCCGCTGGGCAGCCGTATTTGTGCAACACTTGCAGGCCACATAGGAATGACGATATACAGAGTGAATTGTGAACCTCATTGTGTTTGATTTTGTTGATTATCTTGGCTTAAGAAAGAACAAAAATGATTATAACAAGGATGCATGTTTCAAGTTTCAACTTCAAATATAAAAGCTGCTCTATTGTTTACAGCTCAAACTAGCATCTGCCTACTGCATACACTTGGTGAATTAGTCACCACCAATGGCTACTAATTTTTGTAATAGCTGCAACAGTAAAATACACACATTAAACATTAACCACAAAATCAGAAACTAGTAGAACAGATCAGTTGTGACAGAATTAATCTAGCTTATGCCCACCAAAATTACTGTCATCAAATTGACTGCATTCCCATCAAACGAAACAGACTAAACCAGTTACTAGGATATGTTAATACATGTATCTATAGGGTGTTTGTTTTGTTTTTTGTTTTCATTCCTAGTTTATATTGTTTTCATTTTGTTTCTTATTTTCAAAGTTTTGTGAAAGAAGTTGTTTTCATCGTTTCTTTCACAAAACTTTGGAAACATGAAAATAAGTCAGTATTTTTGTAATTATTGATAAAAACATACTAACTAAAAATAAAAAATAAAAAACAAATCAAACCCCATGTTATTTTCTTGTTTGTCTTTCTATCTTTTATTCTTTTTCGATTTTTTAATTCTCAGGAGATAGTAACTTTTGTCTCAGAGTAATACTCACTGAAGTCTCAGAGAGAATCCCAACTATATATGATGAATCATAAAGTATTGTTTCTTAATATAGATGGCATATGCAGAGTGCATGCAGGCTCATTTCTATCAGTACATTCTTTCTGCATACCAAGTTCTGTTGCAATGAAGCAAACAAGTTAGCTCATTCATTTGAGAAGAACATCTGTAATATACTTTATACCTCTTCTTTTTTTGGGTCAAATACTTTGTACCTTTTTTGCTTGAACAGCAGTTGTTCCTTTTCAGCTGTCTCTACTGTAGTACGATTTTCCATCTTTACTGGTATTTTTACTGAGGTGTCAAGCTCACAGAAAATATTTGTATTGTGAGTCAAGCGATTTGTACAACTATTACCAATGAACCAAGTTTCAGTCTTCTGATTTTCTGATGTTTGAAAAGCAAATAATAAATTATCTTCTTGTTTGAGATCAGCCATCCTAACCATGTTGGCTCTGTTGCTGATGTTTGGAATTCTGTCCTTGTTTGAATCTACTATTTTTCTAACTAGACTATACACACACACACACACACACACACACACACACATATTACCATGTCTGCACTGAGGTTTCTAATAAAACAACAATCTTTCTCCCGGCGATTGATTTTCTTAGAAACTCCTCATGGTGAAAATTTTCGCTTTCTTGTCTAATTCTTTATTGTTTTGGGAATTTTGAACTTTGTCTGCTGGTTTTTTCAGACATGCTTTTCTTTCCAGCATACACTACTTTCAGTTCTTCTGCACAGCCTTTGTTCATGGGCTTGTAGAAAACCAACAAGTTTGGTCACACTAAGGGTGGCAAAATCTTCAGATTGCTCATTGAAGCTACAAGAGGATCAAAATCACTTGGTAAAGTAATCAGCATTTTTCTCATCTACTCCTTGATCTGTAATTTAATCACCATAAAGTTTCATCTGACTAACAATTTCCAAAATTTTAGAGGAGTATTCAAGGGCAAAATACGAAATCTTTCATTTTTAAATTCTCAAAATATCTTCTTCAGTCCTTAATTTAATTGTTTTTACCTTGTCCAATCCCTGTAATTCTTCTTAAAAGATTTTCCATGCTTCCTACGTTGTCTTGGTGTTTACATATAATATAAGTAGAGAAAACCCAAAAACCTTCCTTAGCGACTAACACATTAATCCTTAAGAAATAAAACTCTCAACATAGCTCCTAAGAATTTCAAATTTCGGCCAAATTAGTCCTTCTCCAAGACTAACTTGTTAGACATATTAGTCCCTATCAGAGACTAATTTGACCGGCATTTGAGATTCTTAAAAATCAAGTTGGAGGTGTTTTAATTTTTCAAAAACTAATGTGTCAGTCACTAAATTTTTTAAGAACTAATTTGGCGTTTACTCATGTTAGTTTCAAGTTTTGATTATAAAAGATTTTCATAGGAAAATTTGTTAGATTAGTTGATAAACATGAATTTTCTTATCTATCAATTACTTTTTATTCATTTGAGTATAGAAGGAAAATTTTTAAATTTAATTTTTCTATAAAACATTTCTTTACTCATAATTTGATTTTCATTATTGTTAGAGACAAGTCCTTTATACCTTTTTATGATTGGATTAAGCTCTTTTAAGTATAAATGAATGCTCCAACTTTTAAAAATTAGATGATATGCTGTCATACATAAACAAAAAAAAAAAAGAAGACTAACTATTAGAGCAACTACTGGGAAAATGAGCAATTGTCAAAGAATAGAAGGAGCAAGTATGTATTTTGTACATGAAATTAACTCCCACAAATTAGAGACTAATTTTATCTAATTTTCTCTATCTCAAACAACTAGAAAAACAGGATGAAGCTTTCTATTATAAATAAGAAGTCTTGGAGAAGATCATTACACACAATTGCTCAAAACAAAAGTGAGAAAGTGTTGCAACCTTACAATCTCTATTTTTCTTTCCTCTTAATTGATTTTGAACTTGTGTATCTATTCTAGAAAGAGAGTCCAAAACTTATTGTAACTCATTGATAAAAGCAACCACAACCTTTGAGAATTTAAAGCCTTGTTCTTGTGAGAAGAAATGAGTGTGGATAACATTCCTTTGATAGTTACTCTTCTTCAAGTAGAAGTAGAGAGAAGTTTGGTGATATCCTTAGTGAAAGAAATTATTGTAACTCTGCTTTGAGACTAAGGTAAAAGAATGTTTATAGGAGTCATTGTAAGAGAAAATTCGACAAGTGAATAAAATCTCAAGCATTTGCTTGAGGACTGAATATAAGTCGGAGATTGTAGTCAAACCAGTATAAAATTCGTTTGTACATTTATCTCAACATTTTCCTCTTTACTTTCAACTTTTACTGCAATCGTTGTTTAATTTTGAAATGTTCCGTAATTGAACCTTATAGAACCAATTCACCTCCTCTTGGTTCTGTCAACTCGTTAGTATCTCATCTGTAACTGTTGACTGGAGAAAGCAAAGTGCTTTGAGGTCCTTGGCGGATTCATCCTTAAAATTCCTTTGTTGCTCTGCAAAAACTTCAGTTGATGGTTTTCATAACCACTATCAACAATATCCCAAAGATCATAAGCTTTCAGAAAAGCTTGCAACTTTACTGACCACAAATTATAGTTTTCTCCAAAAGATGGAGGTGTTGGAACATGAGAACATAACTAATATCCAAGTAAAACACATTAACAGAGCAGATAAAAGTATATAGGAAAAATTCCAGAAGCTAACAATGATTAATTCTTCTTCTTCTTCAGCCGGTCAAAACATAGCAAGCAATTTACAAAGACACTTAAAAGAAATGGAGGCAATCACAGCTAGAAGAAAAGTTTGCATCTGTTAAAATCCATCAATTTACAACCAGTTCTTTAATTTTTAAGCTATCTTATATTACAGTACACCACCTACTATCTCCTGCACCTGACTGGAATCCTTAGTGGGACTACTCTCTGTCAGCAATCAGCATAATGTAAGTCCATATATATATGTCGCTATCTGTTCCACATAGCTAGGAACAAAATCTCTCTACCTCTTGCGCTTGGACTTCAGAGAGGTAACCGATTGAGAGTTGCTGTTCCAGTTGCGTTTCCTTTGGTTGATGAACCAATTATTGATTTGCTTCAGCTGCAACCCTGTCTCCTCTACAAATCTTGCCTTGTCATCTTCCTGAAAATATAACAAAGTGACAAGCTTATTGAACAAGAGGTATTATATCATCAGATGATCAGTGTGTCACGTGCCAAAGCCTAAGACGCTACGATTTGGTTTGCACCATATCAATATTAGTGACATGCCAATAGCCAAACATACATGATATTAGTCACATTATTTAGCTGGATCTTAGTAAAAAGAATAGCTCCCAGCTTAATTTATCTGTCTTGTTAACAAGAAACATGTTTTTGTGAATGTGATGTATGCAGCAATAATAAACCTTACTGTCTAATTTTGGTTTCACAGAAACATAGTAAATAACTTATGAGAAGATTGGTGAAAGATAAAGACCCGGAAACTAGTTAATTGGCATGCACAATGATTGATGTTCATAAAGAAGATGTTTTACTTACGGTTGGGTATGGCCACTTAGCATGTTGCTGCCACCAGGTCTTTAAAACCGAAGTTGTGTCACCTGGTAATTTCCCAGCTCTTCGTTTCCTCAATATTTCCTCCCTAACATCTTCAATTCTTGACTTAAAACCCTGCAGATACTAAATCTGGTTTGTGATTCAAAGCCAAGGAAATAAAAAACAATGACACTTGCACCAAAAGCATCTAGACTTTAAGAATGACCTGCTTCAGCTCAATCTTTAGTTCCTGACGAACTCTTTCCATCAGCGACCTTTCAGATTCTGTAGGAAGCAATGGACCAAATCCCATCATGTCATGCCCGTCGGCGCCAGACTGATCTAAAGAGAAATCCATCTGCAAATCATCTTCATCATCTGACATTGTTGCACCAGTTCCTTCTCCCAAACTGACTCCTGAATTATAAATAGCGAATATGATAGCTTGAATTTGGGGAAGTTTGAAAAAAATTGTTTCATTTTTTTACTAACTAGACTATATTTGAGCATTATATTCTTGTATGATCTCGTTAGTATTAATTGATTGAATATTAAGGGTGAATTATTATTAAACTGAACACTAACAGAGTTTAGAGAAAATGAACTCGTTGATTTTCATTTACTCATGTGTGGTATATATAACCATTAAAAAATGTAAGCTGTAAACTAACATAACTGACATAACGAAAACTAACTGATTCTAACTAACTTTGTAATATTCTAACTAACTCTATAATTTATATTTGTAATAATTATTGATGCAACTACATTTCTAAATACTAAAGGTTAAGATGTAAGTTCTGTGGTAAGAAACATATTGCACGACTCTGTAAGAGGCCGGCTCAATACAATGAAAGATTACAGTGAAGAGTTATGGTCCATTGTCGTGCATGTCATTAGAAGTTGAAAAGCGAAAGTCTAGATCTAGATATACTAGTTATAGCATTCAGACACATGGACATATTATATGGAAGTTCATACCAGATTAGTGGAACTAGCACATAACTACTTAAGGGAAAGCTAGAAAACTTCAAGTATAGTAGACATATCCTTAGTGTAGTTAGTATGCATGCATAATTTATAAAAAAACTCAGACAAGGGAAAGGAGTACTCTCCTCCAAAAACAGCTCTCACTTTGCAAATTCACTTCCGAAAAGAAAAATCACGAGAAAAAATCTCACTCTCAATTAAACCAGAAGTTGCAAAGATAACCCTAGGCCTGGCCACTTATCATTTAAAAGTGGAAAAGTAGTGACCAATCTAAGTATTTAAGGTGGCTTTTGTAAGTGGATACATAATTAAAAATAATATTTGTTCTTGACTAAAATTTCGGCCCACCAAGGCCAAAGAGTCCAAGTCAAAAGGTAGTTATTTCAGCCACTAGATAACTACCCAGACTTTTAAAATATTGTAGAGAAAATCAAATCTGCATGATCGGTTAAACTTAATCATCTTATTTTCAATTATAATACACAAATGTCATTGACCAGGCCAACCAAAATACGTAGGCCGTAGCAATCAATTCACTGATATTGTATCCTAATTTCGGACGAGGATTCTCTTATGTTGGTAAAAATAGGAGAGGTTTTTTATTTTTCTTAAAAGGAAAAAAAAATAATAGTTAAGAGTGAGAGAGGAGGAAAAAAAATAATCATTTTTTCTCTCTTAAAAAAACAGAAACTTCTCCTATTTTTATCAACAGGGATCCTCATCCCCTAATTTCTCTGTGTATAAGTAAACTCAAACATATGCGCATTTAAAGAAAGGTAACAAAAAATGCATTAAACTGATAAATATGACAGCTTGACAGTTCAGTTCCGGAACAAAAATATTCGGTTACGGCATCAAAGGTCGTTGGCGGTGCCGTGGTGGGAGGGGGTATCATTCCTCACGAAACTAACTAACCCTTCATATTCCCATTTGGGTACACTCCTCCAAGAAGTCTAGCTAGTAGACCCTACCACTCCCACTCCCTCCAAAATAGCCTAAACCGACCAAGAAAAAATATCTGTATTCTTGCCCTTTAGCCAAATCGCGTCAAGGACAAGAAAAAAATAACTAAAAGGAAATGTGCCTCTTACTAGAAATATATATATATATATATATATATATATATATATAATAATCTTCTTTAAATTAATATACGTATTATTATAAATCAAGTGATCTAAGCTATCTAACTCAGCTGATCAAGTAAACCCACTGCAAATACTTGAGATCAAATTTCGTTTTCACTTATTTGTATCACATAAACTTCCTCTCTCGAGATGTAGCGTGTGTTGTGAGCCCTCCCCAGTAAGAAAATTAATAAATTGGAAAAGATATTACTGAGTTGGGAATCAGAAAGAAATATTTACTGCACAGATGACAGAGCAAAGAAAGAAAGTAGAGTGTGTTGTGATGAGAGTACCTGTTAGAGCTTGCAAGGTATTTTCAATATCACGGCAGGCCATGACAGCCTCGACGGCATGGATCCTGACATGTTGCTGAAGCTGTTCTTTGAACGCACACAACACTATTAAATATTGTGCCTGCACTAATAATAATAATAATAATAATAAGCCATGAAACTTAAAATTGTATTTGTTGGCGCCAGACACAAAATCACAATGAAATAAAGATATGTGTTTAGATTAATTTGTTTTGTGTTTAAAAATCCAGTTTATAATTAAAATTTTATTTAAAAAATTTTGAAGAAAAAAAAAAGGACAATTTTTCTTGTAGAATTAATCAAAACCAAATATTATTAAATTAATTAGAGCGTCAGTCAAAATAACCAAAAGGAAACAAAAAAAATTTATTTAAATTACAGAGTCAAAGATAGACAATAATAGTAATAAGGATATACAGGAGATGGAAGTGAAAGAAATACCAGGAAGTTGTGAAGCTCTTGTGGGTCATGAAGTGAAAGGGAATGGGTATGCTGCGAAGCATAAGAGCGTAGGAGGTGGTGGGACTGCGATAACTGGGCATCGATCAGTGGCAGCTGATCGATCGGAGTTGCCACGCGGAGGCAGGACACGTGTGCAGCCAGAAGCTGCTCACACAGTGGATGAGTGGCTATCTCCGCCTTCAATTCACGGTTGTGGTGGTGGTCGCCGGATGCTGACACTTGTCCGCTTAAAGCAGCACTCATCATTATTCCCAACCCTGCTTCTTGCATTTCCTTCTTTACTCAATGCTCAATACTCACTGTGGGAGGTGGTGTAAAGTGATAAAGGGAAAAAGGGCCCGGGTTGAAGACAAAGCAGAGTGTTGTTCAGAGTTATATAGCCAAAAAGCTGAGCTTCAGGTTTAGGACCACTCTATGTTAGGATGGGAAATTTTGTAGGGTACTGATGAGGATGAGAGAGTAGTGTTAATGTTTGAGAATTGAGATGGAAGAGCAGACAGTTGGATCGTTTTCGGTTTGTGTATAGGGATCTGAGATGTACACAACTTTCTGCTCCACTTCTGATCACAGAGAAAGAGGCTGGGAGATGCAAAAGCATTTAAAAGGGATTTATATGCGTGTGAAGTGAAAGAGAGAAGAGAAGGGGTATTCAGGTTTTGTTTTGTTTTTGGATCCTTTAAGAGAAAGAAAGAAAGAGAGAGAGAGAGAGAGACAGAGGAGAGTAAGCAGCAGAATCACGGCAGCGAGGTCAGAAAAAGTAGATAAAGCTGCTTCTGTGACCTGACAATAATTTGTTTTGTTTATTTCTTTTTCTTTCGTTTATTATTTTTCTCTGGCAAAGGTTAGGTTACCTTGATTTGATTGGGGACAATAATTTTGGGTTGTCACTTATATCAATTCGGTCGAGAAATTATTGTAAAAACTTTAAAAGTATTTAAATTGAGCATATTATATTAATTATATTATTAACTATAATAGAATATAAATAATAATTATTATTATTATTTTAATTTATTTTAAGTATTATTTTAATTAATGTATAAAAATTAAGAAATATTTAGTCACCGACAGTTTCGACGCATCCTTGACTTTTTTTTTTTATTAAGACCAAAAGCTTATATAAAATGGAGCCTAGTTTAAGCTGTCAAACAAATGAGAAAATAAAAAATTATAAATCGAACTATTTGTAGGGATATGGATGGAATCTCGCTCAATAAGGAGAATTGTAAATTCGTAGAAAAGGAGATGAGGCTTGACTTTCTATGATGTTATTAGTCAAGAAGTGCTATTGCTGCAATCTTTCTAATGCAAGAAGCGAGAAACTTGACTTTGAGAAAGAAGAGGCTTGTTGTCGCTTTATTTCTTCAGTAAGTAAACTTGTTTTGTTTTATAAGGCAAAAGATTGCTATTTTTATAATTATTGTATCGTTAATGCTTTGGTTTTCAATAAGTTTAGGTGTTTGATTAATAATATAAATTTTTTGAATAAGGATGCGTAAGTTTGAAACCCTATACAAAAGACCTTTCTTTTCAAATGACAATTGTCTCTTCTTAGTAAGGATATAAATTAGTTCGAATAACTCAAATTAATTTGAATCGAATTAATTAAATTAATTTAGTTTACTTTGAGTATTTTGATTGATTTGAGTAAAATTCGAACTAATAAAAATTTAATTAGTTCAATTGTTGGATTGAGAATTTCAAATTCGAAAAATTATCCGAATTAAACTATTTTTACACGTATAGAAACATTAAATATATGCGTTTTCATTTTCTTAGGTTAAGGGGGGCATTGTCCCTCAATTCTTATCAACTTCTGGTGTGTAAAGTTTTAAATGTGAATTTTTTTATTAAATTATCTTTATTTATTTTAATTAATTACTTCACTTTATTACATTTCTTTAATTTTTATGAATAGTTAAAATTATTAAAGTATAAAAGTAGAAATAAAAAAATAATTAATATTTTATTACTATACAAAAATGTCATTTATAATAAATTAATTTTTTTTCACAAAAATATCTCTTAAAATAGATCGGAGGAGTAATTAGTTATAGTAATTATATATTAATTAATAATATAAGTAATCTAATGCATCTAACTTAATGCTTCATATTTATGAAAGAAATTTTACATATACAGATTTGTTTTGCATTGCACATGCTTTGAGTCGTCTGTGTCTATGCATTATTAAGTAACTCTTTTTTAAATAGTTGTGAGTAGACTTCATATTGTACTATAGTAAACATGCGTTTTGGTATCTAAAATTGTAAATATCGATTATATTAGTTTTTAAAATTATAATTTGTCAATTAATAGGTTCTTAAAATATATAAATTTTAATAATTTTAGGAGCTAATATGATTGGTACTTAATTTAAGAAATTAAAATGATAATTTCTTAAAGTTATTAATTAATATGACTGATATTTATAATTTTAAGGTCTAAAATTAAGGATGTACATGGAGTGAGTTTGGTTTGAACCGAACTCGACCTAATATTTTGATCATGTAATTTTTTTGCACTCAAACTCGACTCAACCATTGCCCAATAATAATTGAGTTAATCTGATATGTAGACATAATGTATAAATTTGAATATTATACATAGTTAAGTCATAAAACTATAGAAGTAAAAAAATAAAAATAAAGCATATTTTACAATTATTTCAAAATAAATAATATCAATATAAATATATTATCATATTTTGAAAAAGTTATTAATTTAATTCAAGAAATCTTATTATTTATAATTAATTGAAAAAAATATATAAGTTTAAATTAATTTTGGGATATGGGGCTTGGTTGACACTACTTGAAATATAATTCAAATTCAACTCAAAAATATATCGAGTCTAATTTTTAAAACTCAAATTCATCCTAATTAACTTTAAGTCAAGCCAAGTTAGTATGATAGACAGGATCTTGAATATTCCTAACTAAAATGATGGTGTACTCTATTATATTGATATGAGGGTGATATTATTTATACTTCCTCTGTTTCTCTTTATTTGTCTTTTTAAAAAAACTTGTTTAGTTTTAATTTATCTATCATTTAAGAATTTTAAGGATACATTAATTAATTATTTTTTAATTTTACCTTATCCTTTATTATCTTCACTAAACTTAATAACTACACATATTAATTAACTTATACAATTTTCTAAAGGAGTAAGAAAGAGTAATTTAGTCACGCCAATTTATATTTCACTTAATTTGAAGTTTTTTAATAGTATCTTTAATTTTTGTGCAAATAATTTTAAAAAATAGATAAAAAAGAAAAGGGAGTAGCATGTTTATATCATTAGTTTGTAAATAATTATTTGACTTAATAGAAAAATAACTCTATTTTCACTTAAATTATGATTTATATGAAAATTATGTTCAAACATAACTTAATTATAATTTTATTAATTATATTATTTGCAGATAAAACTCAATTTACACACTCTAAATTAAGGTTTGAGTAGTGCAAACTATAATCTAAATATGCTATTATATGTCAAGTTTTTTTTTTTGTTTTTAAATTTTAAGAGATCTGAATGAATAGTCATGCATTTTAAGAGATCCAAATATAATGTATGACCAAACGGATTAGGACCATGTGCAGGTATACTTTGGAAACTGCATGAGGTCTCTCCTATTCAATGTGTTTTAATACATGATAAATATATTTTTTTAAAACTACAATTCAATAAACTGAATAGTGAGATCATCAACTGCACTCATTGCAGGGATCCATATCCAGGACAAAATAACTTCTTTTTTTTTTGTTAATTTTAAGGGAACTGAATGAACATTCATGCTTCTTAAGAGATCCAAATATAATGTAACCTCATTAATGAGTATAAATATAAATGTGACATATATAGACTGCTAACAAAATTTTAATCAATCAAAAGTCAGTCTACTGTAATATTTCCAGTTTATAGTTATTATTACCAACTATGAAGTCGCGAAGAAAATTTAATAGTAGATTGTTATTCAAAGCAAATTAATAGACTTAAAAAAATTAGGTTTAGCATCAAGCATCAGTTATGGGTGATATATGAATCCCAATACATATTGAATAGTGAGGACAAACTTGATGACCACTAAATTCATCAATCGTTAGTTGTACCAAAAAGAAAAACAAACGTAAGTGACTTGAAAATATAATATTTTAAATTACGCCACCAAAAATATTTATGCTTCCAGCTCCAACCATAGGCTCAACAAAAATATGTGAAAAAAAGAAAGGAAATCTCTACCAGATGGGATGCTCCCCTAATAAAAGAAGATAACGATATATATCCTTTTGTCCCCAACCTTCACTTAAGTTTAATTTGATAGTTTTTAAGAAAGTTGAGCTGTCAGTGTTTCGTGACTTTCGTCTCACTTGCTGGTGGTACTTATGGTTGTCAATTTTCCACGATCTTTACTTGTTACCAAATCAGTTTTAAGAGCTTACTGCCATTATCTAACGACGTATTTGGAAATGAAGAAATAGGGGTGGGCATGGGTTAGGTTGGGTGAGTTTTTGGGTGTTTTATTATCTTTATGTGCTCATAATAACCATGGGTTGATCAACGGCGTCCTGCCCAGCCTCAACGTAACTTGGGGGTGATCATGGGCCTAAGTTGACCCAATGATCCCACCATCCCCACCCAATCCAATTAGAAAATTCCATGTTGGGCCAAGTCATTAGGTATAATCAGGCACCAACCTATTAAACCTGATATGGTTTGGTTTGGATTGTGGGTTGAAATTTTCAACCCAATGACCTGATTGAAGGCAGCCATAAAAAATGTTGTCGTTTTCTCCCTTTTAACTCACCATATTTCCCATTTCCCCCAAAACCTATATGCTCCTTTGTTGCCTAGCTCCTCCATTTTCAACCTCTCCTTCTTTTCCCTTATGCCCAGCCACAGATGGTAACAGATATTAGGGATAGATGCAAAAAATGTTTAATGAATAAGTTAAAAATCATGAATTATAGTATTAAATATAAGAAAAAGAATTTAAAATTAATAAATAAAAATATATTTATTTTTAAATTATTTAATAGATTAAGATTAAAATATATTATTTTAAATTAAGGATAAATATTCTTATTTACTTATTTTAAAAGAACATTTTTTTTATTAAATAAGAAGTTTTATGAATAAAATAAAAAAAGAATAAAAATATATATTTATATTAAATATTAAATGTATCACGTCATCTGCATCATGATTTATAAACAAAATAAAATTTTTATATATTTAGATTTTAAAAAAAGAAAAAGAATGAAGCTGAAAGTTAAAAGAGTGAATATATTTATTATATAAAGATTAAAAATTAATATAAAGATAAGTTAAAATTATAATATCAATGTATATAAAATAATCATAATCACGTCAAATACATATCAAATATAAATTCTTTTAACTTCACATTTTTTTTTATCTTTGGAATAATTATACTGAACCTTCTAAGGTTAATGTTTATTATATTAACACTTTTCTTATTTAAAAAATTGCTCATGCCTCTCTTACTTTTATTATCAATAAAATTTTGTGTAATATTTATATATAAAATAAGAGAAATATTTGTAATTTCATAAACAAATAAAGATGTTAAATTGTAATAACAATACATAAAATTAGAGATATTAGTATAATTTTTAAATAAGAAAATGTAAATGTAATAAAAATTAATTTAAAAAAAAATAATGTAATTATTATTTTATTTTTTAATAAATTAAATTAAATTATTACTACATAAAAAAAAATTAGTAAGAAGAGGGGGCGAGGCCATGCTCCCCCCTTTAAATCGGTCTCTGACAGAGACAATGACTCCTTCCCCGACTACAACTTCGTGCAACAGAGATGGTGGCTCCATCATGCGACAATGAAGAACTTGCGAGCCTTTTGCTTCTCGCCTTTCTTCCCCCGCGACTTGGAGATTGGAGACTTGGAGCCTTAGCCACCAGCAGCCATCAAAGAACACCCCTGCTTCTTTGGTATGTTCATGGCAAAACTCTCATTTTATTTGTTTTTTTTTTTTTGCTTTTGTAACTCAGCCAGCAATGTGTTTAGTTTTTTTTATCATTTAATTTTCTCTATTTTGAACATTGAATAGTGCACACTAATTTGAATTTTGAATTATTTTTTTTCAATTTTTATTGCATGTTGAAAAAAAAACACGTACAACCCAATTACCCAACCCCAAATGAATGACCAGTTCAAGTTGGTTAATTTTTTTTTTGAGTAAACATTCACTTTGATCTTTGAAATTGTACGCACTGGTCACATTTATTTCTAAAATATGAAAAATTTTACTTTAATCCTTGAAACATTAATTTGTACGGTCAATTTGATCTTTTAAATCCTGTCACATAATTTCTATATCCATCTTGGGTTATTGCAATTAGTAACTTATGACAGTATTTTTCATACAAATGAGTGGCATCAATCTGAACAATAGGCTTGCAATAACGAAAGCTAGCAACACATGGTCTAAATGTCTAGAATAATCGAGAAAACACTCTTTTCGACCGATCAAGTCGGTTATGCACAAAACATTCCTCATCTTGCAACTCCACCACTGTGCCTTCCATGTCTCTTCTCATGGCCGCTAGCCATCTAGGCAACACTTCATAAGATTTCTCTCAATCCCCGAAAACTTTCACAATGGCCAATTGTTTTGCCTTCCAAGCTTTCCGATATGAAACTTAGTAACTGAACTGGTTTCGAATCCTCTCAACAATTAAGCATATAGGTGCATCGGGTCTTGATCTAACCATCTCCAAAATGCAAGAGCAGATCATACGGGAGTCCAACTTGCGGTGATCTAATGACACAACTGTGTTGACGCAGGTGTGGGGTCCATTATATTTTGTAATCTGTCACATGTTCGATCTCTTACTTTGTATAGCCCTAACTCTCTAATTACAACCTTCATCAAATCTAGGACACTTAGCGGTTAGTCTTCGTGAATCAGAATCTTCAATCTTGTACTACTGATGCCTGCGGATCGCATAATGTTTGAGGGCTGACTTCACGGCATTCTTTGATGGAAACTGCAAATCCTGATATAATTCATCATTTATGCTCTAAGTTCCACGACGATCTAATTCAGGCAAGTTATCAGGATTCTCTAATGCATCCCAATTGATCTGAGAGAATTGAGGGCATGGTGACACAAACACAGATTCAGGGCCTGAAGGCACAACCATGGATTCAAGGGCAACCGACAATGGAGGGTCGTCTTCTTCTAAATTTTCTTCAACATCAAAGTTTTACTCGCCTACATATGTCGATCCGAATCATCGCCCTCGCCTATCTGTTCTTCATCTTCACTTGTTTCCCACACTGCATCTCTTACAAGTGGGTTATCAGCTTCAATCGTTGCACTACCAATAACAATCATACTGCATGACTTAACTGGATTAGAAGGACCAACTTGAGATCCTGTTTGACTAGGAGCTTCAACAAGCTCTTCATACCCCCTTGTTTCTGCCTCAACATACAACTCTATTGAGGCCATGTTCGGAGTTTGAGAGAAACAATCTATCATATATTTTACATCATCATCGTCTTCTAACCCTAACCTATCCATCTCCATGGATTGTAGCATTGTGGACATCGATAGACAACCTTTGATACATATACACTTGCTTAGAGCCTCAACTTTGAATGAATCTTATTTTTTAATCCATCCAAAGTCATATCGATTGTGATCACAATAGGCTTGGGAGGAGGACCTTGATACATGAGACCCTCTTCACCATCATACATTGTCTCATTGAAGTAAATGAGCATATTAAGGGACTTTGTCATTTCAATCTCACTTTTGAATAATAACAGTTCAACACACATGTGTGTCAATTATTTTACGTACAAATAATTTCTTAAGTCTTACTAATTTGAATTAAACTATATTTAGTTAATTAAAACATGTTAAGTACTCAAGAAAAAAAAATCATACTTTTATTCTACGTACAATTAATTCATACAATTCACACTACTTATCATATTAATTATATTATTAATCAGTTAAGTAAAAAAATAATTGTAAAACCATTAAATACGTATAAAATAACATAAACATATAATTAACATTATTACATAGCTAACAAATTATAACAAACAAATATTCAAATATTAAAATCAATACTTACATACAAGGAATAATATCTGAATGATTAGAATACACCACTTCTAACAACAATTGAGAGCTGAGAGAGTTTAGAGAGAGAGAATTTGTAGAGAGAGAGTAAATTTTGAGAAAATAGGGTGAATGTCACCGATGGAGAGAGTGGGGAAATGTATATAGCTTGGTTAAGCCAACGAGCTTGGCGTATCTATACAGATTATACCAAACGTTATGGCATATTTAGTGTCTTGGACCACATAAGATGCGCCAACAAGCATGACGCATTTACGTAAGATGCGCCAAAGAGCCTAACGCATCCACGTAGATTGTGTATCAACAACACTACCCTCATTTGACGGTCAACATGATGTTAGTGGTGGCCGCCGTGGAAGGCGACATCAACGTTGTGGTGGTTTGGCAGTGATATACGTTAGGGGTGTAAATGGGTGGTTTGGTTCGGATTTTGGAGAAAAATAAATCCGAACCAATCAAAATTAATTGGTTTGGTTTGGTTCGGTTTTCTTATTTTTTGATAGTCAAATCCGAACCAAACCGAACCAAACATCTACGGATTGGTTTGGTTCGGGTGATCGGGTTGGCCATTATTTTTTTAACACAAATTAACTAATAGCTATACAATTATATATGCAATATAGAAAAGTGCACATAATGTATCCAACAATCAGTTTCGCAGAAAATGTGATTCCATAATGCAAGAAAACATAAATTGTTCATAACAAAATAGCTATACTTGAGAAGACGCCGACCTTTATCAAGATCAAAGATTTATTGAAGCCCAACTTCAAGATTTGAAGATAATCCTGACAACTCTAAAAATTCAAACATAAACATAAAAGGTAAACAAGATTAATTAGTAACAATAATAAATATAACAACAAATAAAAAACTTGAGAATTAAAACTAAGTTTTCATACCTGATTCAACTTTCTCCACTTCTTCCATTTCATCACGTAGTTCAAGATTCTTTTTAGGAGTCTTGATCCAGTTTTGAGTACAAATCAATGCCTCAACAGTGGTGGGATGCAACTACGAAATGGGTCAAGAACTCGACCTCCAGTACTGAATGCAGACTCAGATGATACAGTAGACACTGGAATAGCCAAAATATCCCTAGCCATACGAGAAAGAACATAATATTTCATTGATTTCCCTTTCCACCATTTCAAAATGTCAAATCCAGGAGTGTTGTCCTCAACATCATCCTCTTTGTATCTTTCTAACTCATTCCTTTTCACCTCACCTTGCTTTCTCCTCACTTTCGATCTAAACTCATCTTCCCAACCCTCATCATCATCACCTAAATCATCATTACTAGTATGAGATTGTGAAGCAACATTTGAGACCAACCTACTAGAATCACCAATGTCAAGGGGAATGGAATGTATTGACTGATAATGCTCAAACAATTTATCAATCAGACCCTTCAATCTTTCCACCATTTCCTTGCACTTACTCGAACCATCACCATACATCTTATCAAAACTAAACTCAACATATTCAAGCTTATAACGTGGATCAAGAAACACAGCCACAAACAAAAGAAAGTTTATACTCCCACTACTTTCCCAATATTTATCAAACTTGATTTTCATGTTTGTGGCCATTCTTTGTAACCCTACATCATTATTTTTCCTCCACTTACCTAGGGTCTTTTGAATGTCACATAACTTGTGGAAAAAAACATTAGATGTAACATGCAATGACCCCGAAAAAGAAAGAGTTGCATCATAGAATATTTTCAAAAGCTTGACAAAAACACGTGCACGACTCCAATCCTCTCTACTAGGAGGTCCTCCTACATTGTCAAGGGCTAACAAAAATGCATTATTCGCATCTTCAAGACGATAAAATGCATTTTCATATTTTTCAGTAACATCTAACATGAAATAAGTGGAATTCCACCTGGTTGGCATATCAAGGGTTAACATTGCCTTACTAGTTATACTAGCCTCTTGGACACACGTCTTAAAAGTAGACAATCTAGCCGGAGATGACCTAACAAACTTGCATGCAACCCTTATCCTTTCAATTGAAACATCAATTTCCTTCAAGCCATCACTAACAATTAAGTTCAAGATGTGAGCACAACATCTCATATGCATGAACTCTCCATTTAATAAAGAAGTACCACTCCAATCACTCATTCTTCTAAGCAAATATGCAATAGCAGTATTATTAGCACTTGCATTGTCAACAGTCACACAACAAATCTTTGAAATCCCCCATTCTTGCATACATTTTTCTAAGGCATTTCCTATGGTTTCACCTTTGTGGTCAGCTATCAAACCAAAACTTAATATTTTCTTGTTCAATTCCCACCCATCATCAATATAGTGAGCAGTTACACACATATAATTCAAGTTCTGGATTGAAGTCCAAGTATTAGTGGTAAGTGAAACCATTTGGTGATTTCCAGACAATATGCACTTCAACCTCGCTTTTTCCATTTGAAACAATTGCATGCAATCTTTAGCAACAGTGACACGAGAAGGAATTTTAAATCTCGGTTGAGCCTCACTCATCAAATCTCTAAATCCTTGGTTTTCAACAAATTTAAAAGGAAGCTCATCAACAACTAGCATCCTAGCAAGTGCATATCGGGTTACCTCTTGATTAAATTCAACAAGTTTCATGCTAACACTATCGGGATCATCATCACATTGCTTTCCAATAGCAATTGTTTTTTGCCTTTTATCAATTACCCTATGTGGGTTTTTCACACAAACCTTCAAATGTTTTAGCATGTTTGAGGTCCCATGACTAGCACTATTGCATGCATATTGTTTATTACAATAGTTACAAGTAGCCTTATCATTTAGTTTCTTGAAATGAGCCCAAGCATTAGAAGGGGGTCTACTAGGTTTCCTTTTCAATACCTCTTGTTGTGATGGAGGGACATCTTGTCCATGTGATGACGTTTCTTGTCCTTGTGTTGGAGTTGGAGCTTGTGTTCGAACCTCTCCTAGTTGCATGTCACTAGTTGGTGTTGGAGTGGTAGCACTTCCAACTTGAGTTCCACTACCATCAGTGCTTGGAGTCCCACTAGTTCCAAATGGATCACTTACCATTTGTTGTTGTCAAGTAACCTGCAAAAAAGACAAAAAGAATTCAACTTTTATTTAAAAAAATGAGAGCAATAAGAATAGAACTCTTTGCAGAAAACTGAACAGAGTTCAATACCAATGAAATCCCAAAAATCTGTGAGGTATGTGAAATTTCAATGGTGATTTGCTTCAGAATTCAAAAGAATGGACACTTGTGAATTTCTGACCTGTTGGTGAATGAAAAGACAAAAAAGAAACGTGAGAATATGAGAAATATCTGACAAGGCAAAAAGAAATTTTATTAGAGGAAAAAGAGGAAACGTGCAACAAGGCAAAAAGAATATAGGTCAATTGAGACAAGAAACGTAATTCAAAGAATTCAGCAAATACACTTTTTAGATGCCAAATCACCAACAGTACAAGGCAAAAAACTAATAATCAATTCCAATATTAAAGTTTGAATTTCTCTTACAACAAACACTCTCCTAAAAATCGTGGACCACAATGATGTTTCCTTCAAATTTCTTACATGCTTCTTTTGACTCTCAGTTCTGCTCTTAAAATTGCAAGGCTGTCTACTACATATTTTATAAACATTGATCACCTAAAAATAAGAATACTCATAATAACAGTTGCTACACATATGACCACCACATAAAAACAATTTGGGAAATTCTAGTTAAGTTCCTTTAACAAAAAAAATTCCTCTATGGTTCCTAAACAAGTTATAGAGCAGATTAGCCAAATTTTATCATAATCATGTATTAAGAAACCCACATACTTTGACGAAGTGTTCAAGAATTGAATTTTGATCATTGGCATCAATATCAAACTTATATTTTAATACAATCTGTATCACGAAGAATTGAATGATTAATGAAGAACCATAAGATAGTTTCAAATGGAAAGCTCTTAATCAATTCAATATCCTTCATGAGGCATCTGAAAAATAAATAAATTATATACCACATCCATATGTGAGCACACTCAAGTTAATGGATGAATTGCTTGAAAGCAATTTTTTATTTTGTAACAGACTTGAAATATCCTATTAAGCCTAAAGCCTTTCATCTCTAATGCTCCCCAAACTATACAGAGCCACAGCCGATAAACCCTGCGATTTATTATTAAAAAAAAAAAAGAAAAAAATACCGCTCGGTACAGAATGGGAATTCTAATTATCCTGTTTTTCTCATTTTATTTTTAATGAATATTGGAGACTTTGCTAAAAGCCACCTTATCCTGGCATTAACATAACAGCATTCAACAAAAACTTTATTGACAAGAATAGGGTGGAAAGTATATGACCAACAACTTGAACAGGATACGAAATTCAAAAGAATAAGAATAAGAAGGGAGAAAATCAGAAAATACCATCAGTGAACCATGAAGGCCAACATCTGCAATGTTGCTGAAGAATGCAACAATCGCTGCTTGAGTAACAGTCAAGCTGCAATGTGTAAAACTATGTTGTAAAAATACTTTCTCTTATATTAGGCATACGTACGTATCCCTCAAACCCAAACTCATTGGACCCAAAGCATATACCTGGGCTCGAGAGGAACAGGGGAACCAGGATCTGCGGTGACGGAATGGGATCTTGATGGAGCGTCTGCGGTGACCGTGAGCTGCGGTGAGCTTACGGTGGTGAGGGTGAATAGTAGTGACGGTGAGGAGCGGGCTACAGTGGTGGGGGTGGCTGGTTTTCGTTTCCTATGACGAAACAGGATTTGCGGTGAAGGTAAGCTGTGGTGAGCCTACAGTGGTGACTGGTGACGGTGAGCGTGACAGTGAGGACGAGGAGCCTACGAGACGGGCTACGGTGGTGACTGGTGACGGTGAGCGTGACAGCGAGGAGCCTACGGGACGAGCTACGGTGGTGAGGTGAGGGTGAATGGTTTGCTGTTTGCTGCTGCCTACTGCTTTCTTAGAAAGCCTTTCTATTTTCGTATATGACTAATGACGGTAATGTGTAATTGTGTATTGTCTAATAGTTTTTACTTTTTACACTTTAGCTCCCATACCACATAATATAACATAGATTATAAAAAACATATATATGTATATTCGGGTCTCGGGTCTCGGGTTGGGTTTCGGGTTCAAAATTTAAAATCCAATATCCGAACCAATTAAAACAATTGGTTCGATTTTATCAACGTTTTAATTGTGGTGGTTTGGCAGTGATATCCGACGTTCTTATCAGAGAATGAGAAGTATAGAATGAGAAAAATGAAATTGAAAGATGAAACTAAAAGAAATATCTTATTAAATCTTATCACAAAAAAATTATTATTAAATTATAATAAAATAAAAATAATTTATTTTATTTTATTATACTATCAAATAAATATATTAAATATTTAATAATATTAATTTATATTGTTAAATTCTTTTTATACGATACACTAATCATAACTAATATGATTAGCAAACTCGATCAGCATACTATCATCGTATGAATCAGGATTGGATGCAGTTTTTTTTCAAACTGTAAAGATGTCAACCATTTAAAATATATTTTTTATAAACATATTAAAAAAATATGGTAAACTTAATACTGAAGATATAAAACGGATCAGGATTCCTTTTTATTTGTAAAAAATAAAATAAAAAATTGTTGACTGAAATTTATATATCACGTGTAGTGTATATAATTTTTTTTTACCACATATAATACCTATAACTTTTATATTTGACAAATAATAGGAACTCTCCAATAACAAGAGGGGATCCGTTTCCATATAAAACTGCACCAGGCGATCCAGCTCCATCATCATATACACAGGCTTCGACAATAGCAGCAGAAACATTAATAGCGCCGACCGCTGCAATATACGCGAACGTGAAAATAAAATTGCAACTCTTCAAAAATTTATTGGACATCAACCATCTGCACATGTACCTTTCGGGAACGGTATACGCGTAAAGGAGAAATTCTTATATGATATAATATATTACGTCATCATTTAAATAATTAAATTATTATTTAATATATATATAATATTATTAATAATTAATATAATTTTATTATAATTCTCATTAATTTATATATATATATATAAATAATAATTTTAGTATTTATAATAAATAATGCTCACCAAAAATTACTCTTACTTAAAGTTGGGTTCTACGTGTAAGTGTGTGTTTGAGAATCCGTTTAAGTTCTCAAAAGTGAGTTAAGATGCTTCGAACGTGGTACAATGTTGTTTGGATTGTTTATTTTTTTAGTTGACTCAATATATTTTTCTTTTCAAATGTGAGTTAGAACCAAGGCAACATTTTGTTACTTTTGTGTTCAGTTGAGTCTAAAAATAATCTTCTAAACTCACTTTTAAAACAAAAGTTTCCAAACATAAATTACGTTATTGTAAACTTACTTTTAATCAAACTTAAATTTACAAATACACTTTTAACTAAACTTAAGTTTATCAACTAGAATCTAAACAAACACTAAATGTGTGATTGTTTTGCTGTTTGGACATCAAAATGTGTGTTCGATGTTTTAGAATTGTATCTTATAATTATTTCAATTTTTTTTTGTTGACATTATTTTAATATATTTTTGTCTTTAAGTGTGTTTGTGTCAAAGTAATTTTTTTTATTTTTAGATTTTAATAAACTCAGTTGAAAATTTTTTTAAACATTTATTTTATTAAATTTATTTTTAAAATAAATATTTATAGATATAAATTATGTTATTATAAATTAATTTTTAATTAAATTTTAATTTGAAAAATTAAATAAATTCAAATTTAAGTTTATCAATTTTAATCTAAACACACAATAACAAGTTAGAATAAATTTATCCTGACTAAAATCTGATTTGATATTTTTATAGAACTATTTTTTTTTTTTTTACCTTAACCTGACTTTTATAGTTTGAAAATGACCAAATTCAAATTAGATCAATTTGATATATAAATATAGAATGTATTTGAAATGAATAAAAATAAGAAATGATTTGATTTGATTTAATTTGAATTGATTTGATTTGATTTAGAAATCAAATTTTGTATTTAAAACTTAAAAAAAAAAAAGATTTGAATTGATTTATAAATCAAATTTTGTATTTGAAATTCATTAAAATAAAAATTGATTTGATTTGATTTTATTATTTTACATTTTAACACTTATGATAGGTGATTAGAGATAATTATTAAGGATAAAATAATCTATTCATTTCAAATTAAATCAAATCCTAACAAATTCTATCAAAATTAATAAAATTTTAAAACAAAAAGAATGAAATCTATGTGATTTTAAAAATCAAATTATTTCTTATTTTTTATTATTCTAAACACAATTTAATTAAATTTAATTTACAAATCAAATCATTTTATTTTATTACATTCCAAATACACTCATAATGTATAAATTTAGACATTATACATAATTATATTATAAAATTATAGAAATAAAAAATTATAATTAAAAGTATATTTTATAATATATTTTAACTAATAATATTTATATACATTTAAATTTATATATAAATTTTGCCAAATAAAAAATAATATATTTATAAAATCAAACCTAACAAATCCATAATAACAAGCTCCGGCTTATTAGGGTGCTTTCTTAAATGCAGCTAAGTTTTTGTGGTGCATCAATGCACCGCATGCGAAAAGTCATAAACTTAATTATTTTAAAAACTAACGGCACAGATTTCATGTTAGGAACCTGGTAAACAGGTAATCTTTAATTTTTAAAAATTACATTGTTAAGGTGATGGATTGTTGGGGTTTTGCACCCACCACCGGCACCCATCTTGACATGGCTTCGACGAGGCGGCAGCGGCGGGGTAAGGCCGAAGGATAAGCTCCTTCCTCAGCACCGGCGAGCACAGAGGTGGGAGAACCACTGCGCGCGGACCAGCAACTCTTCGACGGCGACCACTGTGCGCGGCCAGCGACAGCGATGCCGAACTAGCAGCTCTTCGAACCCGCGACGACGACGACCTGCACGAACCAGCAACTCTTCGAACCAACCACGAGGACGACCAACTCGTGCGAACCAGCAACGGCGCAGCAGATCATCGAACCAGCGGCGGCGGCGGCGATGCGCCAAAAAATCCTCCAGATCCGCCACGCTCACAGATCCAAAACCCATGGAAAGAACCGCGGAATAGCAACCGGTGGCAACTCTGATTTGCGTCCTCTGTTTGCGTGGGTTTGGGATGTTGGTTGCAGAGGGTTTGGTTGAAGGGGGTTTGGGATGTTGGTTGCAGGATGTTTAGGATTTAGGTTCTGTTTTGGTTGGATGCTTGGTGAGGTATGGTGTTATTGAATAATTTGGGAATTTTCTTAGTTCAAATTTTATAATGATTGAATGGGTATTGGGTGCTTTGTGTGGTTGGGTTTGAAATGGAGGCCTCCATTTGAGTTGAGTTGTACTTTGGGTATTGGCGGTGAGCGTGGTGGCAGTAGGGTGAGGGTGGTGGCGGTGGTGGGGATGGGATGAGGATGAGGATGAGAGTGGGGTTTTACTGTAAAAAAAACAAATAAGGAGTAACTTGTAATAATAAGTAGGAGTAAAATGCCATATGACAATAATAAGTAGGAGTAAAATGCAATATGACAGGAATTGTGGGTTCAAATATAATAATTAATAGATGCAGAATAATCTATTATTGTAGGTCATTTTTTAAGTGCATGCACCAAAACTTTCTCTATCACAATTTCAAAGATAATTTACGAATACATTTTTTAAAGATTTTATAAACAATATTAAATGAAAAAATAAATGTATCTAATATTTTAAAAATATAAAAAATATTTAATATTTTTTTATTTAATAATAAAAAAATTAATAGTAAAATTTGATAAGAAAATAAACATTTTTCATTATTTAAAAAGAGATATATAGCTTAAAAAGTTATCATTACTGCGTTACATGAAACTAAGCAAGTATTTAAAGTTTTTTTTTAAGAAAGAAAAGAAAAGAAAAGAAAGAAAACGAAGGTGCGCAACCGCAAATAATATCAATTTTCCAAAATTTGAAATCCAGTCGCTCAATTTTTTTTTTATGGCCGGTCAACACCTGACCTGTGAGTTGGTAACAATGTCATTATAAAATTCTATAGTTTTTTACATCAAAATTATGGAGAGTACGCAAAGTTAAACGGCAATTGTGCAGATCAGGCTTTTCTCCACTCTTGAAAAATGCTGCACAATCAGCATAAAACTAGACCAAAGCTGATATAAAGTGGAGGGGGTTCTGAGGGTTGGTGTCGTGAGTTCAAAGGACCTAGCAAGCACTGAGGTACACTATACTTCAATTATTTACCGAGTAAACGTACGTAATATCACACATGCATGAGGAACAAGGTTACCGTAATGGGATGCAATAGAATCAAAGCACGCATGTTAAAGTGCAAGCTTCCAAAACTCCTCCTACTTGTGAAATTTCACATCACTATACATTTTTCTTTGGATTTTCCTTCAGGCCCGGAAGATGAAGATGAAGATGAATAACTCCCAGAGTTTCTTGCTACCTGCAAATAGCATTTACTAGAAAATTCGAGTTCAAACTTTCAATTGTAACAAGGTAGAGTAGTGAAACCAATGCATTTTCAGATAAAAGATTCAGGTATTGCTAACGTCAAAAAATAATCCCATCCCATGGCACGAGAAACCAATGCAACAGATAATTGGGTGTATATTATTAAAATCAGTGCAGATAATTGCCTCTCCCTCTAGACCAAAACCCCATAATATAGGCATGGCATTAAGCACAAAAATATTTACCAGGTGATCTGTGACCAGTCTGGGGCCGCCACTAATGGTCGATTGCTCTGAATTATGATGTGGCGACTGCTGCTCAAACTCCTGCTGTTGCAAGGCTATCGCTAGTTGCAGATCAGAACTGTCACAATTTCAGGTTCAGACTTTGCAAAAGATCCATTTTACCAAATCATTTTTTTACAAGTTTTCTACGTCATATTTTATAGTATGAATTTTAGATATTTATCTACTGGAGGTTTGGAGGAGGGGGAGGGAGCAATTTAAAACTGTTATAACATGCCAAGATGAAAAAAATTACTTGATATCTAAGCCTGCCTGTGATGCACCATCAATGCTGGCAAGATAGTCCTGAAACGTGTGAAGTTGCCTTTATATCAATGAAAATTTGGTTTACAATATTTGATGTTTAACTTTTAAAAAATATACATACAGCAGTGCTGGTAATAACATGGTCCTCATCCCAGACGTTATTTTCATGGCTTTCTACCTTGAATTCTTTGAAGTTACCAGTCATAAACAATGTATCACCATTGACCTGAAAGATAAGTACATAATAAACTTAATTTCTGCTATTTAATAAAATACAATATTGGGATGTTTGTTTATTTTATCCACTCAGATTTTCGTAAGGAGAAACAAGTAAAGCATGCCCATCTCTGTATGGTTCAGACATCAATCTGTCAGTTGGCTCTAATAGTGAAGGAAAAAGAAGACACTCCCCAATCACTGCAATCAGAATGAAAACCTATATGGCAAAAGACACTGTATAAAGATTAATTTTTTCAGAGAATTTATTTTGCATTCAAGAAAACTGCTTGTATGACCTGTCATTAAGTAATCCAAGAAGCTCAAATCAATGAATCATCAAGCATGCAAACTGTATTCAGTTTTCAGGATGAGTACAGAATTTCAACATTTATATGAACAAGAACAATAACTCCCCCAAGTATCATCATTAAAAAAAGAAAAGAAATAACTAATTATATTAAGATGACCAGGATGAAAAATATCATAGACAAATAATGTTTTACCTCATTCAGTTTTTCCCACACCAGATCAAACTGACTTAAGTAACCTTGGTCTGTAGCTAGAAGATAAAGCTCACCCTCAAACTGTTAATAAAAGAGAACATATTTTTAGCATTAAATAGTAAAAGACTAAGCTAAACGACAAAAGAAATTTTCTCAAATGATAAAAAAGGTGCTACTGGCATATCTGAATGACCAAACAAAAGAACATTCAAGCCTTTTACTGACCTTGAACATGGTGCTGAAATGATTGTTACGGAAAAAAACACATAGCTCACGCTCTTTAAGACCATCTTGTAAACAGAAAAGGCTGCATAAGCATTTATAATTTATCATCAATGTAAAAGGAAAATTCCTCATTGCCAAAGAGGAGAAATATACGGATCAAAGAACTAGTTCAAGATATTTAGACCGATTAGATGCCCACATACCCGTAAAATGTCAATTGACTGGCATTATTCCTCAAGAAGCTCCTGATCAATTCCCTTAGGACCATAAAAAAGGGACAGATGCTTTCTATTAAAGATAATAATAATATATAGTTATCTAAGAAAATATATATATTATGATGACAAGTCCAATTATTTAATATATAGCACCACTGACCTTGTTGTGGAGTAATTTCATCCTTAGCTCTTTAGATCAGGAGCAACAAAGGTGCTTCTGTCAGCCTGTTCTGCAAGTACCACTTCGCCCTCAAAGGCAGGTTCAATATCCTCAAAATTTGCAGCTGTATTCAATACACATTCCTCTCCTTCATACATGAGCTTGCTCCCATCAACATTTGAAGCCAAGGCTCCAGCGGCATCTGTTTGTTGAAATCTGACACTCGATAAATCTGAATTTGTATGGCTTGTGGATAAGCTTGATAATCTTGTTGCATCAGGACCTGCAGGCTCAACTGCTGCTTCAAGATCACTAGTTATAAGAGTGGATTGATTGCGAACTTTTCCACCCCCTCCTGAGACATTTGCATGGCTCTCAGGCAAATACACGGTATTTTTTCCAGGAGAAAGGATAGCTGTGCCTTCATTCTGAACCAATGCATTACAACTGCTCTTCTCAAAGGCATCATTCTGGCCAATAGATTCGTCAGGTCCCATGTAAGTTAATTGACGAAGACCATTTACCACATCAGTCTTTGTGGATGAATCAGCAGCTTCCCCCGTAGTCAATGCAGAAGATATCTGTTCATTACTGTCTTTTCCAGATGCACTGCAATCATCTGCTATGGAAGGTTCTGGCTCATGAATGTCATTGTTTCCAATACCAGTGCTTTTCTCTAACTAATTTCCAGAATCTACAGCAATAACCTGCTCGTTACACATATTTTCATCTATACAGACAGACATTGTCCCTCCATTTACATGACCTACATCAGGATCACTTACTGAAGCATAAAATCAGCCTCAGACAGCTTCAAAACTCTCAACAACTCTGCTTCTTCTTAAAGATCCCCTTTTCTTGGTATTTGTTGATCAGAAACAGAATGAGGAGAATCATCAAAGGGCCTGGCTTCTGAAAGACTTGGAGAAGAAACTCCAAGAGCTGCAGTTGTTGCAGCCGCAAAGTCAACGCAAACTTCTTCCAGATTATTTTTATGGTGAACTTTCATCCTTTGTGTTTCAAGAGCGACAAGCTCTTCCATAAGGTCATTATAGGACTTCGATCCTATTGCATTAGCAGTATTATAATCCTGGTTCACAAGCACATGAAGATTTGAATATCAAACTAACACATCATAAAATAAGAAATAGATGGATTTCACTATAAAAAGGATCAGCACATAAGAATACAGAAATCTTCTAATTAGAGATTAAGAGGGAAGGTAATGGCAGGGAACTTAACAAAATAGCCACCTAGGTGTAGCTGCCATACAAACGAATAACTCCCAACATTAAACAGGCCGAAGATTTTACACAAATATATTCAAATATAACAGTGAGCAGCAAAAGAGAAAAACAAAAATTCAAATCAGTTGCACCCCCAACCCCCACCCCTTGTCCTGCACGCATCCATTTTCTTGCAAAAGGGAGATAGAATAAGCTCATGACACCAGGTGAGTAGCCAACGGATGGCATGAACAAAATGCAGAGATTCTAATAGAATGTATTTAGAACCATAGAGTACAACAATCATATCATTGATATAGTTTGAGGACACATCGCTAATTAATACGGATTGAGTCTAAACAAAATACCTGAGGGTCAACTATCCAGCCATGATACAAAGGGATGTCCAGCAGATCAAATATGGCACACTCCGGAGTGAACTCAAAATCATGTATTCTGTAATTACTACGTAATTCTTTTCATCAGAACTTCACAATTAACGATGGATGCGCATAACTGCCAAAGAAATAAGCAGAACTGACCTCCTGAATTTTATATTTACATCAATGCCAGTATCAAGCCTAGGCAGCAAATCAATCGCATCCGCAATGTTCTGTTGTTGATTTTCAACATAGCCTGCATCTTTGTTCTACAACACAACATTAAAAAATTGTCAAAGCAACTCACACTACAAAAGATTGAGCATTGCCAACAACAACAACAACAATAATAATAATAATAATAAAAAGATGCAGTCATGCAACTTATCACTTCTTACATTCACATTACTATTGGAATCAAGTAATCAGCAACCAGTGAAAGCAATTTCTCCTGTGAGACTTCAGCAATATCAGGACTCGAATTCAAAATGTTTCCCAGCAGAAGAACGTTACCTGCAGTATTGCAATATATAGAAACAGCTAGCAATAAGTTTGATGCTAAAGAACAAGAAAAATCAAATGAATTTTGCAAGTAATTATGTTTTTGATTATCGTCCAAGAAAAAGAAAATAGAAAATGAGGAAAAGATTGACAAGAACACTAAGGTTCTAATGAGTTTTTTTTATTTCGTAACATGAACCTCAATTTTAATGTCACTGGCGAAAGCATCGATAAAGAAGCTAACCGTTCAACGAATTGAATTGTTATGAATTAAAGAATCGCTGAGATGAGGTATATGTACAGAAAGAAACGACATAGAGAAGGGAAGCGAAAGGCGCGTACAGATAGCGAGGAGTGGGCAGGGGCCATTGTCGTTTTGGAGGACGATTGGGGTGGTGCGTCCAAGAAAGTTAATCGTTTTGGTTTTGTGCATGCACTCTTTGAGTGGTGGTTGTTCTCGATCCCTAGGGGAAGAAGACGACGACATTACTGAGCAAGATTTTTTACTCACCAGAACAAGAACAACTCGATGGATACATACAAATTATGCAATAACCCGCTTTAGCCCTTTTATATATGACCCTGGAATTAGGGGGGGTGAGGGGGGTGGAAATAAAAAATGGGATAATCAATTGCCGGACGGCAGCGATTGTAACGTTGATTTAGCATTTTAATAATTCATTTCATTAAAAAAAAGAAGATAATTTTACACTTTTTTAAAAATATAAATATTATATATATATATTTTTAAGAATACGTAATTAAAATAAAAATATATAATAAATAATATTAAATAAAATATAAAAATAATGTATATATTATTTGTATTAAAAATATCAGAATTGTTGATTTAATCATGTTACGGGAGAGTATATCCATTTCCAACCTCAAAGAGGAAATGTATAAGAAAAAAGTTGTGTTGAAATGAAATGAATTCTATATCTCTTTCTGTCCAGAGAATTTTTTTTTTGTTGGTGCAAAATGAATTCTACATCTGAAAACATGTTTATAAACTTCAGTCAATGAATAAAAACGTGCAACTCGAATATGCTATAACATTCTTTTTTTTTTTTTAAGTCATTGGAGATTAAACTAACTAATTTCATTAGTTCCTCTCCTTGAGCCGGTCCTAAAAAATTTTCTTCTATAAAATCGTCTGGTTTGATCAATTTTTAAAATCACTCTTCTACATCATTTTTTTCTCTCATTTTATTTAAATAAGTAATTTTTCTACATAAATCTGATTTTTTTTTTTCGCGATTTTAAAAGATTTTGAAAGATTTTTCTTTCGAGTATCTTCTATTACAGATTCATTAACAAAATTTTGTCAAGAATTTAAAATAATAATTCATATTCTGTTAAATTTTTAAAATGTCTCTTTCGAATATTTAAGGCAGCGATTTTAAAAGTTTTGAAAGATTTTTCTTTCGAGTATCTTTTAACAAAATAAAGAATTTAAAATAATAATTCATATTCTGTTAAATTTTTAAAATCTCTCTCAGCTCTCTTTCTAATTCTCAGTTAGATAGCGTTTGGAGTTTGCACACCATTTATGGCTTCTATACACTGGCGGTTCCGCTTAAATTTTTATGAAGTATGATACTAAATTTATTTTATTTATTTTATTTTTTTAACAAAAATAATTTTTCTAGCGCAATATGTCTTTCTACTAAAGCGGGGTGGGTAATTTTTTTTTTTTACGGGTTGATTTTTGTTTGCTCAATTTTATGTCTTTCACCGGCGGTTCCGCTTAAACAAAAAAAATTAGCGCAATATGTAAATTTTTTTATTTTTGTGCTTGGTAGTCTTTCTACTGAAGAATGTATTAATTCTTTTATTTTTTCTTATTAAATCATTTAGAATAAAATTTTTACCCCTAAAATAACTTGAAAAGTTGCACCTGGGCAATGGATGAGACGATGTCATCGCCCTTCACGTGTTAAGCTCTTTTTTTCTTAAGTCTTTGTTTTGGGGTGTTGACTTGACTATTAACACCCTGGCAAGCTGAAGAGTGGTTGGTCATGAACCCGAACTTGGACTTTAGATGGTTGAAAGTGTGTGCATCATCAATGACAAGGGGCATGGTGAGAATGTCAGCCACCTAGGCAGTGGATGAGATGGGCAACAGCTTTAAGAAACCATTATGGACACGTGCATGAACATGGCAATCAAATCAAACTCTATATATTTAGTGCATTAGTGAAATTTTGGCTTTACAGTAACGAGAGTACTTTTTTTCATTAAAAATATTTTAATATTTTTTAATTTACTTATAAATTTATTATATATTTCATAAAAATATTATAATTATATATAATTTAATTTAATATCCTTTTTATATATAAATATATAATATAAATATAATTTATATATTTTAAATATACGAATAATATTATCCTTGCAAGTAATATGAAGTGTTGCTTGGTTCTCACAATACAACATAATTGAAGGTTTGAACATGAAGATCTTAAAGAATAAAAGATACTAGACTGGCCAGGTTTAATAAGTTTAGATAAATTTAATCATTGTTAATATAAGTTCAAATTATTATCATTAGTAGGCATGGTAAAATTACCCATATCCTAGGCAGTAGATATTACCAAATGACGAATCGGGCAACAGCCGTTTAATAAATGGAGCATTTATAAGACACGTGCATGAACATTGCAAAATCAATATATATTTTATTTAATATATATCATATATTATAATTCTTTTTTTTTTAACTTTATTGGTCTTTAAAATATTTATATTTTATTATTTTAAAATAATATTTTTATTAAATGAATCCATAATGATAAAATTATTAAAAAATATATACTACTTATGTAATAGCTTATTTATTTAAACTAATTATTATAAAATATAATTGGATTTAGTTTGTAATTTATAATAATCTTTTAATTTTGTAAGAATCTTATATTATTAAACAAAATTGTAATATGCTGATGTTAAAATTATTTTATTTATGTTTGTTTTATAATTTTTAAAATTTTATTTTAAAATATCAAATAAAGATACTAATAACTGGTTATTTAATCTTCAGATTATAAATTTAATAATTTGTTAATACTGGACGGGTTATTATCACTATCCGCCCCTCGCCCCGCCCCATTGCTATCCCTAATCATTAGTCACGCTAGGAGTTATGGATCGTTCAATCCAATAAGTTTTGGTACGCTCAGTTGGCCTCGTTTCAACTGATTAATTTACATAGGCCTAATAAATTTCTTGAACCTAATTGACACTTGAGACTCCTATTTAAATACTCTTGACAGTAAAAACTAGGCATATTCACTTATTTGCCTTTACTCTTATCACTCTCTTGACTCAAAGAGCCAACCAAGATGGAGCTCTCCGGCGACGTCAAGCAGCCCGAAGACCACCCATTCGAATAGAAGACATAACATATGATGTATTTTTAATGAGACTTTGTGTAATGTTTGTACATAAAGTAAAGAAGATATATGTAATTTTGTAAACAAATAAGGATGTTAAAGTATAATAACATTATATAAAATTAACGATGTGAGTATAATTTTTAAATAAGAGTGTTAATATAATAAATACTAATTTCATAAAAGATCAATATAATTATCTTTTTTATTTTTTAATAAATTAAATTATTAATATTTTAAAAAATTAATTAAAAAAAAGAAAGTCAAGGACCATACTCACTCTTCTTGATCCGTCCCTGAACCCAACACCAGATACATCATCACGATGAATTTCTTCAAGATCAGCTAGAACACCCAAGGATTGATGCACCCCAAAATCAAGACCATGCCCCATATGGGCTAGATGATCAGCCGCTTTGTTACCTCTCTGAAGGTATGAGAGATGACAACCTCCCAAGCTCTTCCCATTAAATATTTGATCTCACAGACAATATTAAAAGCAAGGTAGCTAGATACTAGATCCCCCTGGATCATACAAATTGCACTTACGGAGTCAATATCAACTTTCACTTTCCTACACCCAAGATTCCAAGAAAACTTCAACCCATGGAGAACCCCCCCACAACTCAGCAAGGGCAATGGAACCAGCTTCCAAGTTTGTCGAAAAACAACCCATGAGCTTTTCTGTATCATCACACACAAGACCACCACAAGCATCCTGAAAACCACCAATCATTGACCCATATGTGTTGAGGCAATACCATCCACTAGGAGGAAATTGCCAAGAGATAAAACCATTAGCATCTTCGCCAATTTAATTGCATAACATCCAATTTATTGTCATCTTTTATCACTCATTTTTCATTATTTCCTACTCGTAATTTGTCATCTTTTAACATCCAATTTAATTGTTTGTCAATTTAAGGATTTAGCAAGGATGATTTATAATTTAAGCATTAACTGCTATGCGGGCTCTATTAATACTAAGTAATTACATAAAAGTTTATTTTTTGTATTATTTTATTACTCATATAGGAGCTACTTTGACACTCCACTATTTGGCACTTGAATATACTACTACATTTGCTTCATTATAATCTTATGTAGTGCGATGCTCTTAGAAGTTTAGCGATGTTTGCTTTCTTGCTAGTCTTAGGCTTTATTTCAATTAGACTTAATTTATAAATCTATATTTAATTGACATTTGTTACTTTTTCTCACATTAACGTTTAATTGCTTCACTTGGTATCAATTAGCCATATATATCATGTGGTGATCATTGGCATTCCTGAATATAACTGCATAAAAAAGGACATTCATTCTATGTAACCCATGAAGCCACAAGGAACCAATTATTAAGGGAAGTCATTAAGCCATTCATTTTAAATTTTACTGCTTTTGTAACACTTAATTGGGGATGTCACATTTACGATAAATATAATAAATTTTTATCCAAGTTATAAACCATTTAGTACATATAATAGTAGAAGTTGTGAAAAATTTTGTTTTTGTACATTATATTAATAAATAAATAAACAGAAAATGAAATAAAACAAATTAGTAATTATACATCATAATATATACATGATTCTATCTTTAAAGATACGAATATTTACATACAATAAACTATTTAATAAAACAGTAAACTATTTGATTTAAAGTAAACCATAAACTAGCCCAAGTATAAAACTAAAAGTTCTGATCTTCCGAAAGATCCTCCTCTGGGAGATCTTCAGAAGACAGAAAACCCATGGTGTCGATCAATCCAAATGATATGGATAATCAAGAGGCTCGCCTTCCTCGCACTGGTCGCTCGGATGCTGCTCCTCTTCGTATTGACATTCCTGAGGCTGCTCCTCTTCTTCTTCCTCAAAATCTTTACGGAACATAAATAATAATAAAAAAAATGTATACAAAGAGGTGAGACAATCTACATCATTACCAGCATAGCAGTACAGAAAATGACAATACATATAGATATAACAATTGATACAATAATTCATATTATCACATCATACATAATATCTCAGAATAAATAATCACATCATGATACAGACGACATATGCAAATGTACACAGACTCATTCTTACTCCATGGAGCTAAACACAAACATCAGAGAGAATGATCTAGAAGACCTGCTCGTACCTCAGGCTACCCCAACCAAATTATTACACAGTCAAACGTCGTATAAATAGTACACAGTCAAAACATCGTGTAGATAGTATATAGTCAAAACGTCATGAACAGCAGGCATTGTACCGAACAATCCTACTAGATCTTGATTATGAATAGTGTTTGTCGAGATCGCTAGTGTGTTGCCCGTTATCATGGCCCAGAGGAACTACCAACTGTCCACTTGTGGAATCCTCCACACACTAACGCTTCTAAGTTCACTCAATGAACCACACTATGCCTATCACACTCGCACTACGGTGTAATTCATCTCGTCAGTCAATCGCTAATTTCTACCAAATTGACACATTTCTCAATGCATGTACATAAGTCAAAATTACACAAATAACCTCATCATCAATATTTCCAATATAGTACGCCTCCACTTGACAGTACTATTTTCTCAACATGTCTGGGTCCACCACTTTGACCCGACAGTAAATTACTATTTCTCTCAGTTGCGTAAATATTTTATTGCATTTCCATAATCATGTCACCTTTTTCCAACATTTTCAAAACACGTAAATATTTTTCGACGTTTTTAAAATCGCGTAGTATTTTTAAATCATTTTCTCAATTGCGTAACGTTTTGAAATCGTTTTTCTCAATCGCGTAACATTTTAAAATTTTTTCTCAATCACATAGTTTAATAATCATTATTTTAAATACGCGTAATATATTTCTAATATTTTTTTCAACTACGTAAAATATTTTATCTACGTTTTAAATTATATTTTGAAACTTTCTCCATTATATATTTATTTTTAACTTTATTAACAGTATTTTGTCTAAAAAATTCATTAAGTGATATTTTCTACGTTTTCCTTTAAAAATTTCCTTTCTTAATCATTACAAATATTTACATATCAAAACTTGCTAACACGCTTCAAAACTCAAAGGGTGAGCTATACGTTAGTACTTTTCAAGTGTTTAATTTATTTCTCATCCATACTTATTTTCTCTAATTAGGTTTCTAAAAATAAATTCATTTATTTTATTCTTTAAAAATTCATTCAAATTGAGTTCTCTTTAATTTAATTACATAGTCCACACTTAGAAAATAATTTTCGATCAAAGGTATTAAAAAAAACATGTTGGCCGAAATTCACTATATTTTTCATAAATCATCTTTAATTTATTTTCTAATATCTAAGTCCATGTAAAAATCATTGATCCAATTAAATTAATTAATCCATGCTTTAGAAAATAATTGAGAATATTTTGGTCCTTTTTGTGATGATGAAACCGTGAGCTTCATGTGTTCTTTAGAACACTCATGCAAATCCTTAACATGTTATTCACATCCCACAATAATTATCATGCATCTATAAACACATACAAAATATATTAAAACTATTGATATGCTTGCAAATAAAATCAATCACAAATAGGAAGAACTTTAAATCAACCAAGTGAATGAATCCTTATGGATTCTTCATCACAGTTACATCCATTTTCTCACCACCATACATGGTTGATGAGATTAAATCTCTCTCTTACCTATAAGGAAGACAAAACCTTCTTGGACTTCCTCCTAGTATTTTCGTATGGCTCCAAGAAAAACCCTAACAAACTTAAACAAATTTAAAGAGTCATAACTATGGTTGAAAAAGAAAAACCATGAATCAATCATGGCTTAAAACTTCAAGAATCATGTTAGAAACAAGAAATAAGAATTTTTACCTTGTAAGAAAGAAACTTCAAGGTTGTTTTCCAAGCTCCAAATGGATTATTTTGAAGAAACTCTCAAGATGAAAGATGTTTAGAATGGTGTTTAGGTTTAGGAAATGGTGTTGGATGAAATTTTAGAAGAGTGGAGCTATGGTTTTTTGTGATGGCGGCCATGAGCTTCACCAAGAAGAAAGGAGAGAATTTTTGGTTGTCTTGTTTTGGAGAATGGTTGAAGATGATAATGAACATAACAAAATGCTTTCTTCCTTCCTTCTAATGCACTTGGCCGTGGGGCTCCCCTAAAGGAGATGACCTCCTTAGTTGACCTCTAAGAGCTCCTAATGGCCTTAGATGAGTTCAAGAGTGGATCTTCAATGCTTTGTCTCCAAGTTTGTTTCCTATTGGCTTAGAGAGACATGTCACCAAGTTCTTGAACCTTCATGAAAGAGCTTGGCCTTAATTGCACTTAGAGAGAACTAATCAAGTCTTGATTCATTTTAGTCTCCTAATTATGCTTAAGCCATTCTAGTTAAGTGATTAGGTAAATTTAGTTAGGTTTCTTAGTTATTTAGTTAATCATCTAGTTAATTAGGATAACTAAACACCTTTTTGATTATGTTAGAGCATTCTCTAACTAAAATTTTAATGAATAACTAACTAGGTTTATTCCAATTAATTACTACTTAAGCACTTTGGATTAACTTAATTAAGTTTTAAGCTAACTTAGTTATGTTTTCTAATTACTAATCTAACAAGTCCAACCATTTTTGTGGACTTCCTTCCTATTGGCTTAGAAATTCAAGCCATTTTTGTTGACTACTTCTCATTGGCTTAGAAATAATTCAAGCCAGAAACGTTGATCGATTTCTATTGGTTCTAAATAAGAAGTCATAAAGACTTTATGACTATATTTGGCAAAAGTTATTATTTCTTAAGTCAAGAGAGATCGTCTCCATTTGGATAATAAAATAATATTATATTATAAAATATTTTTATTTTACGGATAAATTCTAAAAATTAAAAGATTAATACATGTATCATTCTAATTAGGTTTAGTAAGATCCCACAAATTCCAGAATAATCATATATAGATTTTCCCAGACAAAAATTATTATTTTCTTGGCTCGAGTAAATCACACACAACAATCAAATACAGTTATGAAACAGTCAAATTAATTTTATAACACATAGAAAACATAAAATAGTACAATTAGGACAAAATCATAATTTAGCCAAAAGTTAGGGTGTTACACCTTCGGTTCATTTTAAGTGTCACTTTGACATAAGATATAAAAATTAAGAAACATTCAATTAAGTTTTAATTGTAAGAATTTCTTACTAACTTGTCTTTATTCATTTCAATTAATTACTTTATTTTATCATGTTCATTCAATTTTCATGAATAGTTAAGACTATTAAAGTATAAAAGTAGAGATGAAAATAATAATAATAATTAATGTTTTATATCAAACTCCAAAGGACTAAAAAGAATTGCAATTGTTGAATTGGGATTAGATTTTATGACAATTTGCCAATTTGAAAAATAGAGAAACAAATCATTAGATTTTATAATAAGGGATAATGTTATTTTTAGGAACACTTCTTAAAATTTTTACTAATATTAATAAATTAACAAAAAAAATATCAGGGGCAGCATGTGGTCTCCTAGCCTCAATATGGAATAAACATGAATGAATTGACAACTTGTCATCATAAGCATAAACTACTTCCTTTCTATCCAAACCTTAAAAATGGAGAGAAAAGACCTAGCAAAACAGCATTCAAATGAAGTATTTTTAATCGTTCATTAAAAAAAAAACTCAAGGAAGCTTTTAAATATCATATTAAAATTTGAAATTTCGAATTGTTATATATCTATAGTTATATAAAAATATTATTTTGTTAATTTATTATACCTTGAATTTTATTTTTTAACATATTGATGTAGTGATTCAAAGTTCATACATGGTTGGTGGTATTGGAAATTAGACTTATTCACCTTTTCAATAAGTAATAACCCTTGTTAAGATTTCAAACATATTGAGAATTGTAGAGCTTATAGTTTTACTCATTTTCAGATTCCAAACACATGGAGAATTGTGGAGCTTTAAAGTGATGCATTGGAAATTATGCTTTGGAAGATGGAGTCTCTAGTTTTTAGCATTTTAAATTTAATTTCCTATTTATGTTTCTTGTGAATTGTAACGTTGTTAGCCTATAAATTGTATGAAGAAGGGAAATGGCAGACTTGAATATTTTGGACACTTAGTAGAATTTGAGAATAGAAGTTGTATATTTCTCTCTTGATCCCAACTTGTGGAGTCGAATTTAGCATTTGTTTAAGTTATTTCCAAACCCCTAAATCCTCCTTCATCATTTGGTATCAGAGTACCTGATTTCGATTGGGCCTTTGTAGCCTTTTTCCCTATAGCGGCATAAAGAGGAAAAAGGTGGACATGGAAGAGGTAACCCAATGATGGCGAACTTGGGTGATAAACAAGATGCTGAAATTCAAGCTCTTCAGAGACAAGTTAAGGAGTTAACGTTACGTCTTGAGCGTCAGGAAGTCAGGAGTGGATGAGGTTCTAGCCATGGTTATTCCAATGATGACTCAGAGCTTATGAATCCTTTTGTCGATGGCCAAACTCAAAGCTTCTTAAGGAGAATCATACAATAATCAAAGACTATCAAGCTTGATTTGCCAGAGTTTCATGGTCGTATACAGCTAGAGGAGTTTTTGGATTGGCTTAGTGTTGTGGAAAAATTCTGAGTACAAAGACATTCCCGAGAATCAAAAAGTGAAGCTGGTCACTACAAGGCTTCATAGTTATACATCTTCATGGTGGGATAAGGTGCAAGGAATGAGAATATGAAAAGGAAAGCCAAAGATAGCTTCATGGGAGAAAATGAAATCACTGTTACGAGAAAATTTCCTTCCTTTAAATTTTGCTCAAAGTTTTTTTATGCAATTTAATACTTTGCAGCAAAGCAACAAAAGTGTGATTGACTATATAGAAGATTTTTACAAGTTGATGGCTAGATGCAACAATCAAAATTCAGAAGATCAGCTTGTTGTAAGATATGTCAATGGGTTAAAATTGCCCATTAGAGATGAAATAGAGATACAATAGGTATAGAGATTAAATGATGCATATCAATTAGCCTTGAAGATTGAGTCAAAATTGGCAAGACGAGGAGCAATGAAGTTTGCTGATATACAAAGTTTCTACCCATCAAAAGTTGAATCCTCTAGCAGAAATGTTCCTAGAGGCGGCAAAGGTAAGAACAATTCAGCTTCAAATAAAATTAAGTCTCCTACTTGTTTTAAGTGTGCCCAAATGGGTCATTACATGAATGAGTGCCCGAAGCGAATGAGTGATGCTCAAATGGGACTTATGAATGAAGAAGACGAAGAACAAAAATTTGAAGATGCAGAGCCAAAATACAATGATGATGGCTATTATGAACGTGAGGAGATTGAACCAGAAGATGGACGACACAACATCTTTAGAACAAGATGTAAGTTTCATGGAAAAGTGCTCTCTCTAGTCATTGATGGAGGTAGCTTTGAAAATTTTGTTTCTCAAGAGATGATGGACAAGCTCAAGCTCAAAGTCGTACTTCACCTTCAACCTCAACCTTATACTGTCTCATGGATAAAGAAGGACAATGAGGTAAAGATTGATAAGAAATGACTTATTTTTTTTCTATAGGTAAAAATTATCATGATAAGGTTTGGTGTGATATAACTCCTATGGATATTAGGCATATACTATTAGGTAGACCATGACAATATGATAAGGGTGCTATTCATGATGGAAGAAAAAATACTTATAAATTTGTTATGGGAAAAATTGATATTGTTCTTTTACCATGTAAAGACGTGTGTAATCCCAAATCTTCTACAAAAGAGGAGGGACATGCATTGCTTACTTTGTCCCAGCTTGAGAAGGAGGTTGAGAAGGATAAAGTAGTATATGTTTTGGTTGTTAAAGGAGATATGCAACCTATAGAGATTCCTAGAGATGTCAAAACTCTCTTGGAAAAATTTAGTGATGTTGCTCTAGAAGACTTGCCCAGTGGTCTCCCTCCCTTAAGGGAGATTCAACACCAAATTGATTTGATTCTAGGTGTTGTCATTCCTAACAAATCTCACTCCCTAATGAGTCCAGAGAAGCATGAAGAGCTTAATCCTCAAGTGTTGGAATTGTTAAACAAAGGATACATTAAGGAATACTTAAGTCCTTGTGTTGTCCCTGCACTCTTAACATGAAAGAACGATGGTTCTTAGCGCATGTGTACTGATAGTTGAGCACTTAATTGAATCACTATCAAGTACCAGCTCCCAATACCAAGAATTGATGATATATTCGACATGTTGGTTGGTGCACAAGTATTCTCAAAGATTGATCTTAGAAGCGGCTACCGTCAAATCATAATTAAGCCAGGATATAAATGGAAGACAATATTCAAGACAAGAGAATTCTTGTATGAATGACTTGTTATGCCATTTCACTTTAGTAATGCTCAAAGTATGTTCATGAGGATAATGAATCAAGCTCTCAACTCTTTTATTGGAAAGTTTGTTGTTGTGTATTTCAATGATATTCTTGTTTATAGTCGAAATTCACTTGACCATATTGAACACTTGAAGGTTGCTCTAATGACTTTGAGAAAAGAAAAGCCCTATATAAACCTCAAAAATTGTTCTTTTATGACCACTTGCCTAGTTTTCTTAGGCTTTGTGTTGACTCCTTCAGGTGTTATGGTGGATTAGAATAAGATGTGGATTAGAATAAGATCAAAGTTGTTTGAAAATGACCTATTCCTAAGAATCTACATGAGGCTCAGAGTTTCTATGGACTAGTGTCATTTTACTATCGGTTCATTTGAAATTTAAATGCCATTGCAACACCATTAACATATTGCTTAAAGAATAGATAATTTATATGGACATCGGATGCAACCAAAAGCTCAATTTTATCAAAGAAAAGTTGTCCACTACATCAGTCCTTGCACTTCCAAATTTTGAGAAAATCTTTGAGGTTGATTGTGATGCTTCTCGTGTAGGGATTGGAGGAGTGCTTAGTCAAGAAGGACACCTGGTTGCCTTCTATTGTGAATATTCTACCTATGATATTGAGCTATATACCATTATTCAGATTCTTCGTCATTGGAGGTCATATCTTATTCAAAGAGAGTTTATCCTTAATTCAGATCACAAAGCTCTTAAGCATATTAACTCTCAAACAAATTTGAATAGAAGACATACAAGTTGGATTTCTTTCTTATAAGAATACACTTTTATGTTGAGACATAAGAGTGGAAGACTTAACAAAGTAGCTGATGCGCTTAGTAGAAGAATTACATTGTTGAATACCATGACCGTGCAACTAGAAAGTTTTGATGTTATCCAAACAATGTATTCAAAAGATCTCAAGTTCAAAGAGATCTATCAAAGGTTCAACGAAGACAAGTATGAAGATTATCTTATATATAATGGTTTTCTTTTTAAGGGCACACATTTGTGCATCCCTAAAAGTTCACTTACGGAGTATATTATCAAAGAACTTCACTACGGGGGGCTCGATGGACATTTTGGGTGAGATAAAACTTTGTTACTAGTTAAAGAACAATATTTTTGGCCTACTCTTTATGGAGATGTTGCAAAGTTTGTGAGAAGATGTAGCGTATGTCAAACTTGCAAAAGCCAAAGTCAAAATTATGGTACTTATACTCCATTGCCTATTTCTAATGCTCCTTGGGAGGACGTTAGCATGGAATTTGTTATTAGGTTGCCAATGACACAAAGAGGTATTGATTCTATTTTTGTGGTTGTTAATCGATTTTCTAAGATGACTCATTTTATTCCATGCAAGAAGACCATGGATGGCTCATATATCGCTGACCTTTATTTTAATGAAGTTGTTAAACTTCATGGATTTCCAAAGTCTATTACTTTTGATTGTGACATTAAATTTCTTAGTCATTTCTGACGAAATCTTTGGATGAGAATAGGAACTAATTTGTTGTATAGTAGTGCTTATCATCCTCAAACAAATGGTTAAATCGAAGTTGTCAATCACACTTTGGGAAATTTGCTTCAAAGTTTCGTTTCAAAGAGGCCAAAGCAATGGGGCACTGTTCTTTCTAGAGCTGAATTTGCTTATAATTGTGTTGTGATTCACTCTACAAGAAGAAGTCCATTTGAAATTGTTTATCGACGTACTCTTAATCGTTACCTTGATCTTTCTAAAATCCCTACATCTAGAAAGAAGGCTGAAGATTTTACAACCACCATGAAAAGGATTCAAGAAGTGAAAAAGAAACTTGAGGAAAATACTAAGTCTTACAAAGAAGCTGTAGATACTTGTTGCGACCAAGATTGTGGCGGGATAACGACTTAAATTAAAAAGTTTAGGAGTCGCTACCAATTTTATTTTCTTATTAGGAAAAATTGGAAAAACCTAAGAAAGATGATCTATGTTCAAAAACTCATGTTTGGGAGCCTAATTATGCACAGGAAAGGGTGGAGACTTAACTCCACAACACCCCTGATGCATCCGTCCTAAGACGATTACCCTAAATCAATTGTGCAAAATTTTTATAACTCTTAAAAATACTTGTTTTATCCATTTTGTTAAAAGATAAACTAAAACAAATAAATTATGAAAATTTAATTTTGGCTTAACAAAATTGAGATTCAGCTCCTACGTATCATCAGATGCAATGAGAAATTCAAAGTCATATCATTCTTTAGAAAATAAGAGTGAGTTTGTTGTTTTTAATTTTGAAAAGATTTTATTTTGAAAACTCATTTGATTTTTTTTATGTTTAGAAAAAGGTTCGAATCATCAAGCTGTCACAACTTAGATGATTCTAAAAGTTACATGATTAACAAGCTGTCACAACTCAGTTAATCCCAATTTATTCTTGAATTAATAAAAAAGTTTACAAAATAAATAAATAAAACTAATAAATGAATAAACTAAAATGAATAACACGTGTATATAATAAATAATAATAATACAAGAAAAAAAAAAATGTAAACTTACCTCCAAGGCATATAAAAAATGATATGCTCAAAGAAGTTGATACACAGGGCCCCATGTGTTTTCTTCAAATTAAACCTTGAAAAGCAACTCACTTGCAAGAAAAAAAAATTACTAAAGTCATCGAGCTCTTATACTTAGTATTAAGCCATAGTGTGTAATTTTCTCGAGCTGTTATACTTAGTATTAAGCACAATGGTGTAATTTTCTCGAACTCTTATACTTAGTATTAAGCCCAACTGTGAAATTTTTTTAGATGACAAAACCATTGAGAACCATCCTTTTATATAGGAGGAGGGGAAGGAGAAGGAACATGACTTATTCAATGTGGGACTTAGTGATCTAGACACCTTAGTTTTCCAATTTTTTTTTCATTTTTTGAATTTCTTTGAAGACCCGAACAAAATCGGGTGTTCACAGTTGTCTATATTTACTTGTTGCTTATAAGAGAACACGTATAACCATAGTTTTAGAATTATCGTTGTAAGAAACGAGTAAAGACATGAATTCATATTTAGTCCTGGAATGTATAAGACAATGTAAATTCACAAAGCAAAGATGCTAATTGCAAACCAGCGAGCTCAAATGTGAATTTACGAGTTGTCGCAGCGTCGCTAATCCTACCAAGGTGAAGCTCAACGTAGAGCCAGAGACGTCACTACCTTGTCAATAAGTTGTCGCAGCTCAATTGACATTTATTAATTAAAAAGAGTTTTTTTTTTGGAATTTAAATGACGTTGGGTGACCTTGTAACCCAGAATTTAAAAGATAGTTGGCTTGATTCGGAATTTAAAAAGACAGTGGACTTGACCCAGAATTCAAAAAGACAATGGGCTTGATCCAGAATTTAAAAGATATTGAGTATTTAGTGTTCCGAAATTTAAAAGGCAATGAGTTTGACCCGGAATTTAAAAGACATTAGGCTTGTCCCAAAATTTAAAAGACAACGGCTTGGCCCAAAATTTAAAAGACAGTGAGCTTGACCCAAAATTTAAAAGACAATGGGTATTTGATGTCCCAAAATTTAAAAGACATTAGGTATCTGGTGTCTTAAAATTTAAAAGACAATGAGCTTGGCTCGAAATTTAAAAGACATTGGGTATCTGATGTCCTGAAATTTAAAAGACATTGAGTATCTGGTGTCCCGAAATTTAAAAGGCAATAGGGCTTGACCCGGAATTTAAAAGACAGTGAGCTTGACTCGGAATTTAAAAGACATTGGCTATTTGGTGTCTTAAAATTTAAAAGACAGTGAACTTGACCTAAAATTTAAAAGACATTAGGTATCTAGTGTCTCGAAATTTAAAAGATAGTAAACTTGGCCTAGAATTTAAAAAGCAGTGGGCTTGGTTGGAATTTTAAAATGATAGGAATTTTAAAAGGCAATGGACATCTTTGCCCAAAAAGATTTTTTTTCCTTCTTTTTCTTTAGGAAAGAATATTAGGCCATGAACCTAAATTTTGTAAAAACATGTCATCAAATCAAGGACTAGAGATTTTTTTTGACATATCATCATGTCATGAACCTGAAATTTTGTGAAAGCCACCAAGCCAAGGACTTGAATTTTGTTGTTGTTGTTTTTTTTTTTACTTCTCATCAGGCCATGGACCTAGATCTTTGTAAAGCCATTAAGCCGAGGACTTGGAATTTTTTTTTTACACACCATCAGGCCATGAACCTGGAATCTTGTGAAAGTCATCAAGTCAAGAACTTAGAATTTTTTTTTTCAAACTTTGTTTGTTCTTCTATAGTGAAACTTGGCGTGAAAGCTAGAGATGTCATTTTCGCGAGCTGTTGCAGCTCATTGTCTTTTGATCATGAAAAGATGTTGCAATGTTCATTCATATAACTCAAAATCTAAAGATCATGTCAACATGATGTCAAAATCTTTCACTTGCATTCTTAATGCTAATTGTTTTTCTCGAAAAATTTTGATCCATCAAACCCAGGCGCAGGCTTTCGCAAACTAGGGCTTATCAACTTGTTTCAAATTTCTTAGGAATCTTCAAATATTGAGTATCTTTTCTTTCAAGTTTGATCATCAGGCACACAGTCTCTCTCTTCTTCCTAGCTCTCTTCAAAATCTTCACTTCCATTTCTTTTTTTTTTCAAGTATCTCTTATTTTTGGGTCATCCATTGAGATAACATTTCTCCTTCAATTGGAACTTACAAGTTCTTTTTAATCTGAATTGTTCATCAGGGAGTTACCATTAGATTGTCACATCATAGTGTTGTACTCATGTTCACCTTACCTGAAACATTACATAACATACAGACATGAATTCAAAAGTATAACAGGAAAGAAGTGAATAACTTCCAGATTAGTTTTGGAAGTTTGACTATACAAAAATGTATTTACAAATAATGAACATATGGAAAAAGATACAAACAACGGTATGAGATTCAAAGTGGTGTTACCCCAATACAGATTAGTTTAATCTTCATAAAAATGATATTTAGTTGCCTACTATACCTCATGACCAAAGATTCCCTTCTACTGAACATCTACACCAAGTCAAGTTGAATCAAAGAGAATTTTACCTCAGTTTATGACTGAATTAAATAGGACAAAAATTCACCCTAATGACCAAAAGATTTACCCGAATGTAGGTCAAAATGAATCAGGAAAAAAAGAACCGATTTTGATAATTAATAATTCAAAATTCGCCACCCGATTTTGCCATAGTCTAAGTTTTGTCATATTAGAAATTAGACTTCTTCACCTTTCTAACAAGTAATAACTCTAGGTCAAATTCTAAATATATTGATAATTGTAAAACTTCTGGTTTTATTCATTTTCAGATTCCAAACACATGGAGAATTGTGAAGCATTGAAGTGATGTATTGAAAATTATGCTTTGGAAGATGAAGCCTCTAATTTTTACCACTTTAAATTTAATTTCCTGTTTATGTTTCTTGTGAATTGTAATATTGCTAGTTTATAAATACCTTGTATGAAGAACGGAAATAATAGATTTGAATATTTTGAACACTTAGTAAAATTTGAAAATAGAAGTTGTCTATTTCTCTCTTGATCTCAACTTGGAGTCAAATTTAACATTTATTAAAGTTATTCCTAAACCTCCAAAATCTTCCCTCATCACATCTTTATTATGGAGTTTTTTTATTTATAAATTATTAAATATTATAAATAAATATAATATGATAAATATCATATCCCACAAATAAAAATTAGTTTGCGAAGCTATAGCCACTTAACTTGTAATCAACTATATATGTCACGTGAGCAAAAGTTGACAAAGTTTAAATGGTCGTCAACTTTGAGGGACTTAGTTAAAATATTTAGAACTATAAAGACCTCCTAAAAGCTTTTTAACTATAAGAAGTGCTGAAAACTGGACTAATCGGATGGTCTAACCAGTCTAATTGAAAATTAGACAATTAATCGATTATATTTTAGTCTCATAATTGAATTGATAATAGATTACTTTGAATCAGTCAAAATTAATCAAAATTCAGTTAAATTAGTCAGTTTATTTGGTTGAACCAATCACCAATAATATATTTTTAATAAAACTTAATATTTTTTCATATTTTATAACTATTTTATATTTCATAATGATGTCATCTAGTTAGATTAGTCAGTTTGAATAACTGAACCAATTAAAAGCATATTTAGAAAATATTATTTTAGGAGAAATAATTACTCATTTTTAAGAGTTCTCTTATAAAACTTTTGATTATAAATTGTTTTGAATTTAAACACACAGTAAACCTAAACTTAAAGTCTCACTAGCTCATATTTAAATAACGTTGACTATATAGGGATTTATTTAAAAATTTAGTGAAATTATATGGACATATAGAATAATTAAACTTATTATAAATTAATTTTAATAGTCTAATATTTTTAAACTTTTTTGGTGCAATAATATTTTTAATTCAATAAGTATAGTTAAGAGCAAAAAATTTATCTGTCTTCATTAAAGTTAGATCTCACTAATCTCTTAATTAATGTCAAATTTCACTATCATTTATTTTCATTAACCTGATTAGTTTTGAACCATTAAATTAAAATAGAACTAGTATACAACATGTGCATCGCACAAGATTTTATTTTAATTTAAATAGAATTTTAAAATTTTAATTTTAGAATTAAGAATAATGTTTAAAATTAAAAAAAGTGTATAATATTTAGATTAAAATAGATATTTTTTAAAAAAAAATTAAAAGTATTGAATTTAAGATTTATTCATCAAAATTTTGAGATTTGATTAAACAAATATATAAGAAATTGATAGAGAATTGATTAAGTAGATTTAAGAATTTATTAAGAATATTTGAGTTGTAATTGATAAGAAGAAAAAATAAAAAAAATTGAATAAATAGAGAAAATAAACTTAAAAGAAGAATTAAAATAAAACAAATGACATATAATAATTAAAAAAAGAAAGTATCATAAAAGAAATTTTTTATTCTAAAAAAAATCTTAATATTAAAAAAAGTACCCTTATATAATTAATCGATAAATATTAGTATAAGAGCAAAATTTTGAAATTAATGTCAATTGATTTGACCTGTGTCATTTTTACGAATTCCTTTAGTAAGATATGGTGTTTTCTAATGAGTCCGACCGGTTCATCAGTAAATCGGTTCTTGAATTGGTCCTGATCATGTTTATATTAAATGGGTCAAATTCGAGTGAACAACTTAGATTGGTTTCTTCTTTGTTTATTTAATTTGTACTTAAAAAATGTAATTTATAGAATTTGAATATAACATCTAGAACATTTTTATAGTGATAAAATACACTATGTTACTAGATGACATGTTCTTACATAGTAAAATCTTTAATTTTATAATTTATATTATTATCACCACTAATATTTTTTAATACAATATTTTTATATATAGTAATTTTTTCATATAATAATTTTTTAAAAAATAATTTCATCTTTATTCAAATTTTTTGATTTAATTACTTGATTTGCAATCGAATCATTATTTTGGTGATCTAATTTTTTAATTGAGTTAACTTTGAATGTGAATTATACAACTATAAATAATATTACACAATTAGAAAAAAACAAAAACAAAAACTTTGACAAAATTGAGTTAAATTTTAAGTAGTAAGAACTAATCATTTATCCCTAACTTAACAAGCATACCAATTCATATTAAATTACAGAAAAAAAAAAGCTCCGATAGTCTAGTATTTTTCTTTTCTATTTTGAAATATATATGCAACGAGGTCCTCTGTTACTCCTGTTGCCAAATGGCATCACGTTAACATGATCACCAAGAAACATCACCTTTCTCCCCTCTATTACACTTAATCATATATTCATATCTTGCTCCAAGCTGAAGTTCTTAAAAACTTTTAGAATAGCAAGCTTGGAAGGATATAAAATACAAGAGAAATTGAGAATCAAATCTAAGTCTTAACTAGTAGGAAGAAAAGTCAAACTAGCTGTGCCACTCTTGCGGGACGGAAACAGTTATTTAAAGAGAATAATTATTTTTTAAAAAAATAAAATGTTTTGAACACAAAATAAGTTAATATAAATATACATAATATTTATTTTAATATTCTAAAAGTATATGTGATATTATTTGGTTTTTTAAATAAAATTGTTATTAATGTAGTTTTTTAATTATAGAGAGTTATATTAATTTAGTTATCTAAATAAATTGATGTCAATTTAATTTTTATGACATTAATTTAACCCTTTAATCTTACAGTCTGAATACAAAAGGATAACTTTAACGTGACTTTCATGAATATTGTCGATTGTTTTAAAAATCAAACCAATGACACATATATTTTGCTAAGGATTAAAACGGAAGCTACTCAAACTTTTAGGAACCATTTATTGGCATGGGAGCATAATATCACTCAGTTATGGGTTGAGTCTGACTCACTAACTGCCGTGAATTTACTCTCTAAGGTTGTGTGGAGTCACACCCATGTGCTTCTTTGGTATAGGCAATTCAGCAACAAAGGAACAGAACCTGGGATGTTAGAATTACTCACTCTTGGTACGAGGGAAATAGAGTGGCTGATTTCTTGGCAAATCTATCTCATGACGTACCTTTGGGGTTGCATATCTTGGATAGGTCACCTCCTAGCTGTGTACAACTCTTGTTGGATGATTTAGTAGGGGTATCCTTTCTCCGTACTGTTGTAGTTTAGTTTCTTTGGGGCTTTGCCCTCTATGTAATAAAAAAATAAATAAATTGGAAATCATATCTTGCTTGCCATAAACGCCATTCGAAAATTTAATCAATAGTTTGTTTTCAATTGACAAAGAAGGGCTTGGCTTATTTGTAGATAAGTATTCGATGTGTAGACAGATATATTGTTATAATTTGACATTATTTATGTAAATTTTTTAAAATTAAATTATAAAAAATATTTTTATAAATTTTTTAATTGCAACATGGATGATTTATTTTTGAATAAATTAGAGAAATAAATTAATTAAAGTATATATAAATTATTTCAGATACCATCTGATTGTATTAAAAAAATTTAAATTTAAATTTTAGTTTTTATACCTTTTACATTTTTTTTTAATTTGGTCTTTATATCTATTTTTTAAATTAGATTTTATGTTTTTAAATTAGTTTCTATTGTCAACTTTTATTATAATATTTTTATAACATTGTTACTTATTAGTTAATTAACTTAGTAGTATTTATTTGTCTAATAAATATTTTTTAAGATACTTTTTTATATGTAAAAAATTTAGTAGATATTATTGCATTTCAATAATTGCTTTTGTATGGTTTCTTTTTTTAAGTATATGTTTTTTTATATAATATTTAATAGTATTATAATAAAAATTAATAATAAAAATTATTTTAAAAATATTTATAAGTATAAAAATTAATTTAAAAAATTAATTTAAAAAATTATAAAATTAAATTAAAAATAAATATAAAATATAAAATTAAGATTTAATTTTTTAAAAAAGAATAATCAGTCTTTTTCTGATGCATGACAGAAAGTGAATTTGGCGGAGGACCACTTCCCACAAAGTTATAACTTAGAACACCCTCAAACTTGCGAGTTTCATTTCACCTCCACCTTTTAATGCCAATTCTGCGCCAGCAGGCCCACCACTGAGAACGAGGCTTCAGTCACCACGCGCACGCTGGTGACACGTGACATCCTGTGGGACATGTCTGAACCCACTCCATGCATTGGCACATTCTTATTGGCCACTCTCTTAAATGAATTGTACGGAAACATCGACGTGTTCCCCACCCTTCGTACGGACAAATTCTTTTTCACTCTATTCCTGTATTCCATTTTCCATTGCATTTGCACTCACTTGTGACTATATGTCCGAAATTAACTGGCAATCGACAGGGTTGTTTGTTGTTTACCACTCGCAACGTTTCCCTGTCCGAGTAACTGTCACCGGAAGCATTGGTTGTCGGTGTCTACACCCACGTGTCATCAGGATACAAGATAGCACTGAGATCTCGTGCCTCAAAAAGGCAAAGAGCCCTCTTCTTTTATAGGAATGACTGAATATATTGTGGTTTCACGTGCCTTGAGAGCATTTATTCCAAGTTTTCTTAATTTAGGAAGGGTCTGGTTTTTTTCTCGGGGTTACCCAAAAAAGAAATAAAAATGATTCCCTTCTCACTAATCACTCTTCCCTTCTATCTCTAGTTTGCAAGATATTTTTGGTTTGGATACTCAAAATTATTAAGTATATAGGCTAAAAGCTTAAAGAGAGGTTCGGTCATGTAGGTGGAACTAGCAATCAATCAATTAGTATTCCTTTTCTCTCTCTTCTCTTCTGTTCTTTTCTCGGGAAAGTTTTGCTAGGGTTTCTGAGATTGAGCCTGCAGTCACTTTCCTTGACTCTACTCTCAGGCCTGAGATTATCAAAAGATTCCTTTGTTTGGCTTCCAGATTATTGTTTCAGGTTTGATTTCTTTCAGTAGTCACTTTCTATTTTTGGAAAACAACATACATATATAGGCTTTTGCCCTCTTCTGTGTCTTATTAATCCTTGATTAACCAGATCTCATTTTCTAACTGTTTCAGTTCGGATTTTCTCAAAGAATCTTTATAGATATATCGTTCTGTGCGGATCAGCAAGGATGGTGAGGGGAAAGACACAGATGAAGCGCATCGAGAATGAGTCAAGCAGGCAAGTAACGTTCTCAAAGAGAAGAAATGGGTTGCTTAAGAAGGCCTTTGAACTGTCAGTGCTGTGTGATGCTGAAGTCGCACTCATCATCTTCTCTACCAGAGGGAAGCTCTATGAATTCTCCAGTTCTAGGTATGTTATTCACAAAACTAAACCCCCAGGCTCGTCTTTCAACGTAATAATTTATTTCAACATTTTTTCATGTTTATTAATTTGTACTTGAGTACTTGTGATTTGGTGATATTTGGTTCAATATTCTAAGAATTAATCCTTTTCTGGCGTAAAGATTTTCACTGGCGCTGATGCTTTGGTACTATATATCATGATTCATGCCTTACAAGTGACCAGGCAATAGCTAAGTAGGGTCGTACCGTGAAGCTCAGCCCTTTTCTGTTGTGGTTCTTTGATTTGATATCCTTATAAGATTGGTGTCTTAAAAATTTCATGTGAATCTTAATGGGTTACTTAATTAAATGGCTTGGCATATTTGTCTATTTGTTTTTCTTCTCTAATTTTTTTTTCCTTCTGCTTACTTATTACATCTCGCTGGCTACGAAGGAATATAACAGATAAATTTATTGTCCTATGCATTAGAATAGATAAATTTTAAAGAGAGAAAGTACTGGAAAAGAAAGAAGATAACTGATGGTTAACATATGGCATAAGGTCTGCGTCACCCGATCAACTAGAGAGAAGGGCTTTAATATAACCATTACACTTTACAAAAAGAGTTCCTATATAAGGATTAAGAATGAAAGAAGATAAATTAATGATTGTCAAACCTCAAGGTGAAACAAGATAAGTAAAATGAAAGGAATAGTTTGCTATTAATTAAACTGGATTAAGGGTATAAACATGCTGCTACACGTGTCAGATTCTACCTTTCAAACGTGTTATTTGGTACATTTTTCTTAAGATACTCTTTTATGTTTATTGATTCAAGAGGGGATAACATATCTTTGTACTTTAGGATAGTTCATAATTATAAATTTGTATATAAAGATTGGATTCATCCTGAAGCTGAGTTCGTTGTAATAGAACTCTTTAAGTCTTTATTGCCACTTTAAGACGAAAAAAAAAAGGTAGATATGCCCTTAGATTCCCATTTATCATAGAGCCTCTAGAAACTACAGTTGTTAGCATTCAAATAGTTTTGGAATTACCCAATGAACATAAGACAATGTAGTTTACTAAGAGAAATTCTTAAGTGTTCCTAGATTTAGGAAAAATCTTTTACTCTATATTATTGAATATGCACTACATCGATTTTGTGGACTATTATTGTCTTTCAATTTAATTACATTTTTAATTGAGTTTTGTTATATCCTCCTACAAGTTCTTCCTAATAATCTTTCTAATACTAAATGAAAAAAATATTAAATAAAAAAGTAAATGCATCTAATATCTTGGAAACGTAAAAAACATTCAATATTTTTTGAGAAATGATTTATCCTCCTACCTAATCCTTCCTACTAATCTTCTTAATTACTAAATGAAGAAAATATTGAATGTTTTTTATATTCTCAAGATATTATATGCATTTACTTTTCATTTAATACTTTCTTCATTTAGTATTAGGATGATTATTAGGATGATTGGTTAGGAGGATATAGCATTACTCATATTTTATTTATTTATTAATTAAGAAGATTAGTAAGAGAATTAGGTAGGAGAATTTAGAATTATTCCTTTTAATACTGTTATACATTCAAATACATGAAGAGATTTCTCTTGCTCCAACATTTCTTTCCGAAAATTTGTTTTTTGGTCGTAGAACATGTTTTAATATAATTGACAACCTACTTGGAATCTTAAGATGAACATCAAAATAAGAGCCGGTCCTTGATTTACAAGGAATTACAACTATATTATAGCATGTTTCTCTTTTTCAATGACATCTTAAAAGAATGGTGTCTCTTTCTTCAGCACGAGCATTACCTATTGGTAATAGTTATCCTTGTTAGTGGTGTGTGTTAAATAGATTCCTGTGTTAAATAGATCCCTGTGCTTTACATGATCTTGTTTTTGCTTACCTTAATAAAAATATATCTCAATCTTGGGATTATGCATAAAAACCTTTCTGCCAATATATTGGGGGCTTTTCTTTTTATATTTGTCAGTAACATTATTGGCTGAGGTGTCAACTGCAGTTACAGAAACGCAAGGCATTGTCTTGTGTATTCCATGACTATACCATCTGTGTATTCGATGTTTAAGTATATATATAAAGTATGATTGGGTTGATTCTTTAACATACTTTCATTTAATTCAGTGTTACAAGTTTACAACTACCTCTTTCTTGTTAATATTGAAGGTTGTATATATTGATGTTATGTAATGTGTTAGGATTTTTTGTTATACTTGATAGAAAACATAGTGTAATAATTAATTTTTTATATATATTCTTATAATATTTTTATTTAAATAAAAAAGTAACTTTTTTTACTATTAGTGCAAAAGTTTACAACTTCTATACAAAAGTTTTTTATAAGAACGAGAAAAGTTATATTTCTTATATAAAAGCTTTTTTTGTTGTCAATAACTTTCCTATGCACCACACCTCAAAAAAAAAAAATTTCCTATACACCATTTTAATAATGTACCGCACTATGCCCCAATATTGAATTTAAACCCCCAATAACTTCAGCTGAATGGGATAGAGATCACACTATTACTATAGTTAGTGTATGGTTAGAGATTGATTAACTTGGTTAAAAGTTAATTAGATTAGTTTGCTGAGTCAGTAAGTTGATTATTAATTAGTTACTATTTTTTGTTCTATATAGCCCACATAATTGCCTTGTTATACACATACTCTTTTTCGTTTCTCACTTTCTCTCAATTATCTCTCTTGCTCTATTGCTTTGCTTCTCAACACACACATCTCATTTAGCCCTTAGGGTAACGTTGTATATCTGTCTGCTATAGGAAGGATATGTATCCTGAAATAACAAGGAATCTGTGTGTAATTTAATATCCATATGACCATATTTATATATAGAAGGTTTATGTAATTTATCCTAATATAGTATTCAAATCAAAATTACTTTGTTCCATAAGATATTTTTTCTTGTCCTTTGATAATTTTCTCATCATAATAGTTTCTAATAGGATATTTACATGAACAAAATGGGGTATGCTGAAAATGGAGAACTGAGTTTTAGAACTCATTAAGATTCAGGATGGATTTCGTGAGAAAGGTCCTAAATTATTCCGCTTAAGATTTAGCTCAGAGCACAAAGAATATGCTATGAATGCTACTTTCTTGTGAAATGTGCTTTACCTCACTGATTACATACTTCAAATATTGTGTCATGCTTTAATCAATTAAATCGATGCTTATTGATTTGAAACGGTGACATATGTGAAAATAACTTAGTCGTATAAAATCATTCTTGCCTAAGCAACTTTTAATGCTCTTGTCTATTGGAGATGCTTCAGTATAAACAAAACGGTCGAACGCTATCAAAGGAAAGTCAAGGACCTGGATCTCAGCACCAAAGGAAATCAAGAAAAAACACAGGTTAGCCCTCCATATATATATATATATTTGCATAAATTTTCTATCGAGTATATGCCAGTGATAATGTTGGGGAATGATTGATGTACTATCATGGTTGTGCACCGGATTCTCAATAAATTAAGTTGTGGTGTGAAGAAAAAACTGAAATTCAATCGATGGATGGATATATGGTGTCTGCCAAATGCAGCACCCAATATAAATTTTGGACCGGGACATTGCTATCTTTCGGCTTCAGCATTTGATGTTTTTTTAACTAGCCTACGTAGCTGTGTCTGTCATGGAACATCTTAAGTGGAAAAAGCAAACAGCACCTTTTTATATTCGTTGTAAAGTAAAAATATGGGTATTTTTAATAGAAGACAATATCTGAATAGGAAAAACCTAAAGTCTCTAATGCTGAAGCTGAATACTAGTAGTCCTAGCTTAAACAGATTCAGCATACGTCAATTATGTTATAAGCAGTTTACCAACATATATGCAGGCGCATTTTGACCCATGTTGCCGTCCAATTCCAAAGCCCTTATGTGAAACACGTGTGGATCAGAAAACAAGTATAAATAGGAGAAAGTAGTCATATTTAAATTTATTTAGAATACAGTAATCTTCAATATATGATATTATGTTTCACAGCACAAACTTGCAGACTAAGAACGATTAGCGGGTATGATTAAAAGTAACCCATGATCCGTGATTAAAAAATTTCACCTTATTTGGTGATGATTGTTAGGCAGGTAATATAGTAATCCATTATTACTCAACTTAATATGACATAAACATTTATGCCAAAATTCACAATACTTTTAGCTAAGAAGTGCAAACACTTCAAAATGGTCGAATATGTATCATGTCAAATACTTCAAGGTTATATTTTTTAATTATTTGAATTTTTATACTAATATAAATGGGATATCATAATAATTTGATAAATAATAATATTTTATTATGTCTACTATGACTAATTATAACTTATATATGAGACATTGGTGTTTTTATTCTAAGTTAAGGTTTGTGTTTTTATGTTAATGTTAAATAAATTTTATATGCTATATATTGGTCTTGTTATGTTGTGTCTGTGTTTCTTAAACTTCTAGTATTTTGCATCTCTTCACTGTTCTGAATTGAATTCAGAAGATTACCTGAGTAGGTAGATGATGGTTGAAACTTCCGTGACACAGCAGTAGCAACGATAGTGCAAGGGGGTAAAGGCATTCCGATGCTTAAGTTAGACTGTGCGCAAGGAAGGCAGTGTGTATATGAGATTAGATGCATATCTTTAAGACTTTGCAGGGTATTTGTAGGAGCGTCTTAGGGTGTTGAGAATCGTAATGCAATTTGTATTGAATGCAATTATTTAGGATTAGAATCTGTTAGAGATTGTGATATCTTTTAACTAATTTTCCTATTTATGTTGGATGTAATTAGTGTCCATATCCATTAAGGATTCTTTGAGAGATTTATGCCTAATAAATAGGCAAGTGTATTCATCAAGATAGTGTGCAATGATATCTGAGTACTATTCTGGCGGGCTAGGTTGTTCCTAATTCGTGGACTCATAACTCAGTTTAGAACAGATGCCCTCAGCTTGACGCTTAGATGTGACAGCTAAATGTCAAGTTATTTGATTTCAGCAGAAGCACACTACACACGGTGGATAAAGAGATCCAAGTCACAGTATTTATGCCAGATCTCGCGATGTTTTTTCTAAAGGGTCGAGGTTTGTAATGTATTATAGTATGCCCCTGGGACTAATAAGTAAGGTTAGGATCTGAGTGGATCACTCTACTTAAGTCATCATACCGTTATCCGGGATATGTAGTAGGTTGCCCCCATGTGGAGTTCGTGTGCCCTATGTAATTCAGTATTAGACCAAGATTGCTAGGCTCTGGGCCGAGGTCACCCGTCTTACTGCGGATGCTACTGAAGTTGTTTCTCTTCGAGCTCAAGCTGTCGAGATGGCTACACTTCGAGCTAAAGCGCTAAGTTCGACACGCTCTGAGTCCAGCTTGGCGAAGTAGTAGTTTGGGAGAACACGATAAGAGAGAACTTAGCCTCTTCGGAGTCTATCCTTGTCGGTGTCCGAGCTGAGAACTGCAGTGACTGAGGTGGCAGAGACTGAGGTTGTTGTCGCAAGTCCTAAACTCGGGCACCTTTCATTTGATTGAATACTTAGTACTTTTCTTCATTCCTTTGTTGTCTGCTCCCATCACCGAGATAAGTCCAACACTCGATCTTGGTGATTTTGTTTTATACTTGTATTTTTTGCCTTTGCCATTCCGAGATAGGTTTGACGCTTAATCTCAGTGTTTGTTTTACATTTAGCAATTTGCTCGTGCAGTTTACCGATATAGGTCCAACGCTCAACTTCGATAGTTGTTTTCAGATTGACAAGCACTCGTTTTGCCTGATCGAGATGAGTCCAATACTCGATCTCGGTGGTCAGATTCATTTAGGAATAGTTGACAGTTGAACCTTAGGTGTAAGTGACACGGGAGTCTCTTGTGGTGATGTTCACTATCCCAGACAACGGTCTAAAGTGCACAATCACGTTAAACCTTTTGTTCGGTTTGTGGGTTAGGCATAGTGTTGTAACCTCGTTTAGCCTTTTAGGTTTGTGAGTTTGGTTTGAAATTGTGGAATAGGTGACACGAAAGTCTCTTGGTGTGGAGTCCACTATCTCGGGTTACAGTCGGCTACGCTTAACCTCTGTAAACCTGGTCAGTTTATGGGTTAAGGTCTAGCCATAAGGGTACGAGTGAAAACCCTTGAATGCGCTCCTTGACCTCGAATAATAGTCAAGTGGATTCCCCTGTCTGGCCATCATGTAAGAATACACTTAACTTCTATAAACCCGGTTGATTTATGGGTTAAAGTCAAACTTATAAGGGTACGGGTGAAAATCCTTAAATACGCTTCTTGGCTTCGGACAATGGTCAAGTGGATTCCCCTGTCTGGCCATCATGTAAGAATACGCTTGACTTTTGTAAACTTAGTCGGTTTATGGATTAAGGTCAAGCTCATAAGAGTATCGGTGAAAACCCTTGAATATGCTCCTTGACGTCGGACAATGGTCAAGTGGATTCCCCTGTCAAGCCATCATGTATGAATATCGGAATAGTTGATCCTCTTCGGACCTTGTATTCCTCGGACTTTGCTAAGGTGTGGTAATCTTGTGAGTTGTGTCGGGCTGAAGTACTCATGGACTCAAAGTCACAATCGAGGTACTGACTGAGACGAGAATGAGTCGAAGTACTCATGGACTCAGTCGCAGCCAAGGTACTGACTTAAATGATGTCGGACTGAAGTACTCATGAACTCAAAATCACGGCCGAGGTACTGGTGGCTTAAATGATGTCGGGTTGAATTACTCGTAGACTCAAAGTCACTGTCAAGGTATTGGCTTAAATGAGATCCGATGTTAGACAAAAACTTTTGAAGTGTTCGCTTCTTTTGACATCTTGGGAGACTTTAGTCTCCTTTTGGAGGAGGATTGCTCTGAGGTACTAACTATGGTCTCTTCCTTGAGATTCACCATTTGGTTGAAATTGCGGTTAAGCATAATGTTATGTCCGTCATGTGAGGAATGGATGGCTGCTTCTAACTTTGGCTTTTCACCTTGCGATTTGTGCATGAATGCGAGTTTCGCAACATGTTTGTGTGTAAGATGCTTTAGTTTCTTTGCCACCACTAAATCAAGGTCACTTAGATCCAACCAATGACACTTTAACCAGATTCAGTGACCTGTGGTGATAGGTTGTCAAAGTACAAGAGACTTTTAACCTTCTCTTCAAATGTAGCATACTCTTCTGCTGTTGACCTCATGTAATAAAGTAAGTGAGACAAATTATCGATGAACCTAGTTTGAAGCTGTGTGAATTTGGAGGAGGACACCGGGGATTGAGCTCTAGTTTGCTCTGAGTGTTAAACCTCTGTCTATTTGTCTATCAATCTTGCTTGTCGCTTTTCAACCATTATTTCTTGGGGGTATTTAAAGGCTCACATCTACGCCTCCATCGAGTTCAAATCTCCCCAAATAATGCTCCGCGATCTATTGATTCGCTAGTGATTGATGACATCAGAGAAGAATCTTGTCAGATAAGGTTGCCATGGTTGTTGTGCATTCATGGTAGAGTAGTGGGTCGCGGACCTCGCACAATGGTCTGGTCCTCGGTTGAAGCTATGGTTCAGACCATGACCTTCGATGACAAGTTTGATGGGTAGCAGTGCTCTAACACGTTGGGCAGATGGTTGGGCTGTGGTTGACGGCAATATGCCTAGGCGGTCCACGGTGCTGCTAGTTAGTGTGTCGCCTGAGTGGCCACTGAGCCTGGTTGCGGCGATCACGAACTCAGAGTGGTTGCCTGAGCTGCTAATCTTGGTCACATGAGCCGTTGATCTTGGTTTCTTGAGCCGCTCAGTTTGGTCATGAACTATGACTCAGAAATCCAAAAATCCAAAACTCTAGATTGAGAATGGTGGTATCGGGTTTAGGTAGGGAGGAGCGGAAGCCGCAGGATCAGGGAAGACTGGCAATGAAACGCAGCAGATCTGGCGGTGGTGGAGTTGAGGCGGGCGTTGAAACAAGCTATGGCGACGGTTCTCGAAGATGGGAGGAGGCAAAAAATCTGGATTGGAGCGGCACTCGAGGGGGATGGATCCAAGTCGTAGTCAGCAAGGAAATTCTCAATCTTGCACACTGTCAAGGAGGCCATTCTAGGTTTAGAAATATTAAAGGTTGTTGCTTTGTGTTGATGAGTGGCTCGTCCCTGCTGCAACTTATCTCGTCTCGCATTAACCATAATGAGGATGAAAATAGAAGTTTATCTTTTTCACAACCGATGCTAATGTTTTTAACTAAATTCAGAAGGTTACCTGAGTAGGTAGATGACAGTGGAAACTTCTGTGACACGGCAGCAACAGCGATAGTACAAGGGGGTGGGTACCTGCAAAAAACATTCTGATGCTCAAGTTAGACTGTGCGCAAGGAAGGCAATGTGTATATGAGATTAAATGCATACTTTTGAAACCTTGCAGAGTATTTGTAGGAGCGTCTTATGGTGTTGAGAATCATGATGTAATTTGTATTGAATGCAGTTATTTAGGATTAGAACTTGTTAGGTTGTGTTTAGAATGAATAAAAATGATAAATAATTTAATTTGATTTGATTTGATTTGATTTAAAAATTAAATTTTGTGTTTGAAATTCATTAAAATGAGAATTGATTTAATTTTATTATTTTACATTTTAACTCTTATGAGAAGTAGTTAGAGGTAGTTATTAAGGGTAAAATAGTCTATTTATTTCAAATCAAATCTTAATAAATCCTATCAAATTTGATGAAAATTCTAAAACAAAAGGAATGAAATTCATGAGATTTTAGAAATTAAATCATTTCATATTTTTCAACATTTCAAACACAAGATTTAATTAGATTTGATTTACAAATCAAATCATTTTTCATTTTTTTACATTCCAAACACACTCTTAGAGATTGTAATTTCTGTTAACTAATTACCCTATTTATGTGGGATGTAATTAGTGTCCATATCCATCAAGGATTCTTTGAAAAATTTATGTTTAATGAATAGACAATTGTACTCATCAACAATTGTACTCATCAAGATAGCGCTCAATGATATCGAAGTACTATTCTAGCGGGTCAAATTGCTTCTGATTCGTGAACTCATGACCCGGTCCAAAACACTCACATACCTTATTTTATTATTATGACTTACTTGGACTTGGCGAGGAACAACACTTGTGGGCTTAATGTCAGATATTGACTTAAAATTTTAAATTATTGGAATTATGGGTCATTTTACTTATTTAGTTTCCATTTGATCCATTCCTCTTTGAAATGGACTTCTTCACTTCATTCAATTGCCAACATTTAATTGTATGCTCAAATATGCACTTCTCTATACCTGCACACTATTTTTATATTTATCCACATTTGAATTTAACTAAGAAAAAATTAATGTCAAGTACTTCTAAAAAAGAATATTTAATCTTAAGGGCTATGAAAAATTTAAATTGTTAAGAAAGATCACACAAAATTTATTTAGAAAGAGAGATGATTATATTTTACTTAATGAATAAAAATACTCTTATGAAGAAATATGCAAATGGCTATTACTTATAAATGAGTAGTTATTTTTTCCCGTTGAGTGATTGACAATTGTAAATGAATTTGGCTATTATATACATGAAGTTAGGAAGAAATTTGTAAATGGTTATTGCATTTTATTGAGTGATTATTTGTTCTTATTGAGTGATTAACTGTTGTAAATAAAATTTTATATTAGATCCATAAAGTTAAGAAAAAATTTGTGAATGACTATAGGTTGTTATCAAGTAGTCATTTACTAACTGACTAATAATTGTAAATGGAATTCTATTAGATCCATGAAGTTATGAAAAAAATTGTGAATGCATATACGTTGTTATTGAGTAATCATTTGTTCCAATTGATTAGCTAACAACAATAAAGTTTTATATGTAAAGATACATGAAGTTATAAAGAAATTTGTGAATAACTATTACTTATTAATGAGTAATTATTTGTTTTTACTGAGTGACTATTACTTTCATTAAGGGTATTTTGTCCACTAAGTGAAATATAATAGTGTTTCTCTCTAAATAATTGTGTTCTTTTTTAATAATTTGAACTGTCCTTTAAAATTAAATATTCTTTTTTAGCGCACCTTCACGTTAATTTCCCCTTTAACTAAACCTATTTAAACTTTCTGTATATGGCTCAGATTTTGTGCACCTGTTTTATGTGCGCAAAGTATTGTGCAAAAAGAGTTTCTCAGTTTAGAATTGTTTCATCTCATATCCATGTGTATCTATTTGTTCATATTGTTGAAAACAAATTTGCATGCTTTGGAAGATGGAAAAAGTCTGAGTGTCTTTTTAGCAATATTACACATAATTATACTAACACACTCTTATTACATTCATTTGCAAATTACCTAATGACATTTTGAGTCCCAATATAACCACTTTTTTTTTTTGAAAGGTCCAAATTTTACGTAAACCTCAAATTATGCAACACTATCGTTTTCCTTTTCAGTTTCTCTTACGCCTCGTGCAGTTTTTGGATCTTTATCATGACATGACTCAAAATCCTTCTGCACTGCTGCAAGATCATCCTGAAAGAATTTAACGAATCTTACATGCAGGGGTAACACTAGAATATTTAGATGTCATGAAAGAGAAGAAAGAGCAACACTAGAATCACGTTTGGTTCATGTGAACATATAATTTGATGGCTTATTGGTGAGTGATTGAGAGGAAAATCATTTTTTATTTATTTACATGCAGCATCTAAAGGAAGGTGATGTCAGCATGGCAAAGAAGATCGAGCACCTAGAAGTTTCTAAAAGGTTTTCAGAACCGACTTTAGCTGGTCTCATTCTGATTGGTATTGTCTGAAACACATAAATCACTATTCTCAACCTTGGAGATTATCATGTATTGTAGGAAGCTTTTGGGAGATGGATTGGATACATGCTCTATTGACGAGTTACAACTGCTAGAAAACCAGCTGGAACGAAGCTTAAACAAGATTAGGGCAAGAAAGGTACGCTTCAATCACGTTGTAATTTTCGACAGAGTTTTATTGGACCAAGACAAATATAGCATTTATCGTTTATGAAGGTTGGAATATAACACTATATATAGAACAACCTAATATGATCTTTCCTAAATACTAATTAATCAATAACTAAGACAACTAACATTGAAGAACTTGGTCCTACCTGTACTCAGAGTCAACTGTTCAGGGAGCGAATTGAGAAGCTAAGGGAAGAGGTAATGTTACTTAATTACATATTGCACACATATATTTCGTTTAGTTTGTTTTATATTACTTATTAGAATTGCAATGTTCTTCGGGCTCACCTCAGGAAAAGTGCCTACTTGAAGAAAATAGACGCTTACGGGATCAGGTTATTATATCTTTCTTCGTAGTTCACATTCCCAATCGAGATTATGCTCCAACTTAATTTCGTCTCATCTCATTAGTGAGCAATTTCATTTTTCTTCTTAAGTCTCATATTGAAGTATCCAATACAAAATATTTCGTTGAAGTATATAACTCCTATCATATATATGCCACAAATCTAATTTAATTAAAAGCTAATTTTCAACATCATTTCATTGTTGTAGTGTCGGATTGAACAACAGCGGTCTTTAACTAAACAAGATGTCAAACTCGTTGGAGAAAGGAGGGGCGAGGATGAGGTGGAGACGGAGTTGTTCATAGGGCGACCTGAGAGACGAATGCGTTGATAGTTGAAACCTGCAACACATGATACTCATATATACATGTAATATACGTAAGGCGGAATAATCTATATATTGAGTGTTAATAAGGTTCATATAAACGCTCACCCTCATCTTTTTATGTTCATGTCTGATTAAGATACGTAGTTCTTGTTGTACCTCAAACAATCACAATGGTTATTGTGGACTCTCTACTCTAATAATTTATGTCAAACTCGTATTCCCAAGCTGTTTGTCAGTCTATAACAATTTTAAGTTTTTGATTTGATTTGAAGGTTGTGTTAGCCTGTCTTGTAGTCGAAATGGAGTAAAACATGCGAAATAAATAATTCGGGAGTGTTGTACAAAAACAATAAAATAAAATTAGGAAGTATTGGGTAGTTTGTCTAGTTGATAGATCAATGGCTACTCTTGGAAAATCCGCAGTCCAAATAGGTGGTGGAGCTTTTTGGGGCATAGGGGGCAGCTGCTTTTTTTTTTTTTCCTCTTTCTAAATTTAGAGCAGTGTTATATGCAGAGATAAAATAAATTATAGAACTCAACTTTTGAATCAATGGATGACAATTTTTCACCCATCATTTCATTCAAGCTTGAAAAAATTTGGACCATCGATATCATTTATTGTGAAAGATCCGTGTTCGATCTTTTTGTGCTCTATAAACATTTCCGATAAACGTATGGGGGGTGTGAATTATGCAACCACTGCTGATTTATATATGCTTCTCTTTGTTTTTTATGTTAGCAATGTTAGCTGTGGTTTCTCGTTGAAGTTATGAAGTAGCTGTTGTCAAAGACATTTCCTATGCTTATTTCATAGGCTTGTACCTAAGTTAGTTTGAAGACAAGACCAAAGCCGAAGGGCAGTGTTAGTTGCACATAATGTGCAACTCAAATAACTCATACAAGGCATTGTGCATAATTGATATTGATGAATAAAAGGGAGAGAAAAAAAGAAAGAGAAATGGATGGTAGTAATGAGAGTTATGTCAATTTTATTTTTTTTTTACGTATAAGTAACATCATTAAAAGCTAAAACCTTAGTAAATGATCCCATACTTTCATACTATTTGTTCCTTTTACCTTGGCTGTAGCAAACACTTAAGGGGGGAATCTTGTTCATTGTTGTCAAAAGATGAATTAAGTTTTTCCATCTTTGGAATATCTGTGGCATAGTTTTATATATATAGTAAGTGCATATTTGGTTTGATTGAGTTTTAGGAAAAAATTGCTTATTTTTCAAAAGTTATTTAAGTAAGATTTTGATTATAATAACTTTTATCCAAACACACTAAACTCTGAAGGGTTATCAAAACAAGAAAAAGAATAGTCCTCATGACTTTTAAAATGAGCATTGTTGAATGTCTTAAATTGTTTTGCCTTCTCTTTCAGCTATTCCAAATCCCATCATTTGCCTCCCAAAATTTAGTCCATGTTCCACCACTGCAAATAGGGCGGCAAAAGGAAATTTACAGAATTAGATATCTAGGTATTATGTGCAAAATGTTGACAACTGTTGAGTATAGATCATGACTTGTGTTTAGGGATGACAAAACTTTTCGCTGAACATGGATTCTCGCGGGAATCGTTTCGAATGGAATCCTGAATGCGGGATTTTTCTTCCCGTGGGAATGGAGATAAAGAGAAAAATCTCCCCATGATATATTCGGGAATAGGATTATATTCTCCGTCCCGTGGGATCATCGTCCTAGCTAAATTCTTAAAATATCATTCATAATATATATATATATATATATATATATATATATATATATATAATTAAATATATGTATTTTAATAATTTCATCTTTTATTAAATTTTTATTTATTTAAAATTAAAATATTAAAATAATTTATTTCATTTTTTTTTATATAGTGGGAAATCTTTGAAAGTATCTACGGGAATTCGGGAAACGATGATTCTTCCGCGACGAGAAACCGAGTCGAGGACGGAGAGAAAGTTGGGGTGCGGGAGTTACTTTCCGTCTCGCGCTGGTGCCATCCTTACTTGTGTTCCCCTTCGTACGGGAAATTCAGCTTAATTTGTTAAGTTAGTTGGAATTTGATGTTGCTTAGGAAAAGAAAGGGAGAAGAAAGAGGTTCTCCTAATTGAACTGATGAGGAAACTCTGATTGAGTTTGGGTGGAATGCTGATAACGGCTTTCAGTAGACCTTTTCTTTTGGGTAATTAAGGAATCAGGGTCGAAGCCCAAATCTGTAGAATCTCTAAAGCACAAACTTGCATACTTCTTCAGTCTTCTTCTAATGGACTTTGTAGGTAATGTACCTTGCAGGTTCTCAAAGCTCCAGAAAAATTCAAAATAGAAATTTTATTTACACATCTTTTTTCTACGTCAAATATTTACATTTTTTTTTAAAAAAAAAAAAAGAAAGTTAAGTGTTAGAAAATGTCTTACTTAAGGAAGATATAATATTTTAATATAAAAAAAGTGCAAATAACACAACTCATCTCAAAAGGTTGTCGTAGGTGATGGTTACAGGATTCGTGGAACCCAGTGGCTGAATTGGGCAACAGTGTGCCAAACTGAACTCGTATTATTCCAGTGTGCATGCGCCACCAAGTAGCGAATTAACTCCCAAACACAAAAAGTTCTTATATACTCTGAACGAAGAAAAATTCAATTAATGTGAATCCCATTGTAGGTCTAACATAATCAGTGAAATCTAATGGTGGAGATTTACGTAAAAGAAGAAAAATTCTTCCTTTGAAATATACATCAGATTCTTCTTGCAGGTGTATATAAATTTTTTTCCCTAAACATAATTTGATATTTGTATATCAAAATTCTTACATTATTTTTACATTTTATCTATTCCAAAATTAAAGGTAAAGATACAATTGAAATTTGTGTTTTTTTATTTTATTTTTATATTTTAAAAAATTGTGTAAAATGATGTAAAATTTTTTATATACAAATATCTTTATTGATCTGTTAACTGTCAACTACAATACAAGTTCATTCCGTTCATTTTTTATTTTTTACAATTAATCCCAGGACACGTGCTAACACGCGAGATAAGTTCAAGAATAAAGTCGTCAAAATAGATTAAATTTAATAAATTGATTCAAATAATTCAACAAAATAAATAGATTAAATTAATAAAAAACATATAATATTAAGAATAATCCGATAAAACTTAACTTTAATTAATCCGACTCAAATTTAGGTTGACCTGCTTTGAGCTGGGTCAGCCGACAACTTGACTGACTTTTTTTTTTTAATGGGCAGCAGTCTCTACTCTCCAAGAACGTCTCCAGCAGAAATTCAAAGAATAAAAACAAAATAGAAAAGAGAAAAAAACTTTGAAAACTGCAGCATTTAATACAACAGGAAAAAGTAAAGAAAGAAAAGAAAGTGATGGAATGGGAATTGGTAGAAAATGGTGGGGGGGGGGGGGGGGGGAGGCTAATCTCAGGTCAAGATCATTGCAAACCCAAACCGCAGACGTTTTGACTTCAATTTCTCCCTCTATCTCTCATTCATTTATGAGGAGGCATGTGGTTTTCAAAGGGTAGTGTGGAACAGGGACAATGGAGGAACATTTGTGGGGTTTGGCGATGAAAGGGCGAACTGTGGGTGCCGGTGGTGACGATGGTGGCGTTGTCGAGTGCCGGTGATGCGCGTGATGGGTTGTCGATAGTGAAAGTCGACGAGGGGGAGGCGCGGTTTGCTGGGGCTGCTGGACGGAGTTTACGAAGTGACAGATTCGGCAATGTGCACAGTGGCTCCACTTAGCCGGCGGTAGAGGAGGCTCATCAGTGGCGGTTCGGTGGTATTGGCTAGTGATGCAACGTCGTACGACGACAGTGGTTTTGGGCGTGGTGAGGCAGATTTGGGTGGTGGTCGTGGTTTCCTCGACGTTGCTGACAGCACTAGCTCATGGTTGCCAGTGGTTGGTGGCGGCTCGCGGACATGGCAAGGGGCTGTCTGAGTTGAAGGTTCACAGAGGTTAGGATTATGGTGGCCATGGGATTTGAGTTATGGTGACTGTTTGGGGTGGTAAGCGGCTGTGTTTGCTTGGGGACCATGCTGCAGCTGCAGCCTCACCTTCCCTCCCTTCTTCCCTTTGTCTGAACTAAAGCTTTCTTCCAACAATTCCTCTGCAACCATTTCTCTACATGGTGGTGTGCGAGTGTGTCCTACGCATTTCATTTGTTGAGGACCACCGCATTTAGTTGTGTTTCACTCTGGAATGAAACTGAACGATCTGGTTATGTGGATTGTGCGGCGAATAGGTTTGATTGTAAATTGATCAATATGCAATTTTTCTTTTTTAATTTTTTTCTTTTTATTTCTTAAAAAAATAAGTTTGTTCCGTCTTAAATATATATATATAGTGAGTTAAGTGACTGACCTGTAATTTGTATAAGACTAAATTAAGTTAACAAAATTTCAATCCGAAATTCATGTAATCTGATCTGATCTGATCCAACACTATCAGGTCGGCTCAGTCACAGCTCTATTTAGGCATAACACCAAACACATGGATATCCACATGGCATGTCATATTTTTTTGGTACCATGACAATATACTTTCTTGTGAGCAAATACTTGTCGTGAATGGTATCGATGAGACCTGACATAATATTATTTTAATTCACGAGAATATATTGCAATCAAAATATATAAATGCACTAAAAATATTTATTTAATAATAAATATATGTTTTTCACCTCATATAATATAAATAAATTGTTTTTATTATGTTAGCTTTATTTAGAGGTGACAAAATGGGTTAACATACTTCGTCTGACCTGTCTCGTATTCAATTTGCAAAAATATAAAGCAGGGTAGGTTAGTCTGTTTTGAAAAATGAGTTGGAAGAGTATACTCCGCTTTAGAATTCATGATAAATAAAAAAAAAAAAAAAAGTAAATGAGTTGATCTTGAAAAACAAAACAAAATGTATAAAAAAATAAAAAAAAATTATAAAATAGAAAAATTACAATTTATAGAGATTAAAAAATAAAAAAATAAAATAAATTTAATATCATACTTATAAAAATATCACAAATATAAATAATAAGATTAATTTATAATATTTTTTAAAAAATTCAACTCAATAATCAATAAATATTTGTTAAAACCAACTCATATTAAGCGGAACAAGTTATACTAATTAAAAATTAAAAATAAATTAAAATTTTAAACCCAACTCACAAAAAAATAACAAATTAACAAACTAATCTAATAGATTGAACCTATTTTATCACCTCTAACTTTATTTGATCAGGTCCATTGATTGAAAAAACATACCAACCAGCCCGTTCAACTAGAAAACCGATGAAGTGGCTATGTATTCAGTCTAATCAACCTAGAAAATCAGAATCCTAAAGAATCAGTCAGAATTGGTTGTGAATTGATTTGAACCGATTTTTATTTTGAAATTTGTTTAACTCATTTAAAAACAAATTTTGAATTAAATAAAGACTAAATTTCAAGTTATAAATAGTCACGTATAGGGATTGAAAAAACATACCAACCAGCCCGTTCAACTAGAAAACCGATGAAGTGGCTATGTATTCAGTCTAATCAACCTAGAAAATCAGAATCCTAAAGAATCAGTCAGAATTGGTTGTGAATTGATTTGAACCGATTTTTATTTTGAAATTTGTTTAACTCATTTAAAAACAAATTTTGAATTAAATAAAGACTAAATTTCAAGTTATAAATAGTCACGTATAGGGCTCATTTAGTATTTAAGATAGGATAAAAGCAGATAGGACAAGAGAGTAGGATAAGAGTAAGATAGATTATTAGCAAGATAAGCTGTTATTCTATCTGACATTTAAGTATCCACCAGATAACCAACCTGATAATATTATAATTTTAGTATGATTTTAAAATTTTTATTTTTTATTCGGAATGTTTTCATATTTTATTTGATTTTATTTTTTTATAATTTTAAATTTTTTAAATTATATAAAAAGACCAATTTATCCTTATGATAAAATTATATATAATTTTTAAAATTTTGAAAATATTGTTTAACTTAAATTAATTTTTTATAATTTTAAATATTCATTTTTAATTTTTACTTTACATATAGTTAAATTATTAGAATAATTTTATATTTTTTAGTTTTTAAAATAATATAAATAACAAAATTAGCCTTGAGACAAAATAAAAATAATTTTTAAAATTAATTATTAGTATTTTATTATTTTAAATATTTTATATTTATTATATATTTTTTTAGGTAACCATGTTATATTTTATTATACTTTAATTATTTTATATTTAAAATATTTTTTATATTATATTTTAAATCACCTTATCATATCCTGTTGAGTTCTAACTCAACCTTCCTCAAAATAAATTTGAACTCAATAAACAGGATAAGATAGGTGAATTGATTTATCTATCAATTACCATTCACTTTTAATTATGCGTTTGTAGGATATGATAATTTATTTTATCTTTATTCAAACGCGTAAAAATTTAAGGATGGTATGAGAATATTTGTCCATCTCTTTAATTTTATATAAGTTATACGTTTAGATATTTCATTCACTAATTTATATAAAATTTATAAATATAATTTTTTTTTTAACTTTTATATATAATGTATGTTGATAATTCTTTATTCAAGTCAAAAACCAAAACTCCGAATATCCCTCTTGGAATGAGAGAAAAACTCTTCAATTACCATTCACTTTTAATTATGCGTGCCTTTACAATGTTATTATTCGCCTATTTCTACAATAACTAAGTAACCAAATGAAACTAACTAACTCACAATATGACTAAGAAACACTACAAATCGTATCAATAAATCCTCCATTGAAAACAACCTTATCCTTAATGTTGATCCTAAAAAAACAATATTATCAAATTGTACAAAAAATGAAAAATACACCACATGCTATAAGCCGCATTTGGTTATCAAATTGGGTTACAAATAGAAGCTAATTCATTGCTACATCTACTTGTCGTTTTTCTCAAGTCACAAGTAAGATATAGCAACTTAGGATATCATAAGGAATGGTATCAGTAGAGAGGGTGCCCCAAACCCCTTTGTTGCATCCTTGAATCATGTCAGCATATGAACCAAAATTACCAAAGCACATTCCAACTTTATTTCTCACATTATCACCAATATTATTATCAATTCCAATTGTACAATATTCATAGTCATTAGGAACTTTCACAATGCTAGAATCAATATTCTTTCTTTGCAGTGCAATTGACATACTCACAAGCACTGCTAAAAATGTTGACAATAAATCCAAGGGCCAAGAATGTGCCACTGTTGCATCATACAAAACTCCATTACACATATCATGTTCGAAAATGTTGACAATAACACAAAAGGAGATGCCAGAAAATACAGATGCCATCAATGTGATTTCTTTTCTGGAACTAACAAGGTCGTAGAATGAAATTGAACCAATCAAGGAGTCAAAAGAAATCATAAACCCCCTAGTCCATAAGATGATATCTTTCACAAGCATTTCTACAAACACCATATATGCATAGTTTATTGGAACTACAACAATCTCATTGGAGCTAATGTACTTATAAAATTATTTTTGCAAACTCCCAAAATAAGTCTTTGCTTCCTCTCTCACCCTCATGAACCAGAATTTTGGGAATTTCAGTGGCCATAATTGCTTGGTTTAAAGGAATTGGAATATACCTCATAGATGTGAGCCATGTTCTTCTTGAAAAAACAGTTGAGCTAGCCACCCATGCGGTTCCTTCCCGCATTCCGTGATTCACAAATATGCATCAAAATTCACAGCAATGCAAGCAACTGTTAACTGAACATTCTATTCGCACACATTTTAATGTTCTAACAGTATATGCAATGCCTTGGAAATTTAAGAGTTGACTCTGATAGTTTATAGAACAAAATTTGGTTTTAATCTTTTTTTTCAAATTTTTTCTTTTAACTCTTTTAATTGTTTTTTATGTGTCTATTAACTCAATTAAATGAGATTGAAAATAATAAACAAAATATAATTAAAAAGATTAAAAAGAAGGATTGAAGGAAAAAAAGGTTAGAACCAAGTTTTGTTTAAGTTTATAATAACATATAAGTTGTGTTTGAGTCCAAATTTCTGTTGTTAAATAATTTATAATGTCACTTTAAATTTTCACTTGAGAGTAGTAATTTGTCCTAATTTTAGAATAAGTGTGTGTTTGGTTCAGCTGTAAAAATTTTGATTATTTTAATAATCGATTATTATATAAAAGTTTTTTGTTATAATCAATTATAATCAATTTATTTTTATATTTAGATATATAATTAAAAAGTGATTTTAAATTAATTTATTTTATTTGATTGATATAAAAAAGAATTATTTTTATGCATTAAATTATTAAAATAAGTATAAAATGATTAAAAAAAATTATTTAATTGATGATAAAATAATATTTATATCTCAAAGTGTAAAAAATAATCTATAAATTAAAATCATAAAACTTTAAATCTTTAGTATTATAAAAAAAAACTTTTATTTTATATTAAATTTCATACAAAAATAAAACTAATTTTAACAAATATAATTAAACATTGTTATAACAATTTTTTTAAAATAAAAATTTAAAAAAACTAATCAAAATGTTACCAGATATGCACTAAGACATGTCTCTCTTTATCTTAAACTTCCAATGTTTTGGAAATATACATATATATATATATATATTATATATATATATATATATATATATATATCATCGTCTAGCATTTTCTACATTAACCACCAATCATTATAACAATTTTGGCTTCTGGTAACGAAATTTTTGACAAGGCCTAAAAAGTGTTGCCTAAAGTGGTATAGACAACGTTTCTTACATGTTTTTAGTTATACCTTTAGGCCACGAGTTTAAGGCAACGTTTAAAAAATGTTGTCATAACAAGCATAGACAACACTTTACAACCGTGCTCTAATTTTAAACATGTTTAGGCAACGTTTTTAACACAACATTTAATAAACGTTGCCTTAAAGAGAATATGTAACGGTTTTTAAGTGTTCTCATTATATTATCTTTTAAAACCAAGAAAAACGTTGCTTATTCAATTAGTTTTTATATTAATAGTTTTCTGAAACTATTTCTTTGAGAAATGCGCTAAAACTATGAAAATTTTGCCATAACACAGGCAACAAGCCATCTCACACTCAAACCCTCTCCTCACTACGCCCTCTCACACTTAAACAAGATATGTGACGGCAGCGTAGTGACTAGATCTATGCTTCACTGCAACCCAACATCAAAGTCGAAAGCTTCAAAGCAGTGGAGGACTACAATTAGTTCATGTTGGCCACCATAGTAGTGCCATTATTGTTCGTACTCAGAGGAACAAAATTAGAAAAAACAACTGAGATTTGGAAAGCTTCTTGTTGCTCCATGTCAAGGTACACATCATCTCTGTCCTCATAAGCCTCCCTGAAGGACCCAATGTTGGGGTGATCAAGTAAGTGATCCATTTTTTTATTCTTGCTTGACCTATTTTTTTTCTTTTTCAGGGTGGTTGGTTGTACGTACTGTACATGCATCAATTTCAATTCTAGTTGTGGATTGTTTTCCCTATGCAACAATAAAATTTTTCGTCACTTTCTTGAAAAAGTTTTTGTTTTTCCTAACACTTAGGTTCTCTCACTACACTTGCATTATCTGGGTTGGGTTAACTTTTTGTTTCCTTTTCACTGTGTTTCCCCTAATTTTCTCTGCGTTGAACTCTAGATTTGGTTCCTCCAAAGTTTTGATTTTTTGGTGGGATTTAGGAGTTAGGGTGTAATTTTGAGGCAAATGGGTCAAATGGGTTTCTTTCAATTTCCAATATTTCTCTTAATTTTGGGTTTGTTTTTTTTTTCTTTGGTTTATTGTTCATCTTCGGTCTATTTCACCACACGGACCTGGGAGAGCATTTGGAAGAGTGTTCTTGTTGATGGTTACTGAGTCCACCAAGGATGCTAATGGCTGCGTGAATAATCCTGTGGTACCGTGTGGTGTTTCCACATGATCTGCACCTCTCTGCTCACATCTTGAATATCAATCTTGCAGTCTTCTCTTTCTCTCTTCCCATTCTTCTTTTTCCTTTTCATTTGAAATTTTGCCAACTTCCCGTTCTTCTAAGTTCTACCTCACATAACTTGCAACTGACCAAACCAACACATATTTTTATGTAAATTTCTTTTATTTATTATCTATTATTGCATTTTTATTGTTAAAAGATTTCAACTTCAATAAGCACGTTACAAGCTAAGATAGGAATAATCTCTTTTAGAGTCCGCAAACAATAGTTATTGACCATTAGAATTCTAAGATGTTTAACTATCGTGAGAGGAAATGGGCAACTATGTATTTTTAGATAGACACAAAGAGAAGAGCAAGGGGTGATATTTTTCATTACTGGAAATTTTTATTTAAGCTTCCTTTTTTTTTCATCTTTGAAGCTTATATAAGACTTGCGCATATCAAATGCATTTGACTTTTAACATCTCTTTCTTCCTAATAGTAAATTGTATTTCTGAGTCAACATGGTATATTGCCAACTATATATGCACATCCTCAACAAGAAAAAAAATAGCATTAACATTAAGGGTGTGGTTAGCACTTAGGAGTCCAAGTACAAAAGACTTAACAATGATTTTGTTCTGCAGACCAAAGCTTGAGGTTTAGTGCTTGTATAGAGCTCAATCCCAAGGTTCATGTTATGTAGTCAAGTAAACTTGCAGCTATTGTATACATCATATGAAAATTAAATTTCAAATTGATGGTGAAGGGATTGGGTAATATGATTGTAACATAGCAATCCTCTTCATCTGCTATGAGCCTTGTCCAATTTTGATTTAGGTGTAAATTTGGAGCATAAGATGGATATAGAAATCAACACAACTAATTTTAGTGAACATCAGTTGGGCAAATTGTTACAAAACATGACAGGAAGGGCCCTCGAGGTTCAAAAAACTAGCTGATTGGAACAAAGCCTCTATTCTGACTTACAAGGCGTATTTGGAATTTTTTTGCAAATGCTGGATCCTTACAGGTTGTGTGGGCTTGGTGCTACTGCTATCTATATACAGTAAATACACTTACATAATTTAGCATATTTTATTTGAGAAGAATTAGTTTTTTAATGCATTATTAGTTTTTAATATGTGATTTTTTAATACACAAGTAAAAATTGTTGTCTAAAAGTGGTATATAGGTAAATTTTTAAAAAGTTACTTTATTGATAAAAGCAATGAAATTGGCTAAAACAGACCTATAGGCAACACTTTTTACAAGTTTCCTTATGGGTAATGCAAATGAAACGAAATTTTAATCTATAGGCAACGTTTAAAAAATATTACCAAAACCTTTACCTATAGGCAACGTTTACGTTTAAAAAACGCTGTCAAAACATTGACCTATAGGCAACGTTTTTAAAATGTTGACTTACGATAAACTTAAAAGCAACGAGATTGAAATGTTGCCTAAAGCAGTACCTATATCCAATGTTTTAAAAAAGTTGTCAAAATTGTGACCTATAGGCAACGATTTTTACACGTTGTCTTATGACATACTTAAAAACAACGACAGGAAAACGTGACCTAAAGAAGTACTATACACAACATGTCAAAAACGTTGTTAGAAGATTCTTATAGGCAACGTTTTTTCTGAAGTGTTGTCAAAAGTTTAAAAAGTATTGCCTATTGTAATAGGCCACGGCAGAAGAGGCAACGGCTTGGCAAGAGTTGGAAAGCGTTGTCATAAACTTTAGGCAACGGTTTTTGACCAATAACGACGTTTTTCAACCATTACAAAAAGACAAAATTATTGTAGTGAATGCATGACATTACGTAATAGGTTTGAATAGGAGATATTTTGTAAAATAAATAATTTCATTTTATATAAATATAATATTAATAATTAGGAAATTTCATTTTCGAACGAATGTTTCTCTACCTACTTTTGGACAAAATTGAAAACAATATTGATTTGAACACAAAATGAAAAGCTTGACTATCTTAAAATAATGATTCCTACACGAATTTAGGAACGTACGTCTTTCTCATAAGCACTCATTAATTTGGGAAAGTTCCCATAATGACATAACATACGTATGAGAAAAGAAATTTGCAAACTATATGAAGCACTTATTTAAAGATTTTAAGTTACAAACTCCTAATTAAAATATTGACATTAATTTTAACATAAAATTAAATGTATGGTTCACGGAGAAATTATATACATATCTTTAGGAATAAGAGAATTTTTTTTTCTATATCATTAATTGTATATTATATCAATTTGAGTAATGTTTAACATATATTTGTGGTGATGTACATTAACTCACATTAAAATATTAGAATTAAATTGTAGATATATTAAAAAATGAAATAAAATTGCTTATAATCAAATAATAGAAACTATAAAAATGTGAAATAATATATATATATATATATATGTAAATGTATATTGTAATATTATTCTATCAGTTTTGTGAGTTTTTCTTATTTTAGGAGCAAGTATGAATCTCTCATGCTTTACGAGTCAAAAATGTCTACCTCTCCATTCGATTGGAGGAGCATGCGAGCAAGGATACCACGTGGGCTACTGAGGTCAGGCTACTGGAACGTGTCTACTAGTAACGAAGACACCTTTCCAAGGAAAGAGGGCAAATGGAAGCACAAAATATATAGAATTCAAAATACCTAACCTAAGTTTGGTAACGAGGGTGAAATATAAGTATATTTTAATTGTTATCATTATTTTTAAACATTTATGATGAATTTATTATTCATTTCAAAATTCATCTTATATACCAAACCAATAATAAAGAAATTCCCCGTAGCCTAGGACATAAAGCAACCGCAATCGTTGGGGCAGAAGTTACACACTAGTACACGCATCCAAACACTCCGATCTCTACCGTTTTCAACTTTTCAATGTTCTAGCTGACAAGCAAAAACTAAAGCCGGTTCAAGCAAAACCAAAAGCTAGCACCAGCAGTTAAAGCTAGGACAAAACATAAAGCCTCTTCTTCAGTGTTATCAAACTAACTATTCAATCTTTGAACGAGCACATCAGATTCTTCAGACTTTGGACTTTGTAGCCCTCAAGGATTGGAGCTACAAGATCAAACATGAGTACTCTAATTACCGCTGTGCTCCCTTCTAAGCTTAAGCCTTCACTTTCTGGGCAGCAAGTCTCTCTTTTTCCTCACAGAAGGAAGAAGAACCAAACAATTGTTCCTGTATATATCTTTTCCTTTTTTAACCTTTTCTCAATTTTGCAGTAAAAATTATAGGGTGAGAGGGGGGAGGTGTGGGTTCTGAATGAACAGTTAATGTTGTTTTTGTTTTTTTGACATGGGTTTGGTTGGATCAGGTTGCTAGGTTGTTCGGGCCAGCCATCTTTGAAGCTTCGAAGCTGAAGGTTTTATTTTTAGGAGTGGAAGAAACTAAACACCCAGGAAAGCTTCCAAGGACTTATACTCTAACCCATAGTGATATTACCTCTAAAATCACTCTGGCCATCTCCCACACCATAAACAACCCTCAGGTATTTCTCATCTGAAAGAATGGGCTTCATTCTTACAATTTTGCTTTCCTTATCCTTTGGAACCATTATTAACTTTGAAGAAAAGAAAAGTGTTGCCATAGATGGATTATTAAACAAGTCACCAACCAAAAAGACAGAGGAAACAGGGTATTTTACATTCTTCCTGTGAAAGAGAACAATTTTTGGGGTGGCAAAGGGTTGGGGACAACACTAACATGTGAATCACACTGCAGATGACATAGAGTTCAAAGAAAGAGAGAAAAGCAACGGATTGTCCAACCTTATATTAAAAGATTAATTAAGTATTGAAGTGATCACAATTAATTTTATATATAAAAAAAAAAGAACAATAATAAGCGTGGGAATTTGATTGCAGTTGCAGGGGTGGTATAACAGATTGCAAAGGGATGAAGTGGTGGCACAGTGGAGGAAGATTAAGGGAAAGATGTCTCTACATGTTTACTGCCATATTAGTGGAGGTCATTTCCTGTTAGATATATTTGCTAGGCTAAGATACTTGATCTTCTGCAAAGAGCTTCCAGTGGTATAATAAGCAAGTTTTCCTAATCATGAATTTGAATAATCTCTCTCTCACTGGTCAAATTTCAATTAATGATTGAAACTTTATTCATTGCATGTATACTAGGTATTGAAGGCCTTCGTTCACGGGGATGGAAACTTGTTCAACAACTTTCCAGAATTGCAGGAAGCATTGGTTTGGGTTTACTTTCACTCAAACATTCCAGAATTCAACAAGGTACAATGTTGGGGTCCACTGAAGGATGCGTGTGCATCATCAAGTGGGTCCCATGAAGATGGTAAGCAAGGTAGTCCTCCAAGTAACCAGGACATGCCACAGCCATGCCAAGAAAATTGTGACTGTTGTTTTCCACCGATGAGCTCAATCTCAAGGCCTCAAGAGCTTCCTGGTCACGACCATAAACCTTATGATGGGATTGCAACCCAACATAACAACTTGTAACCTCAAATGACGCGTAGCATTTTTCTTTTTCGCAATTAGTATTCATTGATCTCAGGACTCTGGTAAATTGGCCTGCCCTTCATGTATTCATCGTTAGAAAAAAGAAACTTGAATCCTTTAATGTAAATACAAATATGATATTTGCCTATTTTTCCTCTTTTTTTTTTTATAATATATGTGAATTAATTCAGTACGAGATCCATCTACATAATGAATTATTTATAAGAAGATTTTTTTTTCATTAACAATAAGGGTATCCTTGTTGAGAAAAGTGCCCTGAAGCAAGAAGAAATTTTGATGATGGAGTATTATTTAATATGTATCATCTTAGTTATAATATTAAAAATAATGTTAAAGTAAAAGATAATAATGATTAAGGATATATATGAGATGATACACATTAAATAATATAAAATTAATATAATTTTCTGTGCAATACATTAGATTATTTATTAGTGATTTTATTTTTTAGTTGTTTATTTTAATTTTTATTTCATTTAAATAAATTAAAATTTCATAATTATTTTAAATAATAATTTTAAGTAAATAGTGTAGATAAGATTGGATCCCTTTGATGCATTGACAATCTGAAAGCTTTAAAATACAAATTATTGCAAAGTAGTAAAATATTAAAATCATTCCAAAGATCTTTAGATCAATGGCACCGACATACTGAAAGTGACTTGAGCTTAAAATATTACTAGAAGCTGAAAAAGGGCCTTCTGGGTCAAATTCCCTTAAATGGAAATTTATTATCAATAATATAAAAGCTATTTTGAGTCCACGCTAGATTTTCTGTACATTTCACATTGAGGCTTTTCATTAACTTTGATCTTACTTTATTGTAACCACGCATGTACGTGAGGTAGTGGTGATTCAACTGAGATATGGATGAGGAATGTTCTAGAAAGGTTTAGTTAAACTTCATCTTTATTTGAAAACAAAATATCAGAGTGAATTATTATTGTGCTGTGAAATATATGGAATTCTGAGTAGTTGATGTAGCTTATATTATGCAAGAATTTTACACTCACCATTCCATCCGTTATTTTAAGGGTATGAGATTTTTACCTAATATTATTCTTATTTGTGAGAGGCTATAGTGATGAGGTTTCAAATTTTGATTGTTATGATTTATCTCTCTGCTAATTATAAGGATAAGTAAGTGGTGTGTAATAATTATTGCTTATGTCGATGGAATGATTTTATGTTTGAGAAAGTTTTTGTTATTTTTAAATTATTTTTATGAAGAATTGTTGTACGAGTTCCTTACCTTGGGTGGTTGGAGGTCCATGCCGATTTGTACTACTTTGATGGATATAATCAACTTTGTGATTGTACTTTGTGGTATGAATAGTTTCAGATGATATGTTATAAACGATTGATTTATGTTTCCTGCACATTTATTTCAAAATTGAAATATGTTGCTGAGTTTTTCAATTTTTTAATGTTCAAAGAAGGTTTCCTCATCTATAAATAGATGTTGGTTTATGTTGTTTGATGCGGTGCTTCCTATGCTATCTGATACTTTTTACATATTGTGTTTTTCTCTGTATTACTGTTGTTTCTATGGCTCTCCAAATTGATGCTTTGGAGAAAACTACTCCTAATAGTGAAGCTTGGAGGGTCAAGGCTCGTATTGTTCACACCCAATTATACCATCATTTATGTCCTTGCTACAATGGAGATGGTTTTAATGGATGAGTTTGTAAGAGTTACACTTTCGTTTTTGTGAGCTTAATTTGTTGTTATCATATTTTTTAATGTATGTTTTTTTTTTTGTGGTGATACAGGGTTGTAAGATGCAAGAAACTGTTAAGAAGACGCTAATCTATAAATTTAATCCTATATTAGTGGAGGGTAGTGTCTATCAATTTGCATACTTCAGTGTCACACCAAATACTGGATTTTACAGAACTACAAAGCATGAATTTAGCCTTATTTTCCAGTTCAAGACCATTGTGAAGCCATGTGATTCTGTGTTGATTCCTTTAAATGGATATACATTTACTCCTTTGGAGGAAGTTATCTACACGGATCCTGAATATCCATTTTTAGTTGGTAATATCTTATATCTTATACCAATTCTGATATTCATATTACATAATTTAGTAGTTATTTGTTTTGTAACTTTGTTGATATTTTGTTCACTCATATTTTCCTTTGTGAAGATGTTATTGGCTTGCTGACAAGAGTTAGAACTGAAAAGTTATATGAAAAGGATGACAAGATGACTAAGATGATAATAATTGAGATATCTGTCGAGGGGTAAACATTTTGACCTTGGGATGTCATATGTTTTCTATAAATGATTATATTTAATCAAGTCTAATGTTTTTCTTTCATGGAGTAAAGTATTTAAATTTAATTACTGTCATTTTGTTTTTTTATATTGATGTCATTTTTTAGTGATGTTGAATAGTGTGAAGCCTGAGTGTGCTCTTTTTGGAAACTATGTGGATAAGCTTAATGATTTTTATTGCTAATGGAAATCTTAATCGTCCTGTTGTTGCTGTACAATTTGCTAAAGTGAAGAGTTTTAAAGGTTTTTACATTTTTATTTTTAATGAAATCTAATTGTAGTTTATTTGATATGATTTTACTTAGATTATGTTCTATCAATTTTTTTTAACCAATGCTTCAGGCAAGATAGTTATTCAGAATGTTCTTTATGCAAGCAGAATTCTGGTCAATCCAGACATAGCAGAGGCTACTGCCCTCAGGGGATAGTAAGAATATTTCTTTTTTAAAGTGTTTATTATTTTTATTATTATTCTTTTTTAATCCTATGGCTGTTGTGTATGCAGGATTATTGAAGACCACATTGTGGATTTTTTTGTATGATCCAATTAGTGGGGTAAACCCAAGCAAAACTAGATAGAAGCTTAAAGGTCAAGTGGTTAGTCTTTCGGTCCTACTTTTAAAAGTCCAATGATTCCTTTATCTGTAGATATGATATTGATGTGTGTGAAACAACATCATATTTTGTTCATGTGTTTGCATGCATTTTTATACATTCTAGGCATTTTAGTTCCCCTTTTTGTTTGTTTTTCCCTTTAGTTCGGATAACTGCGGTGTTTTTGGTGTTGTTGTGCAGGATTTGTGCTTAATTGGCCTTTAAAATGATGGAAAGCTTGCACAATTGAAGTTCGAGCTTAAAGGGTAGCAAATTGGGACAAAAGCTCATTCCAGAGAGTTCCACGGCCTGCCTGTGGCCTGAACCACGGCCATGGATCGAGCAGCTACGTGAAAAAGCAAAAGGGAAAGTCCAGAGACAACCACGGCCTGGCCGTGGTGGCCACCACGGCCGTGGTTGATATTTGGTTGAAATGTCTAAGTCCAGAATGACCACGGCCGTGGTTCGGGGTGCGTGTCAGATTTTTAAGCCCGTTTTTCTCTTTTCTGATGGGCTTGAACCAGTTTTAAACCATGGGGTATTTATAGATGTTCTGAAGACAGCATTAGGGTTCGAATTCGGTTTGGAAGGAGGCACATTGGAGGCTCTTGATCTTCATCTTCCTCTCTTCTCTCTAGGATTACGGGTTTGGATGTTCTTGGAACTTGATTTCTGGTTTCTTCTTCTCCATGTCTGAGTAGTTCCTTTTGTTTCTAGGATTGGGCAATGCCCTTTGATACATTGATAATGATTAATTGATATTGTTTACCCTTTTTATTAATCTTGAATGTTGTTGATTCAATCCTTATTGCGATTATTCATGTGAATTTGCTGGCCACTTATTTGCATCTCATAGATATCTAGGGACGTACTGAAAGGTGAACTTAGGTGTTGGAACTATAAGAATTGAACTTAAGGTTTAAATCACGAGAATATGTTTAGCCTTTCGAGGATTAATGAATTACCAAAAAGCGTAATGGGTTCAATTTAGATTCAATTACCACGAGAGTAGGAATTGGTTTAATTGGGCACGGTTCTTGTATCTTGAAAGGGAACATTAACTAATTTAGGGTAATTCACCTTCAATTGAATTTCAAGTGTTAATAAGAGGATTGTCAATTAGGAGTCTTGTATCATTGTGGTTAACCCCAATCCTGGAAGCTTTCTTGAATCTGAAATCTTTTCCTTAACTATTTCTATTTTTAATCTCAACCTTGCATTTTAATTTTTATTTATTTAACTGTTTGGTTACTACGTTCTTATCACTCCACAATTACATTCCTTTTGTTTAATTTAATTGAATTAATTAATTAATTGGTATTCATAGACATAGTCCTGTGGATTCGATCTTTTTATTACTTGACGACGAAACCGTACACTTGCGGATTTCACCCCAATCAAGTTTTTGGCGCCGTTGTCGAGGACTGTGTTCTTCTTGAATTTCAGTTAATTTTTTAATTTAATTATTTTAAACCTTTTTACTACTTTCTTGTTTTCTCTTTGAGTGTCTACAGGTAATTCTCTTGTTTATGCGAAGAACTAGATGTTTTGGGACTCTTGAAGAAGCTGATCCTGAAATTGAAAGAACCCTTCGCAGAAGGAGAAGACAACAAAGCCAAAGAGCAAGAGATAGACTTGAGCCAACGCTTGTCATGACTGCACCTGCTGATAATAGACCTCTTAAAGAGTATGCAGCCCCTAATGCTCGGGGTTTGCGTTCTGGAATTGCATGGCTGCACTATGAAGATGGAGTGGGGACTGAGTACCACTCTATTGACATCACCTGAGCATAGAACAAACTCACAGTCAAGCAAATGACTATAACTTAGCGCTTCTTGGGAGGCAACCCAACATTCTATCTCTTTTCCTTTATTTTCTTATTTTTATTGATTAACACTTTTTTTTATTTTTGTTTCTTAGTTAGCTATTGTTGAGTCGGCTTTGGTGTCTCCCTGAGTTCGGAGCCTTTGTAGGGGGATGTATATAGCTGTCGGCCAAAAAAAAAATGGAGTTTTAGACCGGATGTTCGAGTTCATGGCTACACGTCTCCTTTTTCCACCACCGCAGTGAGTTCTTTTCATTTATTCCTTCCATAGTTTTAGATTTTTACATTGGGGACAATGTAAGGTTAAGCTTGGGGGTATTTATTTTTCATTATCATGCATTCCCATATCTCATTTTGCATTGCATTTTCTTGTTGCATTTTCACACCATCTTATATTTCTGCTTTTTGGTTGAACCTTGTCCCCCTCTCTTTTGGGGATTTTGAGATGATAATTGATTTGGAACCCAATTTATTGATTCTTGTGGTAGGCAACAGCATTGTCTTTAATTGATAGTGGAGGTGATTTCTTGATAGTTGATAATTAGCATATGTTCTCTGAATTTGTGCTTCTCATTGATTTTTGAACCTCTAAAAGTGAGTTTTGAGCTTGTATGGGATTTATTCACTATATGATTTTTCATCCCATTCTTTGTGTTGAGTGGTCATTCCTTATTGATTTTGTGCTCTAGAACTTGATTTGAAACCATTTTGAGGCGAAATCTTGGTTTGCATGCTTGAATGTGATTAAGGCATCTTAGGTATTTTTCTTCTTCTTTGTTACACTTTCATCCACTAGTTGCCCATTTTGAGCGTATTGTATAATTATTTTCTTGATGTCTATGATGATACATTGTCGGTGATCATTTAGAATATTGAATGGAGCAACGAGTTTGAATGTTATATTTCATGTGTTTTGAAAATGAGGTCTCTCCCCTCTAAAAAAAATGAGGAAAAAGGGAAAACAAAATAAAAGAAAAGCTTGAGATGAAAGCTTGAAAAGAAAGGGAGAAAATGTGGAATTATGCCTTGATTGGAAACTGTCTTTGCTCCATGTATGTTCTATTAGGTTTCTTGTGCTTGTTGAAAATGTTGTTAGCCCTTTGTGCATACCCTCCTTTCTTTATCCTTCCTGACATCATTCCCTTGGCCCCATTATATCCCTTGAAAGACCTTTTGATTCTTGCATTCATGCTGATTATTAGTGAAAATTTGGTTTCTTATCAAGCTTATGGAAGTGCATTTTCTTTGAGGAATATTGAGCGCATTGTCTTCATCCTTAAACACTTTGAGTGTGTTAGTTGAGTGATCCTAATTTAGTGAGGAGCATGATTTCTGAGAACTTTAGCCTCTAATTGGACTTGATTTTTATTACCTCTCTAATTCTTGGTTTGTCTTTGTCTATTGCTTGGTTAGATGTTTTCTCGGGTTCCTCATTCATTATTGTCTCATAATCCCATTTCTTAGTTAGTCTTAGTTATTGCTTGGGGACAAGCAAAATCTTAAGCTTGGGGGTATTTTGATGTGTGTGAAACAACATCATATTTTGTTCATATGTTTGCATACATTTTTATACATTCTAGGCATTTTAGTTTCCCTTTTTGTTTGTTTTTCCCTTTAGTTCGGATAACTGCGGTGTTTTTGGTGTTGTTGTGCAGGATTAGTGCTTAATTGGCCTTGAAATGGATGAAAAGCTTGCACAATTGAAGTTAGAGCTTAAAGGGTAGCAAATTGGGACAAAAAGCTCATTCCAGAGAGTTCCACGGCCTGCCCGTAGCCTGAACCACGGCCATGGATCGAGCAGCTACGTGAAAAAACAAAAGGGGAAGTCCAGAGACAACCACGGCCTGGCCGTGGTGGCCACCACAGCCATGGTTGATATTTGGTTGAAATGTCTGAGTCCAGAACTGACCACGACCGTGGTTCGGGGTGCGTGTCAGATTTTTAAGCCGGTTTTTCTCTTTTCTGATGGGCTTGAACCAGTTTTAAACCATGGAGTATTTATAGATGTTCTGAAGACAGCATTAGGGTTCGAATTCGGTTTGGAAGGAGGCATATTGGAGGCTCTTGATCTTCATCTTCCTCTCTTCTCTCTAGGATTACGGGTTTGGATGTTCTTGGAACTTGATTTCTGGTTTCTTCTTCTCCATGTCTGAGTAGTTCCTTTTATTTCTAGGATTGGGCAATGCCCTTTGATACATTGATAATGATTAATTGATATTGTTTACCCCTTTTATTAATCTTGAATGTTGTTGATTCAATCCTTATTGCGATTATTCATGTGAATTTGCTGGCCACTTATTTGCATCTCATAGATATCTAGGGACGTACTGAAAGGTGAACCTAGGTGTTGGAACTATAAGAATTGAACTTAAGGTTTAAATCACGAGAGTAGGTTTAGCCTTTCGAGGATTAATGAATTACCAAAAAGCGTAATGGGTTCAATTTAGATTCAATTACCACAAGAGTAGGAATTGGTTTAATTGGACACGGTTCTTGTATCTTGAAAGGGAACATTAACTAATTTAGGGTAATTCACCTTCAATTGAATTTCAAGTGTTAATAAGAGGATTGTCAATTAGGAGTCTTGTATCATTGTGGTTAACCCCAATCCTGGAAGCTTTCTTGAATCTGAAATATTTTCCTTAACTATTTCTGTTTTTGATCTCAACCTTGCATTTTAATTTTTATTTATTTAACTGTTTGGTTACTACGTTCTTATCACTCCACAATTACATTCCTTTTGTTTAATTTAATTGAATTAATTAATTAATTGGTATTCATAGACATAGTCCCTGTGGATTCGATCTTTTTATTACTTGACGACGAAACCGTACACTTGCGGATTTCACCCCAATCAGATATTGATGGATAAATCAGTAAGTCTCATGTGATTGGTTTTTCATTTATTTAACCTTCTTTTGAAGCTTTTATTATACTTCATATGATGTTAATTAGTTCTTACATCAACTTTTGGTTGTTTTATTCATCATAAGGAAGCAAAATCCAAGCCTTAATCAGGACACCATTGACATACAAGTATATGCTTCTATTGAATGAGGGTGGTATTTGTATCATGTCCGTTTTCACTGTTATTCCAAATGATACTTCCATCCGATTTACTCATCATAAATACCGCCTAATCTTTCAGTTTAAGACCTCTATTATCGATACTGTGTCTGAGATTATACCTTACCATGGATTAAGTTTAGTATCCTTCCATGATGTGTTGAAGTCTAATAATGAAAGTGATTACTTAGTTGGTATACAATTGTAATATTAATGTTTTTTTTATAAGGAGTTTTAATTTGTTTTATATTGTTTATTTTATTCTTCACTTCCTAATTTTGTAATCTTTCAAATTTTCAGTAAATTATTGAATTAATTTAGTTATTTAAATTTTTTTCATTTTTTGTATTAATAATGACTACAGATGTAATGGACTTATTGATTGGTGTTTCACATGAAAGTAGTTGCATGGTTGATGGAAATCAAACAAAAATTATTGTGATGGAACTTTTGGTAGAGAGATATTAGCGCACTTAAATTTTTTTTATCTATAATATCTTTTATTTCGATATCTATGCGTGTGATGGTTTCAATTTATTTATGGATATATACTAATACAAATTTATCCAATGATGGAACTATACCTCTTTATCATTGATCAGTCAGAAACTTAAATGTGTTTTGTTTGGTCAATATGTTTAATATTTGAAGGCCTTTGTTGATTTAAATGATTTGAACTAACTAGTTGTCGTTTTGCAACATGCAAAAATCAAGATTTTAAGGGGTTAGTTCTTATACTTCTTTATTTAACAAGATGCTAAGTTCTTTAGTTTTTTTATTTATGTGTTGTGTTTCATCTGAAATGAATGTTGCCTTTCAAAATGTCATGAACGCCACCAAGATTATGTTCAATCCTAATATAACAGAGGTGACCAAGTTTACAAAGGCGTAAGTATACTTCTCTTCAAAAATGTGATGTGTAGCTTATTATCTATTGTGAATATTGAAACTCATGTTCATACTACACTTGATATTTAACATTTAATCTACTTTGTGATATTTGTAGACTTACTCAAGAGGATGTACTTGCTTCTAAGGTTGTTTCTATCATTTCTGTTGATGCTAATACACCCATTGAAACTGATTTCATGAAAGTTACTCCAAAAAGTACCATTGTATAGTTGATTGCCAAGCAGGAGGTTTTTTTTCTTTCATTTTTTCCTTCAAATGTTTTCTTCTTTCATTATCTACACATGTTATAGTCTAACCTATTTTTACTTTAAAGTGGGACAATTATATTGTTCATGTATTTTCTCTTATTTGATTTATTATTTTTTGGTCCAACTTTGTTCTCTAGAATGGCTTCTTCATTTTGATTTTCACTGTTAAAGAAATTCTACAACAGTTTGACTAATGGTTCAATGCTTGCCAATGCAATACTGTTGTGATAGCCGATTCAGGATTTTACTACTGTGTATCCTGTTGTTGTCATGTTATACTTGTAACCCCTAGGTGTGTTCCAATTTATAATATATATTCAATTAAATTATCCAAATTTCTAAATTTATAAATTGTGTTTCTATATGTTTATAATTATTTAGTTTATCAAATTTGTGATTAAAAGGTACAATGTACAAATTAGAGTTGAAGCTAAAACTGGAAGTGCTCTTTTTGTTCTTACTGATCTTAATACACAATACCTGTTGAAAAGATCATGTGCTGACTTAGTCGCTGAAGTTGAAAAGGTCTTATAAACATACTCATTGTTTTTTAAATTTGTTTGATGTTGTAGTATACTGGTTGAAAATCTTATAATAATATATTTTTTGCAATTTTTTCAGTCTCGACTTAGTGCAAATCCCACACTTGCCTTAGAAGTATTGGTTGGCAAGAAACTTTTATTTAATACTATGTTTGGATGACAGGTAATGGGGGAAAATGAAAGGAAATTGTAGGAACCGAAATAATTTTATGTGTTTAGGAGTTTTAAAATGTATAGAAACGGAACGAAACACATGGGGAATCATTCATCCCCTCTTCCTCTCAAATGCCTAATTTTTGTTCCTCCCAAAATTAAGGTGGAATGAGAGGAACACATGTTTTGTTCCGTCCCGTTAATGAATCTTCTAAACAAAGAGGGGGAGAACTATGTTCCATTCCTTCCCTTTCCTTTCCGATCCATCCCCACATATTCTGTTCCGTTCCATTAATGAAAAAACATCCAAACACATGGTAAAGTTGATTCAACATAAAAAACTAGCTCACTGTGTCATCCTTATTATCATGTTAATCGAGTTTCTGATGATGAACACATTCTTTCAATGTTTGAGCTTGATGAATTGGTGGATATTACTCCTGAAAAAGTAAGTCAAACATTTATAAATATGTCTTCTTAGATATATTGATATTCAACAATTATATTACTAAAAAAATATTTATTTCTTATTTCATCATGTATTATTGGACTTATATAGATTAGCATTTGTTTAATGTAGTATGCATTTGCTCCACCATTTTCTTAATTGCTCAACGCTGATCATGATAGTTTTACCACGCATCCTCTTGATGCTAAGGTTTATAATCTTATATATATATATATATATATATATATATATATATATATATATAAAATCACTTGTCTTTTTTTTTTTTTTTCAAAATGAATGTGTTGTTGTTAATTTAACTATTCAATGTGTTTTCTGAAGAATGTGTTACCATTTTTTAGCTTACAAAGATTCCTGTCAAGAGAAAGCTAGAAGATATGTTAATTTCGGACATAAATTATGGCTATCCTCATAATCTTAAGATGATTAAAGCTGAGAAATATTGAGCCAATCGGATGACATGTTTTATGGCTTCTACAATGGTTTCATTAGATTTTATATATGATTTTGTTATATGTAGTAATTTCTGAAACAATATTGTAATATATTAAGGGTTTTAACATGCTTTTTCACTTTTTTTGATAACATGCTATGTACTTTGGGCTGAATAATTGTAGTTTGTATTTTGGTTTATTGTTTTCACTACTTTTCCTGTTTACTTGGTATGCAATAAGTTATCTTTGATCTTCTTTAATCATATGATTACTAATATAAGTGAAAAGTACTTAATCCTATCTAATTATATGGGTGGTTTGTTAGCGTTAAACCTTAACTCAATCCTTATGCGTCACTTGTATTTTTATTTAATAAATTGACAAAATCATCTCCATTAGTATGTATTATATCTATGATAATATTAATATACAAATATCTTTGTAAAAAAAGATAAAAATAGCTTACTACACACTTATTAAATGTTATTCATTTCAAATATATTGATTATTTCAATATATCAATTTTGTCATTATTCTCACCCATACTTATTTGAGTAGTCATATCAAACTTGATGGATACTTTTTCTATTGATACTTCACATATTTCTCATAGATTATACACACCTCATAGTTGACAGACTCAAATATTAGGATAGGGTTAATGGGGAAATCATTTCTAATATTTTTGCAATACATATGAATATGAATTATGTGATTGAGTACAGAATTACTTATATAATTTTTTAGGATTTAAAAATCTATGCTTAAATCTAATACAAATCTAATTTAAGTCTTTATTAACTTTTAGTCATTCATTAAACATTTTTTTAGTCTGCACATCTTCTTTTTAATCTATACTTTCATTCTTTCTTAATTTATTTTTTTCTAAGATAAAATATAGCATGCATATGAATTATTATTTTTCCATAAAATTGGTATTATTCTAATAAAACCTTTTTCAAAATATTTATTGCTACTTTTTTTTAATCTATTTTCACTCTTATTTAATTAAATTTTTATTAAAAATCATTCATTCATTTTTATTTATTACTTTAAATTTGTTGATGTCATTGATATATGAATTCATGTGTAAAAAAAAAAATTATTAAAAAAGTCTTCAGTTTGGTGTTTGATAATATCCTATAAATTAATCTGTTACTTTTCAAGGTAACAATTCTATAGGAAAAAAAAAACATTTTGTTTAATTAAAAATTCATACAACACAGCTGAAATAGATAAAAAGTAATTGTAATTGATATTCTTTTAAAATCCATTTACAGAGGATCACTTTCACGTAGTCGTAATCTGAACTCTATTGCATAGAATCTCATATTGCAGTGATGTTGAAATGGGTGCCCATCACACTTTGTTTGATTTGATAACTCACTTTAACAAAATCCACCATGCCTTCTCTTTCTTCTTTTCCATTCGGTTTTGCTTACTGTGCTTTATATATATATATTAAACAATCACTTTTGATTAAGAAAAAGAAAGGCCAAGATGTTTATTTCACAATATTATTTTTTAAAGCACGTAATCATTTGGATGAGGATAACCTTTAACCTAACATAAATTATTATTATATGTACAAAATCTTTATAACTTGTGGATATTAGATAACTCATTTGATAAAGATATTTACAATTCATTGCAAGATTTTATGATAAAATTTTGCTTACACTTTTTACATATGAATAATAAATACTTAACGTGGGTTTTTCTACGTGGGTTTTTCTCTCCTCATATGTAGTATGTATGCATTGATATGTTTGAGTGTACATTTGTATTTGAGTAATCTTATCGATTAAATTCTATAATATTTTTTTATGTTGTTTCCTATATTTGACCCCAAAATAAAAAGAATGAACACTCATTTTAATTCTTAAAATTATATATTTTGATCACTTTAATCTTTGATTTTAAAAAATTGATATATTAATCCTTGAAATTATATTTTATCAATTAACTTGATCTTTTTTCAATCAAATTAGTCCAAAAAATTACCAATTTGATTGACAAATTATAATTTTTTTAACTAATATGTTAATTTCCTAAAATTAGGAACTAAAGTTATCAGTACATATAATTTCACAAACTAAAAGTGAAAATTTACTTAAAAAAACATTTCATACGCATAATTGATTTCTCACTCAACAATAGTACACACTTATTACCCATTTTTATCACAATTAACCCATTATTGGATTATTTGCACACACACACTAATGCTAATAAGTTACAATTGGGAAAAAGATAAACCCATGTCCGGCATTTTTTATTCATATGTAGAAGGTCTAAGTAAGATTTAATCAAATCACTTTGAAAAAAACTGCACAAATTTTTGTTAGTTGAACTAGCTATCACCAACCATATAATCAAGTAAATATCCAATAAAAAAATTAATAAAATATGGTTTCTATTGCCATTCAAATTCCATTAAGATTTTATAAAATAAGTTATTTTAAAAGATTAACCAAAAACAAATAAAATATTATTTAATAAAAAAATAATAAAATTTAATCAATGATTAGTATTAATTTATTAACTCTATTCATTGTGAGTGACAAAAAGCTCACACAATTTATTATTCCAACTACATTGTCCTTTCATTTAATTTTATTTAAGCAAAAAATCTCTTTCTTCCTTCTAACTATTTTATAATTTATATGGACATAAGTTAAATTAAAACACTAAAAATTATAGCCAACCAAATCACATTTTAAATAACTACGTTACACATTCTGAATTTTTTTGGCATGTTTAAAATTAATTGCATTGCAATATATTGCAGTGTAAAATTTTCACACATTAATAGTGTAATTTTTTTTAATATTTCCATTTAATCATATATTCCAGTGTTATTAAGAATACTTGAGTATAACAATAGATACTTTCAAAGTCATACTCATAATAGTTTTTAATTGTTTCATAGTATAAAAAATTTTACATTCACAGTAGATTAAAATTCAACTCTTTAAAAAATTATATTGAATTAATTAAACTTAAGATTAAATAAATACACAGTACAAAATTATACTTATTTAAATCAACAACATATATGTGGAGTTTATATTCATCTTTACATGAATACAGGTAATATTCTTTGCTATGTATAATAATTGTTTACTTCTTTTGGATTTATTACACTTTCTTGGTTAGGTTCCTATTATGTATGTTATCATAGACAACTTGTATTGTAGTTTTTATGAAGACTACTAAGTCACTTTATATTATGAAAATCTTTGTACAATATATATTACCGTCCTTCAATATATCAATAATTTTATAATGCAACCTGCTCAATTAAAATAATTGTTTATTCTTTGATTACAACCATTATCAGCTGTAATTCTAAACTCATTCCTCATGCTTTTCATTCTTTCATAGGACTTTTTTTGGTTTTTAAATATATAATATGATAATCAATGCCAGAAGTTTAAGTGGTATGGTTAAATAATTTAGATGAATTACTGTTTAATATAGTCTTAGTTATACAGATTTAATAGCATGACAGTTTTCCCGTGCATTGCACGGATAATTTAGCTAGTTTGGATACATATTAAAATGGAAGTAATCCTGATAACCCATTCTTCCAATTTGATTGTATCCACCATGATAGAAATTCCTGTCCAGGTTGTCTTCCCCTCACAAAACCCCTTCCTGTAGGAATTGTGATTAGATAAATCAAAATGATGCCAAAAAGGAAATTAAAAGTTCCAATTCAATGGAAGTAGAAAAACTTGTTGGAAGCGTTTCCCATACACCACACAAAAATATTATTATATATATATATATATATATATATATATATATATATATATATATATATATTCTACATATTAATTTTCTCTTATATTTTTAAGCTATTTACTTTCAATTAATGAAATAATCTCAACCATTAGTGATAAATTAACGGAAGTTTCCTCATATATATATATATATATATATATATATATATATATTATATATATATATATATATATATATATATATATATATATATATATATCAATCAGTGATAGTTTCCCTTTAATTTTTTTTTTATTCTAATGTTATTATTTACTAACTAAACCTTTTATTTATGTTATTTATTTATAATTCATTTATCACCCACCTCCAACCCCTCCCTTACCCCATTGCTACCGAAAATCCCCATCACCACCATTGGCGGCGAAGAAAGAACCTAGAGCCAAATCCCAAGTGCTATAATCCCAAAATCCCCACAAGTGCGTTAGTCATTCCATGGTTTGCATTGTCCACAAAACACTCAAAATCACAAACAAAGCCACAAACACACAGGCAAAAGTTGCGAGTTCCACGACGGAGGAGCAGCAGTGCCGATTCAGCAGTTTACTGGAGGCAAAAGATAACGACGGCGACATGTGACTTGCCGGAGGCAACAGGGTTCGGTGGTCTAAGTTCGTTGGTCGCGGTGGATGGCGACTGGGATTCACAAGATGGGGCTTGGTTTGGGGGTGACCAATTCACGTGGTTCACAGATCCGACACGTTAGAGCTCGGTGTTTGCAGAAGCTTCAACCAGCTTTGGGTCTTGATCGTTGGGCAGGGGACAAGTTGCAGCAGCCACCCCTGCACCACAACGAACATCCACTGATTCAGCAGCGATGGGGTGAGGGAGGACGGGGCACGACAGATGAGGAGGGAAAAAGGGATAAAATTTTAAATCTTAATCATAATAATAGAAATTTTGAGGAACCAAAATAGATATTACCAATTGTATCAAGAAATATTAGTAATATTAGCTTTTAAATATTTATTTTATTATTAGTTTAAAAATAAATGTTATTCATTACCCTTAAGATTTCTCATCCTTGATAGCTTTGTATCAATCGGGATTAAAGTTGCGGTTTTGAAGTGTATATTTAGTTTGATACATTTACAACGATTAATTAATTCTTTTGTATATTGGCCTAAAATTTAAATATGAATAGGATTTCATTAACGTGTTTCTTTAACACACATATTAAAAAATAAAAAATATAAACATATAATATCTTAAAATTTTAAAATTAAATTTTATTTTATTTTTTCAAAAGTATTCAAAATAAATAATAAATGCTATTTTATTAATATTTTAAAAACTAATATGATTATTAAACCAATAAAGAGATAGAATTAGTAGTGTGTTTGTGATAAATTTGTGAAAATTTAATTATTTTAATAATCGATTATTTTAATAATCGATTATTTCAATAATCAAGTCATGTGAAAAGCTTGATTATTTCAATAATCGATTTATGTTTGGATATATTAGCTAAAAAATGATTTTAAGCTAATATATTTCGTTTGGATGATATAAAAAAGAATCACTTTTATGTATTCAATTATCAAAATAAGTATAGAATAATTAAAAAATATTTTATTAATTAAAAAAGTTATTTGATTGAGGACAAAATTGTATTTATATTTCAAAAAGAAAAATAATCCTAACAACTTTTCTAAAAAAATGCTCAACTTTTAGCTTTTTTTCCAAAAGCTATTGTCGTACACAATTTTAGCATCAACAACTTTTTTAATTGTTCCCAAACACGTTGCTGAAAGGGAGCAACAACTAAAATGAAAAAAAAAGTTGTTGGTTCAGCTAAATAAGTTGAACCAAACACGCTCTTAAAGTTTAAATTCCAATTGCGGTCCAACTAAGGTTTGATAGTATAAGGTACCAGAACCAAAGCTGAGAAAATGAAAGAAAATGCAAGAAAGTTGAAAAGAGAATAAAGAACGAAGAAACTGATATGATCTGAATATGATTCTATCATTGATTGACTTCAATATGTTGATCTTCGATATACAGAGTGAAGGTATTTATATACCAATGTTAACATTCAACTAAATATGAAAACATAACTAACAACTGAATATAACTGAATTCCTAACTACCAACTATTAATCAGTTAATTTGAAAACTGATTTTTAATAGGTTAGCCTTCATCCTTCACATCCCCCCGCAAACTCAGCAGGTTGGAATCAACAATTCTGAGTTTGTTCCTGAAATCAGCAAATTGAGAGTTGGAAACAGCTTTGGTAAAAATGTCAGCCACTTGTTCATGAGAAGGTATATGACTAATAGTTAGCTGTTTTTGAATGACCATTTCATGGACAAAGTAAAGATCCAACTCAAAATGCTTGATTCTGGAATGAAGAATAGGATTGACTGCTAAAAGAACAACACTTAAATTGTCACAGAACACTTGTGGAGGATGAGGAAGAATAAGATGAAGCTCACTTAGAAGCGATTGAATCCATGTTAACTCAGCCACCAATGATGCTAAACTTCTATATTCAACTTCAGTGCTAGAACGGGAGACAACATGTTGCTTTTTGGAGGACCAAGAGACCAAGTTGGATCCTAGATAAACACAGTTACCAGATGTTGATTTGTGGTCATCAGGGTCTGAGCCCTAATCAGAGTCATTGAAGCCAATGAGAACAAGATTGGACGATTTCTACAAATGAAGACCAAAAGTTGATGTAGCCTGTAGGTATCTAAGAATCCGTTTAACCATTTTCCAATGGGATTCCAATGGATTTTGCGTAAACTGACAGACACGATTTACATAATAGCTGAGTTCTGGTCTGGTAATGATGATGTTTTGTAAGCTACCAACAATAGATCTATAGAGTGTGGGATCTGAAAAAAGAGTGCTGCCAGTAGTTGAAAGTTTAAGGTTGGCAGACATAGGTGTGGAATAAGGTTTGCAGTCTGTCATATTAGCTTTGGTTAGCAGATCCTGAATATATTTTGACTGAGAAAGAACTAAACCTCCAGACTTTGTAGATTTAACTTCAATGCCAATAAAGTAGTGAAGATGACCAAGATCTTTGAGAGCAAATGCTGAGTTTAATGTCTTTATTAGTGCAGCAATTTCAGCGGATGAGTTGCCAGTGATGATTATATCATCAACATAAACAAGGAGTAGCATGGTGGAGGTTGCAGTGAACTTGGTGAATAGAGAAACATCACTCTTGGTGGTAGTAAATCCAAGAGAAGAAAGAGTTCCAAAGAGCTTATGAAACCATGCTCGTGGAGCCTGTTTTAGGCCATATAATGCTTTGTCCAACTTGCAAACCAAATTCTTGTTACCTATTACAAATCCTGGAGGTTGAGTCATTTAAACTTCTTCCTCTAATTCTCCATTTAGGAAGGCATTATTGACATCTAGTTGGTGTATAGGCCAGCTGTTACTCAAGGTAAGTGTGAGAACCACTCTAACTGAAACAGGTTTAACTACAAGACTGAATGTGCCACTGAAGTCAAATCCTGGTCTTTGATTGAAGCCCTTTGCCACAAGCCTAGCCTTATACTTTTGAATAGTGCCATCAGCATGATACTTAACACGAAACACCAATTTGCTACCTATAGCAATTTTTTCAGAGGGTAGAGGAATTAGATGCTAAGTGTTATTTTTCATCAATGCTTCATACTCATCTGTCATGGCCTGTTTCCACTTAGGATTAGAAAGAGCTTGACTGATAGTAGTTGGCTTAAGTGAAACTTGATAAGCTTTGGGCTTATGAATACCAGCTTTGATCTTGATGACCATTGGATGATGATTAATACTAGTAATGACAGTAGATGGAGGTAAGTCAGTGGAAATAATAGATGGATTGGATAAACTAGTAATAGCATCAGTAGAGTGTGTTGAATTTGACTGATTCGAAATTAACTGCTCAGAACCATGGTTAGTAGCAAAAGGTAATGTAGTAATTGCAATTGAATCAGTTTGTCTAGATAGGACAGATTTTGAAATTAAAGGAATTATGGGGATTGTAGAAGGTAACTGATTACAGAAGAAGAATTAGATGACTGAGAGGAAAATATATGAAAGTGAGTTTTGAAAGGAAAAATTGATTCATCAAACACTACATGAAGAGTAACAAAAAATTTTCCAGAAGAGGAAAGACACTTGTAGCCTTTTTGGGAACTGATGTAACCAAGAAAGACACAGAGTTGAGATTTAAAATCAAACTTGACTTTGTTATATGGTCTGAGAAATGGAAAACAAGCACAACCAAAGATTTTGAATGTTGTATAAGAAGGATATCTAGCAAACAGAATTTGCTCAGGACATTTGTTTCCAAGAACAGGAGTAGGGAGAGAGTTTATTAGCTGAGTGGCAGTGAGAAAGGCTTCCCCCCAATACTGAAAAGGAAGAGCAGAAGCAGCTAGCAGTGTGAGTCTAACTTCTATTATATGCCTATGTTTTCTCTCAGCACTGCCATTCTGCTGATGAACATAAGGGCAGGACAATCTATGAACAATTCCATTTGAAGCTAAGTAAGATGAGAAGGATAAGTACTCCCTAGCATTATCAATTTGAAGTGCTTTTATTTTTACTCCAAGTCATAATTCAACCATTTTCTGAAAGTTAAGAAATACTGAAAAAGCTTGTGACTTGGAATTTAGCAAATAAATCCAAGTATACTTGGAGTAAGCATCAATAAAATGAATGTAATACCTAGCACCACTTGTTGTATTAATAGGAGCCGGTCCCCAAATATCCAAGTATACAAGTTCTAAGGGCCTAGTGTACACAGTTTCAGAATTAGGAAAGGGAAACTGATGTAATTTTCCTTTATAACAATCAACACAGACAACATTAAAAATAGTAGAATCTAATGGAATATTACAAAGTTTTAAGACTTTAAGAACAATTGAAGGAGAAGGATGACCAAGCCTTGAATGCCACAGTTGAAAAGTTGGATTTAACTTGGTTGAAGCAACATTAGATTGAATAGGATAAGCAGATGAAACAGGATTGAAATTCTGAAATGCATAGAGTCCATTTTTAATGGTTCCTTGGAGAAGGATCTCCTTGGTAACCTGACATTTGACAAAACAAGTGTTAGCATGAAATTCAAAGAATACACCATTGTCTTTTGCAAATTGAGAAACACTGAGTAAATTCTTTGTAATGGAAGGTACATGTAGCAAATTATTAAGAGAAAATGACCGAGAGACAAGATTAGAAGAGGAAGAAAAATTTGAATGCCCTATATGAGATATTGACAAACCTGATCCATTACCTACAATGACCTGTTCTGTGCCACCATAATCCACCTTTGTTGACAAATTTGAAGAATCAGGTGTGAGGTGATGACTGGCTCTAGAATTTGGATACCAGTTTGGGTCAAAAAGAGTTGATGGAGAAACTAACTCATTTCTTGTAGCCAAATGAGCAGTTTGAGGAAATGACTGATTTTGAGACAAATTTGAAGTATTTGAACTTTGAGATGAACCAGTAAAGTTTTGATCGAATCTATACCAGCATTGTAAAGCAAGATGACCATTTCTTCCACATAATTGACAAGAAATTTTATTTGTAAACCTACTACTAGATCTGCCACCTCTACCTCTGTTAAAGAAATTGGATTGGCCTCTAAAATTTGGATTAGATCTGCCATGATTGTAGAAACCTTGAGACCTCAGACCATTTCCACTAAAAAATTGTTTTCTAGCTTGCTGACTTGATTAACCAAATTGAACTATATTAGCTTGTACTAAACTGTTTTCAGATTTTCTGAACCTTTCAATCCTTTCTTCTTGAGCCATCAAAGAGCTTCAATTTGTCCCACACTAATTGCATTTGATCTTGAAATGATTGCTGTCACAAATGATTCATACTCTTCTGTTAAACCATCTAAAATGGCTTCAACATATTCGGACTCATCAACAGGTGAGCCAATAGAAGCTAGAGTATCCACAATTTTCTTGATTTCTAGAAGATATGAGTCAATAGAGGATTCTTTTCTGGTATTTCTGAGTTTAAGTTTCAACTGTCTCACCTTAGCTCGACTTTGTGATGCAAAAAATTCTTCTAACTTTTTTCCAAATCTGATGAGAGTATTCACATCCTACCATTCTTGTAGTGAAAGATTTGCTCATTGAAAAAAGCAACCAAGACAATAGCAACTGATCTTGTTGCTCCCAATTCAAAAACTTCTCACTCAGATTATCATTGAGCCGATCTTCATCAGTATCGTATTTTCTGGGAATTGTTGTGCCTGTAATGAATTTGTGAAGCTTGTGACCTTTGATTGTGGCTAAAGCTTGTTGCTTCCAAGGAAGAAAATTTTCTTCATCTAACTTGATTGAAACTGGATTGGAAAATGTATGTAGGGAAAATTGATGGATTGGAAAATGTATGTAAGGAAAACTGAGAAATTGAATAAGGTTACACGAAAGAGGAATTTGAAATGGCCTCCATGGAAAGAAAACAGCTTTGATACCATATAAGGTACTAGAACCAAAGCTGAGAAAATGAAAGAAAATGTAAGAAAGTTGAAAAGATAATGAAGAATGAAGAAACTAATATGATCTGAATATGATTCTATCATTGATTGACTTTAATATGTTGATCTTTGATATACAAAGTGAAGGTATTTATATATCAATGCTAACATTCAACTGAATATGAAAACATAACTAATAACTGAATATAACTGAATTCCTAACTACCAACTGTCAATCAGTTAGTCTGAAAATTGATTTTTAATAGGTTAGCCTTTATCATTCACAGATAGACATATATATATATTAAATGAAAAATATAATATACATATATTAAGTGTATAAATAAAACTAAAGAAAAATATTAAAATATATTTATAAGATAATTAAATTAATTTATTACATAAATAAGAATTAAACTAAAATTAATACTAATATAATTTTTTAACTTATACTTGGTTTCACTTGAATAAGTAAAAAGAGAGAGGTAGAATTTTTCATTATAAATTAAAGACAAATCCTTATTGCATTATAAATTTCTATTTATCCCATATTAACAAAATTAAGAAGAGAAAAATTGAGGTTTGGTCATAATTAATTCAAAACCAAATAATATTTGTAGTGAAAAAATTTCAAACAAATTTTCATAAAAAAAAAAAGATTATATCGATTCAACCACGTGATTCGTGAATAGTTAAGATTGATTGGATCGATTAGAAAATTGATTCTCTATTTTCTCAATCTATTGATTCTAAAAGCTATGCTTTTTATTCCTTAACATTTACGTAATAAAAAATTACTCATGACATAAAATCACACATTAGCAAAACTTTTATAAGTAATTATAATATGAATACGAAGCACACCTCATAATTAATTGAATAAATTTGTGTGTAAGAAATGATTTTGTGCATGGCGAGGGGGCAGTCGGCGCACACTTGCACACAAAAGGCAAGAAAGGAATGAACAATTTGGGGGCTTATGCTTATAGAAAAAAATTGTAACAATATTTTTTTGTATATTATTTTTATGATATTATTTTTATATTATTTTTTATAATAAATAAAAGAAACACACAATAGTTTTTTCTCGAACAAGAAGATATAAAGAATAGTGTGAAAAAAATGGTGTATAAAAAACATTTTTTAAATAAATGAAAGAAGAGAAGGTGATATTTATGCTTAGATAATGAAAAAGGAACTTAGTAACGATTAGTTGTATTGAAAGTAAATTTTAACTTTAGGTGAATTTTATTTGTAATATTAAAAGTTTGAATTTTAAAATTATTATTTTAAATAAAATTTAACTACTGTTCTCGATTTAAAATTACATAAACAATTACATGTACCAAAAGATAAAAAGAAAGCAAAGATAGGGGTAAAATAAGAATTTGGCTCTTGATTTTTTGGAAAGTAAGGAAAACCATTAATTTTTTTTAATCTAAGAAATAGCTTTATCGTCTTAGAAGATAGAACTCAACAAAGAATAAATAAAAGTTGGGGGTTCCTCGAGCCACAAACAAGAGCCATTCTATTTGGCATGGTTGGCATATTAAAAGTTTTAATCATTAAAGATATATTGACATATTAAAATATTTTATATTATATTACAAATAAAGATATTGCACATTCAAATATTTTATATTATAATATTTGATTACATTTTAAGAAAAAATTATTTTTTAAATTTCTTTTAATAAAATTTTAATTATAAATTACTTTAAATACAAAATAAGCTAATTTAAACACACACATAATATAAAGAATATTAAAATGATTTAAACATAAAATTGAAATATTTAAATTGAGGAGGTGTTCAGTTATAAAAAGAATATTGTCAAAAGTATTAATTTGTAAAAAATAATCTTGACGATTTTTATGAAAATTTAGAATACTTTGTTTGTGTGTTTGATTAATAGTTGTGAGGATTGTAAACATTTTTATAGTGCAACATTTTTTAGAAATCTGAAAAGACATCTCTCAAATGATCAAACGTGATTCCTTTAGTAGAAAATTATGAGTTTTTATTATATCAATTAGATGCCAATATTATATTTTATATTGTTAATGCAGCAGCTGATTAGGTTAATTATGAAGAACATGCCCTCTGGATTGGGTGCAATCTACCACCCTCTTCTCAACCCTCTTGTTGTTAGGACTGAGCAGTTGAACCTGCGTCTCGACCACCTCAAGAATTTTGCTGCTGTCAAGGGGATGCGTAGTTCTATTGGTATGTGAATGTTTTACTAATCCATCTACTGGATTAGCTCTCAAACTTTTTTATTGAGCTAGTGCCAAGTGCCCTCTATATTCTACACGTGAATCTAAGACTTGAGAAGTGTGTTTCAAATTGCATATTCAAGTTCCTAATTGCGGAAGCTTTTACAATACTCCTAACAAAGTGATAAGCATAGATGCTCCACAACACATTACTATTAATTTTTTTATTAAAATAATTCAATGATTAAATTTAGTTACATGTAATCTTGATAACAGGTAAATTTGTTATTTATAATGATAATCCCTCAACTTATAAAATATTATATATTTAGCCATTAAACCACAACTAGTCACCACATCCTCCATCGGTTGCGTCCAAGCCGCCGTCGCAGCCCCAGGCCTGAGCCACTCATGGCTGAGTCCCAAACTAGGATCGTCGTGAGCCCACCGTATAGATCTGCAAACCCCCATCTTTGCACCATGGTTTGAGGGACCTTTAGCCTTTGGAAGTGCAAAACGAAACATGGAAAGAAAGGATAAAAAGGGAGTTTGAGGGTAGAGCTCACGGTGGTGCATAACTGGACGGTGGTGTGTAGGATTTGGGTCACAGTGGTGCGGCGCTTTTGAGTTTGCGGGATTGTGGTGGTTGATGGCTGCACGTGGAGCACGACGCGAGCAGCGGCGCAGTGAGATGGCGGGAGGTGACGCGATGAGCAGATCTACGTGGTGGTGGCTCGTGCGGTGGTGCACGTGGTTTCGAGCTTGTGGTGGAGGACGATGGCACACGGGATCTGGGTCAGTGAGCAACGTGATCGCGGGTTGCAGGTACGATGGATCAGGTGATTTGGGTCGCAGGTTCAGGTGTTGGGTCGCGGTGGTGATGGATCTAGGACGCAGTGTAGCGGCACACTGGCATGGTGGTTCTGGTTCACGGATCTGGTGGTGTAGCGACGGGTTGTGGGCTTGCGTATTGTTCATGGGTCGTGGTTGTTTGTGAGTGGGCAGTGCTAGGGGTGTTAAAATGGGCCAAGTACGATGTGCCGACCCGACGACAAAATGGATGGGGCTGGCGTATTGCTCATGGGTCGGGTTGTTTTTTAACACTACATAAGGCTAAATGAAAATGGAGCCGGCCGTAAAATACCAGCCGAAATTTATGAATCGAATAGGCCGAAAATCCCGAACTCGAATGGACTGGCCCGAATGGGCCGGCCCGGCCCGTTTTGACACCCCTAGGTAGTGCGTGGTGGCTGTAATCGCGAGCCAATCAGAACTTTAGAGAAACCTAATCGGAGCTGGAGTCGAAGAGGGAGTGAGGGAACAAGAAGGAAGAGGAGGGGAAAGAGAAGAGTTTTGATAGACATGAAATAAATGAAAAAAAAAAAAAGAAGAAATAAGGGGTTAACAAATAAATAATATTGGATTTTTTCATAAATAATAAAAACGGATAATAAAAAAGTCAAAAAAACTAGAAATATTAGGCAAAGTTAATAGAGCATCAATGCTCCAAATTGTTTTAGGAGTATTGTAAAATTTTCCCCTAATTGCTTATGTGATTCCAATGGCTGTTTTTGGGCTTTGTATGTTGTAGCAATAGCAATACTCATTCATTGAGAATTCTCTCTTGCTTTATCTTCCCTCTCCTTCTTCTATCCAAATTGCTAGTTAGCTAGTTTGCTCCTTGTATTATGAAAAGTCCTTTGTCATGGAGTTAGTACTCAACTTCTATCTTGCATCAAGTCTATCTTTGCATATACGACGAGTTGCAGGTACAACGGATCTAGTGATTTGGGTCGCATGTTCAGGTGCTGGGTTGCAGTGGTGCTGGATCCAGGATGCGGTGTAACGACATGCTGATGTGGTGGTTCTGGTTCACGGATATGGTGGTGTGGCGATGGGTTTATGGGCTTGCGTGTTGCTCACGCGTCATGGTTGTTTGTGAGTAGATGGTGTGTGGTGGCTGTAATCCGCGAGCCAATCAGAGCTTTGGTATAGGAGCTAGAGTTGGAGAAGGAGTGAGGGAACAAGAGGGAAGAGGAGGGGAAAGAGAAGAGTTTTGATAGATATGAAATAAATGAAAAAAAAAGAAGAAATAATGGGTTAACAAATAAATAACATTAGAATTTTTTATAAATAATAAAAAAGGTAATAAAAAAGTAAAAAAAAAAACTAGAAATATTAGGTAAAGTCAATAGAGCATCAATGTTCCAAATTCTTTTAGGAGGGTTGTAAATTTTGCCCCTAATTGCTTATGTGATTCTAGTGGATGTTTTTGGGCTTCGTATGTTGTAGCAATAACATTTCTCCTTCATTGAGAATTCTCTCTTGCTCTCTCTTCCCTCTCCTTCTTCTATCCAAATTCTAGTTATCTAGTTTGCTCCTTGTATTATGAAATGTCCTTTGTCATAGAGTTGGTACTCAACTTCTATCTTGCATCAAGTCTATCTTTGCATATAACTTATGATAACGTTTTAAATGCTCTTAAACAACTTTGGAGTATCGATGCTCTATAATCTATTACCGTAGATTTTACTTTAAAAATGCTACAAAAATGATTAATGGTTGAAAAGTGTTACAGGTAACCTGTCATACATGTTACCTTCATCATACCTTTTTGTTTTTCATTCTCCTCTTTATTTTTTTCTTATCTTTCTCTCCCTTCTTTCTCTTTTTCGTTTTTTGTCGTCTATGCTCCATAACCTTCCACGTCGTCTCCTTCATCTAAGTTTATCAAATTTAGATCATTTGCTGCAACTCCTTGTTCTTCCATTACTGATTTTATTTATTGACAATTTGTATTTGCAGCTACCAACAAAAATAAAGAAGAAAAATTCAAAGAAAGCAAGTTTAAAGAAAAAAAAATAACTTTTGTTTAAAGATTTGCAAAAACTACAAAGGTTTGCAACAAAGACAAATAGTGGGAAAAGAACGATTTTGCATAACAGGAAATCCTAGCATAAGGCCAACTCCAAATATGAAAAAGATTATTCTCAAGGTCTGGGAAGGAGTGTGCTGGCATATCCTTCCCTTGCCCCCACCACGTAATTTGGAGCAAATTGTTAGGAAAGACATGGCAAGAAGTGGAACATGGATGGACCTTTGACTTGATGCTGAAACAGTTGGTTTTGAAAAGGGCAAGGCCATTCTTGTAGAACTGATGGAAGATACCATTTTGAGCTTTTTACGTGAAAGCCCAAAAAGTAAATGTTCTTTGCTTCAATTTGAATTGAAGGACAACGAGAGAGAAAAAAAAATTCAGAAGTTTTTACCTGTTATAATAACTAATTTTAGTTGGAGCATCGATGCTCAAAATTTCAATAGGATCATTTTAAATGCCTCCATAACTTATAGGTCCCTTTGTTAATTGCTTTGAATGTGACACTGCCATTTAATGGACATCATCCTTCACCTTTGGTTTTAGAATGGCTGTACCAGAAAACATTTTTACCTGTCTTTGTGATTTTAATGGACATTGAATACTTTCTTTTTTCTTTCCATAATTTTTATTCATAGAAGAGCTTGATCTTATGTGTCAACTAGATCTTGATTGTTGAACTACAGTTAGAGCATGAAAAAGAAACTCCTTCTTTCACTTCACTTGGACTGGAATTTCCTACATATATTCTATATCATACAATTATAATTTTTATTCATAGAAGAGTTAGGTCTTATGTGTACTTTTCAATGTTTATTTGCTTGTTCCCGTAAGTTTCTTTTCAATGCGTGCAAGATTACATTTCATTATTTATTGGTAAGATAGGATATCTATTTAATTACATATATGGTTGTTTTAATTTAGGAGGAAACTTACCAAATGAAACTAATGCAAAAATTTCTAAAAGCAAATTTGATGAATAATAGTTGATGTTGGTGCTGTTTATGGTTTTTTGTCATTATTTGATGCTCATATGACTCAACAGCTTAGTTGGCTAAGTCTATTTGTAGCATATGCTAAGTGTCATCGCTTCTAATTAAATGAAAATCTCGGGTGTCTCCCTTGTCTTCTCCTTCCAAAACTTTGTACTAAGTCTTTGTCATTCCTTTGCAAGCTGGTGCAAAACATGACCCGGAGCTGCTAACACCTGGACAGTTTCAAACAAATAAAAAAGTTAGATTTAGGAATAAGAACAATGTTCCAGTTAGTGTTCATGGAGTCTGTCGTGACCGTGATCGCAGCAGGAGCGGCGAACAAAAATAAATAGTTAAGGAGTCGCTACCAATTTTATTTAAAATAGAAAAAATTTGAAAACCTTATTTAGAAAATGGTCTTTGGAACCAGATTGGATTCGGGAGTCGGTTATGCATAGGGAAAGGTGGAGACTTAACCTCCACAACACCCCTAATACATCCGTTTTAAAATGGTTACCCTAAATTAGTTATACAAAACTTAGTAATTTCAAAATATATTTGTTTTACCCTTTATATAAAAAAACAACTAAAAATAAAAAATTTGTGAAAATTTAAACTTTGGCTTGACAAAATAGAAATTTCGCTCCTACGTATCCTCATGTGCAATGAGGAACTCAAAGTCACGTAATTCTTTAAAAAATAAGTGTGAGTTGATTGATTTTATTTAAAGAAAAAGATTTATCTTTTTATTTTTATAAAAATTTAAATTAATAGGTCGTCGCAACTCTATTAATCAAATTAAGGTTTGAATAGGTAAAACTCAAGCGTCCACGCTGTAGACGTCACCCATTGATTATTGAATTTATTATTATTAAATGAGATTTTTTTAAATCTAAAATTACCTAGAAAAAAGGAAAATAATAATAATAATAATAATAATAATAATAAATAATAATAATAATAATGAATTTTTCTTTATTAAATAGTAATTTATTTTTAAAAATAATTTAAATCATTAGGTTGTCACAACTCAAATGATCCAAAATAGTTACAAGATTAACAAGCTGTCACAACTCGGTTAATCCTGTTTTTCTCTTATAAAAAACATTTAATTATTTTTATATTTTTTACTTTGTATAGCTTTTATTATTTCTTTTACTTTTTTGTTTTTTTTTTAATTTCTTTTTCAAGTTAGCCCAACAAGTTTTAAGTTCATTTCACCAAAAAAAAAAGTAACAGAACAGATAACTCACAGACCAAGCAAAAGAGGGGGGTTATTATGCCTTCTGGAGGATGTTATTGTACACCAATCTATGTTATGATGTACCGTACTCCATTGACTTTACCTTTCAGTAGAAGTAATTTTTTTTTATAGCAAGTGACTGTCAAAAAAATTATCTGTGGTTAAATTTTTTTTTATAATAAATTAATATTTATTAACGAAAGTTACTGTGAAACAAAACTCTATCTAGTCTAAATGAATTGAAGAAAATTTCACATCTGTTTTGTCATTCGAAGGTCCAACGAAGTGAGTGTTGGAGGTGACAATGACCTTGCCAATCGATTGGAATAAACAATAACAGAGAGGATGACCTATGCAGGTGTGGAAAAAATATTAAAAATAAAGGTGTCGCGACATCACAAAAATGAAATGTCATGTAAACAGTGATCCCAAATTCAAATTTTTCAAGTTTAAAAAAATAGTATTTTTTTAAAAAAAATTTAAAAGAAAAGTGTTGCGACATCACAAAATGAAGTGCTGCGTGAACAGTGCTTCCAAATTCAATTTTTCAAATTGGGTTTAAAAAAAGTTTTTTTTAATTTTTTTTAAAAAGCAAGATGCCCTGGCATCACAAAATAAAGTTTTCTATGAATAATTGACTTTCAATTCAAATTTTTTAAAAAAAATTAAAAAAAAAATTAAAAAAAAGGTGTCACGGCATCACAAATTAAAGTGCCACATGAACAGTGTTCCTAAATTCAAAATTTTCAAATTGACTTAAAAATAAAAAATAATTTTGAAAAAAGTTTTTTTAATAAAAAAAAAAGTTGCCGCAGAATGCCGCGTGAACAGTGCTCATAAATTCAAATTTTACAAATAAATAAAAATAAAAACAATAAAAAATTTTTTTAGAAAAAATTAAAAAAAGATATCACGGTATCACAAAGAAGTGTTGCGTGAACAGTATACTCAAATTTAAAATTTTCAAATTGAGTTAAAAAATAAAAACAAAATTTTAAAAATAGAAAGTTTTTTTTTAAAAAAAATTTCTATGCCGCGACATCACATTTGTGATGTGCCACATGAATAGTCCCAATCAATTCAAATTAGACTTTTCAAAAAAAAAAAGAGTTAAAAAAAATTTGAAATTTGCAGCTCAACGTGCAACTCAACGTGTGTCTCACTCCCTTAATTGGTTTGTCAAGTTTTATGTAATTAATCTATGCCTTTGAATTAATATAATATTAAATCAACGATTTGGGCTTCAAGGTGTACGCTACACCCTCTCTAAGAGAGTGTATATTAGACGTCGCCTATGCGTTCTTCCTTTTCTGATATTTCTTTACAGAACCCAAAAGGAAGCTTCAATGAAGCAAACCAATGCAACTGGTGAGTGGGCAGAGGCGCGACGCAGACTGGTTCGGGTTCGGGTGCGGTGCAAACTTACGAACGGCGGTGGTGCAGGCTTGCTCTGACAGTGGCTCGGCGGCGACGGAATCTGGTTGGTATTCTAGCTTGGCGGGATCACGGTTTGGACGTGATAGGGGTGGAAGGATGGTGGTTGTGGCTATTATGATGGTTGGTGATGGATTGAAGGCTTGGAAGAGAAGATTATGGTGGTGGGGGTTTGATGGTTATAGATGAAGCTATGTGAAAGGGAGTTTGTAAAAGGGGTGAAGGGAGATGGTAGTTGTGGAAGTGAAGGTGGTAATGGAGATTTAAGTGGAGAAAATTGGTTATGGAGGTGAGATGATATGGTGTGTTTATGAGGAAGATGATAATGGTGGCTTTGGTGAGGAAGATGGAAGTGTAGGTGCTCGTATATGGTAGGCTACGGGAATGGAAAAAAAATGAATGTAAAAAAGTATTAAGCTGAAATGTCAAGCTCAGTGTTTAGGCCCCAAAAAAAGTTCCTTGTTCTGTGTGTGAATTAGGTATTTTTATAGAGGGATTAGGTTAAGTATTTGAGTTATAGTGTAATTAGAGTTTTTTTTAAAATGATAGGTTGCAATCTGTTTAGGACGTGTTATGATTAGTTTAGGATAAGTTTGTTTAGGATGAGTTTAAGGGTTATGACAATTGATGGAGTTTGTTTAGGATAAGTGTTGGTATATGAGTTGTGAGTTAACGGGTTAGATCATGGGTTATGGGCTAATGGATTGGATCATGGATTATGGATTAAAGGGTCAATGAGGTTGAATAATGGGCCACTAAGCAAAAGATGATTTTTTTTTTCTTTTTTTTTTTTTTTTTTTTCTTTTTACAAAAATATTTCGGACAAAATTGAGTGATCAGAGAATCTTTGGAGGAGTTATGCAAAATATGCATCTCCATTAGAAGTTTCACGGGACTGTAAGTTTGTTGTGGCAACTTCCCCCAAGAAAAAAATTCAAAGAAATGGCTGCAATGCTTACCATGTCCCTTTGATGGGCTAGCATAGGGATGTACTATAACTAAGAGATCTTTAAAAATATGATATGAGAATCTCTATAATGTAGAAGTATATCAAAAAGCTTTTGCAATTGTGTTCATCAATGTAAAATTGTATGAGACATAAAATGTTGCCAAATCTATACATGAGATTCATTTAGCTGTCCATTGCTAAATCTACGGCTCCCTATGTCTCCCATAATCTATATATGACCTTTCTTTTAGAATACTTCAAGAAGCAATGTTATTTTGGGCATTGGCCACAAACGACAGTTTTGGCATATCCTAGTTATGCTATTTCTGCAGAGCAAGCTCCAACAAAAAAAATATATCACATAAGAGTATCACCTAAGAGCATAATAAAGGATATAATATTATTGGAAAATAATGATTTTACATCATTTTTTTATATTAATTTTTATCACATTTTTTAATACTTGTGATTAAGTAAAAAAAATATAAAAAAATAATATGATTAATGATAAAAAGAATAGTATAAAAAATAATATAAAAAAAATAATGTAAAAAAAATTAGATTAAATATCATTTGTAAAAATAAAAAAAAAAAGAAGAGTATAATACCATATAAAAGTCAACATAATATCTTTCAAAAAATATATATATATCATAGAGGAGTACGGCACTTTCTATTACAATTTGGTTACAAAGCTTTTTTTACACCATCTTCAAAATCAACAGCCACCTCAGCACAAATTCCAGACTTCCAGTAGGTGCAGTAACTGTGATCAATTCCCCTGATGCTGTTGAGGCAGCTACCCCGGCATATTCTGGTGGTTGAACAACACCAAAAAATCAACGCAAGAGAGAAGTTCTTGATGTAGCCTATAGTTGACAAAACCAATAACATGTGAATGAGAATATCATAGATTGAATAATTACCTTGAAATTTAGAAATTAGTTTGCTGCTCATTTAAGTTCGTTACAATCACATTACTCAAAGGAATTGATACTTGGTTGAACAGAAAAAAAAATAAGAGGTTTATGACAGGGGAAAGTAAATGAAAAGCATTATCACGAAGACAAATGAATTGTTGAAATTAAAAAAAAAAGTAAAATAAGAAGGTAAAATCTTCAAACAATGATAAATAATGCCAAAATTAACAACTCATAGGGGACGTGGTTGATGAGGAGATGCACTACAGAAAGTATTAGCTTTTAAGGTGCAAATTGATAAGGAGACGCACTCATAGGAATGTCAAAGTTATATACAAAATGCCAAAATTAATAAAGAATGTCAAATTGTTAGCTCTAGAACGAAGGTGCAAATGCCATTGCCCATTGCCCATTGCCCATTGACAACTCATATGAGATGCCGTCCGTATTGGAAGGGAGAAGAAACACAGTGAGAACTAAAAATAAATAAAATAAATAAATAAGCAAAACCTAAGTAGCAGTGACTTCAGCGGCGCGTTGGTGTCACGGGATGGCAGTAGCGGCAGCAAGACGGTGGTGTTGTGGTAGGAAGGAGTTTACACCTCTCAAAGGGGAGTGGGAATCTGTCGAAGAAGAGTTAAAGCAGAATGGGAAATTTCAGCAAAGCAACGATGACGTATCCATCTCTTTTAATTTTCTACCGTTGATTGTCTTTTAATGAAAATGGACGGCTGAGATTGTTGCACATGACCAGATCATGTTAAAGTGAGACATGAGAGGCTCTTCTCCCCAGCCAGCGGAACCACAAAGGAAAGTAACACATTATAACACGTTTTAATCGTGCGGTCCTTTTGGCCTGGGTCTGAAGTCGTCAGGAATTTATTTGATCAGCAGGTCAGGCAATTATTTACGGAAAGTAAAATGAAAACTTGTATAAGTCATTAAGATTGAGATAATGATAAAGAATTTGAATAGTTTATATAAAGTTATAAGTTTAAATTTTATTATTATTAATGTAAGTTAATAGATTAGATAACACTTTGATCCGAATATAATTTTTTTTGAATGGTTTAAATAAGTCCACTGTAGAGTCCATGAGAAGTTTGTGAATATAAAATGGGCATTGCTATTTTTCACGAAATTATTTTCGTTAATTAATACACGAATGTGTTAATTAATGGGATTTAAACTATTTACGTGATATTGGTATTTGGGAGAGGCAATAAAACGCAGCCTTTGCAATACAGTCTTTGCATTCTTGTGACGTTTCACGAAAATATTTTCGTGTGAAACAGCATTATTCATATAAAATATATACAAATATCATTACACATGTAGAAATGTAGTACGATACATAGTTCAAAATTATGGAGACGTTTTCATACTCTACAATTTGGAACTCTATGTCCTTCCCAGCTGATGATTGAGGGACAAAAAAATAGAAATGCAATAAAAAAAAAAAATTGAAAGACTCTTCCAAACCGTTGATTGAGTGGAGTACCATACTCCAATGGAGTATGGGAAACGCTTCCCAGAATTATTTCTTCTCCAGCATGCATGATATTTGTGTTGGAAAATACCAGCATAATTTTTTTTCTCTGTGAACTCAAAAATAGGAACTATGCGGAAGCGTAAAAATAAGTGTAATAATAACACCAGGAAATTTTTAGCGTGAAAAACCTTCCCAATGTGAGTAAGAAAAAAAACCACGGGACCCGTAGGCCACTTAAACCTCTACTATAAAAATAATGGGAATACAAAAATACAAGAATATTATATCCTCAATTTGTGAATAACACTCTCACAAATTTACTCACTATTTTTCTCTCTTAGAAAACTCTCTCTAAGACTCTCTCTAATTTTTCTCTCACTCTTTTTTTCTTGTGAGGCTCGATTTTTGGGTGGTATGGATCTGATGCCCGGTGCCTCTATTTATACAACAATTGTTGCACACAATTGTTGACAAATAAGAATTGCACCGAAAAGTGGTTGGACGCAATTGTTGACAATTCAAAACAATTGAAACAATTACTTTCCACCAAATTATGGCTGGACCCCACAATTCTCCCCCTCCAGCTGTTGGGAAAATATTCTTGGATCAGTTTGGGGTTGATGTTAAGCCTGCAACTTCTTTACAGACTTCTATCTTCTCTTTTGGTAGAGCTTTTGCCATCATATCTGTCTCATTGTCTTTTGTGTGTATTTTCTCAATTTGCAGCAGTTTACTTTCCAACACATCACGAATCCAATTATACATTACGTCAATGTGTTTCGACCTTGAATGAAAGGTTGAGTTCTTGCTGAGATGGATTGCGCTCTGACTATCGCAATAGAGAACATAGCTTTCTTGATCCCGACCTAACTCTTGTAGGAATTTCTTCATCCACAAGATCTCCTTGAACCTTCGGTGATTGCGATGAATTGCTTCGTGGTGCTTAAAGCAATGCGCTTTTGTAGTCTTGACCGCCATGAGATAGCTCCCCCGAAAAGTAATCAAGTATCCCGATGTAGACTTTCTTGAATCCACATCTCCCGCCAAATCCGAATACCCAGTGAGCATTAGATTTCCATTGCCAAAGCATAAGCAACAGCTCCTTTCGATACCTTAGTATCCATTTCACAAAGATTCCAATGCTCCTTTCCTGGATTCGATAGGAATCTGCTCACAACTCCTACAGCATAAGCAATATCTGGTCTTGTACAGACCATTGCATACATAAGACTACCAACAGCAAAAGAATAGGGCACCTTGCTCATTTCTTCTTTTTCTTCGTCATTTCCTGGACATTGCGTCTTACTCAGTTTGATATGACTAGGTAATGGAACATGCACACTTTTGGATTGATGCATGTTGAACCTTTCAAGAACTTTCTTGATATAGTCTTCTGTGACATCCACAAGATTCTTCTAGAACGATTTCTAATGATCTTCATTCCAAGAATCTTCTTTATTGCACCCGATCTTTCATGGCAAATGATTTACTCAATGTCTTCTTGAGAGCAACTATCTTTGTCTTATCTTTCCCAACAATCAACATATCATCATCATACAAAGAACAAAGATGATGGATTCACCATTTCCATAATTCTTCACAAACACACAATGGTCTCATGCGAGGTCTTCTTGAAATTGTGTTTGGTCATGAAGAGATCAAACTTCTTGTACATTGCCTTGGAGCTTGCTTCAATCCATGAGACTTTTCTTCGGATGGCACACTAGATGTTCTTTGCTGGTTCTTCAAACCTTCTCGGTTGCTCCATATAAATTTCTTCTTCTAAGTCTCCATGTAAGAATCTTTGTTTTAACATCAAGTCGTTCAATTTCCAAGTCTAGTTTTGCAACTAGACCAAGAATCGCTCTAATGGACGTCATCTTCACCACCTGGTGAGAAGATTTCTTCAAAATCTATGCCTTTCTTCTGGTTGCACCCCTTCATAACTATCCTTGCTTTGTACTTGGGGTTTGGGTTGTTCTCTTCAGTCTTGAGTTTGAACACCCACTTATTTTTCAATGCCCTTCTTCCTTCTGGTAATTTCACCAGGTCATACGTCTGATTCTCTTTCAGAGATTGTATTTCTTCTTGCATGGCTTGCATCCATTTATCTTTATCATTCGTCTCAATGGCTTCTATGAAACTTTGAGGTTCCCCTTCATCAGTTAGAGTGACATAATCATCTGAGAAATACCTTCTTGATGGTTGTCTGACTCTCGTTGATCTTCTCACTTGACGTTCTTGTTCTACCTGATCAGTTTCAATATGTTCTTCCTGCATTGCCTGACTTTGTTCTGTCTGGTCAGGTTGTTCAATCTGATCAGCTTGCTCCATCTGATGAGGTTGTATTGTCTGATCAGGTTGCTCATTCCTTTGAGCAATCTCTCCCCCTGAATTGTGTACCACAATGGTCTTTGGCTTCTTAGATTGCTGAATATCTTGGATTGTATGATCTTCATAGAATACCGCGTCTCTACTTCGAACAATCTTCTTGTTTATAGGATCCTATAATCTGAAGCCAAGTTCATCACTTGGTGAACCAAGGTATATGCACTCCTTTGTCTTTGCATCAAGCTTTGCTCTTTCATCTTTAAGAATATGGACAAATGTCTTGCACCCAAAGATTCTCAAATGACCATAAGAAGCTTTCTTTCCGTACTTCTTCCTGGAATCTTTCCATTTAAAGGTCTTGAAGGAGACAAATTGATCGATCAATCAAGCTTTTTGCTTCACCCCGAATGTCTTGGGAAGTTTTGCTTGAGAAAGCATGCTTCTAACTTTCTCTGCAATCGTTCTGTTCATCCTCTCACTAGTCCATTCATCTGAGGTGTCTTAGGGGGTACTTTCTCATGTCTTATTCCATGAGTCTTGCAATAATCCTCAAATGGACCTCTATACTCTCCGCCATTGTCAGTTCTCAAGCATTTCAGCTTTCTTTTAGATGCTCGTTCTACAGAAGCATGAAACTCCTTGAAAGCTTGAAGAACTTGATCTTTTGTCTTCAATGAATACACCCACACTTTTCTGGAGTGATCATCAATGAAGGTAACAAAGTATTGGGCACCGCCAAGGGACCTTTCAGATGTTGAGCAAACATCTGAGTGAACAAGATCCAGACCGCTTTCTTCTTCTTGCATCATCCGATCTTTTGAAAGATACTCATGTTGTTTGCCCTGCTAAACGGTCTTCACAGATTCAAGTGGTTTCCCTTTTATGTTTGGAAGATAGTGTTTTGCTAAGATTTCTAGACCCTTCTCGCTCATGTGGCCCAATCGTTTGTGCCATAATTCCTTACTTGCGTCTTGAGCAACATTCATCTCCCCCTTGCATATCTTTCCCTGCATAATGTACAGAGAGCCTTCCTTTCTACCGCGAGCAACAATCATGCTTCCTTGGCTGAGTTTCCATCTGCCGACACCAAACTGGTTTATCATCCCGGCTTCATCTAACTTTCCTGCTAAGATAAGGTTCAGACGCATCTCTGGAACATGTCTTACCTCCTTCAGTACAAGCTTGGTTCCATTCTCACTTATCAAAGTTACTTCACAAATACCGACGATTTTACTTGTGACATGGTTACCCATCTTCACCGTACCAAAATCTCCTTTTTGGTACGATGAGAAAAATTCTTCATGAGGTGTGACGTGGAAGGATGCTCCGGAATCAATTATCCATATGCAATCATCGGATGCAATGTTTAGATAATTTTCTTCTTCGACAAGAAATATATTCTCATCATTCGAGGTCACCGCAGTAGTTGTTCCTTCTTCCTTCTTTTTCTTTGGGTCTATCTGGTCAGGATGGACTGTTCCAGCCTGTTGATCTCTCTTCAAGAATCTGCACTCAGACTTTCTATGGCCTGGTTTGCCACAGTAATAACAACTTAGTCTAGTGCGAGATTTGGATCTACCTTGTGATTTCCCACGACCTCTTTTTTCACGATTCTTACTCCTTCCTCTGTTGTCAACAACGTTGGCTTCAAACTGGTTGTTCAAGTCTCTTTCCCTCCGTCTTGACTCTTCATTCAAAAACCGTCTATATGAGAATCCATGCTAAGCTTTCCGTCCGAGAATTGCAGAGTGAGTGACAACTAGAGTGTCCCAACTCTCGGTAGAGAATCGAGGAGTAGAAGAGTTTGCAACTCATCATCTATCTTTATTTCTCGTCTCGCGTCAGTTGATTCACAATACCTTTGAAGGTATTCAAATGTTCGATCATATTATGACCGTCCGAGTACTCCAACTTCACCAGTCGTCTGACAAGGTGGGCTTTGTTTCTGGGCGTTTTCTTTTGAATCAATGATTCAAGTTTGGTCCACAACTCATACGCATTTGTATAAGTTGATACATGCTCGAATAAACTGCGATCAATGTATTTGCGGATCATAGCAACTGCCTTCCGATTCAGGAGCTCCTAATTTTTGTCGTTCTTCCCTTTCGGTTTATCCTTCTGGGTAATTGGCTCATGCAAATCCTTGCAGTATAAGTGGTCTTCCATCATCAGCTTCCAATAGGAGTAATTTTCAGCAGTTAACTTGAACATATCTCCATCATGAGTAACAGCTCCCTCCATCTTGAATTACATAGGCTAATATTGTATATGTAAATAGTACCGTATACTGAAACAATAAGTGTAGTATGCAAATAGTGCACCGGGTAAGTTCCCAGGAAAGAGAGGTGGTTCACTAATGGATACACTTAAATACCAAGTCTTTCCTAGCCAGAACTTTCCTAGATAACATTTTTACACCGCTACACGTTATTTCCAGTAATGAGAATAATTCTTTTCTGATGTGGAAGATCAGACAATGCTGCAACCACAGAGCATACTAAGAATTTTCTTATAAATCCTAAGACCTAGTATCCCGTAGCTCGACAAATGACTCGATACCACTCTGGGAAATACCAAAGATAATTTCCTTCCTCTCGTGAACTCAAAAATAGACTATGCTTGAAAAAAAATAAGTGTAATAACAACACCAAGAAATTTTTAGCGTGGAAAACCTTCCCAATTCCAAAAAAAAAACCACGAGACCGTAGAGCCAAAATTAAACCTCCACTATAAAAATAATGGGAATACAAAAATATAAGAATATTGTATCCTCATTTGTGAATAACACTCTCACAAATTTGCTCACTATTTTTCTCTCTTAGAAAACTCTCTAAGAGCTAATTTTTCTCTCACTCTTTTTTTCTTGTGAGGCTCGGTTTTTGGGTGGTATGGATCTGCCCGGTGCCTCTATTTATACAACAATTGTTGCACACAATTGTTGACAAATAAGAATTGCACCGAAAAGTGGTTGGACGCAATTGTTGACAATTCAAAACAATTGAAACAATTGCTTTCCACCAAATTATGGCTGGACCCCACAATTTGCAACAGTATGATTCTTGCTTCTATAATTGTAGCAATCAAAACCACTCGACTCACCCAAAGGATATTTGTTGACGCAATCAAACTCATCCTACATTTTTGAAAATATATTATTTTAAAATAATTTATAAATATAATTTTTTGGTCACATTACCTTTTTTCATATTTATTTGGCTTCATGAAATGCATCACATGAACTGGTGCGTCCCAAGTGTATTACATTAGAAAGAAAAAATGAAGGGGCAGAGGGGGAAGGAGACGAGAGAGGGGGATGTTGAAAAGTGGGAGATGACACTCATGAGGTAGGAAATAGATTAGAGAAAGAGAGTTAGTGTGTGAAAGTGAGTTAGGATATAACGTAGTACATATTGTTTGGGTTGTTTTTTTTCTCGGCTACTAACATACTTTTCTTTCCAAAAGGAAGTTAGGATCAAAACAACATTTTTTTTTTGTGTTCATTTGAACCTAAAAACAATCTTTCAAACTCACTTTTAAAACAAAAGTTCCCAAACATAAATTAGTTACTGCAAACTCACTTTCAACCAAACTTAAGTTTGCAAACACACTTTCAACTAAACTTAAGTTTACCAACTGTAATCCAAACACACACTTAGTGACGCGAGTTTTAAATGAGTTGATGTATAGAGTGACGCGAGTTTTAAATGAGTTGATGTATAATAATGTTAAGTATATATGAGGATTTAATAAGGAAAATGTAAGGTCAAAAAGTTATTTAACAGGATTCTATTTTTACACCTGAGAGGATTCTGATGCACTCCGAAAGTGTAATACTTTCAAGATGGGTGATTTCAAGTTTTATCTGCGTAGTGCATACTGCATACAAATAAGTGAATAACCAATCCATATTCAGAACTCCAAGCTTGCACGTCAATTTGGTGATCTTCGTTTCATACTACTATGTTCCCTGCTGAGATTTTGTTTCTCAGAATCCAGACGCAAGCTACTAACAGAAGCAATCCATTATATAGATAAATTGGTAAGTGTTAGAGAGGAGGAAAAAAAAAGGCCGGAGAGAGTGAATATCTCGTATCACTTGTTAAACCATACCGCTTGACATGATCATCCACAGTAAAAGCCTGAGTCTCTCGTCAACTTGAAGTTTTCTTGGCTTAATATAGAGACTTAATTTTGTATAGCAAAATGGATAAGCTGTATAGTTGATCTCATCCCCGGTTATTCTAATGTTGAATGCGGGAAATAGAAATATGTCAAGACACTTGAGGGAGTGCTTCTATCAAAAGAGTGAAATCAAATCCTTCATCCAAATTATATTAGGCGTAGCCTATCTTGCAACCATGGTTTTCAAGATGTCGATATTACCATTCCCGACAAGCCAATGAGAGAGCGTCTCACCAGTACAACTGTACAGGAAAAAGAAGCATGTTTTATATATTTGGCTCGACGAGCAATTCTTAGAAGAGAAAATTTTAACTAGACGTCTTCTTTTATAGAGATTCAAAACATTATTTGATATATATAAAATTATAATATTTATCTTTAAAAAAATTTATATACATATTAAATAATAATTTAAATGTCTAACATACAGACGTGATACACCTAACTTATTTATGAATTTCTCCTGACTACAGTACCTCAAACTTTGTTCTCAACTGAAGCCCACACACACACCAGAGAGATTTTTCGTTACTTAACTGGTCCAACTCCACGTCTGATCCTGTTCAGAAAAGCAGATTTTCTACTTGAGTTTCAATTTCTATATACCCTTGTACTGGGCAATAGACCATAAGTCAATCCACAACATGATTTCATAGTAATTTCTTTAACAACTCCAATATTCTTAACATAAATAATATATACACTCTTTTTTATATATCATTTAATATCATTCATCATACTTACTTTTTCTTATCACTTTCTCTCTCTCAATCACACCTTTAAAAAAAATGTATACAATATCTATACCTCTAAAAAAATATAAGATCATCTTTTTCTTTTCTTTAAACAATCAGAACTAATAGCGTTAAGAAAAAAAAAAACAAAAAAACAAAGATATAACACCACTCTTAAGAAAGAATAATTATGTACAAAGGCTGTGTTACAAGCATGCTAAAGATGTTTCACTGTGGACTCATCTTAAATAAATAATGCAGGAGAGCACTATTGAAAAGAACCAAAAAAGAGAGAAAGGAGGGGAAAAAAAAATTGGCTAAAACTTCCTTAACACATGTATAAAAATCTAAGACAGACAATAAAATGGCCCTTTTGTTTTCTTCTTTTAAATATGAAAAATGTCCACATGGATCGCATGGATATCTATCATTGGCAGCCATATTATAACTTCTATAACTCCCTGCAAGGCTCTCCAATCGGTAAAGCATACCGCTATGATGGTGTTTTCACATGCTAAGTTTTTCCACCATGGTATTCTCTGTTCTGAAATTACTTTCTGCATAACAACCCAAACTTTGAAATATGCCACATGATTGAGTCGAAATGCCAGGAGCAGTCACCTAATAGTAGTTCTTCCAAGAGATGATGCTCCGATTTCACTGTCAGTATTCTGCATCGACGTTCACATCCATATTATCAATCATTAACATATAAACAATGAAATAAACCAGAATATCATAGTCACTTCTACATATACCATTTTTTAAAAAAAAATTCACTTCTACATATACTATATCTTTACATTCTGAACAATGTTATTTGCACGTAACATTTGCTTCACATATCTCATATACAAAGACACAACCAACCGTCGAACATATTTAACCAATAATATATCTATCTATATGTTCTGGATCGTGGTCCGGGATTCCATCCAGAAAGATTGACCCGGCACACGAACCACCGGACTCAGCTATAAACACCCCCGGGGCCTTACGACCTCGGACCACGACATTGAATTGTAAAGATCGTTAGATCCACGCAAATTCTCATAACTGCCGATCACAACTCTAAATGTGGTACCATAATTGTCTGCAATAAAGATTGGCCACTAAGGGGACAGCTCTGACGGACCTCAACGATCGTGGGCTAATACTTCTGTCAAGACACGATCCCAAAATACCTACATCCAGTACGAATTGCATGAGGATTCCAGTCACGCTCTATATATATCAGGCCAAGTTAACCTAATGAGGTATTTGTTATCTAATTGCTAAACCCTACTTGTGCATTGCCTGACTTGAGCGTTGGAGTCTCTTTGCAAGTACTCACCCTCCTGTCTCAATACGCTTAGCAGCAGCTGTATAAGGAGGAAACCACCATATACGTGCCTAATTCAGGTATCTTCTGAATCTATTTCAGAACACTATATATAACCAATGAATTTAAAAGAGATTGAAGGGAAATTTGTGATTTAAATTTGTGGTTATATGTGGGTATATTATTGGTTAAATTAGTTTGACAATTGATTAATCTGACGTATGAGAAATATATGAGGCAAATGTTATGTGCAAATAATATTTCTCTTACATACTCAGCCTATTTCATGGCACTAATATAAAAATTTAAAAAAAAAAATTAAGGAATGGTACGCCAGTCATTTTAACAGAGTGCAGAGCAACTGAAAATTTAGAGACTTTCTAAAAGAAGAAAGACAAGAAAAGAAGAGGGAATGATACTGCAGCCCTCTATAAAACGATTGATGTGAATTTCATGTATCTCCAGGCATATTTAAGGGAATAGAGACACAGTTCCAAGTATGACTAAAACTAATATCATCACAAATGTAAATAAGCAGAGCAGGGCTGCGGATAGCACAAATTTTTTTTCTCCATCTTTTAGTGAATAATTTACCTGCGATTTAGGGGAAGGGAATACATTCCAAAACCTAAGTGTTTCATCTCCAGCTCCAGTTACAATAGTCTGAAACAGCAGAAATCATGACAACCAGAAACATAGCATAGATAATAAAATAAAATTTCATTTTCTTATTCATAGCAACTCAGTCATATAGAAAGAGGAAGATGAACAGGTGAAAGGACAACTGAAATACCTGTCCATCCGGAGAAATGGCAAGATAAAGAACTCTATAAGTATGGCCTGTAAGAGTGGCCAACTGCATCAAAGGACAAAAAAATGGCAAAACGTGTTTAAATCAAGTTAAAATAAAAGAGATACACTTTCTAACAGAAGATATTGTGTACCTTTGACATGGTGGGGTATCTCCAAACAATTATTTGGTTCTGGGAGTAGCCATGTGTGCTTACCAGTTCATTAACATTTTTAGACCAGACAAGATTGCAAACCTGCCATATATAAAGGTTGAAAATCATTTTATTTGTGTTAGAAAAGAGAAAAAGCCCTTTATCCTTCTCTCAGTATGTGAAGGCAAATGCCACAAATTCTGAAAACAATTTATAAACTGAAAAAGAAACTTCAAGAATAACTTTGCAGTTATGAATGGTCACTAACTAGAATTCACATTTAATTTAGTTCTATTTAGGCATTTCTTGACAACCTTATAATAGTGTAAGAAACACTAGACTGAAGCTATTCCTAGTAATATCTCACTTTGTATACAATGATAAAGCAAATAATGATTTTCATTGCACCACATGGATTGGATGTCTAAGTGGGTGGTGAACCACCTACATGTAAGAGGGAAAGCTCGGGTCGATTCTGAACCTGAGCGGGGGGCCAATTTTTCTCTCATCAGGCCTTCATTCACCCCTCCCTGCCCCCAGAGTTATAATACCAACAACAATAATCAAGCCTTATTCCACTATAATAATAGTGTTAGAGATGTAATAAATCCATTCATAAGCCTTTACCTAAGAACTTAAGCTTTTAGGAGAGTTGGTCCTTAATATGGTATCACAGCTTCTTTGACTAAGTGGTCATGAGTTCGATCATTGCCGCCCCCGTTCTTCTAAATAAAAGTTGAATTTTAACACATGGTAAAAATAGGCTTCTGCATTGTCGGCACTTCAAGCCCGAAGGGTTCTTGTGTGAGGGGGCGTGTTAGAGAAGTAATAAAGTCATTCATAAGCCTTCACCTAACAGCTTAAGCTTTTAGGAGAGTTGGTCCTTGACAAATAATAAATGTTAAACTGGCCATAACCTATGCGCAGAAAATGATTAAATATCTTATAGCAAAATCCAGATTACTCAACTGCCATGGCTGATTAAATACCTAACCCCCAAACCAAAAAAAAAAAAAATGAAAGGAAAGGAAATGAAAACAGATTGCAAGGCAGCGTCAACTGTTATCTTTCAACAAGATCTATGAAGATTGCACTAACAGAGAGCCATGACCGTCCTGAGGTCCAACGTGACTGTACAAAGTCACTGATCCATTGAACTTTTCTAATCCTTTCTTGAACCTCTTTATCTTTATGTTGTTCTTTCATGCTTTAAATGAGTTACCAAATTACCCTTAAATAAGGGGAACATGCATTTTCTAGCAACTAGTCAACAACTTCAGTGCCAACCAATAACCAGCCTTGTATTAGACCAGATATTAAAATGAAGTGAATTTGATATAAAAGTATAAACAGGTTAAGGCAAGTATTTTTACCTGACTTCCAGTGTCCATACAGCTCAAGTGCGAGTTTGTGGTTGTATTCCAGAAACGAATACATCGGTCTGCAGTTCCTCCCCCAGATGCAAGAAGTCCATGAAGATGAGGAGACCATGCAATAGCTTTAACAGCTGCTGTATGCTCACAGTACTTCAGGACAGGCTGGGTTGAGTGTTGATTCCAAACAAACAACTGCAAGCATATGAAATAAATTATGAGTACCAATGCAGGAGAAGGAAGTAAAGAATAACAGTGCAGCTAGATAGTTCAGAAAAATGATAAAGTTTGCAACTGCATACTCTGTTGTCATTTCCTCCAGATGCTAACTCACGGTTATCATACGACCACTTGAGTCCACAAACCTTTGAAGAACCAAAAAGGAAAATAAAAAATCAATCTCATGCTGAATACCATGTATAGTACATTGGTTTGACCAGATGAAGCTGGAGGAAATAAAACAAGTCTGACCTCTGATTTGTGCCCCGACAATTTACTAACAAAATCTTCCTGTGCACGTATATCTCGTTGATAAATATTCTTATCCCGGCCGCCAGAAGACAAAATGGATGAACTCCAGGCCAAGGCCCCAACACGTAAACGATGACCCTCCATAGTTCTTATCTTCTTGCATCGAGATGCATCCCAAATCTATATGGATAATAGTTAAAGCAAGGCATGGGTTAGCTCGTGGCCTAGAAACAGAGAACATAAAGGTTCATGAAAGAAAGAATAAAGTGAACTTAAGCAAAATCCAGAGATGCAAAGGGAAAAAAAGACATAATGCCACAAAACAGTAAAGCAGAAGTCAACTTGACACCAAGATTTCTGGGGAAGTCCGTCTTGAGCAAAATGTTTAAGGTAGAACTGATGCTCTGGCTATCTACCTCAAAAGGAAAGCTGAGTAGCCTATATCTACTCTGCCCCAAATTACCTCAGAAATAAATTCTTGCTGCCTACTTTTATACACTCTCGTGGGAAAATGGGTATGGTGTTAAGATTCAATAAAGCAAGCAAATGAAGTGTTCTAATTTTAAAAGTCCAACATATGACATGCCTGTGGACTATATCAATAGATAACCACCAAACTAATGGAAGTTACCAAAACTGGAGACAAAGTTGCTTAGATCCACTGTCATGAAAAGGCTATGTTTCCTAGATCTAGTAGAATCTCAAAGGTACCAAGTTAAGATGATGGGTTATATAATTAACACACAAACTGTCATACTTAATGTTTTCCAGCATAACTAGGATAGAACAAAAAAACTAATTGACCCATTTATTAAATAATTTGCTGACACGAGCACGAGTCCCACATCGGCTGGCTGTGACACAGAACTCCCATTCATAGTGGAGTATCTACCCTCTAGTCCACATCAATTAGCCTCAAAGCCGGTTTCCCCACACCTTAGTCTGGATCGACTGTTCTTTTTAACCCAATAGGGTTGACACAGGAGCACAAGTCCCATAACGGTCGGGTGTGAGACACATAACTTACTTTATAGTGGAGGCTCTCCCCTTTTATCAGCCAGACTTTTTGAAGAGGGTTCTCCTCTACATTATTTACTTTTAATTGCATTCATTGTATTCAACGATTGACTCACACGAGTGCATGAATAGCAGCATCCAATATTTGTATGATTACATAAATGCCAACTTGAAATGTCAACCAAATGACCTAATATTAGAAAGTAAACCCATCTAAAATAAATAGTATTATGGCCTTGTCATGCTTTGAGCATTAGTTCTGGTTAAAATGGATGCAATGGAACCAAATAAAATGGAGACTAAGGAAAAGGACCCATCTGACCCCCGTTTCGGATGTATTATGAAAAGGAAGGAAAGAATGATATGAAGCATAGATACAGACAACAGACCCAAGACATGACATGACACGACACAACACGACATGGACACAGCGAGTCAGCGACATGACAAGATCTAAAATACAAGGACACCACATGGCATAAACATATAGCAGACCCCTTTGCCAAGAGGCTCCCGCACTACGGCAGGCTCGGGGGAGGTCAATCCCATATGTACGCAGCCTTACCCCCCGAAGGAGAGGCCGTTTCCAGGATTCGAACCCTGGACCCCAGGTGCAAACGCAAGCGCTCCCACCACGGCGCCAAGGCCTGCCCCTTGGCATACACAAGTATGAAAACATCATAAATGCATAAATATATACCCAAAATATGCTTGTTATGTGTTAAAACATATTTAGCAAGTATCTTGTCTATGCTTCATAAAAAGGGACTGATGTATTCCCCAAGAAAGTATTTTAACTTAACCTCTTTTCCTCTCCAAAAGTGAGTGAAAAGAAAGGGAACAAAAAAGATTTTTCATTATATTCCATTCCTTAAAATCATTTTCATTCCATTCTGTATAATCTAGACAAATAAACTGTTAATTGCTTCCAATTTGATTCTCGTTTCCATCTTAACAGCTAAGAGTATGCCCAGGAAGCTCCCTGCCCGCTGGGAAGGCTCAGTTCACCCACAGGATGTCTAGCAACTAATTGACCACCCTTTGTAGCTATCTTTCATTGCTTCCCATCCACGCTAGCAAGTTCTTATTAATTCCTTGCTATTCTTTTTTCTCCAACCTAAATGAAGGACTGCATCATCATCTTTACACTTTACCCCAATGCTCCCTTCTTTTTGCCATTTTTCTTTCTCCTTCTTTGCAGATGGTGTGCTTACCAAATAAATTGGGGTTTCAGGATCAGAAAAAGCTGCTAATCAACCACATCTATAATGCTAAATGGTTATGGTGTTCATAAGGAAAACTAAGGGGAACAAAATCAAAGCAAGTAATCAAAAGAATGGTGCCCTCCAATCACGTCTAGTACCTGTGAAATTCACTCCTTTGGAAACCCTAGGATATGAGCTGATAAACGTGCGTGAAATGTGATTAGCACATTAAACTCTTACCTGAACTTTACCATTGCTAGTTCCAACAGCAAGGTGTGTACCACGTTGAGCCCAGCCAACTGAACAAACGCAGTCGTCAATCCCCAAGTCACACAACTTAGTCACCTGCAAGTAACACATCAATGATCAATCAAAATGAAACGAATCACAAAAGAACAACCATGGTTTTAAATTTCGGTTGCGGTCGTAATTACATTGCATTTACCGCAATTGCGGATAATTGAGGGAAAATGTGGCCGATGCAACCGCAATTGCAGTCGCGATGTGGTTGAAGGACTAGTAAAACCGTAGTTGCATACCGTAATTTAAAACCATGAGAAGAACCTTTCAATTAGCACATGCATTGTCCTCAAAAATCATATCCAATAACTCACCTTGCTGCTACAAGCGTTCCACAAATAAACACAGTTACCCAGACCAACAGCCAACACATTGTGCGAAGACCAATCGACAAGATTCAGATAAAAATCGTCTTGCAACGCAGGTGCATCCAGAACCTAACCACAACATCACAATCTCCATAAACCCCAAAAGAAAAAACTATATTTCCGCATTAAAAGAGAAATAAAAAAAAAAAAAAAGAGATAAATATTTCACCTTATAAGGGGATCGAGGAACCTTCCTGGGAGCCTTAACGGGGCTGTGATTCACGCCAGGAACCACATCATCGCACATGAAAGGTGAAAGCGAGTGCATGGATTGCCGAGTCTCCGTCTTGTACCGGAAAATGTTCCGGCTAGGGAGGGTCATCGCCGGCGAGCTCCTCTTCTCCGGCGTCACCGGAGGCAGGACTCCTCCGGCGGCGTCAGGTCCAAACAAGGCGGTGCGCAAGAGTGCGGTGTAGGTGCTGGAACCGTCTTCGCGGCCCTCGGCCGGAGAATTGGCCGGCGTGGAGATATCAAAGAGAGCGAATTTGGAGCCAGATCTGCTCGGTATGAACCTGTCGGAGTAGATTGTTCTAGAAGGTGAGGTGTAGTGATTGGAGTTGATCATGCGGTCAACGTGGCGAAAATGTGATGCCAGATTATTATTATTATTATTATCGAAGGAGAGAGAAGATGAGGACATAGTGGGAGGGAGATTGAGGTGAGATGAGGGTGGTGAAAGAGAAGGAGAAGTGACTGATTGGGCAGTTGGTGAATCGTCCATCGATAAAAGATTTGGAATCTGAGAACCAAGGTTTAACAATGAAGGAGGAAGAGGAGGCTGTTAATTTTCCCGGGAAAATTACCAGTAAAAGGTTGCAGCTTTTTTTTTTTTTTAATATGAGGTCTAGGCCTCGGTTTTGGTGTTGAGGGCTGGGCGTTCAGGTTCACTATCTCTCTCCAGATCGTGGGGACCCCTCTTCTGTGTGCGTCTGTATGTGGGGAATTCTGGTTCCACCACCGGAGGTTGTAGTCCATGCCTCCTCTCATCTCATCTTATAGAGCTCTTCACTTTTACAAGCAAGGAAAGGACATCAAACTCACTCAATTTCCCAGATTCTCTTTTGTTTTTTTATTTTGCCTTTATTTACACGTGTCACTCCGCCCTAATATAAAGAACTTAATAATTATAAAATTTACTTTTTGTAATGCCAATTATGCCTAATTACTTTTTAGCATGTGAAAATCTCCTTTTGTTAACAATGAAGTTTGATTTTCATTCAATATCAGATCAGATTGTTAGTGTATATTTTTCTTATTGAATTATATCCTTAAGAGTATAATTAGTATTTAATCATTATTATCAACAACATATAATTAAGTATTTAGTGAATATTTTCTTTGTAGTATGTTTGAATGATACATAATGGAGAGATGAGAAATAATTTCTCGTATTTGAGAGTTTTAAAATATATGAGAAATGAAAAAAAATATAAAAATCATTTCTCTTCTCTTTTTTCAAAAACTCATTTTTTATTTTTTCAAAATTAATATAAAACTATTTCTGTTTCGTTCTCTCATTAATCTTTAAAATAAAGAGAAATATAATTATGTTCTATTTCTTTTCTTCTATTTTTGATTCATTATCATCTATTTTTTTTTGTTTCATTAATAAAAAAATATACAAACATAATGTTACAAAAGTTTGGTCTCTCTCTCCTTGAGATTGCGCTAGGGTTAGCGCCACCAAGGTGTGTGCAGTGTCGCCTCTTTGCACCTCTCTGCATGTTCAACTCTTTCTTAAGGTAGTCATCTCGTTTACTTAACGCATTCTGGTCCCTTACCTATTTTTTACTTGTCATTGTTGCTTCTCTGGTAGCAATGATTCCATCTTATTAGAGATATAAATATGTCTGTTATGATTAGCTGGAGTTGTTGCAAATTCAAATTCAATTGTGTAAGCGAACTGATAGTGCCTTTTATCTTGACAGGTTGTTATCTTATCAGTTTGTTAGCCATCCAATAGAGTAAGATCGGATGTGTATATATATATGGAGCCCTGTAACCTATTTCAATTATCAGAAAACAAACACATTTCAATATGGCATCAGAGCGGGTCGATCAAGGTGAATCGGAGAAGAAACAAAATGCCTCCGATAACAACAAAGACTCATTCGTTGTCGCGCAGTCTTCGCCTTTCTATCTGAGTTCCTCGGATAACCCGGGAACTCCTCTTGTGGCTACATTGCTTCATGGGGACAATTATCGCACCTGGGCAAGGTCGATGAGGACAGCCTTGCATGCAAAATTGAAACTGGGCTTTGTCGATGGAAGCATCAAGAAGCCAAACTCAAATGTAGTTGATTTCCTGAGCTGGGAAAAACCTAACTCAATGGTGATGGCCTGGGTCATTAACTCCACTGATTCAAGCCTGCATGGAAGTATCTCGCATGCAGCAATTGCGAGAGATATTTGGGTGGACCTGGAAGAGCGCTTTGCTCAGACAAACGCGCCTCGTATCCATCAACTATGGCGTACGTTGTGTTTGATGCAGCAAGAAAGAGATGCTAGTGTAACGGACTACTACACTAGATTCAAAAGCATCCTTGATGAGCTGAACGAGTTGCAGCTGACACAGGAATGCACATGTGGGGCGGCTAAGCAGCTTATGCAGAAAGAAGAAGATCACCACCTCCATCTATTCCTTGGAGAGCTGGACAACGACCGCTTTGGGCACATCAAAGCAACGATCTTGAATACAGATCTGTTGCCTTCACTTCGACGTGCATTCAACCAAGTAGTACGGGAAGAGGCTCGTTTTGCTGCAGATAAAAAAAAATGGGGGGGGGGCGAACTTGGTTCAGCCTTTTACTCAAGCAAGCACAAAGGTCGTGATGGGCCTAAGCCAAAATGCGATCATTGTGGCAAGTTAGGACACGTCAAGTCAAAATGCTTTGAGATAATTGGCTACCCAGCAACTTGGGAGACACGAAGGACCTAACGCAGTGCAAACAAACAGAATGGCACACCCAGTGCACATCATGCACGAGGAGATGGGAACCAGGAGAAGGAGAGTGAAGAAGGAGCAGTTACCGGGCATGCACTGTATGGAACCCACCTAAAGAAAGGTGCCTCGGTGCATGAGGCTACAACTGGTAATATTTAGTTACATCAGAAACAAAAATGGGTTCTTGATAGTGGTGCTTCACACCATATGACTTCCATATTCAGCCTTTTGGAGGAAGTATGCCATTTTAAGGGGCCATTTCACATCACTATTCCTACTGGGGACAGCGTATTAATGGAAAAGATGGGCATTGTTAATCTCAACAGCGATATAAAATTCATTAATGTTTTATTTGTGCCAGATTTCAGTTGCAATTTAGTCTCCATTTATAAACTTACACATGATTTAGACTGCACAGTCACTTACCATCCAAATTATTGTGTGATACAGGACCGAACCACGAAGAAGATGATTGGATCCAGTGATCTGCATGATGGGGTTTATATGCTCAGAGGTACCACGCAAGGTTGCTCCCTAGCTGTCATTGAAAAGAACGTTGCTGCTCTATGGCATGCTAGGATGGTCACGCTTCTATCCAAGTTTTACAAAGTCTTTCGCATTTGTTTAAATGTAGTTTCAATTCCAATAAAATTGGCTACTGTGATACTTGTCACAAGGCCAAGCAATGTAAAGTTCCCTTTCCTGAAAGTAATAATAAAGCTGAAGTACTTTTTGAGCTTATTCATTATGACTTATGGGGGAGGTACCACACAGCCTCTCATAATGGCTCTCACTATTTTCTCACTATAATTGATGATTACACGAGGGCCACATGGATATATCTAATGAAGAATAAAACAGAAACGATGGGGCACTTGATTAATTTTTGTAGGATGATGGAGACACAGTTCAACAAGAAGGTAAGGAGACTTTGCAGTGACAATGGGACTGAATTCACAAACTCATCACTTCAAGGTTTTCTCAAGAAGGAAGACATCTTGCATAAAACCTCTTGTGTTGCAACGCCTCAACAAAATGGGCGAGTGGAACGCAAGCATCGCCACATTCTCAACGTGGCAAGGGCCCTAAGGTTTCAAGCTAACTTACCCATATCTTTTTGGGGGGGAGTGTGTACTTGCTGCCACACATATTATCAACAAAACACCCACAACTGGCAATGGAGGGTTGACACCTTATGAAATGTTGCACGGAAAACCAGCATCTTATGATCATATAAGGGTGATTGGGTGCTTATGCTATGTGAAAGATCCATCCAAACAGAAGGATAAATTTGATCCTCGGGCGGAAAGGTGTATGTTCATCGGTTATCCTCAAGGTCAAAAAGGTTGGAGGGTTTAAAACCTCAAAACTAGATAATTTTATGTGTCAAGGGATATTGCATTCTATGAGAATATTTTTCCTTTTGGAGTGCAACCAGAGAACGTGGACACAGGAACTCATTCAGTCACGTTCCATGATGTACCCTCGGGCATGGAGGAAGAAAACCATGAAGATAAGCATGATGAAGTCGTTGGGGAGAATCCAGAATAAGTCACCATTGATTCTTCAAGTGAGGAATATGGGAATGAAGGGGAGATACAAGCTGAAAATAATGCACAGTAAAATGAGGTGCAAGAATTGGCACCATGTTCACGGCAACCCCCACGTTACCTCTAAGATTATTTCTGTCATGCAGCAACGAAGAACCGCACGTGCTAGTCACAGAATCCAACATGCTCTTCAGGTACGGTTCACTCTCTCTCAAAATATATAAATTATGACAAATTCTCAGCAAAACACCAAGCTTTTCTTGTAGTCATTGCGAGCCAAGAAGAGCCTAAGACATATCAAGAAGCAGTCCAGAAAACAGAATGGTGTGAAGCCATGAGTCTAGAGCTCAAGGCTTTGGAAGACAATCATACTTGGGAGCTTGCAACGCTGCCCAAAGGGAAACGAGCAATCGGGTGCAAATGGGTGTATAAAGTTAAATATAAAGCCAACAGGGAGATCGAGAAATACAAAGCACGTCTCATGGCAAAAGGTTATACGCAAAAGGAATGGGAGGACTTTCACGAAACATTTGCCCCGGTCGCCAAAATGACCACAGTCCGCTGCCTACTCTCGGTTGCAGTAGCCAAAGGGTGGGAATTGCATCAAATGGATGTTAATAATGCTTTCTTGCATGGGGAGCTTAATGAAGAAGTTTACATGGAGCTTCCACAAGGGTATCAAGCTCACAGAGAAGGGACAATTTGCAGATTGAGGAAGTCCCTATACGGCTTGAAACAAGCCTCGCGGAACTGGTACGCCAAGCTGTCACAGGCTCTATCAGACTATGGGTTTCAAGAATGCCATGTTGATCATAGCCTCTTTACCTACTCACACGGTTCAATTTTTCTTGCTGTGCTCATTTATGTTGATGATTTGGTTATTGTTGGGAACAATGCAGCAGCCTGCAGCAAGTTTAAAGGGTATCTCAGCAAGTGTTTTCACATGAAGGATCTAGGGGCACTAAAATATTTCCTTGGCCTAGAGTTAGCTCGAGGAGCTGATGGTTTGTTCATATGCCAACGGAAATATGTTTTGGACATTCTCAGTGAGTGCGGGATGCTTGCTTGCAAACCCTTATCCATCCCACTTGAGCAGAATCATTGATTGGCCTTGGACTTGAGCCCTCCCTATGCAGATCCTAGGGGTGTCAAAATGGGCCAGACCCGATGGGTCGGTCCGATTAGCCCGACAAAATGGATGGACTGGTCTAGCAAAATGCTAGTCCGAACCTTACATGGCCCGAATGAGCCAGGCACCATTTATCTTTTAACACTACATATGGCAAACGGGCCGGGCGAGTCCGCTTGAAATTTTTGTGACCCGAATGGGCTGGCCCGAAAATGGCCCGAGCCCGAATGGGCCAGCCCCGGCCCGTTTTGACACCCCTAGCAGATCCTCCCTGGTACCGAAGAGTCATAGGGAGGCTCATTTATCTCACAATCACACGTCCAGAAATCACATATGCAGTCCATATCTTGGGCCAGTTTATGCAGGAGCCTCGAGAAGGACATTGGGAGGCGGCCATAAAGGTCCTTCGTTATTTAAAATCGTCACCGGGATAGGGTATTACCCTGCCCAAAGAAAATGACCTGCAGCTCGTTGCTTTTTGTGACTCTGATTGGGCTTCTTGCCCTCTTACAAGAAGGTCCATTTCGGGTTACCTTATGAACCTGGGGTTAGCTCCTATTTCCTGGAAGACAAAGAAGCAAACCACTGTCTCCAAGTCTTCTAGTGAAGCGGAATATCGTGCGATGGCACATGCTACAAGTAAGGTTTTATGGCTACGCAGTTTACTAAAATGTTTACAGGTGAGCTGTGATGAACCAACTATCCTTCATTGTGACAATCAAGCGGCCCTTTACCTTGCAGCAAACCCGGTCTATCACAAGCGCACAAAGCACATAGAAGTTGATTGTCATTTCATCAGGGAACACTTGCATGCTGGGGGTTATTTCCACTAGTTACATCCCCACTCGGAGGAAGGAAGCTGATATATTCACTAAATCTTTGGGGACAAAGGTGTTTCAAGATCTTATGTTCAAGTTGAGTGTTCACAACTCCCACACTCCAGCTTGAGGGAGAGTATTAGAGATATAGATATGTCTATTATGATTAGCTGGAGTTGTTGCAAATTCAAATTCAATTGTGTAAGTGAACTATTAGTGCCTTTTATCTTAACAGGTTGTGATCTTATCAATTTGTTAACTATCCAATAGATTAGGATCAGATGTGTATATATATGGAGCCATGTTGAAAACAAACACATTTCAATACATCTCCACCTATCGCTGCTTGCTCCACACCAAGTCATCGCCTCCTTCGCTAATCTAGTTACATGTTCTTATAATTGATATACGGTGTCAAGGCGGCCACTTGCGAAGAATGATCAATGAATTCTAATGATGAAAAGATCATCCATTCAAACAACGAGGAACTCGACTATGAAACTGTTGCAGAGCAACACAATCTATTGGGAAGGATCTTCTCAAAGCATAATAAGATCCAAGTCACGGTGCTCACTGTCCTATCTGCGATCTAGATTTTTTCAAAGGGTCTTCAATGTAAAGAGCTGGAGAAGGCAGAAGATTGTGCCTGGAAAGTCTCCTTCCTTCTCCTGATGCACCCCCAAGGCCTAGTTCTAATCAATTACCTTTTGAGGCTACCTTAATTTTGAAATCGTTATTAATTGTATATATGCATCACACATTATCTATAATCAAATATTAATTGTATATATGTATCACACATTATTTAGTCTTTTGATTCTGTCTCTTTTTGGAACTCTAAAAAGGAAAATAATCATCATATATATTTTTTAGGAGTGTAAGTATTATTCACACCATTTTTAATAGATATAATTGAGTGAGAGAAAATGATAAAAAAAAAATATGTATAATGAATAATATTAAATAAAATATAAAAATAAATATATACATTATTTGATGTAAGATTATAAAACTTGCTCTAAAAATGATCTTAAAATATGTACTTAGTTCCTTATCGAGAACGTTATTCCTTTATTTTTTATAATCTATCTTTTGGCAAAAGGAAAAAAAAACATATAATTAAATGATAAGTTTAAATATAATAAATTATTTCTTTATCATTTAATTATGTATTGTTATATTATTAAAAAAATTTAATTACTTAGATAATTATGTACCGATACCCATCATATATTGTCATTTATCAAGCATTTTATTATTTGTTTGTTATATTTAACAAACTTTTAAATATTTGTTATGAAATCAGCAATCAATAGAAACATATACCATATGGATATCATTGCGACTCCCTACCCAATGAGTTTGTAGTTTAATTGACACTAACTCAAATTTAGGTGTATGATGGCCTATAAAGTAATAATATTTTAAAATGATTATCATATAATATTCGATATGTATCATAATTGATATTTTTTTTTTTGAATATTTTTAGATATTTTTAACCTATATTTGTAATTTTTTTTTAATTTTTATATAAACACAAGTGAAATATTACAGTGATTAGATAAATGATGATATTTTATTATATCTACAATGATTAAAAATGACTTACAAAACATTAATGTTTTATTTTAATTTTTAAATTATATTTTTATGTTAATATTATATTAATTTTATATATTATATCTTAGATATATTGTATTTTATAATTTTTAAAATTTACTCGTATTCAAGTTGTGTGTCCATGCTTCCTAAGTAATGACCAATGAGTTTGTAGTTTAATAGCCATCAAGTCAATTTTAGGTGTGTGATGATGATGTATATGTTTAATTCTCCGCCACGCCACATATCCTCAGTCCTTACCTGCATGCTTATTTTCAATCTAACAAAAGAAAATACATTTAATAATAACTATATATAATAAAAAAATAATGAAAACTTATATAAAAAAATCAAAATTAAATTAGAAGAATAAATCATTATGAACTGTATCCTCCTCGATCCTAAGAGTGGTTGAACAACGTCATTTACATGAACCGGAAGGATTTGAATGCATCTCGTGCAATTTGTCTTCTGTTAGAGGGGACAAAAGTATTAACAGTCGGATGGGGGGAGTTTAAATTTTAATACGTTAATTGGTTCACTCTTTTTTAGTGTATAACATTAACTGGTTCACTTTGTGGGTAGAGAAATTTTTAAGTGTTTTTAGAATAAAATATTTTTCTTACTTAATGTATTATTAAATGTGTGTTATATTAATTTTGTTGGTTGTTATTATTTTACATTCTAATTATATTTTTAATGTTATAACTGATATGATTTTGATTTTAATAGTATTGTGCAATAATTTTTCTTACTAAAAAGGACCTAAAAAATTCTCTCGTTTGTGCATTTTCATAAAGTCTCTATGTAGAAATACTTAATTTAAATGCAGTAATGAGTTCTGATAGGAAAATAACAACAATATTTAGTTGAGTTATTTGATCTATGTTAATAAAGAGAAAATCAATCAATTAATAATAATAAAAGGAACTGTTATAAAAGTCGTTTAAAATTTTTCATACTCAACTAACATTGCACGATATATGTACAAAAATTGTCAGTAATAGTGATACACCAGTATACACGAAACTTGAATAGAGTATTAAATATGTCTATACATAATAACATCTCCAATAAACAGATGCGGGGAGAATTTAAATATTTGCTATACATAATAACATCTCCAATAAAACAGATGTCCAGTTATTTAAAGTGTAATATAACAGATAATAATAAGAAATAGATTGATATCAGACGATAAGAAATGTACAATAAATCACTCGTTATATACTGTATAGCATTTCCATTTGACGATATAAATGGTACATATGATAAGTGTTTTTATTTATTCTTTTTTTTTTTACGGAGGTAGGACCGGAGGAGACTGTTATTCTATTCCTACCTCATAATAGTAATTTTTTAGGGGAAAAAAACTGGTTTTTTTTTTTAAAAAAAAGCGTTAAAAAAATGAATAGAGTATTTTGATACTATTAAAATTTAAAGTGAGGATATGGTTGCCACAATCCAAAATAGGACAGGCCTATGAACTCAGTAAACATTTACAGATTACTTAACAAGAGATCTTTGAAATCGAATTGAAGCCAATACATTTATTATTGGTGAAGGGAGATCAAGTACACTAACTCCCAAAGATATGAAAATGCATGATGTACATATTTTAGAATCATATTACTTTACATTTGTATTAAATAGTAAAATTTGAATGTAAATATAAAAAATAAAATAAAATAAATTATAATTAAATGATATATAAATATAAAATAATATGAATGTAAATGTATATTTATCGTTATTCAATGTGATGTGATATTGAGAAAGAAAATATATAAAATATAGAACAATCAAATCGTGTCACGGTTTGGAGCAGACAGGCAATGCTGAAGTCCAGCCCAATCTGCCTGGCAACAAAACTAAAAAGGTCCAGCATACGTTCCAAGATTCGAAAATTTGTGGTCTCTATTGTATTATTTACATCAAAATTGTCATTTTAAAATAAATTTATTTATAAAATAATTAAGTAACAGTATTTTTATTTTTATTTTGATCTAAAATATATTATTATTTTAACTTTAAATAATTTAAAAATAAATATATCTTATTTTATAAATACGTTCATAAAAGAATTTTATCTCAAATGTATTGTAATAGAAAAAAATCATATTTAGACAACAACATGCTAGTAATATATATATAAATATATATATATAATATATATATATAAGAGGATCAACTTATATCAACAAGTTTTTTTTTATTTACACTTATTTTCGGTTGTTAGATTCACTTTCATCTAATTTACTTTTAATGGAATAATCTCAACCATTAGATGAAAGTGAATCTAACGATCAAAAATAAATATAAATAAAAAAAATTTACACCTACAGAAGTTGATCCTCCCTATATATATATATATATATATATATATATATATATATATATATATATATATATATATATATAGCTATTGAGTGTATTTAGTGAAAAGAAAGAATTTTTATTATTATATTTCACATAAATGTTTAAGATTAAATATAAATGCATATGATTTTTTTAAGTAGTTACATGATTTTTAAGTAATTTTTATCTTGACCATCCATGTATGGTTGTATGATCAAAATTTACTCATCTCACACTCTTATAATAAAAACTTTCCTTATTAAATACGCCCCATATATATATATATATATATATATATATATATATATATATATATATATATACTACTTAAAAAAGTCACATCGTTATGTTTTAATCTTGATCATTCATCTAAGATTTAATGATCAAGATTCACGTATCTCACCTCTTACAATAAATATTTCTCTCATCAAATACACTTTTTATATATATATATATATATATATATATATATAAAAGCCAATGATTTTTTATTCCATGTATTTTTATTATAATTAAATTTTTTATAAACAAATTTAGTATTTGTCTCAATTAGCGATATCTTACTTAATTTAACAATATTATTTGTTAATTTGACAATAAAAAGTTTTAGGCATGACAAACAGTATTTGCATACAAAAATAAAAATTATGATATCTAAACAGGTGGTGTTATTTACATAGAGAAAAGAATTTACAAACTCCACACAAATTTAATCACTACCCATCATTTATTTTTTTCTTTCTCTCTCTACAATTTTATTCTTCACATCCACGGCTTATCTTTCATATGTGAGCGTCAACGAGGGTGATGGTTTTTGTATAAAAAATATTAAATTAAAGTGATTTACATTATTAGTGTAAAGAATTTTATACTAATATTTATTAATAGAGGAAGGATCAACTTACACCAGTGTAAATTTTTTTTTACTTACACTCATTTTCAGATATATTTAGATATATTTACTTTTATTTTAATTACTAGCAATAATAATTAATTTGTTAAAATATTAATAAATGCCAGTATAAAACTTTTTAAACTTATAGTATATACAATTAAACTCAAAACATTACCATGTCTTAATAAGTTATCTTTGTACATAGGCATAATTAGTCCCACTTAAAATTTTCAGTTAAATTTAAATTCAATCCAAATGATATATTTTATTTGTTTATTTTATACAAATTGTCAAATTGTATTCACAGTTTAAGAATTTCTTTTGTACAAAGGAACCTTCTATTTAAGATCAGAAAAAAAAAATTGCCAAACAAAATTTAAGATGTGTAAAATAAAAAAAAAATACTAACAAGTGCCCTCAAAAAGTACTCTAAGGACACATGTTAAAGAAATTAAAATATTTTTAATAAAAAACAAAATATTCAATGGATTGAAAATTAAAAATATTTTATCTCTTTATTAAAAATTTTCTATTTTGACTTTAAAGTAATAAAGAACTTAATTGAGGAGCAGTCACTTAGCAATGACCAACTGCTGCGCTCGTGGAAAATTCATTACAGCATATAAGTGAAATAACAATCACGGAATCACATATAACTTGTAAGGAAGAAAAAAAAAAAACTGTGAACGTTTATAAAAGTAAATGAAAAGGAGGGGCCTGAGAGGTTGTGAATGTGCAGTGCTTAATTTACTGGAAGTTGACATTGGAGGAATAAGTTAGTCCTAGGCCCCAATTGGCAGGAGCAACATTCCATGCTATAATAGTCTCTTGGGTTGTGTACGAAGTTATCTTGAAAGAAAGAGCTTGGCCAGCCAGTGTTGCAAATGCCTGGTAGGAAGCCCCCCAGTTGTGGCTCATGCTAATCCATCCTGTTCCGCTTCCTTTCACCCACATGTTGCCAATATCTCCTCCACCTCCCACATTCATCACGTACACCAATAACCAGTATCCATTTCCTTGGAAAGAGAATCGAAGCCCTCCACTCGTTACACATGGTACTCTGACAAATCAATTAACACATCACATTTTGTAAGGCACAGACCAATTCTGATAATTAATAAGAATTCAGGTAACTTGATATTTGCACACCACTTTTGTAGTGTATAATTTACACCATTCTAATTTTTTGGACAGAGATTGGTCAAATTCTTAGACTGACCAATCTCCATGAAAAAAAAAAAGTAAAAAAATGTGCAAGAATGTACATTTTATATTATTCTATTGTATATATGGGGTAAATAAGCTTCCTTAGCTTAAGGGAAAAATTCTTGCACACTAAAGTTTTTATGCTATTGTTATATTATTTTTTTTTTAAATATCTTCACCAGATAAATAAGTGATTAATCTTTCGAAATATGATTAAACGTCTACATAGAGACTCCTACTAACGATATAAATTTTCATACACATAAATTTTATGATTGAACTCATGACTACATGCTTAAGATATATGAGTTCTTTTTATTCAGACTAACTCACATTGATACACTGTTGTTATACCAATTAATAATATGTCAAAAATTAGTTAACAATATGTATTAATTGGTTGATGGTCTAATAACATGTTTATAAAGAGTTAATGAACTGCTGGAAACCCGTTCTGTAAACCAATTTTTAACATATTACTAATAATAATGCTAAATTTTGATATGCAAATATCATAATTATTAATTTAATTACCTGCGGTACATAACAGGGACGATGCCAGCATTCCATTGTGCAATTTTCATGAAGGCAGGCTTGGACATGTCAAAATGTGCTCGTGGTGGATTGCACCAGCCACCGTTATCGGAGGCCTCGGCCCAATTAGGAGGGCAAAGATTGGTGGCAGTCACTGTGGTGTAAGGCACATTTGCATAGCATGCACTCGATTGGTAGCATTTTATCTGATAACAAGTCCCACATGCATACCCATTGTTGAACAATGTCGAGCTCAAAGCCACTGTATCTGTCCCGTAACCGTTCACAAACAAATTCCCGTAACCACATGCTCCTCCTTTTAAGTCCAGCCATTTTAATCACAAGAAAAAGTCGTGTTAATGCAAAGTAAGATGTTAAGTAACATGGATTTAGGCTTTTACATCGAATGTTTAAAGGAGAAAGATTCTTGCACACCAAAAAATTTCACACCATTATTACACCAGTTAATGATGTGTTAAAAATTGATTAACTTGTATTGATTAGTTAATAAAGTAATAATATATTTTTAAAAATTGATACTCGTTGTTAACCAATTTGTATAACAATATATTGTAATTTTTTGTGTGCAAATAACAGCATTGTTGCTGAAATGGTTTAGCTAGTGGTAAGGAATTGAGATTACAATATAACATACCCATGGTGGCAGAAGCAGTCTCATCACCATAAAATGTGGCATGGGCAAGAGCCCATTCACTGGGTTGAAATATGCCCGCTGCTACTGCTGTTTTTCCCATGATTGAGAACATCCATGTAATTGTAATCAACAAGAAGCTACAGAAGCTACAAGGTTGATGAATTGCAGCCATGGTTTAAGTTTTGGATCGTTGCTAACTGGCTGTGTAGCTTTCTATAGGAGAAGGAATGCAATGGGATGCTCATTGACTTGTACATACATCCTTATGTATAACGTCCAGTTCCAATTGCACGTCTCTAATTGAAAGAAATTACCTTCGTGATCCCCACGAAGATAATGACTCTAATCTCTCCAAGTCAACAATATTATTCTTTTTTCTTATGTTGTTGCCTCGATCCAATTTTGTTAGCCATGATGTAGTAAGAAAAATATCATCTGGACTGATCCCCGAATATTTATATCATTCCCGGATTTTCTTATTTAAGTGAAAAAACGTGCCAACATGTTTCCTAGGTCTTGTTAACCACTGAGCAGCGATTACAAAATTCATTCATCCTCATCCTCATAATAATAATTCCTTTAGGTTGTTTAGTTAATAAAATTTTCAATAACTGAATTGCATATTCAAAGTACCTGTTGTAGGCTATCCAACAACTCACACACTTTGGACTAAGACCCCAATAAACAAATGTTTTGGCTTAAGATGGTGGATGCAACTCCATCTGATATCAGCAGTAATACAGTAATACTTCAACCTCTAGTGATGGTTATGGTTATCCAATAAGTCCACCTGATGTTCGTAGTAATGCTTCAACCTCTACATATTATTATTTTTTTTTAGAAAAAAAAACTCTGCACATTTTTTTTGGGTGCACATTCTACATTTATGTAATTGGGATGAGTAAAAATATGAGTAGAAGTTTTAAATTCAAGCGAAGTCTCAAAGACTTATAATAATTCTTTTTCTCTATTTCGCAATCTTTCTTAAAACTGACCCGCAGCTAATCAACTACTTATACAATTGTGTATGTTTATATAATTGCAACAAAATTATTCAATTAGACCATGAATACTAAGAGTTCTTACATAGTCTAGGCATTCCAATTTGAATTAGTACGTCCAAACAAATTTTCAAAATATTGATCCAGAGTGACTGTACATTTTCTTTTATTCCTTGCAAATCCATTGTCCATAAAGTAACAGGCCCACATTTTTTATTCCACCAATTAGACAGCCTCTCAAGCCTTTCAATTAATTGAATCGATGAAATAATATTGTCAATTAGCTTTAATTATTTGAACATTGTCACTTTTCCTTCTTGATGTTCCTGGGGACGTAAAGTTCCTGGCTGCTGTAGTAGACAGGAATTTATTTTTTTGCAAAAGTGTGTAACAATCCTTACACACACGTTATTTTCGGTTATAGAGTCACCGATGGTGTTAAGCACCCTCATGACTCATCTCTTCCAGTGGACAATCCAGTGTATGCTATACAAAGTCCTTATTACTTACAAGTATACAAAGCTCATATACTTACAAGTAGGATAGTGGCACGTAATAACAGTTGAAATCACACCATTTGTGTATGACAGTGAGAACGTGCCTTCATGGCCTTATGCAGATGATCATGACAATTTGCTAACTTGATAAAATAGTCACTTTCACAGGAAACTCTTATCAATGATCTCCCATTGCTGGAACAATGAGTATGGTTTCCGGCATACCTGTACGTAGACACAAATATAACATGTAAATGATCAGAATGTCATCATACTTTGCCATATGCACAATGAAAGTCTGAACAGATCCTGTGTTAACACCAATTATAATGAAGATTTGGTACTTGGCTCCCAATGGAGATAGAACACATTTAATACTAAAGGCTGCAAAATCAATCCCAACAACTTTAGAATTACTCGAGAGATGAACATACAATTCAGTTGTTGCACAAACATATAGACACATAATTGCTTGTCAGGTAAATGTTGTGAGTCTGAAGAAATAAAAGAAAGTGGGAAATCTATATGGGAGCCATCTGGTTATAAAAGCACCAGACTCATAACAAACTTGTCTCAATTAGTGTTTAGAGTAGTTCTAACGCCAAAACATTTAAGGTATGCTTCGTAGGACAGCAGGAGATATAATTGGAGGCGGAAAAATGGAAGACTGAAAATTGATAAGGAATACACAATAGAAAATCTAGATGCATCCCTTGTTTTCAATTTTCCATTTTTAAACTTCCCATTGCAACCTTAACACACCCTTAAGACAAGTTTTAGCTAGATAAGTGATATTGACAGTGGAGAATAGGTTGAATTATAGAGGAAAATGTAAATATAATGAAAGGAAAGGACACGATACCATTACCTTATTCAAAGTTACAAATCTTTAAAAAAAACCACTTCTAGCAGATTCATAACTAGATAGAAAAAGAAATCAAATATTATATTGCTTCATATGCAGAACATATACACTACAATAGACTTAGCAGAGAGATTTTAGAGTATACAAGGAATGTACCTCCACTTAGGCGTTACTTCCTTCTGGTAATGTAATCAATCTTGTAGTTGAATCATATACCATTTCAGTGCCACAGCTGAGTCAAGATGTTACTTTCGATTGTTAAATTAATGCTCAACCATAAATGAAATCAGTTTGATGATAGGAATATGAATCATATGAAGCAACAATGGTAAGTTAATGCAGGAGTAATTTCATACTTACTTAGAGCATTTGACAGTGTTGGTGGAACCACCACTTGAAATTGACAGTATAGTCCCAAAGAAGGAGGTATTTTCAGTACCACAGTTTGGACAAGGACCCTTTAAAAATTAAATATGTCAATATATGTAGCAGTACAATATAACCTAAAAGAGACAGTGTTATCAAATTTATACCTTTAAAATCAAAAAATCTTTTACAATTGCATTTGTTAGTGACAGAGCTAGCCACACAATGAGGGGAACAGCAGCAAACCAAGTGAAAATGAAACTAAAAGGCTCTGGCAGCTGCACACAATAGTTCACAACATCTGTTAAAATAGCATTAATTGTAATAATATTTTTTAATATCTAAGAAATTATTTCATTTCTATGTGATGTGAAGAATCAATGTCATCATCATAGCTTTGGTTTTTAGTGACCCTTCAGCTGTGATTTCTCATAGATAAATCTTGTTTCATAGAGAATCCAAATTCCGTACTAGTTGTGCTGATTTTTTCAGGGTTTTTGGCCAGGCAATGCAAGGTACTTAGAAAGAGGAATATGGTCAGTTCGTAATCATTTACTACAACAATATCCAGCCAACACATCAAATGTAATTTTGCAGATCTTAGCTAATCTCTTCTTTGTTTGACTACAAGGGGTTCGGATCCTCTAAAATGCACCACTTTAGACAGGAAAGTGCAAGAGGCAACCATTGATAAGAAAATTGAATGAGTTTTTACAAATCCATGGATTGTTATCAGGTTGCTTGTACTTTATAAAAAATATAAACCACTGAATTTTTTCATCAAATGGTGATCCATTTTGCACTTTGCTCTCTAAAGTTCACCCTGCACTTTAGAGGATCTTTTTCCAACTAGAAGATATAAACAATCTAATAATATAAGCTAAACTGCTTCCTAAAATTGAGAAGGCAATAGAATATAAGAAAGGACCATAAAAAAACTACTACTGTTATATGCTATGACATTCTAGAATCAAACTGAATTTAAATGACCAGTTTGCAATGCAAGATACAAGGAAAAATGAGGACAACATACCTCTAGCAGATATGTGATCTCAAATCCAGTCAGATCATCAAGGAAGAAGAACCTAACGGATTACAGGGGAAAAAAATGAAAAGCGAAAAGGTCATGACCTAAAGCTTGCAAACAGTAACTTCCATGTCAGTTGGACTCTCAGTAAAATCAAACAAAGAAACACATACTTTAATCCATCTATTGGGATGAAACTTTTGATTTAAGAAAGATAAATAATAAAAATTAAAAAAATGGATACTATATGAAAATTATAAAATGTGAGGGAGCAGGTAGAATATGACTGTAGGTGGATGAATGGATACTTAAAAATCAACATAAATTTGGCATTTCTCACACTCCTTTCCATCCCCTACTTATAATGAGTAAGACATTATCTAATCCTTGGAAATAGAAATATATGAAAGAAAGATAAATACATTATTCATATCAAATCTTCAGAAAACGCTCATATGGGTATTATAACATTTTTTGTAGAACTTACAGTTTCACCATATGTCCTGTGTGTCAAAGAGACCAATTACTGGCAGTAGGTGGAATCAAAATTTTCACTAAATACACCATGAACCCATGAATTTAATAATAAATTAGAGAGCAAGAGAGAGAGAGAGAGAGGAAATCTACTTACAATCCTAATGCAATCACAGTAGCTGGGACATTCAGCAGGAACATCTTTAAATAGTCAACAGACAGGTCACTGTAAACCTATAAAAGGACTTTAATTAGAAAAGAATAAAGATTAAACACAGCAGATCCAAAAATTCATGAATCATATAATAAAAGCCTAAAGCTGATTTCTAGAAAATAAAGAAGCATTTGACATGTAAAGATCATGCTATATCTCTTGTCATTTCTTGTGATATAATAAAATTGATCTTAATAGCTTATATCTGAATTCAAAAACAAATCTCTTAATAATGAAACAGGAAAAATTACTCCTATATTTTTTATTTAACATTTCAAGAATGATTAAATCATAGAACAACTGTACATAACTACAAGTGACAAGTAAAACTCAAATCAGAGAATAGATTATAGATTAACACGCACCTTTCTACTGCGAAGACTGCACCTTGGACCCTCAACCACAATTTCACTCCCTTCCATCTAGAAAACAACTATGAGGTCAGTAAATGATACTAGAAGGAGGGAGATGTCAGTTAATAAAGCAATTCCAATTCCAACTGCATTTCCAAATTTCTATGATCAATGTAACTACTAGAAGTGATATTTCATATCGCAAACTTTCCAGTTTCCAAAATGAAACCTATAAAGTAAAATGTTTCATGAAGTGCAGTACTAGTTGTCCTTTTAGTAAAAACGTTGTAGTATCTACCCAAAGTTCCAAACCTTTGATCTGGTCTGCATGATATACTTTTGCTTTTTTTTTTTTTATCTTCAATTATTAGTGGGATTTCACACCAATTCATAATTCATAAATGCACCACCCACTACAAGATGACTTTTCATTGATGAAATGAAAATAGCAAACCTTTAGCCTCAGTTTCAAATCATCATACTCCTTGTCACTCATAATTGGTTTTCCAGATACATAAGCCATAGAAGCTTCCAGAAATTTTTGTTCATCAGAACCTGTACAGTCAGCCAATAAAGACTTAAAAAAGATAAATTTACATGTTAACACAAATTCATTTATTATAACAGCAGCAGCTAATGTCAGCGAAGTTGCTCCATACTTAGCATGACAACACTGCTTCCTTCCCACATGAGTTCTTCCTTGAGATTATCAAATTCTTCATTTGACATAATAGCCCTTCCCTCATAATAGAATGCCTGTTGAGCAAAACACAGCCCAACTACAAATTTAAATGCATATACAAAGAAAGTTAAATAAAGAGTTGCCCTTTTCTGTAGGATCATGGTTAGAGATACAATAAAACTATTCATCTGCCTTTATCTAATAACTTAAACTTTTGGGAGAATTGGTTCATAATATGGTACAGGGATTTGATACAATAAAATCATTCACGTGCCTTCAGCTAACAGTTTAAAATCTTAAACTTTTGAAAGAAATGGTTCATGACAATCATCACTGACGTAACTAAGATAGCAAAGATTTAAGGAGGGAAAAAGAAAACTTTTTGGGGCCATACTTGCAGTGCTTGAAGAAATTCTTGCTCAAGTTCACCAACTGATTTCTTCTCTTTTTTGTCTATGCTACAATATGGGAGGATTTTACTATCAACAACTTCTTGAAATTCTTCAACCTTGCCTTAAAAAATAAATAAAAGAAAGAACAGTAGCAGTGTCAGAAGATGGTATGGTCTTCTTCAGAAGCCAATATGCAAAGGAAAAGATGGCCAACGAATGAAATTAAAAAAAAAACACAGATGATGTTAAGACCTTGTTGTTGATCCGCGGTGGCCTTGGGGGAAAGTAGGAAAAGCCTGCGACGAAGGCATAAGTGGCGGCCATTGAACTGAATGAGGTGGACACCAGAAGAAGAAGAAGAGAAGGACAAGGAAGAGATTGGAATCAAGGGTGTTAAGGTAGGGGCAGTGCATGGACGAGGGGATGTTAATGTGAAGGCCAGTTTGCTAGCCATGAATTACAGCTAAAGTGGAAAGAGTTATGCTGTGACAGTGGTGAAGGATGGTTGTGTGGTGGCAGATATTATTTAGTGTAATTGGGAGGGTGATTGTTTTGTTGGGAGGGAAAGAAAGACAGCTCAAAGATAAGGCAACAAGGAACGTGTGGAGGGAATTGCAACGGCTTATTCCTCATTTTTCTTCTCTTCATCTTAATCTTGTTATAGACAACATCATCATATCACTTACTTTGTTTGGTTTTACATTTGTTTCTTACATGTCTGTGACTGTGAGACTCTCAGACTGTGACAATGCAATGTGTCCATAAAAAAATCTGTCCTGCCTTTCAATGAGGACACCCGGTTGTGTTGCGTTGGCTTGACGTTCGCCATGGGTTTTCAGTCACGTAGGCAAAGATGGGTCCCATAGAATCCTTGATTTTTTTTTAAAAAAAAAATCATATAATAGGAAAATGTGATGATTATTTTTGTATTATTATTAGAGTAATAAAAAGTGATAATTATTTCAATGTTAGCTGTGTTCTTAACATATATTCCACGAATTGCCTTTTGTATTAGAGTAAAAAAAGTTATAATTATTTAGTTTTTAAAAAAAATTGGTATATATTATATATGTCTTATTAAACAAATTGTTTGTGTATAAATTTAATATATATCATGTTTGTTAAAAAATTTGTTTGATTAATATTAGTGAAAATAATTTTTCATATTTTTATATTACTTTATGGATTACTTTTTTATTAAAAAAATTGCACATACATATCTCTTGTACAATAATTTAAACTAATATTTACATAATAAATAAATTAAATAATACAAAATTAACGTAAAAAAATAACTAATTTTTTTCTCTGAAACATTTAATTATAATAATTTTTTGAAAGTAAAATAAGCTGATCGAAACAATTACTTAGTTGCCTTTTTTTTTTCCTGTAAATATAATATTAGCTGGGTGATGATGACTTGTTAGGGGTCTCGATCCTCAGATCTTGTCGGTAGTTTTTGTTTTTGAGGACTGATTTGCCCCGTTTCCAAAAAAACAAATTAACTGAGTTGGTTGGTGAAGGGAATTATTGGTAGCCACAACGGGGCTTTTTATTTTGACTTAAACCCACTCTGTTCTTTCTAGTTTTGGGCCTTCAGCAGTCCAAGAAGTAGCGAGAATTCAAGTAGGAATGAAAACCCAAAAACTAAAAAATAAAAATGAAAAGTGAAATGACAAGATCATAACAATATTTTAAAAATTAGACCGAACATGTTAAATTGTAAATCTGCTATATTTTTAGTTTGAACATTATTTAATTCAATCATAATTTAATTAGTCATAATTTAATTATAAATTTAACTAATTAAGTCAATTAAACTATAAATTTAACTAATTAAGTCAATTAAACTATAATTAGAAGATCTTATTGGTTCAATTTTCAATTTAATTTTTAAAATATTGAATTAGAGTTGACACAAATTTTTAGGTGTTTATTGCAATTTAATATCAAATTTACTTTAATATCCATTAATTTCACGTTATCCCATCAAGCAAATGCACAAAAATAATGCACATCATAGTGAAGTTAAAAGGACTAGGGCATAATCAAAATGAATTGGTTCATTTAGTTGTTGCCTTTTCTGATAAATGCATGGCTTATGTTTGATTCTAAGGATTTCTTGATAGTGGATTATTTGTAAGTTTTTCTTGTAATTGTAAGTGTTTATTGAACTCGAGACATGTTCTAATTCTGAACTAGGGTAGCTGTTCCTTCATCATAATCTTTTTATCTAAAAAAACAAGAACGTAACTACAAGGTTATTGTGGAGTGCGGATCATGACTTCACACCCTGAGATCTATCGTGCATAGACACCTCTTGCCATTTTTCCTTAGTTAGGGGGTTGTTTTTGGGAGAAATTCTTGGATGTTTAGAGCAAGAAAAAGTTAGTATTGTATATTATATAATAGAGGGAGGATCAACTTACACTAGTGTAAGTTTTTTTTGACTTACACTTATTTTTAACTGTTAGATCCACTTTCATCTAATGGTTACTTTTAATGAAATAATCTCAACCATTAGATGAAAGTGGATCTCATAGTTGAAAATGAGTGTAAGTCAAAAAAGACTTACATTGACGTAAATCGATCTCCCCTCTATATAATATAATGTGTACTATTTTAATTATGTGGGATATCAGCGTCTCCTATTTTAACAATATTATTTTTTAGTAACAAACTTTAACAATATTTTAATGTTATAGTTGAGGTAATACACGTTGAATAGTATAGAATAAGAACTTTTTTGTCAACAAACTCACATAGTAGGCAGTTGATGAAAGAGCTTTTACTTCATATGAAGATCAACTACTACACATTTTGTCCCCAGCCAGAATTGGCTCTCGGAGTAAAAGCCCACACTGATATGAGTTCACTTACTTTTCTGCTGCATAATATGGTTCTTGGCCTATAACTTTTCTATGAAGGAAAATGGATCATAGCAAAATGCATCCCTGACTCCATTCTCATGCACATTGGTGACACCGTTGAAATCTTGAGCAATGGCAAGTACAACAGTATTCGTCACAGGGTATTAGTGAACAAGGAAAAAGTTAGTATATCGTGGGCAGTATTCTGTGAGCTTACCAAGGAGAAGATCATCTTGAAGCCACTTCTAGAGCTTGTTACTGAGGCAAATCCAACATACTTTCCCCCTCGCACCTTTGCTCAGCATATTCAGCACAAGCTATTCAGGAAAACTTAGGAGGGTTTCCTTAAATGAGCGTTCTGTCTCTTAAGCATCATTTAGCATCATCAATGAGAAACGACTCTTTATAGGTTGTGGCTAGGCCACATGCGTGTGGCTTTAATTTGTTTCCCTCTTTTGGGTCCCTTTGTCACTTCCTTTAAATAATGTAAAGTTTATGATGTATGAATGATGTAAAGTTTTTGATGTGCAAATATCATTACTCATAAAGAATATATTACAATGCTTCAAGCTACAACTTCTCCTTATACTATTGCAATATGCTCTTCTAAGAGAGATTTTTGTATAAACTTTTGTTAAGAAAAATAGTAAGAACCAGAGAAAATTGAGAGAAAACTGAGGAGAGAAGAATCTAAAATTGATTGAATAAATAAAGTGATTAGACAATAGCCACAAAGTGACTTATATACTAGTAATCATAAAGCTGAAGGATGCATATATACTTAGCAATCCCAGCTTAGGGTGAACAATACAATCTATCTCAAACTACAACATGAAATCGTAAAATGCAAGTCATGCAATAATTACATAATAAGAAGGAAAATAGGAAAATGAATTATGAATGAGAACTGGAAACCGTCGAGGTATATAGATCTAAGAAGTCCTCGACTTTTTTTAAGCCCATCGAACTTATTCCAGCGTTTCCATGGTACTCGTCCCAAGCAAATCAGGGCTCTTTAGGCCACCAAATAGCATCATAATATGATACCAAACAATATCCCAAATGTGAGAATAATAATCAACAATGTGTTGGAAGTAAAAATAAAGATTTGGCAGTTCGTCGGTTGATGATGGTTGAGGAAATTCTTTGAAGTGTTGAACCGACAGAAATGCTAAACAGAAATCGACAGTAACATTGAATAAAGAGGGGATTCTAATTTGGTGATATACTTGATATTTTTAAGAAGACTTATCCGAAAAGGAAGATTACATCAAGTCGACGAAAATTGGTTAAGAATAGTTGAGTGCTGGTTTCATCGAAAAGCGTATACTTTTCAAGGAAGAAACCGCCGAACGTGTTAGTCTTTTTAGGATGTCAGCTTATTTTTTATATTTGTCTATAAATACCAGTCATAATGTAAAAAGTGAAGGTTATTTGCTGATACAAAATCCTAACATCTCAACCCGGCAGAGATTAAAAGGATTTTTGTCCAAGTATGTCTTCCTTTTCCATTTCATGTCATTTAAATTAATGCAATGTTCCTTTGAAAATTCTTTATTTTTTCAAATCTCGTCTTTTTTAAATTTTCTTTACAGCTTCTTCGCACTTTTATATGCTTTTTTTTTATCGCTTTTTCATTTAAATTCTGCACTTTAATTTCGTGCCATTTACATGCTTTCAATTAATTTTCTCGTATTTTAAGATTCCTGCAAAGTTTCTTTAAATTTCTTTAATCTTTCCTTTCTGCATTTTCCTGTTTATTTTACTTCAAATTTCTTAAATTTCTTCTGTTTACTGTTAAAACCATTTTCATAACGAGATTACCACATAACTCTTGAACCCGCATTCGTTTGATAAAATATATTTGTTTGTTGGAATTAATTCTGAATCTTTGAACCAAAATTCTACATAAACAAATTGGCACGCCCGGTGGGACGAGTTTAGAGTAACTCGTAGTGTCATAAGAAATGGTTTTATGCGTTTTAGGAGTGGAAGATTTATCTACTCTTCTCAGAATACGCAAACCATGAGTAATATAAGTAGTCAGGCGTCGAATACACCTTCGACAGCCGTTACTGTGCCACCCTCAAGTATCGTTAATACTGGGTCGGTAGAGGATGTTATAGCAACTGGTGCTCTCCGGAGTAATCCAGTAGCAGAACAAGTGTTGCCTGGAATGACTTAGTTATCGCCGAGTCAACCAAGTAACCAAAGCATAATAAATTCAAATTCGAGGTTTGTGCCCCAATATGGGTTGCCACCGAATTATGTACCTCCTATTATGGCACAAACGGGACTTGGCGCTACTTTAACTAATACTGTCGGACAATCAGTAGCTTCACAAAGCCAACCACAGATAAGTTCGGCCTTGGCAAGTTTTGGTAGCCAAAGAGTAGGGGTTGCAAGTACAAGCAATCCAACTCCCTTTTAACAAGAAAGACTGAATTTGGGACCAATTTTCCCAAACATGTCGAGAGATAATCCCCAAAATATAACAGGGCCAACTATGAATTCTTTGCCTAGTTTTCGACAACAGATGGATGAGAGTAATCATGATATGGTGCATATGTTCACTCAAAGAAATGGGTGCCGATTACGCCAATCATGGAAAATACAAATAACGTTTAGGTATTGGCTCAAAGAAATGGCAAGGCTAAACCAAGCCTTAGGACTAGGTGATGTAGCCAATGATAATATTCAGGGAGCCCACTTGGGGTAAATAGAGAAATGGTCGCACCTCGTGGCAAATGTTGGACAAAATCAACAAAACTTAGACCAACCAGGCCAAAATGATCGGCCTCGTTTGGAATATGGAAATGTCCATATGCTCGTCGAGGAAATGAAGATCAAATGGCCGAAAATGATGTAGCCATGAGGTTGCTTCGACAAAATCTTGGGGGCACCAAGTAATCGAACAAAATGTAAACCAAGTGGTGGAACAAGTGCTTTGAATAGGTTTGGTTTTAACGTTGGCTATGCCAACCAACCATATTTTGTATCGGATTTCTGAATGGGTCCAACAGCAGAGTTGCCTAGAGGAGTTAAGATTCCAAAACTTTCCAAGTTTGCGGAGAAAGTGGGGAATCGACCGTCGAACATATTGCACGGTTTACAATAGAAATGGGGGAGTTGGCCATTGTTGAAGGCCTTAAAATGAGATTCTTCCCAAGTTCCCTCACAAAGAATGCTTTTTCCTGGTTTTCGATATTAAGGCCAAATTCAGTCCATTCTTAGGCTCAATTGGAAAGAAGCTTTCATGATCAATTTTTTAGAGGGGATTTGAAAGTAGGACTTACAGATCTTTTCAACATCAAAAGGATGTATAATGAAATCAGGATGACTATCTTGCTAGGTTTCGACAAATGAGGAGTAGATGTTTTACTCCTATACCTGAGGTCAAAATAGTAAAGATAGCTGCAAACGGTTTAGATTATTATATAAGAAAGAAGTTGGTGAATCAACATTTGATTGATCTTGCCCAGCTAGGTGAAAAAGTTAGGCAAATAGAACAATTAAAAGTTGAAAAGATTCAAAAACAAAAAAGATTTCTTAAAAGAGAAAAGGTGGCGTTTGTCGGATTAAATGAATCCGACAATGAGTTTGAAGGCAGCGATGATGAGTTCGAAGTTAACATTGCCTTGAACTTCGAATGGTCCTCATGTTTGTCGAGGCATTACAAACTTACTAGAAATAAGGAGAAAATGGGTTACGTTAATAAAAACATATACATTTGACGTAACTAAAGCCGACAAGATTTTTGATTTGTTACTAAAAGATAAACAGATTAAACTGTCGGAAGGCCATAGGTTGTTAAAGCTGGATGAAATTAAAGACCGCAAATATTGTAAATTTCATAATAATTTCGGTCATGTTACTAATGAATGCGTTCGTTTCAGAGACTTAATTCAAAAAGCAATAATGGATGGGCGTCTGAAGTTTGCCGACAAGCTTAAAGTGGATATGAAAGTTGACACAGATCTGTTTCAGGCTGAAGTATCTTATGTTGATCAGCAAGTTCCTCTAAATGTTGGGATGCTCAACATTAGGAGATTGCAAGAATTCAATGTAGATACAAAGGATGCAACTGACGTATATCCTAAACCAAGTGAGTCTCTCGAAGCATTTCTTGAAAGAAAGAAAGATGAGGGTAAGGTAAGGTTGTGCCCAAGGTGTAATGCAGTATATGATGAGCTTGCTGCGAAGAAAGTTGCTGAAGAACAACCAAGTATCCAGCAGAATAAAGGAAAAGTTCTCGACAGAAAAACCTGGAGACCACAGAATACTTTTCATGCTCCAAGGCCAAAGCCAGCATGCCTAGGCCTAAAATGAATGGTTGGTTGGTCGAATCACGTGGATTTGTGGGAAACAGAGCTCATGATAGACCCTTTAAGACTAGGGTGCCACCTGCTAATGTTACTTAATAAGTGGGTGAAGAATTCCAGTAATGGATGGACACATGTATTTTCGACGAAATGTGTCCGCCAGGGAGGAATAATTTCCAAAGGGATCAACCTTTCGGAATGAAGACTACAGGAATGGGAGGATCAATCTAGGAAAAACCTTGATTGGCCAGGATGAAGCAGGGCCATCGAAGGTTCTTCCAATGTCGAAAAGCAAGAAAAGGAGATTACAGAGATTAAGACAAGCACAGAAGAGAAGAAATATGGCTGAAGGGTTAGTGATCAAGGAACAGCCCGTAGAAACAGGTTGTTTGGTGGTCGAAAAGAAACCCATGCCTGATCAAGATAAAGATGATAAGAAGTTAAAAAGTGTTGTTACCAAGGGATCATTCCTAGGGGAGCCGATGACAAATGTAATCGGACGGCTTGACACAAATGATAAAATCCGACAAGAAAAGTTGGAAGAAATCAGAAGAGGTAAGCAAGTTCGAAGGCCAATTCCAAACAAAACAAAAAGGAAATGGCCAATTGGATTGATAGCAGCAGAAAAAGAGGCAAGGGAGAAGGCAAGAGAGAATAGTTTACCCATCGAAAAGGACAAGGAGTTGATCAACTCAACAATAGGAAAAGAGCAGATTAAAGACTCTGGAATGGGAAACAGCAATATTGAAGACTGGTCGAATGAAGAAATCAGGAGAATTTTAGAAGACCCAAATCAAGATGTTGAGTGGAGGAAGAAAATGCTCGACATAAGAAAAGAAAGAGAAAGATTGGCAAAGTCTGACTGCCAAGATATAGACCCAATGACTGATGAAGTTATTGAGGCCTTGAATGATCCAGAGGATCCTTTAGGCCTTGGTGATGAGGAGCAATTCGACATGGATATCAACATGGAAGATAGTCTGGATGATATCTTGATGGCTATGGATAACAATTTACCGTCAGAAGATTACTTAAGGATTGGAAGGCATTTAGATGAAGAGCCGTCTGATGAAGAGGAATTCTTGAAGGCGATGAGTGTTAATTTAGTTTCGGTGTTACCTGCAGATTTTGAAGGGTATCACGAAATTGAATACATTGGGGAGAATGAAGAAGATGTTGATGACCTCGACGATCATTGGCTTTTTCAGGACAATATGATCACGGTCTTTGACAATACGGCTCAGCTTGAAAAACCGACAGAAGATCAGAAGGCTCATTTACGACCGTTACACATCAAGGCTCTGTTGGAAGGAAAACCCACTAATAGAGTTTTGATCGACGGGGGGGCAGCAATCAACTTAATCCCAAGGGCCATGATTAAAAAACTTGGGAAAGATGAGTCAGATTTGATGTCGACAAACATGATAGTCACAGATTTCAGTGGTAAGACTTCTCCATCAGACGGAGTGTTGATGTTAAAGGTACAAGTCGGATCTGTTGTAAGGCCGACATTATTTGTGGTAATACCGACGAAGTCGAGTTACAATCTTTTACTTGGGAGAGATTGGATCCATGCCGTCGGAGCAATACCATCAACAGTTCATCAAAAGCTCATTCTTTGGAATGAGGAAGATCAAGTGGAAATAATAAAAGCAGATGACAGTCCTTGCTATCTTCAGCAACTTCATGTCGACTTTAGAATATATGCTCCAAGTGTTAAACCAAGAATGTTAAGAAGTGGTGGAGTGATTAATGAGGACGCACTTGAAGTTTGCTTGAGGGATCGCTTTGGTGTACGATCGGTGAAGAAGGCGTCAAGAAGATCGGCCAAGCACTAGTTATGAGTGTTAATGATTATTCGTAAAGATTGTCGGCTTATTTGGCCGACAAAGCAAAGCGATTCACCGCTTTGAAAGCATCTTTGTCGGATTGCATAATTGATGATGGTCCTTTAGGATTTGAAAAAGGCTTGATGACAAGCGAGTGTGGAAGTGGAAGACCCTTTAGAAGAAATAAACTTGGGCAAGTAATCGAGGCGATGAAAGTCCATTTTTGTAAGTTCATTTCTGCCAAAGGATTTTAAAGAAAAGCTTGTCGGATTAATTATGGAATATAAAGATTGTTTTGCCTGGGATTACGATGAGATGTTTGGTTTGAGTAGAGATCTTGTCGAGCACAGATTGCCTCTGAAAGAAGGATGCAGACCTGTTAGACAAGCTAATAGGAGATTTGCACCTGAGGTGATATTAAAGATAAAAGAAGAGATTGAAAGATTGCTCAAAGCCAAATTCATCAGAACCACCAGGTATGTCGAATTGCTTTCTAATATTGTTCCTGTAGTTAAGAAAAATGGCAAGTTGAGAATATGTGTAGATTTTAGAAATTTGAACACTGCTACACCTAAAGATGAGTATCATATGCCAATTGCGGATATGTTAGTTGATGCCGCATCTGGACATGAATTATTAAGTTTTATGGATGACCATGCAGGTTATAATCAAATTTTTATTGCCGAAGAGGACATGTCGAAAATTGCCTTCGTGCCTGGAGCAATTGGGACATTTGAATGGATAGTCATGCCTTTCGGTTTAAAGAATGCAGGGGCCACTTATCAGAGAGCAATGAATACAATTTTCCATGATGTCATTGAAAAATTTATGGAAGTCTATATCGACGATGTCATTGTCAAGTCGGAAACGAAAGAAAGCCATTTGACAAACTTAAGGCAGGCATTCGACAGAATGAGGAAGCATAACCTTAAGATGAATCCAGAAAAATGCGGTTTTGGAGTGTCGGCTGCCAAATTCTTGGGTTTCCTAGTCCACAAAAAAGATATAGAAGTGAACAAGAATAAAGTCAGGGCAGTTTTGGAGGCCACACCACCGACAAACAAAAAAGAATTACAATCTTTTTTAGGCAAAGTTAATTTCCTAAGAAGATTTATATCCAACTTGTCGGGAAGAACCAGAGTTTTTGCTCCATTGATCAAGTTGAAGGTGAACAGATTTTGTGTGGGAACCTTGCCACCAAGAAGCCTTCGACCATATAAAGCAAGATTTGACAAAACCACCGGTCATGATGCCTCCAGGTGCCCCATCGACCGTTGAAATTGTATATATCAGCATCGATCGAAAAAACCATAGGAAGTATGCTGGCTCAAGATGTGAATGGCGTCGAAAGGGCCGTGTATTATCTTAGTCGAGTTTTAAATGATGTCGAGAGAAGATATAGTGCAATAGAGAAACTTTGTTTAGCATTGTATTTCTCATGTACTAAGCTCAAGTATTATATGATGCCTTGTAATGTATTGGTTATGTCGAAAACTGATGTAATAAAATATATGTTATCGAAACCATTGTTAAATGGTCGTATTGGAAAATGGACTATTGCTTTGTCAGAATTTTCTTTACAATATGTACCAATGGGAGCAGTAAAAGGCCAAGCAATTGTCGATTTCTTGGCCGATCATCCTTGTCTAGATGTACAAAATATAAATATTGTCGGTTTAAAACCTTGGTGTTTATATTTTGATGGTTCAAGGCATCAAAATGGAATTGGAGTTGGGATTTTAATTGTTTCCCCTCAAGGTACTCCAACCAAGTTCATGTTTGAACTTAAATATGCTTGTTCTAACAACGAGGCTGAATACGAAGCCTTAATTGTCGGATTGGAGATACTAGTGGAAATGAAAGCACGTAATGTGCATATATTTGGTGATTCGTAGTTGGTCGTTAAGCAACTTGCCCAAAAATATAAATGTGTTAGTGAAAATCTAATGAAATATTATGTTGTGGCAAGTAAGCTAATGAAACAATTCGACGAAGTAACTGTCGAATACATTTCCAGAGATTTAAATGAAGAGGCTAATGAATTAGCACAAGTAGCCTCTGGGTATAGACTTTCATCCAAGGTTCTTACAAATCTAATGGAAATTAGAGAACTTTTATATCCATTAGAGGAAAGAGATATATTACAAAACGACGTTTCGACGATTAATGATTGGAGACAACCAATATTGAGTTATTTGGAAAATCCCAGTCAAGATGTGCATAGAAAGCTCAAGTATAGAGCGTCGAAGTTTGTGGTATTAGGGGGAGCCTTGTATAGAAAGTCTGTCGATGGAAATTTAGAAGTTTGCCTGAGTGAAGTAGAGACTTATATTGCCTTGGCAGAAGTCCACGAAGGAATTTGTGGAGCTCATCAGGCAGGTGAAAAGATGAAATGGGTCCTTCGACGTCAAAGGTATTATTGGCCAATACTAGTTAGGGATTGTATTATGTTTGCCAAGTCTTGTGAAGAGTGTCAAAGACATGGCCATATACAAAATGTTCCTGCCAGTGAGTTACACGCTATAGTTAAACCTTGGCCTTTCAGAGGATGGACTTTGGATTTAATTGGCCAAATTCATCCTGTCTCGTCGAAAGGACACAAATACATTCTAGTAGGAGTCGATTACTTCACCAAATGGGTTGAGGTTGTAGCCTTGAAGGATGTAACTCAGCAGGATGTGATTAACTTTATTGAAGATAATATAGTTTGTCGGTTTGGAATACCACAAACTTTGACAACTGACCAAGGATCAGTATTCATTGGAAAGAAAGTTGTCGAATATGTCAGTTCAAGAAAAATTAAAATGCTCACGTCGACGCCATATTATGCTCAGGCGAATGGCCAAGTAGAGGCCATGAACAAAATAATCATAAATTTGATTAAAAAGCATGTTGGTCGACAACCTCGAAACTGGCATAATACCCTTAATCAAATTCTATGGGCATATAGAAATTCACCAAGAGAATCGACGGGCACTTCACCATATAAGTTAGTTTATGGTCATGATGCAGTGTTACCAGTTGAGATCAATCTTCAATCTATTCGAATTCAAAAACAAGACGAGTTACCAATTGAACATTATTGGAACTTGATGTTTGATGAATTAAACGAATTAAGTGATGAAAGATTAGTAGCTCTAGAAAACTTGATTCGACAGAAAGAAAGAATTGCAAAGTTTTACGACAGTCGAGTTAAGTATAAATCTTTTAGGATTGGTGACTTGGTTTGGAAAGTTATCCTGCCCATGGATAAGAATTGTCGAGAATATGAAAAATGGTCCCCACAATGGGAAGGACCATTTAAAATTACTCAAGTATTTTCTGGGAATGCTTATGCACTTGTCGAGGTTAATTCTATTGAGGATTAAATCGATTAATGGCAAATATTTAAAGCCATATAAACCGACAATGTATGAGGTGAAGATAGAAATTGAGTAAATATGAAATTTCATTTATATATTCGACAAATACAAATCACATACTGATGTTACATCTGGTTTGATTGTCAAGGAAGATAACAGAGAAATAAACCTATTCTAAATAAACCAGAAGCTTCTCCCCAGCTGATTGTGTTCTAAATTGAGCTCGTAGGACCTGAGGAAGAGGAAGGAGCAGACGACCCTTAATTTGTCCTGGACGAGATTTTGAATGGTCGTCTACTCGCTGATGAGCTATTCTCGTCATAATAACCATGTTTTAAAAACATTGGGTTATTACGATGATTACTGAAGCTCATCAAGAATATTACGATTCTTACTGAAGCTCAAAATAAGAGTCACCATTAATACAGAAGCCTTCTTCCATTTTTCCTATTGAGAGAAGATGAAATTTTCTGATGACATGGTAAATTTCACTGAAAAAGAAGAAAGGAAGGGTTGGGTTATACTCTTTGAACCTTGGTGTCTCAGAGGACACTATTTATAGAGACTTTTTGCAGAATAGGTTATTAACTTACGTTTTGTAACTTACGTTATAATTAATTAAATTAATTATGATGTATAGTTACGAGATGCATTGAAAAGAAACAGAATGAAAGAGCATTTAAAATGTATAGAATTATAGAAGCAATAATAAAGGGGTATTGGAAATTGATCAAAAGAAAAAAAAATGTTTTATTAAGTATTGGCCAAGAAGGCCATACAAATTCTGTCGGATAGCTAGACCGACAATATATATATAAAAAAAACTTAGAATTTTTGAAGAATCCCCCAGGAGTCTTCTAAAGATTGCTTGTCGGAACAGGCAGTTTGATACTCCGCTTCAAGAGAATTAATTTTTGCCAATACAGTTTTGGCTTCCACAGCCCATTGCTTGGTATTATTGGCAATGCTCTGTTGTCTGGCAACCCCTTGTTCTAATGCTGTTTGAAGTTTTTGGTTGCGACGACGAGCAAATTTCAAGTTTTTTCTCCAAGTCTTCAATTTCCTTGTCGAGCTCTTCTTTTTTGGCTTTTCCTTTTATCAGATTTTCCTTCAGAGTAACACTTTCACTTTTTGCGTCGGTCAACTGCTTCAAAATCCTGGATTTTTCTTGAATCTCTTGTGTATAAGCAGGAATGACTCGACGAATGACTGGCATTTTTGCCGTTAAACTTCGAAGAAAATCTTAGACAGTTATCGGGAGAGCTCGACTGGTTATGGGTAATTGCTGAGCAAGAGGCTCAAGCTCAGTTACGACTGCCATCATTCTTTCTTGTAGAGGCTGGTCAGAAATCAAGTGCTCGAAAGAATAGGTAAAAGTATTTTTTAACTCAGTTAAGAGTCCAGTAATATGGGAATCACTGGAATCTTGTCCAAGTTGAGTCGAAGAGCGAGCCGATTGAGGAGAACTTTGGTGGCCGCCTGACAACATTGTAATCAATTCGTCCAAGTCTGCTTCCATATCCTCGCCACTTTCTGGCACAGCAATCATTAAGTTGGCTGGAGGAGATGGAGGTGGATTAATTGGGGCAAATTCCGCCAGCAGGGTGTCCATGTTGAATTCCTCTGGGATGATTTGAGCGGGATTGGTTTGCCCTGAATGAGAAGGACCTTCAATGCCTGGGGGGATTGGAGTTTGTTCTGAGACTTCGGCAGATTCTGTCGGAAGTGGTGAAGAAATGGTAGATGCAGCAAGGACTGAAGATGTATGAGCTTCTGGAAGATTCTCGGTTCTTGGCCTTTGTGGGCTAGCCAACTTTGTCGAATCCTGAAGACGAACGTAAAGAAATGTTAGAATAATTAATGTATTAAAAAATAATTGAATAAGGTGAGATACATTACTTCGGAGATTGTTGAATAGGATCTTCACTCTTGATTCGACAGCTTGGTTCAAGAAGATGGTCTGCGGATTGTTCATCCTCTGGATCCTGAAATGAAAAAGTGAGTGTTAGATGAGTAGCAAGAACCAAGAATTTAGGGAAAGGAAGTGCCCAAATTTACCTCGGATGAAAGAAAAATGATCTCTGTTTCTTCGACAGAAAGCTTTGAAGTAGAAACAGTGGTTTGAATTTTCTTTTTCTTTTTCTGAGGAGAGAAAGAAAGGGGGATGAGATATTGTGCATAGTATTAAGAAATGTGCAATAAAGATGTATACCTTTGGAGGATGTTCTGGAGATGGAATTGAAGATTCGACAGGAGAAACCAGAGTGGCAGGAGCAGATTCGCTAATCTGAGTCCGACATTAAGTTAGATTGAAACAAGTATAAAAAAAAATCTTGGTATATAGTTGGAAAAGTATATACCTTGAGGGTTTTTGATTTAGCAGCGTCTTGTTTCAAAGGACTCTTTGTCGGCATTGATGCAGCGGATTTAGCTTTTGAAGTCTTGGGAATAGGAGGTTTTTGAGCCTTCTTACTTTTCTTCTTCTTTAAAGAAGTAGTTTCATCTTCTTCGTTCTCATCACTTCCTTGAGGCTGTTTATATTCCAAGGGTCTTTTCAAAGGGAGTGCTGTAAGAAGACAAGTATATTTAATAAATGTGAGAGAGAATTCGAAGTAACAGAATATAAGGAGGAAAATACCTTCAGGTATTTTAGTGATGACTCGGGTGTTCCAGCAAATTGTTCATACGACAAGGCAAACCGACGAGTAAACTCGACTTCTGGAGTTCTTGTAAGAAAGATATTACTCACAGAATATGTCCTATCTAAAATAGGGAAGTTACCAGCCTTTGTAGGTTTACCTGGGAATTCGTCGGTCAATCCAAAACGAGCACAAGGAAGAAGCACTAGCTTTGGAAAAGGGATTTGAAAAGGTTCAAGCCGTGCTAAAGGATTTTTTATGGAAACAGAGAGAAATTTGGTAGAACATTTTTCCTTGTGTGCTCGTTTTAGCTCGGCTACGACTTCTTCACAATGTCGAACAATTAGGCGAGGAAACCTGAAGTCCCACTTGATTTTGTAGTATTTTTCAAAAGCCTTGATATCCTGAATATGTGTACCTTTAGTTTTTTATGAAGGATCTTGGTCCTGCACAGAATCAGAGTTTCGACACGGCTTCGACAAATGTCAATGTCGATATGATAAGGATTGTAGTACTCACTCCACCAATCTACAAAATCTTTTGAAACTCCTCTGTAGGGGGTGAATGCAGAAATTTTGAAATGTTTCTTGTGCCTTTCATTCTTTGAGGCTACTCGAATGAGATCCGACATGCTTGGTAGATGGCCATTGATAAAGTGTTCTTTGGCTTTATAGGAAAAAGGCGCTGGAATAGCTTGACAGAATCCCAATTGTCGAGCTACTGAATTTGGCAGACATAGCTCTAAAGATTTGTCTGTCGAACCAGGAGACCAGCCACTAAGACTTGTCGGCAGAGAAAATTCGACCGATGAAACATTATCGCATGAATAAGAGGGTCATCGAAAGAATTGGTCGAGTAAACCATTCGGGACCAAAAGAACGGTCAATGAAAGGAGCAAAATATATATCTTCGGTGCTAAAGGAGATAGAATGAAAAATACTTGAAGAAATACATGAAATTCTCCAAGCTCGTTTATGAGTTTTCTCATGCTTCACATGGCAAAGTCTAATGCCATATGTAGCAAGAGAGATTGTCGGAGGAGAAGAATCGACTAGGTAATCTCCTAATATGACATTCAACCAAAGTTGAAGTAGCCACATTGGACCACCAGAGTTGGTTTTCTTTATTTGAGCTCGATGCTTTGGACAATTTCACCTATGCTCAAATAGAGATTGGCTAGGAGAAATTGACCGAGAGCTAGTCGTCGACCTTCGTGAAGGAGATTGGCGAGCTGAAGAAAGGATTTGGATATTTGGACTGATTTAGAACCAATAGCATAAGCTAAAAGCTAGAGTAGAAGAAAAGCTATGTGTTCTTCGTCGGTTCTGATCGATCCAGAGGAATAAAAATTTATGAAATTGGAAAAAGAAGTTGGGGCTTTTGAGTATACATCAATAGTGTTTGTAGGTTGAAGAATGAGTGTAATTGTTTCCCCATCCGGTCGAAGACCGCCACGCATGGCAGAATATGTCGAAAAGTGTTGGACCCATCATGCCATAGGGAAATTGGAAGGAGTTGGTGGTTTTATTCCAGAAGAAGAAGGACGCACCTAGCATGCAAGAATCCATTTTTATGGGATAACGAGAAAGCTGAATGCAATCGAAAATCCCTATTTCCCTCCATAGGCTTTCTTTGGAAGCTTGAACTCTGTCAAGCCATTCAAGATACCCATTGATGTGGGTAGGAGGAGTCCTGAACAGCCTTTCACATTTTCCAAAGTAGCTGATAGGAATGGAAGGAAGAGAAGCCAAGATAGCTTCTTGGGGACTTTTACAAGGAAAAAAGAATTTATTTCGTCCGTAATAGATTCCTTGGGCGTAACCGGACCCAAGAAAGCAAATGAGGGATCCAAAGATAATGAAGAATCGCTAATGGGGAGTATTACCTTTGAGAAGTGCCAAAGTTCGACTTTTGCGAACCGGGTCTTTGAAGACCGCATGATTACCCAAATCTGTTGTTGGCGCGTTGGGAGTTTGAGAGCTAGAAGCCATTGGAGAAGGTAAGAGTTTGCAGAGGAAACGGGTTAGAGTGAGAGGTTGAAGATGAACAGCGAAGAGAAGTGAAATTTTGAAGACGGTAAACAGTGATAAAAAGGTGAAGAGTCGTGTGAATTTGAAAAAGTAGTTTTTGCGAGAAAATAGGGGTAATTATGAGCCCTATTTATTAGGAACGACTATTTATTATTTGCTATGATAAGATTGATTATGGCCGTTCAGGTGCTGATAAAAGGTTCTGATTGGATTTAAATATATGTATATATATAAAGGACCTTTAATTAAAAAAATTTTCTTTCTTCTGTCGGCGTCGAAAGAAAATTTTTTGGGGGGCATTTGTTGGAAGTAAAAATAAAGATTTGGCAGTTCGTCGGTTGATGGTGGTTGAGGAAATTCTCTGAAGTGTTGAACCGACAGAAATGCTAAATGTAAATCGACAAAGAACATTGAATAAAGAGGAGATTCTAATGTGGCTGATATATTGATGTTTTTAAGAAGACTTATCCAACAGAAGATTACATCAAGTCGACGAAAATTGGTTAAGAATAGTTGAGTTGGTTTCATTTAAAAGCGGATACTTTTGAAGGAAGAAACCGCTCGAACGTGTTAGTCTTTTTAGGATGTCGCTTTATTTTTTATATTTGTCTATAAATACCAGTAGTCATAATGTAAAAAGTGAAGGTTATTTGTCTTGATACAAAATCCTAACATCTCAACCCGAAAGGATTAAAGGATTTTTGTCCAAGTATGCCTTCCTTTTCCATTTTATGTCATTTAAATTAATGCAATGTTCCTTTGAAAATTCTTTACTTTTTCAGTCTCGTCTTTTAAATTTTCTTTACAGTTCTTCGTACTTTTATCTGCTTTTCTTTACTGCTTTTCTATTTAAATTCTGCACTTTAATTTCGTGCCATTTACATGCTTTCAATTAATTTTCTCGCATTTTAAGATTCCTGCAAAGTTTCTTTAAATTTCTTTAATCTTTCCTTTCTGCATTTTCCCGTTTATTTTACTTCAAATTTCTTAAATTTCTTCTGTTCTTCGTTAAAACCATTTTCATAACGAGATTACCACATAACTCGTGAACCCGCATTCGTTTGATAAAATATATTTGTTTGTTGGAATTAATTCTGAATCTTTGAACCAAAATTCCACATAAACACAATGCTAACTATCCAACACAGGAGCTAAAAATGATTAGCTTAGCCACCATGGAAGAAGCAAAAACTAAAATCAAAGCCAAACTCGGTTAAACCAAACTTAACAAAATCCAAAACCAGAATCAATGCAAATTTCCACCACCAGCAACTTGCTTGAAATCAAACAGCAACCATTGGAGTCATCATAACCACCATATGATCTAGCCACATAACCAAGAACAAAGTCAAGAAAAGGATAAAAGTAACCAACTCTGAAATTGAAGCAAACGTACCAACCACTGTATGAATCAGTTGCATAGCCAAGAATGCAACCAATGCACCGTAGCACCCATAAAAGAGAAAATTGAGATTTTTGAGAGATGATGACTTGCCTAGAATAGAGCACCTACACCACATTGCCGGAGATATGCTAGCGAGGACAAATGGCGTCGAAAAATAGCACTCCCAGCCATCAGTGGCAACAAGAACGAGCAACAAGCAACAAATTAGGAACCAACAACACAAAGCACAAATTCACCACCAATGAATCATGAGAGAACGAGCAACAAGAAAACAACAACAATCATTAACCACAGTATACTATAGGACGACTCGAACTAGCTCTTGAAGATGAAACCACCAACACTAGAAGAAGTAGCAACAAAGACATGGGACAACCAAGAAGCAAAACCATACAGTGAAAAGATCAACATGAAAGCACCAACGCGATCAACCATGTCAAGAAAAGTAGAAGTTGCTTAGAAAATTACAGAACAAAACACTCCCAAGACATTGCCAAGCCTGAAACCGATCACATCACAATATATCTAAAGACCATCGGACCAAGCATCAGTGGTTACTTGCCAGCAGGAAAATTGACTGAAATCCAAAAGGCTAAAACAAAGTTGAATCCAAAAACACCAAAACGTTGAAACACGAAGCGCCAATTGGAGAAACCTCTATCAAAGAGAAGGATGAACTTCTGTGGAACAAAATCATATCTAAAATCACCAACGTGATTTTGTGGAAGAAAATTACTACCATCATCTTTAATAAAATTCACATATTTTATGTTTGTTTAAACATAGATCTTAGTGTTTTAAGATAATAATTATGTCATTTATTTATAATATAGAGTAAATTCCGAATCCATTAAATTAAATATGTCTTTATTGTGTTTTTTTATAAGAATTTAAAGACTTTTGTGGTATTTTAGACATGCGGTTATTAAAATCCTGAAGAAAAACGTAAGGATATTGTTGCAGTGTTTTGAGTATAACTTTTGCTATAGATCACAGATTGAACTAACCTTGGTGTCTATGGAAAGATGAGAAAAATTCCTACAAATCTCATGAAGACATCAAAGTCTAGTTCATGCATTAAGAAGGTGAAAAATTGTGTGCAAAGTGGCTAACGAAATTTGACCAAGTCAATTAGCATCCATAAATTTTAATGATCAAGTTAGATTCTTAATTGGAGTGTAAGTAATCCATACTTGGTAACCAAATATCTCTATATTTAATACAATGATCTCAAAAAGTTTCTTAATTTGAGTAGGATATATGTTTCCTAATTTATATAGATTCAACAAAAAGAAAATAGGAAATAAGAGATTTGGTCAAAGATTAATTGAAAGTATCATTGTGAAATTTGTCTCAATAAATTAGACATAACTTTATCTAAAAGTATGTAATTTATCTAATTTCGATGGCATTTGAAAGTTAAAAAAGAGATATACAAATATCATGTTAACAATTTTCCTTAATTAAGTTATCATTAATGCGAAACTTGCTGCCCAAATAACAACAAAGCAATGCTTGACCTAATTTGTCATGGATTCCTTGAATTATTATAAATAAAGGGTAAAGCTAAGGATTTGAGAAGCTGGCAGCATAGTCAGAGAGTTCACTTTGGAGGCTAATAGGAATTCACCATTGAAGACTTCTAAAATTTTCTTCTTCTAAGATTTTTTTAATGATATTTCTTCTACCTATTTATTTGTTTTGTGCTTTTTTTTTGTCATGAGTTGCTAAACTTTTCTCTTACTAGGGTGAAGATATAATTTTGTTATGATGATGATGTATCTGAATTCATTAACTTAATACAAGTTTTTTTTATTCAATTGAGACTTATAAATTGATTTTGTGGGTTGTGTAGAAAATTGAAAAATTTGTGCATGACTTAGACTATATGATAAATGTCATAATCTTGACTATCTAGGAATAAAAGTTATTGATTATGTAGGTTTTGCTTGAGATTCCATAAATCGTGTAAAGCCTTTAACTTTTGGGATTCAAGGGATTATAATTGGGTTTTTAGAGTTAAAGAGGATTGAATCAATTGATACACCAAGAAATTGAATATTAGTTAAATCAAGGAATCTCTCATCAATTGATTAATTAGAACTTAATTAGGTTAAAATCCTAAATACTAGTTGAAAAAATCAAGTGAAATTAAATCATTAATGTCTTTACCATTATTTATTTACACCTTAATTTGTTATCGTGCTTTATTTACTATTTTTAATTTATATGATTTTATCTTGTTTTGTTTTTCCTTCAATTACTTGTTTTCCTTTAAACTTTCTCTGAATCAAATCTTTGTCTAAATAATAATTAGATTAATGAAATGATAATTGACAACTTAATTTTCGTGAGAATGATACTTTTTTATCACTTTATTATTTTTGTGAATTGGTGCACTTATCAAGTTTCTCAACAGAGAACCAAATATCTTTTTTTTCTTTGGATTAGGAAAATTTAAGTAATAAAATGAAGAAAAATAAAGGAAAATTTTGGATTGATTTTATTTGAATCTAGAAAAGAAAGAAATGAAAAGATGCAGCGAAAAAGAGTTTAAGGTGGTTACAATGTAAGTTTTGATATCATGTTGAGAAATATTGTATAAGAGCCAGATAAAATTGAGATAGAAGTGATGAGAGAAAAATTTTCAATTGATTGAATGAGAAGTGATTACTAATAGTCACAAAGTGATCGATATACTAGTTGAAAATTAACTAATTTCTTAACTAATCATCAACCATCTAACTAATCGAACCATCTAACTAATTGAATTACCAGATGTGGTAAAATACCCAATTTTGGTATACTAAATTAATAAAATTTTAACACATCATTAATTCTTATTAAATAAATGCCATGTTCATTAGTGTATTAATGGTTTGTCCAATACATAATACTTTACTGACTTAATACACTCAAGTTAAGTATAATAATATTATATAAAAATATCTTGAAAAAGATAAATTAATCAGCATTGTATACATCAGTTAAGATTTGATCAAAATTTTATTAAATAATATTTTAAATTTAATCTAATGACATATATGATTATACTGTCCATGTGTTATATTTTTAGTGAATTAAGTGTATTATTACTCTAAGATTACATGAAAATTCCTCAACAGGGCAGGGCTTGTTTTGGCCAAGTCATCGTTGGTCCCTCCAACCTTCTAATACAGTATATAACCTCTAAAACCTTGGGAATCTGCCTTGTTTCGATTTCTCATACTTCTGAATTTAATATTTTATAATGAATTTTCAACCCATATATTTGTTATAATTTAGTTGAATCTCTAAAAAATTGAAAAAAAAAATGTTATGTAAGGACGACATTTTAATTCAATAGCAAGTGTCTCTTAAATTTACTAAATGATAACTAGTGTTATAGTTTTTTTTTCTAAATAATCTATATTATTATATAGGAGATTTCTCTTTTTAGTTTCTAATTTTTTTTTTATTAAATTTGTCATTAATAGATACTCATTTAATGATTTGATGATCCAAAACATGAGAATTTGCAAAGGAAAAAAAAAAGAAAAAAACTTAGCACACTCTTCTTTCACGTAACAGCAAATATTAGTGACAACAAACACTAGACATGGCAGTCTAATAAGCAATTTATTCATGGCAAAATCAGTTATCAAAGGAAAGGACAATGTGATCTCTTCACCAAGTTATGATCAAACATTTTTAAACAATTTGAAGTTTCATAGGCACAACACTTTTAAATAAAAACCAAGACAAAAATCTACCTATATAATCTAAGATTGACTGACTAAGCTTGTCAATTTTTGTTGTAGCTCAAACTGGTCGATTCTTCTTCCACCATTGATCACCTGAATGAAAACTGGAATTAGAATGCATTTTCCTGCTAGAAGTCCATGAGAACTAGTGGATGTTTTATATACTGTAAACCCTAAATTTAGTTCCTGAGAAGGAGCAAGACTGTTACCTCGGATTCAATGGTATGAAATAACCTTCCTTCTACTTTAGTTGAAGTACAATTGATTATTCTGAGCCCTTCTCTTATTAGAGCTTGGAGCACTCTTGAAAGAGGAAGTCCTTCTTCAAGTGCAGTGCTTATGACAATCTCTACTCCTACCCAACAGGGTCTAACCGTCACAACATCCTGTTTGGCTACCTGAGAATTTTCCACTGTTCCAGCTGCATGGTAAGAGCAAGGGTTGCACAATTTTTGCAGCCCATCTCTCTTGTTACTTAGCTTCTCGATCTTGGTCTGAAGATATTTGATATAATTAACCGCCTGGTGCATGTGATCTGATATTGAACGCTTTCCCTGAAACCATCACAGCTGTTAATTAAGTGCAAGCTAATTAACTAGCACCATGACAGAAAAAAATTGGACATATCACTGGTCTATATCTGTTGCAAGTTGTAATACAGGATAAATTCTTAGATATTCTTGAAGTAAAAAAAAGTTTTTGTTCTGTATTATTTGATATTTATTATCTTAATTATAATATTAAAAATGTAGTTAAAATAGGAGTCGACGATGATATACATAATTAGAGAAGTTGCTGAATATTAAATGGTACAGAGTAAGAACTTTCTTGCTCTAAGAACATTTAAAAATTTCTCTGAATGAAGCGTGTGTGTATGTGTATGTGTTTGAAGGGGGAAAAGAAGGAAGTGACCTTCAGGTATTCTACAGGGAGCAGTGACCGCAGAGAAGCGTATAGAGTGGCCATTTCTTGCCTTCTTTGTCTTTCAATATCTCTATGCATGATCTTTCTCTTCTTCGTTTCACTACGATTACTATCAAATTTATCCAAAGATAATGATGATGATTTACGCCGCCAGCTGCCAAAGCTAGACATCTTATGGGTGGACAGGTGGGTGCCATCCACAGTAGGAGATGGGGGTTGTTGACCTTCTTGTTGGGTTGTGTAGAGTTGGAACTGGAAGGGAGGGGAAAAACTTTGGAGCAACTCGTCTGTTTGGTCAAAATTTAACATGTAATCCATATTTTTTGGAACTCCAAATCTTCCAATCGTCTATCTTATCTCTATGACAAAGTGCAGAGATATTTTTATATGTATATAGATTTGCTACATCAGATTTATACAAAAAAGATAAAAAATTAGAGAAAAAAAATGAATCTCATTAAATTCAGTCATCACAAAAAATTATTATTTTTTTAATTTTTTATCTCTTATATATAAATATAATGTGATAAATTTGTATATATACAAAAATATCTCCAAAGTGCGACCTGATACATTTATGGGTCTAATTAAGCTATTATATTTTTCAAATGTTCACAGTCAAGATGATATAAGAAGTGACCTCAATGAAGCAGGTTACGACCTTTTTTTGGCACTGTATGTATGGGGGCCTGAGGATTTCCCAATAACATATATAAACATGTCACAGAAATGTTGAGTTTACACAAGTTTCAACCTGTCCAGATCTATATTCAAATATTTGGGTGCGATTATGTTAGTTCATGCACGTTACTTCAAGGAGGAATTCTTCCTTAGACACACTCAACATGTTACTTGAAGTTCTCTAGAGTACAGATAGCTTTCTCCTTCTCCTCAACGTAGGGCTTTAAACGTGCAATTAATTGTACAGTCATGCTGATCTAATCCTTCTTATTATAAAAATGGGTTTTGCTAATTCGTTAATGATTCAAAGGTAATTTTTTTATTTATTAAAAGTGATATATTTAATACATTAAAAATTCAAAATTTATACTTTTTAATAATAATTTTTTATTTTTAATTCTTTAACTTGTACCCTAAACAAAATTCTATAAATATATGGTTGAACATGTTAACCATGAGTAAAATTTTGGAATAAAATTCCATAATTATTAACCAGGAGGCAGAAGGTTTAGAAAAATGAATAAATTATCTTTCATTATGTAACTTAAATAATTTGGATGTTCGAATAATTATTGATATTTAATTTATAAACTTCGTTCTAATTAATATAAGCAGAGAGATTATAGAATGGGGAATTTTCTATAATTAATTGCTTTCCAACCAACGAATCAAGAGACACGCTTATGATTTTATAATCTTTTATTGGTGACACAATTATTGAGTGGAGACAGGATAGGTGTTGATCAATTGATCTAATTGGGTCCCGCATGCTCAAATCATTAGAGGTGTTGAAGACTTTTTGTTTGAACTTTGAATGGGTTTTTTTTTTCCCATTCCACATTATAAAAAACGAATTATATATTAATTATACATTTATAATATTTATTAAACTTTATAATGTTTTGATATAATTTTTTTATAAGTATATAAATTTAATTATTATTTATAATGACAATTATCATATATATATATATATATTTGTAAAAATAAAAGCTTTTGTTCTCATAAAAAATACAAAAAACATTTTATATGTTTTTATAAAAATTTGGATCCTCTAAAGAGAAAGGTGTATTTTAGAGAGTAAAATAAGGGATTGTAATAATTAATAAAAAAAATAAAATTTTATAAGATACCGACACGTATATCACATATGTATATAAACTTTAATTATGTATGCTTAATATTTATCGTAATAATTCAGCCCTTAAATAGGATGATTAGGCTCAGCTCATTATAGACAAGCTTAAGTCTGAATTGAATGGTGGCAGGTATGGTTGATAATAAATTGGGCTAGTTTGTGAGCCTGCTTACAATTAGGTTCATTAACAATTCAACGAGTTAAAAAATTTAACTCATTTTTTTAAAATAAATTAAATTTAAGTTTTCACATATTCAACTTATTAGTTCATAAGTTGGTTCAGTACATATATATAGTTTTTTTTTAAATAATAATAGTAGTAATAATACTTAATATATATTTTAAAATTTGATTTTATTTTTTAGTATAATTAAATTATTTTGTAACTAAATATATGTCAAAAAAATATTTTATTATTTAAAATTTAAACCTTACTCGTTGAGTTTAAAATGTTCAATTAATATAACATTCAATATTTGACTCATAAAACTTGAACCGTTTATAAACTTTAAGGTGAGCCAAAGTTAAGAAAATAAAATCAATTTCTTAATAAATCAAATCTGAGCGAGATCTAATTCATCACAACTCATTATGCAGTAAGTTGGTCGGGATTCAATCTTTTTCACACTTCCTCTTTCTCATGCTATACCCTGTGGTTGGTTTGTGCTTAGTAAATTTGAAGAAACCCATTCAGTGTTGTTTGGAATATTATATTGGCTGCCGGCCGGTACCATATGATCCAAATTCTAAATTATTTAAGCGCATGTTGATTGTTTAATACTTGAAGTAATTATATATTGTTATACTTCTAGTGTCTTATATTAACATTCTTCGGTTATGAGAATTAGTTTTCTAGTAAGTGTTACTTTCTAGTTTCTGTGCATATACATGACTTGGGATTAATTAGTTCTATACTTCTAGACAAAGATTAATAATATTACCATGTGTCAAGTTGTCTTTGATTCTCAATAAATTAATGTTGGCATATGGTGATATTAATATAAACGCGCGGTTCGATTTCTAAATCTGAATATAATTATAAGATTGCTCGAACTTGATCTCATAAATAACGGTACTCAACGATTTGTCGTGGCTTAAAGCATGAGAGTCTCTCACTTATCAAATTAAAAACTGAGTATTAAAAAAATAAAAAACCTCGAGTCTTCATATTATGTTTTCTAAAAAAGAAATAATGTTGTAAAGTACACTTGTAATTACTTGCATACCTATTATTTAAATACTAACATATTAATTGGCACTATATGTCTATTAATTCTTTTATTTTAGTTAAGATAAAATAGAATAATAAATGGGAGTTTAAATTTCATGTAACATTAATGTAAATTTTTAAGTAAATTCAATGATATATTAACATATCATTAATGTATTTAGAGTTTTTTAAGTAATGTATTTTTTTTTTCTTTTTGTTATAAGTTATGAAGCACGGAGGTGTGTCCGCGTGTCGGACGCGTGTCCGTGTCAGATACATGGAGATATCCGTATGACAATGTGTCTTGCATGTCTAAATATATCCGATTAAAAAGATTATTTTTTTTAGTTTAGACACTTCTCAGACACGCTTAGACATTTTTCGAACACGTTCAGACATTTTTCAGACACACTTGGACATGATTAGGACAAGACTTGAACACGATCCATTAATATTTTTTTTTAAAATTAGTTTCCATGACTAACGTTCAATTCGTAAGTATGTAACCCACTTAAACTCAATCACATGATTGACGTCCTAAGTTACTATTTTTACATACCAGTATTTTAAGTTTTATCTTCTCACACGCCACTATTAGACTTTTAAGTTTTATATTTTCACACACTACTATTTTCCTCTGTTCCTTCTACCTCTATAACAGTGTCGTCATTCACTTCGTTGTTATTAAAACTTGCCTTACACAAATATTCTTTCTAATTATTTTTTTATGTACATGTACATGATTAGTTCTATTAGGAGAAGTCAGTTTAGAATATTTTTTAGAATATATCAATAAAAATTATGTTTTACATTTTTTAATTATTAAATAATAAATATTGACATATATGATATATATTACAATATTATAAATATTTAAATTTATAAAAATAATATTAATAAATTATATATATTTTTTTTAATTTTAAAATTATATATATATATATATCACATTCGTATCTTATAATTTTTAAATTTAATATATTTTTATATTTATATTTATATTATGTCTCATATGTATATTTGATCCGTGTGAGTGTTCTATAGATTATCTGGAGGGACAAACGCCCAATCGCTGCACTACGCAAAAAGAAAACCCAACCGTACAAAAGCTGCCCACACAGGGCGGGGGGTAGTTATGATTGACTGCCCCAAAAAAATTTTAAAATGGTACATTACAAGTATTTCAATTTAAAAAAATAACGATGTATTTACTCCTTTTGGCTGCCTGATGAAAAACTTCCTACCAATGTTTTAAAATCTGGTTCAAATGTTTGAATCGGTAAAGTACGTATTTCATGATTCAATCAGTTTAATTAATTTAATTAGTGGTTAAATTATTAATATTATAATCATATAAATTTTGTTTTTTAAATCAATTTTAAATTTTAAATTTAAAATCAACTGATTAAATTAGACAGATTAATTAATTGATTTTTTGATTTTTTTAGTTTTTATAATAATTTTTGACGATTTAACTCTTCATCTAATTTTTTGAATAAATTAAAATCAATGAAATGACCTATTCATATTTTAACCAGTCTAATTCAACTGATTTTTAAAATTATACTTCCTACTTCCACCCTTTTGCACACACCATTAGGAGCGTATTCCAAGAAGTGCAATCCCACTAAATAGGAATGAGCCTACTCGGAGGACCATGCTTGAATGCCTATTGCCCTCAAGCAACGAGTGTGTAATGCGCACCTCCCAAGTGTTATTTTTGAGGTCATTGCTGCATCTGATCAATGCAGCACAAGTATGATTGTCATCACAACTCTTCATCACTACTGAGACTGTTATCAAGGAATCAGATTCAATCCACAACTGAGCAATATTACATACCCACGCCAACTTAAGAGAGGTTTAGATTCCCCAAATTAAGCTCAGTCATGGATACATTAGCCACACCCAAATTTTGCACAAAACCAAACACCCAGGATCTTGAGTTGTCTCTAAAGGTCTGATTGATATCATGTAGAGAAAAGAAAGGAAATGAACCTAATGAAAAAGAAAATAAGAGAAAGAAAGAGAGAGTGGATGAGCTATCACTTTACTTGTCCAATATCATCTAATGAAAAAAAAATGAGGTTTTCCTTCTTTTATTTGATTTTATCAAAGAAGATAATGAAAATATATATAAATAAATTTAGATTTATTTTTTCTCTCTCAAATGGTTAAGTAGATGAAAGAGATAGACACAAAAATTATAAAAAAAATCACATATTATAATTGAGTCTTATTAATAATTTTTTTGTATTTATATTTTTATCCACTTAATCACTTGAGAAAAAAAAATTGAAAAGATTTAAATCTATATATAAATAGATGTCAAATTACTTTATTGACTTTTATCTAATAAAATATATTAACATCAAACACTTATAAAAATAGGTAAAATGAGAACAAAATTATAGAGCCCACAAAAAATGTATCATTTCCCTTTCTTTTTCTTCCTTTCCACCCAAAAATAGAGGGATGTAAAAAATGTGAGACGCATGGAAATTCTTTCCATCCTCTTCCTTTTCCTTCCATCCTCTTCATTAAACTTCCTTAATACCAAACAAGCAGCCATTTCTTTTTCCATCTTCCTTTCTTTTTTATTCAAAATTTGCATACCAAACACACCTTAAAGGCATGTTTGAAAGTTTTTAAAAAATTGGAAGGAAGTGATTCATAATAAAATGAAATTGAAAAGTAAGGAATACATTGGAAAGATGTATGATACTTTCTTGTTTGAGAGTTAAATGAAAAAATAGAAATGAGTCATTTAACTCGTTTAAAAGTTATAATATAAAAAGACTAATAATTTTTTTTTTCAATTTTACCCTTTTGTGTCAAATTGTTTAGCATATAGATATAGTTGTCAAACCATTTAGAGATAGACCCACTGGTTAAGTCATTTTGTTTACTATTTATAAAGTGATTTAATATCTGTAATCGTTTTCATAGGAACTCCTAGAGAGTTAATAGCCCTTGTTTTGTGATTTGCATGACTACACTAGCTTGCATTGTGCAACCTCATGCAAAAAAGCAAACATTATTTGAAAAGTAAAAAAAAAAAAAAGATGCTTAGGCCTGGTCAAATAAGAGGAAAATAAAAGCCTCATACTGTCATAGGCCATGATTCCAACTAATCAAGCAAGTGGATTTTAGAGAAATTAGAGAAGTAATTAGATACCCTACAAGATATGTAGAAATCAATTGTAGAAAGAAAATGAAGTAATCAGTTGCTCCAATCCCACAAATAAGAAAAAGCATAGAATTGCATAAAGCAAAAATCAAAATGAAATTTAAGGCTGAAACAAAATGAGAATTGAAAACTTACCTTCATAAAAAGAACAGGAAAATGAGAATGCCAACGCAGGAAACGTATATTGGAAGCTTACAACAAAGCATGGGAGAGAGAGAAGGGGGTGGAGGTTATTCTTCTATATGACTGATCAAACGATTCAAATGTTAAAGAAGGGTATACCAATAATTTGATAATATTTGGTCGGAAATTTTCCCACCCAAACCTTCCAATTTGGAAGGACACAAAATCTGAAAGTTTCTAATGGCAAGGAGGCGGTCTCGGAGTCCTTACATCACCATTCCTTTCCTTCTCAATAAAAAACTCCCAAATACACGTTTTATAACATTTGTCATATCATTTTATGTCATTCACTTAGTTGCCGTCTATCCAAACAGACTCTAAAGGAATCATTTCACCTAGCCTTGTGACCTCCCAATTAGCAAAAACCATTGACGTTATACTTAATCCAACCATCTTCAAGAAACCCTACCAGTGATGAGGGTTTAGGAGTCTCAACCACATATCCTTGACGTGCATATAGTCTCGCAAAGCATGAACACTTTCTGAGTAATCATCACACCACAAACAATGGTCATTCGCGAAGTGTCAAGCCCAGGAAATTGATTAGTCATAAGTCCTGCATGCAACACAAGCCACAAAAACATCTAACTGTGATCTAGTGGAGCTACTTAGTGTTCTCTCAAAATTATATTATAGGTTGACCTTGTTGAGAACTCAATGAAAAATAGTAACAAACATTTTTTTTTAAACACTTCTTTTAATATTTGTTTTATTAGTAATTCATTTTATATATTTGAAAATATTATTAAGAGAAGAATATTAACAATATTTATTTTTAGATCAATAATAAAATTAATATTTAAAAAATGTGTTATCAATATTTTTCACTCATAATTGCTTCTAAATGGAGCCCAAGCTGCTTTGTCCTCCCCAGGACTCTTGAAAGGTATTGCAGAGCTAACTATTTCATCTTGCACCTATAAGACAACAAGTAAATGATTGGTTAAAATTTAATGACTAATACATATTATTAGTTCACATTAAAAATTATTAATTTTCTTTAATCAATTCTATTTTAAAAAAAAAAAAACTCTCTTTAATCCTTGTCCATGTGAAATATGACCTACAGGTTTAGATGGCTATAGATCGTATATATTTGTGACACAAACAACTTCCTGCATTGCATAGCATCCAAAAATAAATAAGTAAATAAATAAAATAAAAAATAAAAAATAAAACTTCCTACCTGTCACGGTTATCTCGTAAGTTTTTTAAAGATTATTTGATGCAGCAACAGTAAAAAGTAGACAAAGAATTTAAATATTATTATAAACTTATTATTATTTTACTTCAAGTCATTTTTAAAATCTTGAGATATTTTATATAAAATAAAATAGACAAACTATAAATTTAATGATTATAAATATTTTTAGTTTCAATTAATTTCTATTAATTTTATAATTTAAGTATAAAAACATAAGTTTAATTTTAATATATTATTAATGTAAAAATTTTTTACACTATCATCTAATCATATATTGTTACATAATTAAAAATATTTAGCCCTCTTAACAATTACTTCAAAAATTATATATGTGATAATATATGATTAATTAATAATATAAGAAATTTTATACTGATAATACATTAAAATTAAACACTAAAAATATTATTTAATGTTGATTATAAAATTACTTATAGAATTTAATTTATACGCACTTTTAGTGTAAAAAAGTGGTATATTGACATCCAATAATGTGTAGCTACATTATTTAATAAATTTGACATCTCATGTAAGTTTTAATTTAATAAATGATGTATTAACACGTTATTAAATGATAATATAATTTTTTTACATTAATTATATATCAAAATTAGACTCTTACTGATATTGATATGATATTTTTAAAACATTTGTTGGATAATTTATAAATCAAGCTGTTTGAATAAAATGTTAGCCAAAAATAAAAAAATATATATATATATATATAAAGGGAGAAGAATTGACGAAATATATCAAAAGAAAAAGAATCACCAACCAACACAGCTTAAAAAAAGTGAAAAATTAACTTAATGTTTAGTTTAGATTCATGAGCTACAAAATGTGCTCTGAGTGAAAATAAAAGTAATTTTCCATAAAATTTTGAAAAAAGAGATTATAATTACATGTTAAAATTTTTTTACTTACCATTCAAATAAAACTAATTATTTCAAACTATTATTTTTCATTTCAAAATATTTTTCATTTTAGAGAATAATTTTTGTTTCAAAAATTAAAAAGATATTAATTATTTTTAACTTTTTTTATATCTCCATAGAAAATATTAATAAAATAAAAAGAATAATTTAATAAAATATGAATACATTTCCTTAAACTTTATGGAACTTAATAGACAGATATTTTGAAACGGAAATCACGTTACAAATATCAATCAGAAATCCAGTTACGCAAACTAATTAACAACTATTCTTTGAAAATCAGGCATAGAAGAAGAAGAACACTAGGGAAGGGAATAAGCCGGAAGTGAAGTGAAGTGATAACGCGGCAGCTAGGGTTCGGAATTGGACACGACAGCATTGTACAGCGACTGTTAAAACTTGAAAAAGGTTTCTACATGTTTTTTTCTTCAATTATCTCTTATTATTTTGTCACTTTGCTTCAGCCTCACTATTCACTATTTCTCTTCTTCAACTTCGCGTTTGTTACTTGATTTGATTTCATATTTTTTTCTGCTATCTATATCAGTTATATTGACTGACTGTTAGAAACAGGGTTCAATTTGAGCTAGGACCTTCTTCTAGTAATCCTGTTACTAAGTTACTGTAAGTTTAGCAAATCAATTATATATCAAAATCGGTGTTGTAATCTGTGTTTTCAGCACAATAGTTTCGTACTGTTATTTCCCCCTTTTTAGTATCGGGTGGTTGTAACTTGTCATGTCCATTCTGTACTCTAATTTAAACTTGCATAATTTCTTGACAGGTCAATTGGGATATGTCTTCTGATAGTGCAAAGGAAAATGCATCAGTAGTTGATTCATCAGTGACTGAATGGAAGCAGGACATTGGAAATTCAGATGACCCAGGTGGTGATAATGTTTGCTCTATTGTTGCATACATATCATGTGAATTAAGGAGCTTCCATTTGTCTCGTATGCGTTATTTGTCCTGCAATCGCAATAATATTACCTTGAGGCCATCATTATGTTGCAAATGTGAATGTGACAATAATTTTATAGTCTTTTTGATGTTTTGATCTACTTGATAAAACTTGTGAATTTTTGGTGCTTGGGATTAGTGTTCAGTAGTACCATGATTTAACAACAAGTGTTGGTGTGAGTGGAAAAAGGTCGGGTCCCTTAAGCATGTGATCCTGGGTTCAATCACAAGATTCATGTATATGGATTATGGAAATAACACTATTGGGAGAGATCTCCGCATAAGCGCCTGACCGTATCCTGGGAGATTAGTCTCTCACTTATTGGGTGGGGGATACTCTGGGAAACAAAAAAAAAGTAGGAAAAAGAGTATGCAGTTTCCTTGAACTTTGACTCTTTTGCAAATCACTACCACAAACTTTAAAACCTTTCTAATTTGTCCATAAACTTTAATTAATGTCCCAATAGATTCCTATATTTAATTTGGATCCATTAATTCACTAACAATAATACTACATTATATCATTTTATTTATATTAACATTAATTAATAATTATTTATGAATTTATTTATTAAAATTTAATTTTAAATATATTCTTTTCCTTACAAAATAAATAAAACAAATTTATTTTTTAAAATAAATTTGCTTTTTATTTTTTACAAGGAATAAATATATTTAAAATTAAATTTTAATAAATAAATTAATAAACAATTCTTAATTAATGTAAATACAAATAAAATGATATCATATAATTCTATTGTTAGTGAATTAATGGATCCAAATTAAACATAAGGATTTGTTGTGACATTAATTAAAGTTTAAGGACTAATTGAGAGAAGGTTTTAAAGTTCGTGGTAGTGATTTGTAAAATGGTCAAAATTTAGGGGGGCTGCATACTCTTTTCCCAAAAAAGTAGTACCATGATTTGAGTTTTATATTTATCGTTCTTTTGATGTAGCAAAATTTACTTTCAGTGTATTCCAATTGATCACTGACTTCGGTAGTGAAGAATGAAATGGGTGCTTATCATATATGTATATGTGCATACTCAAAATATTTCTTATAGACATGTATATCTCTATGTATATGTATATGGAACGGGATCCCCTGGAGCTCTACAAATAACTGCACCAGCTGCAGTTCCTCATCTAAGGGTGGAAATTGAAGGACTTATTTTTATCTTCAATATTTTATTATAAAAGAATTTATTTTTAAAGGCCAGGATCCCCTGCAGTTTAAAAATAACTGTAGTGAATCCAGATCCATATGTATATATATGCATACATGTGAGGATTTTCAATTTTTTTTTAAAATTTTTTTGTTGCATCTTGAGATTTAATTTTCCCCCCTTCTGAGTTGGGATTTACCTGCATATCTTTTATTAGAGAGCTCAAGTTACAAGACTAATGGGGAAAGCAATCCATCTAGGGCTGACAAAGTGGGACATTCTCATTGTCATACTGGGATTCCAACTGTAACTCGAATGGAAAAATTATATAATACAAAGTATTTTATCATTAAGAGTTTGAACCACCAAAATATTAGTTTGTCAGTTGAGAAAGGAATTTGGGCTACTCAAATCATGAATGAACCAATTCTGGAAGAAGCCTTTCATGTAAGTTCACTCCTTTCTGATCTTAAATTGTATTGTTAAAATTTTTTTTACACTTTAGAGTTCAGACAGAACTAGGAAAAGAAATTACAATAAAATAAAACAAACTTTCTTGAGAAGTATTTTCTTGTCTTGCAGAATTCAGGTAGAGTAATACTTATATTTAGTGTCAACATGAGTGGTTCCTTCCAAGGGTATGCGCAAATGATGTCTTCCATTGGGCGGAAGAGAGACAGAGACAATGTTTGGAGTGAGGGAAGTGGTAAAAGTAATCCATGGGGTCGCAGTTTTAAGGTCAAATGGCTGCGGTTATATGACTTGCCTTTCCATAAGACTCTTCATCTCAAGAATCCATTGAATGACTATAAACCTGTCAAAATTAGTAGAGATTGCCAGGTTCCCTTTAAATTGAGAGCTTTATTGTTTTTGTTCCTCTAGGATCCTGGAAAATTGTGCATATATTATATGACTCTGAGTCATGTGCCTTTTCCAGGAGTTATCTCCAGATATTGGTCTAGCTCTTTGTGAACTCCTTGATGGTAAGAATGATTTGGATGGCCTGCTGACCAGGTAATATCTTGTAGAGAAGCAAAATATAATGTGTTTTCAGAGGCATTTTCAGGAGGCTTGCTGCTTACTAGCTTCTGCATTGCAGTTCATCAAGGGATAGTTTTTCTTTGAAGGGGCAGTCTGCGGAGACTCCAAGTTCCATGGGTGATGAAGACTGCAACTTCCCCCCACTGAATATGTCTTGGTCAATGCCACTGCCTTATCCTTCTTTACTGTACCACAATCAAGCCGAAGTAAATAGATTACGTTCAGCAAATCATAGATTCAGTGGGACAAATTTCATTGAAACATTGCCTTTAACTTCTGGGTTGTCAAAAGTGGCAGAGAGTAAATGTTCTCATTTTAGTGGGCATATTCCTAAGCTACAAGTTGACAGGAACATGGCTTCTCAATTTGATGTTTGGGGTATATCTGCTGAAAGCCCTTTAGCCAGTTCCCTAACTGAGGATGATTTTCTTGACATGGTACTAGAAAAATATCTTTCATTCTCTCATCAACTATTTTGTTTTGCGTTGCATCCTATTTTCTTTCTTTTTTTAAAAAAGATTTTTTTGAAAAAGTTTAAACATGGAAAAGTGTAAAGATGGCAATGTGCTATAATTATAATCACAATGAATGAATATTTCCTGATATTGGTTGTTGATCAGACTGACCGGATCTAGTTAGAGAACGTGCGAAGGATCAATTTGTTACTGGATAGGCCAGCTGAAAAGCTTGTGATGGTGTCTCACCTCATCTTGTTGTCTTTCTCTCTCTGTCTCTCTTTTTTTTATATCTTGCTCTCTTCCCCCCCCCCCCCCCAAAAAAAGATGTGGAGGCCTGCTATTGCTGTACTGGATTTATTGAGTTCCTAGAAAGTTTTAGGCATTGGAGCTGTTGATTAAAATCTGCTGCATGATGCTGACAGGAGAGGGTTATCTATTGTGTTATTTGAGTTCCTGATGTATACACAATTGGTTTAACTATTTAAAGGTATCAGTACACAAGCATAGAGAGAGAGAAGAGAGATTGAGAGGGCATAGAGAAAGTGAAAATGATACTGAATTCTAGAAGGAGAGAATGATTGGTTAACTCTTTCAGCTGATGGTTACAGTATATAAACACTCTAACTGCTCTAACTGCATAACTAACTCCTAATAGATTCTAGCCACATCAGCATTACAACTTAGCATAGCCTAATTGTCATGACTTAATACCCTTTACATTCCCCCTGCAAACTCAGGGAGTTGAAGTGTTCAACTCTGAGTTTGTATCGCATAAGTGGAAACTGAGTGTTTGGTGTTGCTTTAGTGAGAAGATCTGCTATCTGTTGACACTCTGATGAGTTGCTGTGCTACCTTTTCTCTGACAAAGTATAAGTCTAATTCAAAGTGTTTAGTCTTTGAATGTAGCACTGGGTTAACTGTGAGTAGCACTATGCTGAGGTCATGATGAATTACATGAACCTGAGTAACTGGAACATGTAATTCACTGAGTAGTGATTTTAGCCAGGTGATTTCTGCCACTACAGAAGCTAAGCTTCTGTTTTCTGCTTCTGTAGTAGACCTAGAGACCACACTTTGTTTCTTTGATGTCCAAGAAACCAGATTTGATCCGAGAAATACACACATTCCTGAGGTACTCCTCCTATCACCTAGATCTGATCCCCAATCTGAGTCTGAGTAAGCTGTAATGTCAAGATGAGAAGACTTCCTGAGATGTAGACCATACGCCAGTGTACCAGCCAAATACCTGCGAATTCATTTCACTGCCTTCCAGTGAGAATCCAAAGGGCTGTGCATAAATTGGCACACCTTATTCACCATGAAGGCTATTTTTGGCCTGGTAATTGTTGCATATTGTAAGCCCCATGTAACGTCCCGGGACTGCTTGCAGGATTAATGAGTGTCCTCACAAACCAACATGGGTCTTTTCAGCGTGCTTTGTCCTTACTTACACGCATCCTAGGAAACTTCCCAGGAGGTCACCCATCCCACAAGTGCTCCAAGTCAAGCACGCTTAACTATGGAGTACTTATGTTCTTGGCTCCGGAAAAGAAGATGCATCTTGTTGATATGAGTAGTGCTAATCAATTCTTTTAAGTCATCCTCAACTATGCAGTCCCATACCTGCACAGTCTCTGAATCCCTCTCATTCCGATGTGTATTCAGTTCATTCATGTGTCCTTTCGCCTAGAAGCCTGCTAGGAGCCGCTCCTTGTCTGTGCTTCATCTTTTGCGTCGGCGATCACTCCCCGCCCTCATCAGCCCCGGGTGTCACACCCCGAACAATTGATCTGTATAGAGCGGGATCAGGTGCTGCCTCAGTTACCAACGGCTGAGAGTTTTAGTCTAGTTGCCATAGGTGTTCTCATAGGCTTAGCATTCAGCATATTGGCTTTTACTAGCAAGTCAACAGTGTATTTGTCTTGTGTGGAATTCCGTATCATTATTGTCGGAAGATCAAATCTAGATTTGTGTCATTGTTCACGCGACACAAAATAGTGGAGTGCCGCGGCACTAAATTTGGATTTGTCACTGTTCACGCGGCACAAATAGTGGAGTGATGGGGCACTGTTTACATGGCACTGTTCATGCGAAAAAAAACTAGTATTAAGTTTGATTCTCTGTCAATATTAATTGTTGCTGTAAATAGGATTAGTTTATGTAATTATAGGTTTGTTACCTTTCTTAGTTTTCTTTCCTTTCTTGTTCCGTAGTTATAGGGACTGATTGAGTGTCTATCTCCTATATATATATTTTGTAAATGATTCCAGTGAGATATACAAATGAGAAATAATCAATTCCCATTTTCACATGGTATCAGAGCAAGCCTCCAAACTCTGAAATCCTAAACCCTTTCTGATGACCAAACACGGAATGGCCACAGAAGCAAAAACTTCATCCCCATTCGAAGCTTCTACTACCACCAACCATGGTGGGTTAGACGCTACTCCTTTCCCCATTACCGGACACAAGTTGAATGGGAATAACTATCTCTCATGGTCACAATCAGTCATGATGTACATTTGCGGAAAGGGCAAGGACAAGTATCTCACTGGTCAACTCGTTCCTCCTAAGGCTGATGATCCAAAATTCAAAAACTGGAAGATAGAGAACAACATCGTTATGTCTTGGCTGGTGAACTCCATGACAAATGAAATCGGTGAGAACCTCTTACTCTATAGCACGACACAGGAAATCTGGGAAGCAGCCAGAGAATTTTACTCCAGCAAAGAGAACACCTCTGAAATCTCCGAGATTGAATCCAATCTCCATGATCTTTGACAGGGTGATCTGTTCGTCATTCAATACTACAACACGCTATCACGTTGGGCAGCAGTTGGATGCTTTCGAAGAACATCAATGGGAATGTCCGAATGATGCAAAGAAATTCAAAGAATTTGTCGAAAAGAAGAGGATATTCAAATTTTTAATGGGGTTTAACAAGAACCTTGATGAAGTTAGAGGACGGATATTGGGAATTAAGCCCTTACCTAGCATCCGAGATGTGTTTTCTGAGGTTCGTAGAGAAGAAAGCAGGAAGAAAGTGATGCTTGGAGAATCCAATGTCACCTCTGTAAATGAAGGTTCTGCTCTTGCTGCTAGAGGGATTTATCAACATAATGACAATCGTCAGCAGAAGATCAGGCCATTCTCTAGACAATTGCTGGAAAATTCATAGAAAGCCTGCAGATTGGAAGCCTACCATATCTGCAGCTGACAAGGGAAGCCATGAAAATCATGTTTCTGTTGATGAAGGACCTTCTCTTATTGAAACCAGTCCATTCAGCAAAGAGCAACTTGAAATACTGCAGAAAATGTTCTCACAACAAAATCTTGTTCCCAGTACTACAGGAATAGGATCTTTGGCACAAAAAGGTAATTATTTGAGTGCTCTTCTTGTAAATTCTAGAAAAACAGGTCCATGGATTATAGACTCAGGGGCATTTGACCACATGACTGGTGGTGCCAATCTCCTTCATAATTACAGTCCATCTCAAGAAAACATTGCAGTAAAAATTGCTGATGGATCTCTCTCTAAAGTGGATGGAACAGGTTCTGTTACTATTTCAAAGGACCTAACTCTAAACTCAGTTCTCCATGTTCCAAATCTGGATTGTAATCTTCTGTCAGTTAGCAAACTTACTAAAGAACATAACTATGTTGCTAAATTTTTCTCGGATTTGTGTGAATTTTAGGATTTGGATTCGGGGAGGATGATTGGCAGTGCTAAGGTGTGCTCGGGACTTTTCCTTTTGAAGGTTGATGAATCTCTTAGAAGACAAACTTATAATGCAGTATGTATTGAGTCTGAGACTTAGGTTGATAAAAGTCTAGTATCTTGTAATGATTCCAATAGGGAAAGTGCAATCATGTTATGGCATTATCGTCTTGGTCATCCTAATTTCTTGTATCTTCAGAAATTGTTTCCATCCTTATTCAGAAATAAAAATCCAAAACTCTTTCAATGTGAAGTGTGTCAATTTTCAAAGCATGTTCACAATTCTTATCACAGTCTTCCATATAAATCATCACATCCTTTTTCTATGATTCACAGTGATGTATGGGGACCATCTAGAATAAAAAATATCACTGGTACTAGGTGGTTTATATCCTTTGTTGATGATCATACTAGAATCACTTGGTTATTTCTTATGAAAGAAAAATCTGAAGTTGGCAGTATTTTCAAGCAATTCAACACTATGATTCAAACTCAATTCCAAACAAAAATACAAGTGTTGAAAACTGACAATGCAAAAGAATATTTTGAGAAAACTTTGGGTGATTATCTTGCGGGTCAAGGGATTATCCATGTGAGTTCTTGTGTTGATACACCCCAACAAAATGGGATTGCCGAGAGAAAAAATAGACACCTTCTTGAAGTTACTCGGTCTCTAATGTTTATCACTCATGTTCCTAAATATTTTTGGGGAGAAGTAGTCTTAACAGCTGCCTATCTCATAAATAGGATGCCTTCTCGAGTTTTGAACTTTCAATCACCCTACCATGTCCTTCTCCAATCTTTCCCTAACACCCGTATTCTGTCCACCCTTCCTATAAAGGTCTTTGGTTGCACTGTATTTGTTCATATACATGCACAACATAGAAGTAAACTTGATCCAAAAGCTCTCAAATGCATCTTTGTTGGATACTCCTCAAATAAAAAAGGGTATAAATGTTATTCCCCTGTCACTTGTAAGTTCTATAACTCCATGGATGTTTCATTCCTTGAACAACAACCATACTACAAAGCTAATATTCAGGGGGAGAATTCTAATCAAGAATATTAGCTTTGGAACATTGACACCATGGATCCTGTTTCTGTTCATCCTGTTTCAATTCCTTCTCCAAATTCTTCCATCCATCGAGAGTCATCAATTCCTTCAACTTCCCAAAATGAACCTGAACCTAAAACAGAATCTGAGATACTTGAAATTCCCCAAAATCTCAGTCACATTTCTGCTGTTACCAATGAGTTACGTGTCTACTCTAGGAGAAACAAGACTCAAGAAAGGACAAATATACAACAGCCACCTGATCAAGGCCATGAATCCAATCCACATCCAGAGACTCAAAGTTCACCAGGTAGTGGCAATACTGATTATGCCTTGGATAATTCAGCTATTGATGATAGACCTATTGCTTTGAGAAAAGGCTAGAGAGTTTGCATTGATCATCCTATTTATAATTTTGTCTCATATGAAAAATTATCACCCAGTCATCGTGCTTTTGTGGGCAGTCTTGACAAAATACAGGTTCTAACTTCAATTCATGAAACCTTCACTATACCAGAATGGAAGACAACCATTTGGGAGGAAATTCGTGCTTTAAAGGAGAATGGGACTTGGGAGATATCTGAGTTACCTTCAGGGAAACGCCCTGTTGGCTGTAAATGGATTTTTACAGTCAAACATAATGCAAATGGAAGTGTCAACAAATTTAAAGCAAGACTAGTAGCTAAGGGATTTACTCAATCTTACAGGATTGATTATCAAGAGACGTTTGCCCCTATAGCTAAACTCAATACAGTTCGAGTATTACTCTCACTTGCTTCAAATCTTGACTGGCCCCTATATCAACTAGACGTAAAGAATGCTTTTCTCAATAGGGATCTTGAAGAAGAGGTTTATATGGAGATACCCCCTGGTCTTGATACTCCAACAACTACCAACAAAGTTTGCAAACTCAAGAAGTCTTTATACGGTCTTAAGCAGTCACCAAGAGCTTGGTTTGATAGATTTACCAGAGCCATGAAGAAGTTTGGATATGATCAATGTCAAACTGATCACACTATGTTTGTCAAGCACTCCTCGGGAAAAATGGCAATTCTCATCGTTTATGTTGATGATATTATCCTAACAGGAGACAATGATGAAGAACTTCTCAGATTAAAAGGTTTCTTGGCTAAACAATTTGAGATTAAAGACTTAGGAAATCTGAAGTATTTTCTTGGTATGGAAGTGGCAAGGTCAAAAAGAGGAATTTCAGTTTCACAGTGAAAATATGTGTTGGATCTTTTGAAAGAAACATGAATACTCGGGTGCAAACCAGCGGATACTCCTATGGATTTCAACTCAAAATTGGGAAGTAGAGATGATAGTGCACCTATTGACAAAGGGAGGTACCCAAGATTGGTTGGAAAACTAATTTATCTCTCACATACCAGACCTAATATCAGTTTTGCTGTAAGTGTGGTAAGTCAATTCATGAACAATCCAACAGAAGAACACATGGAAGCTGTATATAGAATCTTGAGATACTTAAAGATGACACCAGGCCAAGGACTGTTTTTCAAGAAGACAGCAAACAGAGAAGTTGAAATATATACTGATGTAGATTGGGCTGGGTCAGTGACATATAGGCGGTCAACCTCAGGTTACTGTACCTACATTTGGGGGAACTTGGTTACTTGGCGAAGCAAGAAGCAACCAGTTGTATCTCGGAGCAGTGCAGAAGCTGAACTCAGGGCACTAGCTCACGGTGTTTGTGAGGGAATATGGCTGAGAAGAATACTTAGTGAACTAAAAATCAACATCTCGGGACCTATGAAATTGTTTTGTGATAATCAGTCCACAATCAGTATAGCAAAGGATCCAATTCATCATGATAGGACAAAACATGCGGAGATTGATAGACACTTTGTCAAGGAGAAGATAGAAACATGCATGATATCTCTTATATATGTCCCAACCAGCCAACAGACAGCAGACATCTTAACTAAAGCCTTGCCCAGGAAGATTTTTGAGGGACTTAATTCCAAGCTAGGTTTACTCAATATCTTCAACCTAGCTTGAGGGGAAGTGTGGAATTCCGTATCATTATTGTTAGAAGATCAAATCTGGATGTATCACTGTTCATGCGGCACTAAATCTGGATTTGTTACTGTTCACACGGCACAAATAGTGTAGTGCTGTGGCACTGTTCATGCGGAAAAAAAAACTAGCATTAAGTTTGATTTTCTTTCAATATTAATTGTTGCTGTAAATAGGATTAGTTTATGTAATTATAGGTTTGTTACCTTCCTTAGTTTTCTTTCCTTTCTTGTTCCGTAGTTATAGGGACTCATTGAGTGTCTATCTCCTATATATATATTTTGTAAACGATTCCAGTGAGATATACAAATGAGGAATAATCAATTCCCATTTTCACATCTTGAGATAACAGAATTCCACCAGTAGATGTCCTTTTGGCCTCAATTCCCAAGAAATAGTGCAGCTGCCCCAAATCTTTTAGAGCAAATGCTGAGTTCAGTTGAGAGATCAGTGAAGTAACTGTAGATGGAGAGCTACTGTTGATGATGATATCATCAACATACACCAAAACAAAGGTAGTATCCTGCTCAGTGAATCTGACAAATAGTGAGTGAGGTGTCACATTTGGTTGGCTGAAAACCAAGAGCACAGGGTGTTTAGCCCAATTTTTCAAACCAAGCCTGGGGTGCTTGTTTAAGACCATAAAGTGCTTTATTAAGCTGGCAGACTAGTCCATTCCCTATTTCATACCGCTCTGACTGCAGCATGTACACCTCTTCCTTAAGCTTTCCATTTAAGAAAGCAATATTAACATCAGCTTGGTGAATGGGCCAACCAAAGGACAAAGCAATAGTGAACACTACTCTGGCAGTGACAGGCTTAACTACTGGACTGAAAGTCTCAATGAAGTCAAAGCCTTCTCTTTGATGAAAACCCTTGGCTACCTAACGGGCTTTATACTTCTGGACAGTACCATCAGGGTTCCTTTTCACTTTGAAAACCCATTTGCAGCCTATGGCACTCCGTTGAGGTGGAAGCTGGACCAGTGACCAAGTCTTGTTATTCATAAGTGCTTCATATTCCAGATCCATAGCATTTTTCCACTGGGGTTCTGATAAGGCTTCAGCAACAGTGGTTGGCTCAGTAATAGCCAACAGAGCCTTTGGTTTAAAAATCCCTGATTTGCTTCTAGTAACCATGGGGTGAGTGTTGAGAGCTGGGTTCTGCAGGGCTCGGGTACTGAACTAGGAACAGGAATTGCATCAGACTGAGGCTCACAAAGTGAAGCTGACTCTGAAACAGTGGCAGGTACTAGGGTAGCCTGAGAGTGACAACCAGGACCTGTACTTGGAACAACATTACTGAAAACAGCATCAGTGGCAGCAGATAATGAATTAGATTGGTCAACCTGTCTCATAGTATTATGATTAGTGCTAGTAGTAATTACAGGAATCATTGGAGGATAGGAAACTAAAGGAAGGAAAGGTCTTGAACGGAAAACAGGACTCTTTAAACACCACATGTCTAGAGATGAATGTCTTGCCAGAGGGTGCTAGACACTTATATCCTTTGTGAGAAGGACAGTATCCTAAGAATACACATTGTTGTGATCTAAAATCCATCTTATGTTGATTATAAGGTCTTAGGTGGGGAAAACATGCACAGCCAAAAATTCTGAGGAAACTATAATTTGGCTGGTGATGAAAGAGGGTTTTCAAGAGGAAATTTGAGGTTCAAGACAGGGGTAGGTAGTCTGTTTATAATGTAAACAGCAATAGAAAAGGCGTCAACCCAATATTTAGATGGAACAAAAGACTCGGTCAGGAGGGTCAATCCTACTTCTGTGATGTGCCTATACTTCCTCTCGGCTGCCCCATTTTACTCATGAGTATGGGGGCAGATAAATCGATGAAGAATACCCCAGTCAGTGAGATGTTTAGTAAAGCTACAGAACTCTTCGACATTATCAGTTTGTAGCATCTTTAGTTTGGTATTTAATTGGAGTTCTGCCATAGTTTTAAATTGGAGAAATGCAGAGAAGGCCTGAGATTTATGAGTGAGGAAGTAGATCCATGCAAACTTGGAAAGGGCATCAATGACAACAATATAGTATCTATGACCAAGGGTGACAGGACTGGTGAAGGTCCCCAAATATCAGAGTAAACAAGTTGAAGAGGAGCAGTATAAACAGTGTTAGAAATTGGAAAAGGAAGCTTATGAGATTTACCAATACAACAAGCAGTGCAAACAGAAACTTCTTTATTAATATCAACAGGGATGTTACATGATTGTAAGGCAGGCTGTACAATTTTCTTTGAAGCATGACCTAGTCTAGAATGCCAAAGAGAAAATGCATTAGAAGGTAAAGAAGGTAAAGCTGTAGTAGAAACCACAGAGGAGGTATTTACACATGGTGAAGTATTAGAACAATGAATTACAGAGTGATGAACGGATGGAGTACTGAGTTGCAGATTGTTAAACACATAGAGTCCATTGCTAAGTGTCCCTCGCAAAAGAATCTGCTTGGGCACCTGTGATTTCACAAGGCAACAGTTAGCATGAAACTCAAAGAAGACATTATTGTCTTTAACAAATTGAGAAACACTCATAAGATTCTTGGTAAGATGAGGAACATGCAAGAGATTAGAAAGGGAAAGAGGGGAATAACTACTAGCAATAACTGAATGACCAATATGATGGATGTCCAAACCTGAACCATTGCCAAGCTGAACCCCATCCTGTCCAGTGTAGTTGTTCTTGAGCACAAGATTGCTGAGATCCGAGGTGAGGTGATTGGTAGCACCAGAATCCACATACCAAGCTGGATCAAACAAAGGTGGTGCTGGCTGTGATGAGGACTGATCAGAAGGTCCAGGGGTTGCTAGAAAAGCTTGAACAGAACCAGAAGTCTGTCCAGGTGAAGCTGAGAACCGAGGAGGAGCAGAATTGGGATTAGGGAGGTTATGATCGAATCGATGGTAGCAAGACCAGACAACATGCCCATATTTGCGAGAGAGTTGACATTGTGGACGAACTCCATAGTTAGAATGATCACCATAGTTTTGTCTATCTCCACGACCTGAATTGCGACCTCCACGGCCTCGGCCTCGGCCTCGGCCTTGGTAGAAACCACATCCAGAACCTGAATAGAAATTGACTCTTCCTCTATTGGATTGAAAAGACTGAGCAACATTAGCCTGAAATATGCCAGAACCACCAGAAAGATCTGAGTCTCGCTTATGACGCTCCAATCGCTCCTCTTGAGCCATGAGTGATGCTTCGATCTTAGAAATGGTATAGGGTTCAGATCCGGACAACACAGATGTTATGAAACCATTGTATTCTTCTGGAAGGCCATCAAAGATGGTATCAAGGTGATCTGAAGTGTCAATTGGAGCACCAACTGCAGCAAGAACATCAACAATCTTTTTGATTTGCAACAAGTAATCACAGATCGAGAGACCTCCCTTTTTCACATTCCTCAGCTGAACTTTGAGTTGTTTCACCTTGGCTTTGATCTGAGCTGTAAGGAACACCTCAAGCTTCTGCCAGATCTGATAGGAGTGCTCACAGCCAACTGACATCGATGCATGCAACCAAGACATGAGAACACCATTTCGAGCATCAGCTTCTTAAGCATACTGATCTGGAATTGCAGTTACTCCTTGAATGTACTTCTGCAATTTGTAGCCTTTAATCGTGGCTAGAATTTTCTGCTTCCACGGTAGGAAGTTGTTTTCATCAAGTTTGAGTGTAACCGGATTCGAGAATGTGTGCAACACAAATCTTGATGATGCTTGTGGCTGAGATGATTGGTCTGAATCCATTGATGAACTCTGCGCAGCTGGAATTGCAGCCATGGATGAGCTTTATGCTCTGATACCATAAAGGCATCAGTACCCAAGCATAGAGTGCGAAGAGAAAAAGCAAAAATGATACTGAATTCTAGGGGGAGAGAATGATTGGTTAACTCTTACAACTGATGGTTACAGTATATAAACACTCTAATTGCTCTAATTGCCTAACTAACTCCCAACAGATTCTAGCTGTTAGAATATCTGAAAAATATATCAAAATATCTTTATTGTATCTTGAAATATTTTAGAGTATTATAGATGATTTCTTAGGATTTATTTCTTATTTATTACATTTCCTGATTTGTTTCCTTATTTTAATTAGGATTAGGAGTCTAGAATTAGTATAAATAAGACTATTGAGTTTGTCTTTTGTATCACATCATCATCACACCAATATCAATATAGTCTTATTATTTTGAGTATTCATTTTCTCTCTTTTCCTCTTTCTTACCTAAAACCCTCCAATTCAACATGGTATCAAAGAGGTACCATCCTCAGTGACCTCTCCTGTCACTTTCGATACCACAACAACAACAACAACAACCAAGCCTTTTCCCACTAGGTGGGGTCGGCTACATGGATCAGACGACGCCATTGTGTCCTATCATGAACCAAGTCTTCAGAAAAGCCATTCAAATCTAGATCTTTTTTAACCGTTTCACCTATAGTCTTTCTTGGTTTTCCTCTACCTCTAACTATTGGGCTATTCTCCATCTGATCTACTCTTCTTACAGGGGCTTCTAAGGGTCTTCTCCTTACATGTCCAAACCACCTAAGGCGAGATTCTCCCATCTTTTCCACAATAGGTGCTACCCCTACTTTCTCTCTAATGCATTCATTCATAATCCTATCTTGTCTAGTATGTCACTTTCGATACCAAGTTCTCAAAAATATGGAAGTCCGATTAGCTCTCATTACTTGGTTCACCATTGTCAGTGGGTTTTTCACCTCGTCGCCGCTGCCATCAACTCCGGCGTGTTCCGATCAACCAGCTCCTGAAGCTGCGCCACCATATGACTTCTCATGCGCTCTCACGTGCGACTTGCAATGCCAGTCTCCCTCTATCGTGTTGTCTTTCCGGTAGCATCCATCTCTTGCACTGCTATCCGCTGCCGCCAGTCGCCGTCTGCCACCATCCGACCACTTTCCAGTGACTTTTTTGGCCAGCGACCCCCCATCAACCGCATCTTCTCTTGTTCAGCCATTCCCCAAAGTTTCAACCTGATCCGGCGAGCCACGTGCCCACACGTGCGATTTCGCAAATCTGTTGCTCACCCCACACGCCGTCCTTCCAGCCACGGCTGGCAGCGCGTCCAGCTGCCTTTCCGACCGCCATCTTCGTCGCCAGACTCGCCTCTTTCTCCTTTATCGGGATTTGCCTTCAACTTGACCAATCGCACAACAGGTTGCTGTGTACTCTTGCTCAAAGGGGTTAAGGTATATTGGGGTTTCTATTTTTGGCCATTATACACTAACCCATGGTTGTTTCACCTTCTTTTCGGGCTCCTTCACCGTTCGTTTGCCTCACCACACCCATCTCTGACCTCCACGTGGCTGTTTGGCATTCCTTGTAGTGGTTATCTCTGATTTTAGCTACTGTTTGGTCCTTTTCCAATGCTAGTCTAGCATTGAGGGGGAGAATGAGAATAAATTCATTTTAACATATACTTCAATGCCGGTGTTTGTCATGCCATTCTTTTCCTACTAATGGATCATACCAGTGGCTTCTCTTCCCAGCAACGAACATTCCTATGATGACTCCTCTCCTACGGATGAATCATATTAGTGGTGACTTCTCTTCCCATCGACGATCATTCTGATGGTAACTTATGTTGGTTATGAATCACACCAACCCAGCTCTTTGTCCCATATGCTCTAGCCCCAACTCTTTGTCCCAGATGCACTGGTCCCATTTCTGTTTGTCCAGATGCACTGGCCTCGTCTCTGTCTTCATCCCAAAAGTAGTTGTCAGCCATCGTCTCCTTTCGTCCCAGCCACTATCGCACTATCAAATTATATAATTGTTACAATGAAGCTTAGGAAGTTTTAACTTGAAGGGGAGTGTTAGAATATCTGAAAAATATTTCAGAATATCTTTACTGTATCTTAAAATATTTTAGAATATTATACATGATAATATTTTAGAATATTATACATGATCTCTTAGGATTTATTTCTTATTTATTACATTTCTTAATTTGTTTCCTTATTTTATTTTTAATTAGGATTAGGAGTCTAGAATTAGTATAAATAGAATCATTGAATTTGTCTTTTGTATCACATCATCATCACACCAATATCAATATAATCTTATTATTTTGAGTATTCTTTTTCTCTCTTTTCCTCTTTCCTACCTAAAACCCTCCAATTCAACACTAGCCACATCAGCATTACAACTTAGCATAGCCTAACTGTCATGACTTACCCTTTACACTATTTATTTCGGACTTCATGTTTCTTCTGTTAATTGACTCTTCCTGTGTGTATTGGTTGCAGTCCTACGAAGAATACCTGGAGGTTCATAGTAGATGCAGGAAACAATTATGCTTCAGTGTCAGTATGCAAATTCACTCATTTATTGTGCGTTTATCTAGACATGTATGAAGCCATAACTTGGCCATCAAAAATCTTACAGGCAACTAAACCATCTTGGACACAGTTGGAACCATTGAGAAGTAATTCACATGATGAAGATAGGTAAAGATCTTTCCTGATACCAAATATGTGGATTATTAGTCATTTCTGTTATTTCTTGACAGGGATTATGCATTTTGCAGGAACTTGGACGAGTTTGTTAGAGATAGGAGCAGAAGGATTTATCAGTAAACTTTGCCTCCTCCCCCATAGTAGTAACCTTTCGTGACTTAGTTATATTTGGATTTGTGGTCTTATCCGTAAGGTGGCCATTTTCCATAAGCAACTGCGAAATGAAAGTTGTAATTTATCTTCAATTAGGACTTTATGTTGTACCTCATGTACCATATTACGTGATTCAAATACAGCCCTTAATTGAGGCTTGTTACCAAAATTGTACAAAATTTAGATTGACAAAATACCCCTTATGTGTATATTTCTATATTCCTCTGGAATATTGTCAGAAGAGATGCTTCATTTTGGTTTAGTGCACGCAAGAAATTCCAATGCCTTCAATTTTGTCGATGATATGAGATTGTTGGGGGCTAGATGATACTGAAGCATGTAGATTATAACTTCATATCTCATACATGCTGCCATTCACCTGGCGTAGAACCTGTAGAGACATGCTTAGTTTATTCATGGATGTATTCTGGTTTTATAGATTTGAAAATTATCATGTGAGTTTAATTTTAATGTGCTGTGAAATTATGTGTTGACGTGTTAGATTGCTTACGGTCTGTCTGTCAAAAAATGTTTTTTTTTCTCATACTTTTTAATTAACAATATTTTAAAAATTAGATTGGTCATTGAACTAGTGAAAATATTAGTTTATGATTTATTGGTTTAACAGAACTGATGATAATTAAATACATATATTTTTAATATTATATAATATATTAAATAATAAATTAGCATATTAATATTTCATATTATGTTACTTAATGTTTCAAAGTATCATATTTTATAATAAGCAAAACACCTAAGCATATAACATATATAAAAGTTAAAAGGAGATTATATTTACAAGTCTTACATATAATAATTAGTAGAATATTCAAGTGTACAATTTATATAAAAGTCAAGAGGGTGACAAACTTTCTTATGCTTTTATAACTTGACATTGTTTCTATTTGGGTTAAAATTTGTTTTTGAGTGAGTTAAAAATTTGTTGACAAAAAAAAATTAGTTTAATTTTTTTTTAATAAAATCAGTTCAAATTGGTTTACTATCGATTTTTTATCGATTCGATCCGTTCTTGAATGGTTCTCTCACATCGATTTTGTGGGTCAAATGAATCGGATCTGTGACCAATTCACCAATTTTTTGGTTGAATCGGTTAGTCTGGTCCAATTTTTTAAACACTGCTAATTAGTTGTCATTGTTGCTCAAGATTATGGCTCACCATGTAAAAGCATGTAAACACTAGGTATATCATCTCGGTGAATAACCTTTATTGACAACACTTTAAACACTTGTAAACCTTAGATGACACTGTAAGTGGAAAAGGTAAGCATGCACTTTTTTTTCTTAAGTGATGGTGTGGTGTAGATTGTGATTAAAATTTAGAATGAAAATCAAATGCCAAGTTCCACCAAAAGTATAGAAACCTTGTAACTAGTTGTAATTAGCAAGGGTCGATCCACAGAGAACTAACTCAATTAATACTATTAACTGAATCCTAATTTAAACTTTAAATGACAATGAAAAGTAAAAAGGGATTTTTGTTAATTCAAACTAAAATAGAAACAAAAGATAAATCAATATCAAAGTAAACATGATTTCAATTTCCAATTTGAGAATATTGGCTAAGAAATAGAATCTACTACTAGGTTTATATGATCATGCGAATCCACATATCCTTTACCCCAATATGATCAATTATGTTTTTACGCAATTGTGAGATTAATCTCTGTTTTCCTTATGTAATGGTTAATTTCGCAACCACTCAAACTAACCTTAATCACTAGTTAGCTATAAAGCAACCGCTCTTATATCTATCCAATGATCGCATTAAGAAATAGAAAACCAATCACTCTAAGATTCAATCACACACCGAGATTAAATTGCTTAGATCATATGTTCCACTAGTCCTACTACTACAACCGTGCATAGCAATCCTAATTTTACCACTTTCGAAATTTGACAAGAATATAAAAACCTTTATATTGAATTGAGATAAAAAAAAACATATGAATAAAAACACAATTGTATTGAAATAAAAGAATATGCAAAATTCACATAACCAAAACTAGAGTTTCATCCTCCTTTAACCAAATAAGGAGTTTAGTCACATATGGTGAATTCAAAATCAAAAGAAAAACGAAATAGGAACATAATCAAGAATGAAAGAACGAAAGAAAACTGAAGATTAAACTGGTTTCCAGTGAATCCAGTTTGATCGATCTCCGATTGCTCGAACCCGAGTCTCTAATCTTCGATCAAGTCTCTTTTTTTCTTGTTCTTCAAATCTTCTTCTATTCTCTGACGGCTTTCAGTTTTGACCCCTTTTTTGAGTCATAGTCAATCTCATTTATAACTTTGGATCCCTAATTTTGTATCAAAATTCAAAATTCAGTTTCTAATTCGTAGACACGGGTCGTGTCATTTGACACGGCCTATCCCGTGTCTGACTCTGCTATGACAAAATCAAGCAATTTGTAACTCAGAGATGAACACGGCACACCCCGTGTCTGATGACACGGGCCGCGTTGTCGAATTGACTCAACACATAATCCTTCTTAAGGTACCAGAAAAATACACGGCCTACCCCGTGTCATATAACACGGGCCATGTTTTTAGTCAAAGCTCAAAACTGGATTCCCTTGTCATGTCAGAGACGTACACGGGCTACCCCGTGTCAGATGACACGGGTCGTATTAGGCAAACTCATGGTTGAACACGTTCTTGTGGTACCAGAGGAGTACACGAGGTACCCCGTGTCTAATGACACGGGCCGTGTTGTTGACTCTCTTCAATTTTAGCTTGGATTCTCAACAAACACTATTTTTTCATTGCTTCAAGAGGTGGTATTGATCTTCATGAATCCATGGCTCTTTCTTTAAATGGATAGCAAACCTAGCTTGAGGCTAATGGACTCCAACACTCAAGGGTTTTCTAAAAAGCGCAATTCAATTATGAGTGTTCATGAACGCATTTAAGCAAAGTTTTACAATAAGGTTCCAATTAAGTTAAAGATCAGAAACTTAGCTAAATGTTATCATTTGAGCACATATGGAGTCCAATTAGATCAAATATAAGACATTCAAAATACTGAAATTATCAACAGATCAAGTGACAATCTTAAACAAAGAATAACTCAAGTGTTGTTTCATGTTGGTAGCTTAATTGGCAAGAGTTTGAAACATGCAGGAAAAATAACGAGGTTCAATCTCACAAATGCTTTCCATTCCCTTATTTCCCACCTCTTCTCTCGAGTCTTATTAGAGGATTATCTAGAGACCTCAATAGGAGGTTCCTCTACCAAGTTCATAGGGTAGATCTTAAGTCTTACAAAAAAAAATATATTAACTTAAACATCGAAATATCTTTACAAGCATCCTATCACTCTAATCATAATCAAGACTCAATTCTTTGTATTCAATAAATCATCATAATCCTAGTGCCATGTCATTTTTAAACTTGGATTAGTACAATAGGATAAAATATATATTACACCCTTAAAATTTAGCATATTTTCATACTTGGTGTTAAATTTTTTTGTAATATATAATCACTTGAACTTTAGTAAACTGTGAAACTGTAAAATAAGTTGTTAGATTTAACAAATTTTTAAATGTTACATGTAGAGGCGAAAGTAAAACAATTTATATAGGGGAGTCAAAGAGAAAGGGAGTCAAAGAGAAAGAAAAGAACATCATTATTAGGGTTACCAAGTCCAAGATTATTTTTTTTTTTTAAATACATGTAAAATGGTTTATTTATTTATTTTAAAAAAATGGAGGCCATGTCCTTGGTAATATGTTAAAAATTAAACTCTCTACATTACATGAAAAAATTGATAAACTTTAAGAAGGTTGTAAGGGTACAAGGTTTTTTTTTTTGTTTTGTTTTTTAATTTAACATCTCATTTGATAGTTTGGCAGTTTCACTATTTACAAAAGTTCATGTGTTATATGTTAAAAAAAATTTGCAGGCTAAATAAGAAAAAAGACCAAATTTCAAGAATGTAATATGTATTTTACCTAATTTTACATTTGTATTGATTTGTTGTGTGACATAAGCACTGGAATATTCCAGCACCCTATAGTAAATCCCTATGAAAAAAAAAAGGAACTATTATAATAAATAGTTTTAAAAAATAAATTTAATTTGGTTAGGTGATGTGTAAATAAACTTGTACCTTAATTAATTAATTTTTTTAATATTACAATTAAGTGATATCTTAATTAATTTGTACATATCTCAACTAATCTACCTCTTAAATACAAGTTATCTATGTTAAGATCTTAATTAAATTTAATTAATTGTAAGTATTAAATTTTTATAACTTTTAATTTTTACGTTAATTACGTATTGTCATATATTAAAAGAGTTTATCTAAAATAACAATTATCTAATATGTCAAATTTTTAATGATGATTAGATGATAAGTAATTTGCCCAAAACTAATTATCTAACCTCACCTAAAATTGGTCAAGTTCTAATTGTTCAAATTGATTCCCTAATAATAAGATTAGGTAAACCCTTATTTGACAACTCTCAAAGTAACTATTCATAACTATTACGGAAGAAATTATTTATAAAAGAGATAAATTAGTTACATTTATATATGAAAAATTGAGATATGATGATATAATATAGGGTCTTTCAAAAGTGAAAGTCATTATTTTTTAGAAAGATTTATCTAATCACTATTTTGGGCTAAAAATGTGTGAATAATTACTTGAAAAAAAAAATTCAATAAAATGATGACACAATGATAGTTTACACTTAAAAATAATAATAAAAAATAGTTGTCATACATTATAATTTTATTGTATTGGCGTTGGAGTTGAAGGGTTAGGTCGCCTTCGAGAGAAGGAGCAAAGGAGAAAAATTTGGTTAGTTTGGGGAGAAGGCCTTTGGAGGAAGGGAAGGCGTGATGGGAAGCAGTGGAGCAGTGGTTGGCAAAGAAGAGGTTATCGCAAAACTGAAGGACGATGGTGACTTTGACAGGCTTCGCTTGAAGATCGTTCGTAAGCTCAAGGACAACGTATGCACAGTTTTCCCTCCAAATCCCTATCTCCCTTTCTTTCGCTATTTCTTAATTCCTTTCCTTTCTTTTCTCCCCCCCCCCTCCCCCTCTGCTCTATTATTATAGGGTTTAGATTATTTTGTCTTCGAATTTGTGTTTGTTTTGATCGAATTGTTCATTGATCCAAGTCATGAAAATGTACTCAAAACTTTTTAACACAAAACTGATAACTATTCCATCACTGAGATCTTCCGTTAGCCAAAAGTAATGTCTTCATGCCAGCCAGACTTTCCATATTGGTTTAATTTCCAATATTTCATCTTCTGTTTGATGCCATTGATTTATTTTGATTATTGTGCTAGTTGTAAGTCAGTGATACTGAATCACACAATTCATGACAGGAAGAGTTGCGAGAACATATTACCTCAATTGTGAAGCAGTCAGTGGCACTTGATCGCTCCGGAGCAGAAAATATGAAACCTAGACAGCTTTCTGATGCCATATATGATGAAGTTGGGTAAGATACCCCCCACATTTAGCTCTTGTTTAAATTGCATGTTTTTTTAATCATGCTGTCTACTTATTTTTGAAGTGGTTGGGTCAGTTTACATTTACAAGGGAAGTTGGGAACAGAATTTTATTTTGCTTCATTCGTTTTTTGTTACCAGTGATAAAGTAATGAGCCAGATATCCGATAGTTTATGGCAAATAATAAGATCAAGTGATGGCATGAAAAGTGAAATCACGGAAACAGTGCAATCTGTCTACGACAAACTGGTGAACCCGAAAGGGAAAGATGAGGTTCTGTTATCCACGTCTGCTGTGATGCCAATTCAGGGACAAGGTGAAACGGCTTTGGCTACTGACATTGATGATACGATGTGTGAAAATGAGCCCAAAGAGCCCCCAGGTTTCACCCTCTTACATAATAATCTGAATAACAATCATGAGGACCGGGATAAAGGGAAGGCACAGGCTCATAGGCAAGGATCCACTGCAGATCAGAAGGAAGATTCCCACTTATTACCAGATACACTTGGTGAAGACAATGTTAATGGCAATGTGCCTCCTGGATTTTCAATAGATGTGGAGCACAATCCACGGTCTGATTGTAGTGAAGAAGACCCTGATGTACCTCCTGGTTTTGGTTGACGAATTGGAATGTGTTTCAATTTTTGTTCTGTTCTGCAACCATTACTATGGTTGGATATTACATATGTCGAATTTTCTGCTATTGGTTATGACTGAGCCAGCTAAAAACATGTGACAATCTGGAGGTCTCTTTACATCCCAATCTAATTTTGGATGCATTATTTTTTGATATTTGCTCGAGGTCATCTATTAACTGTAATCTTTTGTAGGGACTAATCCCAAATTTTTCTGAAATGGATGCTAGATCTTCATAATGAATTTTGTTAAAAGCTGTTGACTAATATGAAGAAATATGCCCTAATTTTCTTGTGTTCAATTTTGGGGGGAACAAATATTGAGATTTCTTAAAACTTCCAAACACAAAAACTTATTTTCGTTCATAATTTCCTTTCTGTCTATTTCAATCAAGAGTTTCTGGTTTCTGTCTATTATCATCATTTTCTTGTCATACAAAGAGGGTGAACTAAAACCGGTAGAGGTAAGTTATCAGAGCATTTGTTTCAGTATTTGTTGGAGTTGCTTAAGACAGAAATAGTGTCTTTCTGTGAGAGGTGTCTATTTATTTTCCACCGTTCCCACGCTCTTCTCATATTGGTGTGTTCTAATCAGGAAGTATCTTGGGCATTTTGCTAAATCTTTCTTTTTGTTAGCTTCTCCATGACTAATTTTCCTAAAAGCTTAAGTTCTTGGGTGAAGGCTTATGAATGTTTTTATTATATCTTTAACACATTCTCTCATGCAATAGTTCTTTGGACTTGAAGCTGGACAATGCATAGGCTTACTTTTGCCATGTGCTAGAACTCAACTTTTTCTTAGAAGAACGGGGGCAGTAAAGGATCAAACTCCTTATCACATAGTCAAGGAGGCTTATTATTAGAAGAACAATGGTGGCAAGGATCAAACTCTTGACCACTTAGTCAAGGAGGCTTTGATGCTATGTCAATGACCAACTCTCAGCTTAAGTTGTCATAAATGGCTTTATTATGTGCATTTTTAGGATAATTGTGAAAATTTAATTATTTAAATAATTAATTATTGTATAAAAATTTTTATTTATAATCGATTATAATAGAATCAATTTTATATTTAGATATATTAGTTAAAAAATAATTTTAAAAATTAATCTGTTTTGTTTGGATAATATAAAAAAGAATAATTTTTATGCGTTAAATTATTAAAATAGGTATAGAATGATTAAAAAAGTTATTTGATCGAGAGCGAAAATAATATTTATATATTAAAGTATAAGGAATAATTTAGAATTTAGAATCATTAATTAAAATTTTAATATTATGAAAAAAAAACTTTTATAATAAATTGAATTTTATCAAAAGTTAAAGTTAATTTTATCAAACATTTGAGAATATTATTACAAAAACTTTTTCTCCAAAAAAAAAAAGTTGTTTGGTTGAGAAATAATCCTATCCAAACATGCTCAATATTTATAACATAGCTTAATGGAGATTTTGCTATATATTTAACTTCTGAGTATAAACATCTTTAAAATTGAAGGATTACACAAATTTATCCATTAGTCTTGTATATTTGGCTATTTACAAATAACTTTTATATTCTTACATCAAATAATATATACACTCATTTTTATACTCTATTTAATACCATTCATTATATACACTTTTTTTTATTATTATTTTTCACTCAATCACATCTATTAAAAAAAGGTGTAAATAATAATACACCTTTAAAAAGGAGTGTAAAAACATCATTTTCCATTTGCAAACGCCTTCAGTTGAAACTTCAAAGAAACCGCAGTATCTGGCACCTATCCCTATCCCCTGTTAAGCATACTTCCCATATATATATTTATGCACACATATTTTAATTCATGTAGTATCGACCTTTCCATAGGTCTCTAGTATTCCATGACATTGTGAACAATAATCTTGCATTGATCTGTTGGCTGACAATTTGTGCCTAAAAAGTAGTTTTATTTTTCTATTTCCGTCCACTTCTTTCACGTTCATGACAGAACCAGACCTAAAATTTGTGCACTAGAAAGGAAGATTTCAAAATCTTTCGGTGATCTAGTTTAAATTTTGCTTAAGCGATGATGGAATGAACATAGAAATTAAATTGTGCCAATGTACGATTAAAAATTTCGCGTTGCACTTCATGCATGTTGTAGCTAGCATGACACGCTTGTATGGTAGTGCCAGTTGCTGCTGCTTGCTTACATTATTGTCTTAATGCAAATTTGACCGAGATAAGGCTCCTTACAGAGTGTTTCGCAGAGGCCCATTTTAGAAACACTTCAGCATATTCCCCAGTCTTATTACCTAACCCTGGTTGTCTGGTAGTACAAGTTGCTGCTGCTTGCTTACATTATTGTCTTATACAAATTTGACCGAGATAGGGCTCCTTACAGAGTGTTTGGCAGAGACCCATTCTAGAAACCCTTGAGCATATTCCCCCGTCTTATTTCGTGACCCTACACGGTTGAATGTCACTGAATATGTCTCTTTCTGGTTCACTTCTGAAAAGTTAAGCTTATTTTCCTGGACCATCACGTCAACCCCTTCTGGTGCTGTGACTATGACAACATAAGATGAAGAGGCCTCACCGACATTTGTCACAGTCCTTGTGAATGTCTGTGAGGGACCAAGCACAACAGAAAATGAGGGGTAGTTGAGCTCTCCTTCGGGAATGCTTGAATTTGCAGAGCACTTAATTGTTCTATGTGCAATGATCCCAACTTGGCTATCACTGTAGCCTAAACCACACAGATAAGGTATATAATCATCAGGTTGGATATCATAAACTAATCCAGGATCATTTGCTTTTGATGGATTCACATGGCCAGAACCTATGGCAAAGATATCTGCAGGCTTAAGTGTTTCATCAACAATGGGTTTGTGTCCTAAATTCAGTGTGTCTGCAGATGTCATTATGGCAGATTTTATGGCAGCTGGTGACCAGTCAGGATGAGAGCTTTTGAGCAAAGCAGCAATGCCACTAAGATGTGGGCATGCCATTGATGTGCCAGACATAATATTGAAATTGGATGTTGAATTGGTGCTGTTACTGACAGGGAATGGCCAGGCAGCTAGGATGTTCACGCCAGGCCCTATGATATCTGGTTTCAAAATGCCAGGACTTGGCAAGTTGGGACCTCTTGAAGAGAAGGATGCAACAGCAGGAGCTAGAGAGTTTCCAATGATAGTTCCCTTAAATAAAATGGTTGCTGTAGGTGTTGCAGTGGAATTTATATAGGCCTTAATCTTCAGTCCAGCAGCATAGCTTACATGCGTTGCAGGTAGAACATGCACATCAGCGTTGAGACTGAAGCCACTGCTTTCATCATTGACGAGAATCATAGCAGCACCACCTGCTCTTTTCACTTCCTGCCCTTTGGCAATTCTTGCTATACCCCCTCCTCTCTCACACAAAACAACCTTGCCTCTGAAATCAATGTCACTCAAAGATCCATTGGCACAGACTGCAGATTCTTGTTTGCCATCCTTTCCAGCATATGCTAAGGGCAGCAATGTTGGAGAAAAATCGGAAGGCTGGAAAACAGATTCACCATCAAATTCTTGTCCATCTCCAAGCTTTGCTGTGGCTACAATGCTTCTGTCAATAGTGCTTGCTCCAACTGTGAGAATCCATGGGGCTCCGTTAATTATGGTGCCACTGAAAGGGCCTAAGTTTGCTGCTGCACAACTTACTAATATTCCCTTCTGAGTCGCTGCAAATGCACCTATTGCAAGGCTATCATTGAAAAATGGATGTGGCTCACTTAGACCGAGGGATATTGATATTACATCTACACCATCCTCCACAGCTGCATCTAATGCAGCTAGTATATCACTCTCAGGACAGTTTTCTCCGAAGCATACTTTGTAAATTGCCAGGTGAGCATAAGGGGCAATCCCTGCTGCTGTGCCTTTGGCATTTCCTAGTACTTCTGCATAGTCCACAAAAGCACCAGCCGCTGTGCTTGCTGTGTGAGTCCCATGTCCATCCACATCAATTGGTGGCTCTCCTGTTGTTGCATTACCTGCGATGTTGAAAGACCTTGCGCCAATTAGTTTGTTGTTACAAGCTGTCCCATTAAGTTCGCATCTCCCTTTCCATTTGGGAGGTGGGGGTGGCACTCCTGCATCACTAAATGAAGGATGACCTGGCGTGATGCCAGAATCCAGCACCCCAATAATAACTCCCTTTCCAAAATTTGATTCCTTCCATAATCCATTTGGTTGCTGCAACCCCAAAAATTGTGGGGTATGTGTGGTTTGAAGGTGCAGCATCCTTTCGGGATGAGCTGAAATGAAGCCATTCTTCTTTTCTACAGCTCTCAGCTCCTCTTGAGTGAGTCTTGCAGCAAAACCACTCACCACATGCTGGTATGAATAAATCATTCGTGGTTGTTCCTTAGAGCTCATAGTAGTAGGTGGCATGAATGAATGGTACCAGCTCTCCAAATCTTCTGTTTGAGCAACTATCTTACCCTCTGGCCGCTTCACATGGATAATGTATATTTTTGAACTGCTTGTCTCAGTACTCTCAGTGGTAGGGGGCAGTTCACTTGCTTGAGCAAAATGGATATGGAAGCACACCATGAAAATGAGAGCAATGAAATGGTAAGCTTCCATGTTCAGCAGAAACTTTAATTTCTGCTTGATGGTAAACTGGAAGAGGAAGGTTCTTTATTTAGTTGGATGTGCTTTGAACATAAGCACAATATCAATAAATATGAAAGGAAACCAGATCCTGCACAGGCCAACATAGAGAGGAACAAGGCCGGCATTTGCATGTGGATCACCCAATATTTTAGTGTTAAGTATCGTGTTCCTAATGGAATGTAATGAGCTTGGCCAGCATGGTTATATATGTCGTGAGAATCTTTTGTTTTGTACAAGTAATTCTTCACACAATTTCGGGCCGAGGGTAGTGAATAGATAAAGTACTCCTCAAACGAGTGAACTTTGGAAAATTCTATATGTCAGTGAGAATCTGATTCTATTTATTCTCAAGTCGGCAACAATGATTTGTATCTGCTTGGAAGATTCTTGTTGTCTTGCCATGTTCTGTTTAACTTAATTAGTAGGAAGACCTCCCTTCATGGACTCGTGAATGAGACCCAGTCCTTTGAGCTTTACTCTGTGCAGGTTATATCTTTTGCATTGGCCATGACGCCATTTGAACTTTTTCTACTGCCCCTTGAAAAATAGCTGCATGCGTCCTTGGGCGAGCTGTACTACTATACTGTCATGAGAAACTTGAAAGAACTAAATCTTCGGCTCAAGAACTTGTAGGTGTTAACTACTCTTGAATTGAAATCTCAGAAAATTACAGATTTTAGAACATAATCAAATTAATTATTAACTATTAAGGAAAGTTTAGGGATGAAAATTGAGGTGAAATACTGATTTAGTGTTCCTTTAAAAAGAGGAGTGAAAATTTCAAAGGTAAATTTTATATAAAAAATTAATTTCTAACATCAAATTAATTATTTGAGGTAAGGTTCTCCGAATTGGTGATGTGGGAATCTCACCCTTATTTATACTTTAGTACAAATAAGAAGTACATTCGATAAAGTTCAGAGTCACACAATTTTGGCATTATAATATTGAAGTATGAAATTCCGTTTGTAATAATTGAATTTCTTTTCTGGCCAACAAGACATAAATCCAACAATTGAGGTGAAAAAACATAACGAGTGCCACTGCTTGAATGCAAAAAATTAAATAATATAAATAAATAAATAAAAATGATGGTCAAAATATAAAATACTAGGGTTGTTATTATCTTTGCTACTGGCTGTTAGTTAATATTCATATATTGGACATAAAATTAAAGTTTAGAATTGAAATTAAATTTCTTAATTTTATTTTTTATATTTAGAATGTCATTTAAAATTAAAATTATAATTACATAAATTAATTTCATAAAATTAAAAATAATTAGCATAATTTTTTCTTAATTCCTAGTCCATAGCTTAATTACCAATTCTAAAACTTCAAAATTAAAGTCTCTTTCTCTCTTCTCATTAAAATCTCTTCTATCATTTATTTTCGAGCAGTTATATTTATTGAAATTTAATATGTTTATAAATATATTTAATATAACAAATTTTCCTAGATTCTATTTTTTTCACATAATTTTTGTAAAAAATTATTTATGATAAAGAATATGACTATAGTATTATAAAATTATTGTTGTATTAATACTTTTATTGTTTTAATTTTGTAAATTATTTTTTAAAATTTTAGATCATACATTTAAATAATGGAATTAGAATTGAATTTAGAATTACAATTTCATATTTTAATTCTTTGATAAATCCAAATATAAAATTTAAGATTATGAATCATTTCTAATTTTAAAAGAATTAGAATTGAAATTAAAATTTTATATTTTAGTTCCAATTCCAACATCCAAACAAACCCACGCGGTCAGAATTGTAATATTCTTATAGGGTATAAGAAATATGAAAATTCATATTTATTTCTATATCATTAATTTTTTTTTTTTTTTGAATTTGTGTAGTGTCACATAACATTTTTTATTCAAATTTACATGTAACCTAATAATTTTACATCTTAATTGCCTTTTTTTTCCTCGTGGTTGTTCATATAATATTATCTTAAATCATAATAGCCTTTAGTACAACAATATGAAGTTATGGTTGCCTTCTTTCATTCAAAATTGTTTAAATTGTGAATTTGTGATTACACTCTTAATTTATTTGCACATGTTTCATTTCAATGCTTATTTATGTCATTAGTTAGAAAGAAAAAAGTTAAAATAAATGAGTGGTCCCCATCGTTATAACTCATTTGTATTTTGGTACTTATACCTTTTTTAAAAAAAAAAAAATCAGTGCCCATAGTTATAATTGTTTGCAAAATGATCCTTGTCATTAGTCTTTGTTAAGACTTTGTTAGTATAGAAACTAAATTAAAAATAAGAAAAACCTATAATGTCTAAGTTAAAAGTGATTGAGGGACTAATTAATAATAAGATAAAATTATAGGGACCAAAAATTTATTCTATCTAGGCACCATCCCATGTCACATAAGCTTCACATAAAATTGCTTGACATAAGACCTAAGAAGCACATATACATATATAAGAAATGGATACAATATGATACTAATACATAATACGATAAATTCTAAAAGTTATAGGATATAATGTGACTAAAATATAACATATAAAATTAATATAATATTAACATATAAAATCATAAATTATAAATTAGAATAAAGACTTAATTTTTCATAAGTCAACTTTAATTATTATAGACACAATAAAATATTATCATTTATATAATTATTGTGGTATTCTATTTGTATTAATATAAATATTTAAAGAATAATTAAAAATATAGGCTAAAAATATCCAAACCAAAAGTGTTTGAGAAGTATCAAATATTGATATAACAATTATTTTAAAGTATTAATACTTCCTAACATAAAACAAAAAGTAATACCTTCTCAAGGCCTAGTGTGGGCAAGGACCATTTTGCAATCAATTGTAAGTATAGCAAGTGATTTGTAAATAAAAAATATATATATAAACCAAACGAAAATATAGATTAGTAAAAATTATAAATACTCGTAATTTATTTTACCCTAAAAAAAGCATTTGAACAACTAAGCTACAGGGCACACATCTCAAGCGGCCAATCTCTATGTGGAGCCACCCACACTTGTTTTATCATTTGTCATATTTGGCTAAAATTTATGCTCAGAAGATATTTTAAAATTTTAGATTTTAGATTTTGATTTTGTTTTCTTGCATATATATATATATATATATATATATATATATATATATATATATATATATATATATATCATACAGGGTCGAATTTACTTGCGAAAAATGGAATATAATCTACATATGCTCTCTCTTACTCTATCTTGAATTATATTATATATATATATGTGTGTGTACATATCTTCACTCTACTTTGAAATTTTAGGATATTTAGATTTTGATTATAAATGTCTCCATATTTTGAAATTTTTCTTTGATCATATATAAATATATATTATATATTTTTTAATTTTTATGTGTAATTTTTGTTTTTATATGTAAATAAATTAGTAAATTTATAATGATAAAAAATAAAATTCATGTAATATTATTTTTTATTTTTTAACATTATTCATTTGGTTTGGTACCTGATTATACTCATATAATATTATTTTTGTATTTTTTAATAGTACTCACGTGAGTTTGGTACTAATATACTCAAAATGCAAGATTCTTCTTTCACATTTTTTTTATTTCTACAGACTAACGATGATAGATGATATTATTTGTTCAGACTCATTCGCATTTGTTTCGACCATAGAAACATTTGCTTCCACTGTCTAGAATTTCTGAATCTATCACTGTATATATGACAGTTGGATTGGAGGAGTTGTTTCTTAGACGTGTTTAAAATAAAGAGAAATGTTATGAACACATGTTTTATCATATTCTTTTTAATACATTTTTTTCTATTGAGTTACGTCACACTCTAAAGTATACACTTAATCTTGATTAATGTGTAATTAACTCGATTAACGTGTAATCAAGTTTGAATTTATATTTTAGTATGTGATGTGACCTAATAGAAGTGAATGTATTAAAAGAAATATGATAAAAAGTATATTCTTAAGACTCTTCTTAAAACAAATTAACACTTACAACTACTCGATAGGTTTCTTAATGTTAAGAGTATTTTCAAACCCATGACTATATATTGTGATAATATTGATATTGTGTTTTTCTTCGAAAATAACATGATTAATGTTCGTAAGAAGCACTTTGATATTGACTATTTATTTATGAGATAAATAGTTAAAGAGTTTCATACTCACATTAAGAATGTTGCTACAGATATAGATTATATGATTCCGGATCCTTTAACCAAATTTTTAGCAGTTATAGCTTTTCAAGATAATAATGTAACTAATTTGGACTTGGTTAAGTCTTTTAATGTTTTGAGTTAGTTGAGGTTTTTGTGCTCATTGTTTATATTACAAATTTGAACTTTTTTTTCTTGTCTTTATTGTGTTGGATGGAACATATATGGATTACACTATTGATATTGTCAGTATCTTTAATGCACAAATTCAAGTTAGGCATGCTCCTTATATTGATGTTTTAGAAACTTTTTAATCAAGTCTCGAATTGTTATGAATCTTGGATGGATTATTGGATTGTGTATATGGGGAATTGCATAATAAACATCGCGTTTAGTTATGCTTATTTCTATTATCCGATACAATGTTCTACATTGTTGGAGCTTATAATCTTGTTAAACCTGTGGTTGATGAATGTCTGATCCTATTCGACATGTGATAAGGCCACATTTATCAGGAAGTTTGGTTTTCTTAAGAAAATTAAACTAATGCGTATTCATGTTCTGCATTCCTCATAATTTTTTTGGGTCCTATCTTGTATGCTCTTTGATGTGTATGACATTAGTATCCCGATAGGATATATGATGTCTACGTTGTTGGGAGCTTTTAATCTTGACAGACTCTCTGAGGAGACCACAGGCCGACTTGGCAGAGAACGAACCATTACTGGAAAGAGGATGCAAACAATATTAGTTTAGGGATCAGATCCTCTCATGTTCTCAAAATGACAGGAGAGATCCTATTGTTAAGTAAAAGACAAAAATCACATATACAGCATGGCTTGCGGTATGTTATAAAAACAAATATATATATATATATATATATATATATATATATATATATATATATATACTAATGCAATATATTAAAAAAAATGTTTTTTTAATTAACAGAATTTTCTGTTATTGTTTGAGAATAAGAAAAGATCTTAATCCTTAATTTAGAAGTACCTTCCTGGAACTCAAACATCATTCCAAAAAGCCACAAAGCCACCATCAGCCACTCTACAAAGCAGATTATTCTTCACCAAGCCCCAGTTCGTGCGAACACCCTTCCAAAGATTGGATTCTACATTTTTCCTTTCAACCCGGGGTACTAAATCCATACCACAATAGTACCTAGACTGCAGAACCTTCACCCACAGGGCATCTTTCTTATGCACTAGACCCCAACCTACCTTCATCATAAAGCCTACCTTCATCTTTCTTTAGGCTTATACATATTATCCCGGAGCACCAAATGAATTTTACACCCCTGTTCAGATGATCCCTAAATAAAATTCCTATTCTTCTTGTCAATGTCATCACAAATGGCCCTAGGCAAGTACACAGTTTATATGGCATAGCTTGGAATACTTGCAAGAACAGACCTTGCAAGCGTTATGCGCCCAACAAAAGATAAGTTATTAGACTTCCAAGTTGACAGTCGCGAAGCTGCTTTATCAATAATATACTAGAAATCAATTTTCTTAACACGCTTATGAAGCAAAGGCGCCCCAAGATAATGGCCCAAGTCACCTATACGTCTAAAACCCAAAGCATCACTAATCTCCTGCCTTATGTTATTATGAACACTTTTAGAGAAGAAAATGCAAGTTTTTTTCCCACTAACTTTCTGTCTTGAGACTTTGTAGAAATATTTTAGGCAATTCCTAATCACTTGGACCTATATCCACCTCAACAAATAATATCAAGTCATATGCAAAACACAAATAAAAAAGAACTCCACCATTCTTTTTTAATTTATGAAATGGTGAACTAAATAGGTTAGTGCTCTCTCTATGTAAGAATAGTTTATTAGTGTCAAAAACAGGAGAGGATCTTGTTTTGCTCAAAAATAAAAAAAAATAGAGAGAAAAACAAAATCATCTCCCTCCTCTCTCATCCTCCAAACTCTATTTTTTCTTGTTTTTGGCAAAATATGATCTTCTCCTGTTTTGGCCAGCCAACAGGAGAAGATCCTCATCCTTTTTTAATTGACGTGTAAATTTTTTTTTAAAATTAAATATATTTCTAATATAATTCAGACAATCTTACACATGTTAATTATTGATTTAATAGGCTATTTACACATTTCGCTATAAACTTGATCAACATGAACATTAATTGTGAAGTGTAATAATTCTAACTGTTTTGGTAAAAAAAAAAACAGTACTATGTAATTAACAACTAAAATAAATAAATAAAGAAATAGATAACCAACTATGAACTGTTTAAAACTTATTTTATTAATTTTTTTATGAGAATTTTTTTTGATGAGGAAGAGAAATTATCAAATTAACAAAAGTCTTGTTAAACTTACAAATTAAAGAAGAAACATTAGATTTAGTAAGAGAAAAAAATAAATACAATTTACACTTTGAATAAAAATATTGAAGAGAACTTTGCTTCTCATTGAAGATTATTGATGACTAAACATGTTCTCCAACAAAGACCAACATGAATAGTGCTACAGTTTGAAGTTTCCTCATTCCTTTTCAAAGTATATCTGAATATCCTCTCTAACTATAAAGTTGTAAAAATAAAAAGAATCACAAAAAGACTCATAGAAATCACCCACACAAGGAAACAAAAAAATCCAAAAAGGAACAACAAACAAGAAAACAAGATATGCCATAAAAGAAGGCAGATTTAGATAAAAGCAACTAAGATCTAACATATCTTATAGTATATTTTGATGACAGGTAATGGGGGGAACGGAAAAGAAATGAGGAGAACGGAAATAAGTTTTTGTGTTTGGAAGTTTTAAAATGCATAAGAACGGAACACATGGGGAATCATTTCTCCCCTCTTCCCCTCAAATATCTAATTTTTGTTCCTCTCAAAATTGAGATGGAATGAAGGGAATACATATTTCGTTCCGTTCCGTTAATGAATATTTCAAACAAAGAGAGGAAGAACTATATTCTATTTTATTCCTTTCCTTTCCGATCCATTTCCACTTATTCCGTTTCATTTCGTTAATGAAAAAACATCCAAAAAAAAGATTAGGGAAATATTATAAAGAAAGGTACAAAAACATAAGCAAGGAGACAGTAAAGAATCTCATAAGAAGAGAAAGATAGCAGCATTTTACCATTCAAAAGAAACTGCGAAAAAATAGAAATCTGAAAAAGAAAAAGAAATGAAAAATCGAAGAGAAGTGCGATTATGTTTTCACCATTATTTAAAAAATATCTCTCATTGCTTTTATATATATATATATATATATATATATATATATTTTATATATCAATTTTTGATCAATTACTCATATAATTTTAGATTAGGAATGATGTTTAGGTAAAATCTTTCTCAAATAGATATTCCAAAATTTGGCTTAAGGATATTATTGCTTGTATTTTAATATTTGATAAACTTTGTTGGATTCAAATCTTATAATCACATAATTTATATTGTTAAATTAATTTTCAAATTTATATAATATAATGTCAACATATTTATGTATAAACTCATGCATAATCTAATAATTTTATAAACTAATTATACATATATTTTAAGTGTTAGTTAAATAACTATTAAATTAAAAATTAAAATACTAGCCCAAATAAATTTAATATTTTAATATATTTTTTTCAAAAACATTTCTTTAAATTTGGTATATTTACGTTATTAATATACATTTTAAAAATAGAAATATTACTAAAACTATATTTAGTTATTAGAAAATTTTCATTGGTTCCATCCTACTGATCCTATCCCAGGACACGAGAATGAGTAATTTTCAACTTGGAGCTTATTTTTCTGTGAGATCTAGTTAAGAATTATGCTCTTAAGACAACCAAAAAAAAAAAAAATAGGGTTAAGAATTATGCTAGCCTAGTAGCCTACATACTACATACATATATATCTGATAGAAGCTACTAGAAGAGCCCAGTCAAGAAGAGTCTAGACTGTGTCACTCGCAAGTCGCCACCGTTACCATAACATAAAAACCGAAGAAAACGCAACTTTGAGGCAGTAGCTGAGAATCAGAATGGATGCGTCGAATCTGAATCAATTGAAGCATTTCATCGAAGAGTGCAAGTCTAACCCTTCCATCCTCGACGATCCTTCCCTCTCCTTCTTCCGCGACTACCTCGAAAGGTAATATAACGAAATAAATTTATACGACCATCGAATCCCTCTTCTTCATTCGTATTTTTTTTCTGTTTGAAATTGAAATCACAGTTTCCATTAACTTACCAACCCTGCGTGTGTGTTTGATTATTCGTTTCAGTCTCGGTGCCAAACTTCCCCAATCTGCTTACTCCAAATCGGTACTCTAATGCTCTCTAATATATATAAATCCTTGTTTCTATACTTGTCAATTTCTTATTTCTGTATATATGAATATGTAATATGCGTGAGTGTTGTGTATGAAAAGAGACACGTGGAGAGCGATGAGGACATAGAGGATGTTGGGGACGAACAAGTGAAGGTGGACGATGCAGAGGAGGATGAGATAATTGAATCCGATATTGAGGTCGAGGGTGAAACCGTAGAGCCCGACCATGATCCTCCACAGAAGGTATTCTTGTTTTTCTTTTAGATTTTATCTTGTTCTTGTTGATGTATGATTGCATTTGGGCTTTCCGTTAAAGCGAATGCATGTGATGTTTCAGATGGGAGACCCCTCTGTGGAGGTCACTGAAGAGAATCGTGAGGCTTCGCAGTTAGCCAAAGTTAAAGCCGTGGAAGCCATTTCTGAAGGTAATTATTGTCGTAAAGTGAATAATGTTTATGCATATATGTGATTTTTCTGTGTTACTTGACATCTTGAAATTAATGCTAAACACATGGAATAAATTTGATGCTTTACTTCCTCATTCTAAGTTCATGTTGACCTCTTACCATCAATTACCTGGTTACAACCTTTCTCAAAGTGTTTACTGTTTAGGCAATTCTGTCTGAGGTGATATTAACCTAAACCTAAGCACGGACACACTGATCATGAAGCGTATTTGTGTGTCGGACACGTGTATGTATTAGACACATGGAGACACTCGTACGACATACGTGTCTTGTGTGTCTGAATGTGTCCGATTAAAAAAATTATTATTTTTAGTTTGGACACGTCTCAGACACGTCTTGAGCACGTTTGAACACGTCTAGGATATGGCTTGGACACGACCTATTAATTTTTTTTTAAAAAAATAATTTTCATGACTAACTTTCAATTAGTAAGCATGTAACCCACCCAAATTCAATCACATGACTGACGTTTAAAGTCACTATTTTTACATATCAGTATTTTAAGTTTTATCTTTTTACACGTCACTATTAGACTTTTATGTTTTATTTTTTCACACACTACTATTTTCATCTGTTCTTTTTATTTACTGCTCTGTACTACTAAGCGTCAAAACCGTCGTCATTAAAAGTTTGTCTCATACCAATATTCCTTCTAGTTAATTTTTTTTTATACACATGTACTTGTACATGGTTAGTTATTAGGAGAAGTTGATTTATGAGATTATTTAGAATATATTAATAGAAATTATGCTTCATATTTTTTAGGAGGGACTACTAGGTAGCAAATATTGACATATATGACATATATTAAGATATTATAAATTTTCAAGTTTATAGAAATGATATTAATGAATTATGAATTTTTTTCTTAAATTTTGCAATTTATATATATATATATATAAACCAAATCTTTAATTTACTTTGATATTAATTTATATATATATATATATATCGTGTGTCTGTGTCCGTGTCCTACAATTTTTTGAACTTGGTGTGTCTCTGTGTCCGTGTCCGTATCTGTGCTTCATAGCTTATTAACCTGCATAAAGACCTTATTGCACCAAAAGATCATGTATTATGCACAGTCACATAGTGCAATTGCTCTTCCCATCAAAGAGCAGCACTTCAAATTTCATTGCACCAGCCAGAGTGTGGAGAAACACTCTTCTCTAGCTTAGAACGTGGCACCCTTGATGATGTGGCAGGTGGCATCAAAGATGTTACCCTCGTTCCTTCTTGTGGCAACTGCTCTCTTCCCTTAATCAAACCAGACTGTGATACCACTTGTTGGGAAGTGGATGGATCCACGACAATATATGCAAGAAAAAAGAAATTAAAACACAATAAAAAAGACAATTTAATGTAGTTTGGTCTCACTCACTTATGTCCACGATCTCTAGAATGGTTAAAAATTCTCTACTAATAAAATAATTTTTCATTTTTTGAATGGCTTAAGTGGCAAACCCTCCCTCTAAACTCACCACCCAGTAGTCCAATTTCAACATCTCTCAACTGTTTAGGCAATTATCCCTCTCTTGTGATGATGTCCTGTCCCAATGCACGAAGACTTATTTATATGAGAAACCCATCTCAAGCTTAGGTCTATTGCATAACATTAATTTGAAATCATGTGACTCTGTAATGCAGGTAATTTGGAGGAGGCGATTGAGAACTTGACTGAGGCAATTTTGCTCAATCCTACCTCTGCCATAATGTATGCAACCAGAGGTATGACTTGATTTGATTGTTTTATTTTTACATGCTCCAGTTGTTTGTTCTTATCACTCATGTGAATATATATATATATATATATATATATATATTTTAATCATTTACAGCCAGTGTTTACATCAAAATGAAGAAACCCAATGCTGCGATCCGTGATGCAAATGCTGCTTTGGAGGTTATATTCTCACCTCTCTTGGCTTAGAGTGACAAACTGAATTATGTCCTTGCTTGACTTAAAATAGGTCTATGAATGTGCTGGTGTGCATGTTTAATGTTGTTGTTGCATATGCTATGAAATGCATGCTTTTGGAAAATTTATAGATTCTAAATATGCTTTTTTGAGTGGGTGCAGAACTAGGTGGGAGGTGAGGGGAGCAGGTGTTACATAATTCTTTAGGTAGGCAATGTAATAGAGACTGATAATATTAACCAGAGAAACTGGAGCTCTGCTCCTTACAGCAGAAGGATATTCTGCAGAATTTCTTGGAATGGAAAGCAACTGAAAGGAAAAAGCATGAAGAGAAATGACTGACCAGCCCTAGAATAGGCTTACCCCCCTCAAGACCTGACTTTTTCTACCTCCCTCCTTCCTCCCCACCTCCTATATCTTTCTTTTCCCTCATTCTGTTATGGTCCCCTATCTTCTTTCTCCTCCAAATCCTCATTCCCACCTCGCCCTGTAACTAACTCATCATTTTGCAGCACCTCAGGCAGCACATAATCATTAATGGGAATTACTCTCTTACCCTCCCTTTTCTTTCTTCTTTCATACACCTGCCACTCTTTTGTCTTTCTATTATTATTCTTCGTATTTCTCCATGAATGTACAATGGCTACAGGTCTATCACAATCTCATAAAGGTTAAATCTTCCCCCTCTTTTAAAATTGTATCGTATAGCACTCCCAAGTCTGACCTAAATTTTTTAGTTCCACCCCTGCTTCTGAGTATGATAACTGGACGGAGAAGGATTATGGGTGTATAGTAATTCAATGAGATCTACCTGTTCTTTGATGATGCACAACCCATGTTGTTATATCTGCCAGTGGCAGTACTTTTACATGCGTGCATCTTTGACCTGCATGCAAAAATTTTTAGACTGTACATTATTAAAATTTGCTTGTTCCAGATTAATCCTGATTCTGCTAAAGGCTACAAGTCACGTGGCATAGCACTAGCAATGCTTGGTCAGTGGGAAGAGGCTGCAAAGGATCTTCATGTGGCTTCAAAGTTAGACTATGATGAGGAAATAAATGCTGTACTTAAGAAGGTTTGCTCTGTTGTCCCTTGGTATGAGCTGAATGAGATATTTGCGAAGCTATTGTGGATAACTGTAAAAGATGAAAATAAATAAAATGCTTAAGTGAGTTTAATTAAAGCCCACCTCAAAGCATTCAGAATCACCTCACCTGTAAAAATACAGGACATAGGTGAAACTTAATATGGTTGTATGCATCCTTAAAAATTGAAATATGACATGGTAGGGATATGTAAATAAATTAAATAATAAAAATAATTTGTACATGTAAAGAAATCTATTTGAATATGGAAATTGAAAGACTTGAGATGTTTATGAGGCATGAACATGTGTTCTAGAAAATTGGATTCCAACACGGTATGCTTGTCCTGGATGTAAACTAAAGTAATGAAAAATGGTGGAAAAAGATTATGACATACTGTAATGGTGTGAAAAGGAAAAAAATGCATATAAAAAGGATAATGTGAAGTATTTCACAAAAAAAAATAAAAATAATTTGAAGTATATTTAGGGGGAGGTTTCAAAGAGATGAACCTTTGAGCATTTGGTTTATTGAGAAATGAGCAAAAATATATGCTGGAGTAGTGAAATTATTTTGTGAAAACAAGATCAGTTTGAAGAAAGAGACATTGCTAATGATAAAGTTAGCTTATTGATGTACATATACAGATAACTTATCATTGAAAAGACAGACAAAGATCTTGCATGGGGAAGGCGAAGGCATTGAGTAACTTTATTTATTTTTAGTTGGAAACAAATTGCATTTCTGCCCACCCAATCCTAGTTGTATTGTTCCCACTTTCTGTAATAGCAAATACCAGAAAAATTGGAATTGAAAGGTTGTGTATATAAGTACAAGTGCACCTGAGCTTGTGTGCTTTTTTATTCTTCCCTGAATATCAGTTGCCTTATGTGGTACTTACAATCTTGCAGTGAAATCTAGCATTTTAAGAAATCTTCTACGTTTATAAAGCTAATTACTAGCAGCTTTGTCTAGCTAATAATTGAGTTAACATTCTAATTGTGGACCAACAGTTCAATCTGTTGTTTACTCACAGTATTTGATGTTATCCTAGTAATAGTTGTTTAGTGTAGTATGAGTTCCCTGAAATGTTGGGTTGTGTTAAATGTTATACTGGCATATCTGTCTTTTCAAAAAACCAAGGCAATAAGTTGGGTTGTGTTAAATGTTATACTGACATATTTGTCTTTTCAAAAAACCAAAGCAATAAGTTGGGTTGTTTAAATGGTGGGATTTATTTGTCATCTCACTGCAAATTCTGGATTGTCTAGGTGGAACCAAATGCTCACAAGATTGAGGAACACCGTCGGAAGTATGAAAGGCTGCACAAGGAAAGAGAAGAGAAAAGAGCTGAGCGTGAGAGGCAACGTCGCCGTGCTGAAGCTCAGGTTCTCAATTTTGCTATTGATATGCTGGAAAACTAAGCTTTCCATGTAATGATTATCCATGTAATTTTGTTGTTGCTAACTTGCTATGCATATTTTTCCAGGCTGCATACGAGAAGGCTAAAAAGCAAGAGCAATCATCTTCCAGTAGAAATCCTGGAGGCATGCCTGGTGGGTTTCCTGGTGGCATGCCTGGTGGGTTTCCTGGTGGCATGCCTGGTGGGTTTCCAGGTGGGATGCCAGAAGGCTTTCCTGGGGGCATGCCAGGAGGCTTCCCTGGGGGAACGCCAGGAGGGGTGCCTGGAAATGTTGATTTTAGCAAAATCTTGAATGTAAGTAGATCTGGACTTGATGTTATCGTGTGCTTTTGAAGTGCTATATGAAAACTCACTTTCTCTCTCTCTCTCTCTCACACACACACGTTTATTCTAGTCTTAATATCAAATGTTGCTTAACACGTCTCTCAGGACCCTGATCTGATGGCGGCATTTAGTGATCCGGAGGTCATGGCTGCTCTTCAAGATGGTATTATCAGTTCTGATATCTTGTTCTTTTCTTTTTCATTTTCTAGTTAATTTGTATTTTTTTCACTTGGGAATCCATTTGACGTGTCGAAGCATGAATTTTCATAAGCTGCTGACTAATTGAAACCGCAATGCCATGTGCTATTGTCTTTGACTGGTTAATATTTGCAGCTTGATTGTCTATTTTTTATTTGACCTCTCATTAACTACTGGTTGCATGGATTTGGATGGGCAATTACCCAATAGGGTATAGGTGATAAGAATGAGAAAGATTAAACTATTTTCATCCTTTGCATTTGAACTCATGAATCTACTGAAAGTCCTGGTCTCTCTCTCTCTCTCTCTCTTTGTATCTGTGAGTCTTTTTCACTTTCACCCCTGGTCTCTCTCTCTCTCTCTCTCTCTCTCTCTCTCTCTCTCTCTCTCTCTCTTTGTATCAGCGAGTCTTTTTCACTTCCTCTAGTCCCTATCCTGCCTAGGCATAAGGCTATATGAAATTCGATGACCTAGTTTACATTGTTTCTGCGAGTTATTTTGTGTAGCTTGAGGAAACTCTTCACTTGCTTCACGTGTCAAGTTGTTCATAGAGATTATGAAGATCAATTTGAATCTGTACCTAGATCTCTAATAAGATTCATAAACTTGCATATATTAGTACATTTGAAAAACATCAAATTTAAATTTCTACGCTGAAGAGATCATTTATGATATTTATAAGATTGGATATTAGTAAAATTTAAGAAACATCAAGTTCAATAGGAAGTTGGATGATGGCCCTGTTACATTAAAGATGTAGCTATATTAATCAGATAATGCTCTTTAACGATAGTGCTTGAATTCTATTTATACTGTATGGATAAATCTTGTAAATTTTTCTGTATTTTGGAACCCATTTTTACTTTCGTTGTCTAAATTTTTTGATAGCTGTTTCTCAAGAAAATATTTGATTTGATTATTATTAATTGCAATTTTTTCCTTTCTTCTTTTTGGGTTGGTTGCAGTTATGAAGAACCCTGCTAATTTGGCGAAGCATCAGGCAAATCCTAAAGTGGCTCCTGTAATTGCAAAAATGATGAACAAATTTGGAGGTCCTAAGTAAACAATTCTAGAATAGCAGCATGTTTATTTGAAATTTCGGTATTCCAGGTCTTTGCCCTCGGGTATTTAATGTTTATTGATATTGCATTTTCATTTTAATGAAATTATGAAAACTTTTGCCGTTTGTTAGGCCTGTTTCATAGGTGCTTATAGCTCCTCTTGGTATCCTTGTTTATTTGTCAGCAATGTAATTTGTTCTCCTGAGTGCATTTGAATGATAAAAGTTGAAATCTTTGCATTTTAGAAAAAAAAAAAAAGAGTTTCTTTGCCTATTTACATAAAAGCAATTGGGTATAGTTGCGAGACTCGATGAAAGGAAAATAGTTTCGTTTTGTGTATGTTGCCCTGACGAGTGACACGATTTTAAGGACCACAGTTCTGTTGGCACTTTAGGAGATACAAATCAGCCCAGCTTCATTTTTATTTTTTCATGTTACAATAACGAGACGGCGGAGGTTTGAACTTTGAACATACTACCATTCTTACTAGCGTCACATCATTAAAACTTGCATAAAGAGGCAATTCTTATTGGTTTGCAGCTGACTCTACATCAGTACAAACAGGTTATCAACAAAGTTGAACTGAATTTGTTAATATAGATAATCTTTATGGATTGATAACCTGGTTGATTTTATTTGAATTTCACTCGAAGCAAGAAAGAAATCAAAGATATTTGTACCATAAATTGTTTTATGCTCTACCCTTTTTCTACTACTATCTCTTACGGATTATCTATTTGCGTAATGACTTTATTATTATCAGTATGCTTGTAAAAGTAGGAATAAGTCGCAATTTGAGCATAATGGAGGAGTGTTTAATATTGCGACAGATTGCTTATGTTTTGTCAAAAATTTTAATAGTGAAACTGCTTATTAGATTTAGAATAAAATTAATATTAACATCATATTTGGATGATAGGTAATAAGGAGAAAGAAAATAATTTTTTTTTGTTTGAGAGTTTTAAAATATATAAGAAGAGAATGAAACACATGGAGAATTATTTTTTCTATTATTCTTAAATATCTAATTTTTTTTTTCTAAATTGAGATAGAATAAAGAAAATACATAAGTAATAAAGTTTTGTTCTTTTCTATTAATAAAATTTTCAAACAAAAAAATGATAATTATGTTATATTCTTTTTTTTTTATCTCTACATATTTTGTTAGGATCTATTAATGAAAAAATATCTAAACACAAAGTAAACAAGGAGTGAGTTAGAAATCAAGAGCTAGTAGTTTCCGTGAAGGTTTAAGTAACATTCCAAATCATGAATCTTGACTCCGTCTTTGGTGATTATACTTGCCTAATTAAACGGTTACTATTATCTTCTTTTTTATCCATGCCCACTAAAATTTGATGTAAAATGAGATTCAAAACTGGGCTTGCGATCTGTTTTAACCGAGACCATTTGCTGCAAAGATAATTATGCAATACAAGCATCATTTAGAAGGGACACCAAAAAAAAAAAAGCATCATTTAGAAGCAAAATTAAGCTTCTCATTGATGGATTAGGAAGAAGATGCCAAACATGTTTGCTTTGTAATTGGATATGTCCGGTCCGGGCTTTACCTTTCTATTCAGATATTCATGTCTAAATTACAAGAGCTACCCTTCTCCCAACTCCCAAGTCAGTTTTACAGGGAAAATGATTCGTCAACCATTGGGTGTTGCACACACACAAGACTTGCGAAAATTGCGTAGAAAGTAATTTTCACATGAACCATCAGTTTGAAGCTGTCTCATCATACCTTAGTCAATGGAATATCTAGGTAAGCCGTCTAACTCGAAGTCTCAAACTCGGGCTTTGATTATGTTACCCTTCTCAACATATCTACCGAAATAATTTAATATCGGGGCAGGGTTTCGCCGCTTTATAGTTCAGTAAATGAATACCTTTTTTGACGTAGACGTATCATTCGTTGGATTCAACTTATGTTTGAACTTTGAAAGAGTTTCATGAAATGTAACTCTCGTCTATCACTGTATTCCATGTGTACACAATGAAAGGAGTCTCTGCTCCTACTTAGGACCTGATTTGATGTGGGATTACTTGGTTGATTAGTTCACATTAATTCGTACTTTGTGGCTTGTCATCACCCCAATTTCCAAATAGGAAGTATAGCTATATACTTAGGCTACAAAATTCCTTGTGTCATGAATGCTTTGTCTTGGAATTGCCTCGTCGACTGACCATCCATTACGCTGTTGAAATTTTGGAATTTTTGGTCTGAACTCTAATCTAATGCTCTACTCTTTCAATGAGTTGAAAAAAATGAAAAACCTTCTCAAGCGTGCACAGGACTACATGAGGTTGCACTAACACACTTAAAGCTAATAGCACTAAGAGTGTAACTTTTGGTTTAATAACTCCAATTAGTCTCGTCAGTCTTCCACGACAATCAGTCCATGTGGTTTGTATATATTGCGTAGTGTTTGTTTCAGTGACGACTGCATTACTCTCTAATTGCGCAATTACTTCCTCAAATTGATATATTAATAATAAGTTTCAGATGAATGCTTTAATATATAATATGAGAATGTTTATCAATATGATAATTCTTGGATAAGATAGTAACATAAATCATTATTCTCTCATTATCAAAATGGTACGCTAGAATTAATGACCATACAATTTGCTTAGTAGGTTGTGAGCCACCACCAAGCACTACTATTCCTTCGAATGCTCCTCGTTTATAGGGCTATACTAGTTAAGAAATCAATAACTTAGTTAAGAAATTAACCTTGTTGGACCTATTATATTGTGAAGAGCCAAATAACACAAAATCCTGCTGACATATATTGGTAATTGCTTGCTAATTGGTTGTACTATATTCTTGAACAAGTTCTTTTTGGATGGTGTGAATTAACTTTAAATGGTCTTGACAACATGCAACAGGACACATGATTTGATAAAATACATTCAGATTTTAATTTATTAAATAATTTAAAAATAAACATATTTTTATTTGTTCACTCTGAAAACAAACTTACCATTTTATAGAAGAACCTTTTCAAATATTTATACCTAAGAAACAGTAACAAAAGTTTGTTTGCTTGCAATCCTTACCTCTCGATCTCCTACTTGTTCATACGATAAACATTGTGATTCTACTTGGAACGTGTGATCTTAACTTTAATTTAGTTAATTGCTAAAAAGACTTCAAACATGTCAACATGATATATTATTATTTCGTTTCTTCTAAATTTGCGCCACAAACTCCACCCCGTCTCAGTTGATTAATATATTGTTTGTCCAGTTTTTTTTTTTCCAGATATTGTTAATAAATCACGAAAGCTTTATATCGGTGCAACAAAAAGCTATATAATTAGAGTGTACAAAAGGAAAAATTCAGAGGTGAAGGAATTCGAAAACTGTGATGTGAGGATGTTTGGGTAATGAGTTTGGATCCTCTCCTATAAGATGATATTCCTGTTAGAGATAGATACAAATTTTATTATATAAGAGACCTATGAAAGTGTAAGATTTATGTTTGTTAAATTTTCGAATTAATCTTTAAACTCTTACGAGTATATGATCCTGTTGAGAAAAGATAACAAATATTAATAACAAGTAGAAGCAAACTGGATCACTTTTTCTCTCTGTGCAATTAACAATAGACTCTGGAAATTCCTTAAGCAACAAACAATAATTTTAGGCAAATAATAGGATGCACAAACTAAAAAAATAAAATCAATAGGCACCAAATTTTTAACGTGGGAAAACCCCCAATGTGAGGGAAAAACCTACGGGACCTAGTCTAGTAAAAAATCCTCCACTAATAAAATTAATGGGTATACCACAAGTCCTCCTGGAACCACTAGGGATCAATAGAAAATTAATCTTCACCAATAAGGTGGATAACAACACAATAAACTCATCAATGGGTATCTAGCCAGGCAATAGAAAGAACCCAAAATAGAGAGATATTAAAACTAAAAATAAAGCTCACAATATCAGGATCAACATATCAAAAACATCTGATAGAAGAGCACAAATTTTCTCCCTTTATTTTTCTTTCTCCACTGCCGGTACGTTGTTCTGCGTCTTCTTTGTTTTTCTCCAATTCTCTCACGGCTGCTCTTTTTCTTTTTACTCCTTAGGCATACACCCGAGGCTTATACAAGTTTTTAATTTCACCAATTAATGGGCCTTTTGGCCTATATCCTTTCTTCCTTTTTTTTAAAAAATTAAAGTCAAGGTGGGCCCACTTTTGGTGACCCACCTGACAATTCTCCCCCTCACCAATCAAGTGGGGCCATAGTCAACCAAATCCGCTTTCTCTTTGCAAGTAGCAAACTTTCCTATGGGTAAAGTCTTTGTCATTATATCTGAACCATTCTCATTAGTATGGATTTTCTCTAATGATAATTGCTTCATCTCTAGCGCATCCCGTATCCAGTGATACCGAACCTCAATATGCTTAGACCTTGAATGAAAGGTCGAGTTCTTACTGAGATGGATTACACTTTGACTATCACAGTACAAAACATATTTTTCTTGTGAAAGACCCAACTCTTGTAGGAATTTTTGCATCCACAAGAGTTCTTTAGCAGCTTCTGTAATAGCAATATATTCTGCCTCTGTAGAGGATAGAGCAACACATTTCATGTCTGACCGCCATGACACTGCTCCCCCTGCAAAAGTCATCATATAACCAGAAGTAGACTTCCTGGAATCCACATCACCAGCCATGTCTGCATCTATGTAACCATTCAACATAGGCTTACCACTTCCAAAGCATAAACAGACTCTAGAAGTACCTCTAAGATACCTGAGTATCCATTTCACAGCTTGCCAGTGCTCTTTACCAGGATCGGAGAGGAAACGACTAACAACGCCAACAACATGAGCAATATCCGGTCTTGTACATACCATCGCATACATCAAGCTACCAACCGCAGATGCATACGGAATCTTCTGCATTTCTTCTTTATCTTTCTCACTTGTAGGACATTACGCAAGGCTCAACTTGAAGTGACCTGCAAGTGGAGTACTAACAGATTTGGAATTGTCCATATTAAATCTCTCCAATACTTTCTCAATATATCTTTGTTATGATAACCACAATTTACCATTCTTCCCGTCACGAACAATTTTCATGCCGAGGATTTGCCTTGCAGAGCCCAAATCCTTCATTGCAAAGGACTTGTTCAACTCTCTTTTAAGATTTTGAATCTTTTTAATGTCATGACCAACAATCAATATGTCATCCACGTAAAGCAAGAGAATAATAAAATTTTCATTAAGAAATTTCTTCACAAACACACAGTGATCAGAAGAAGTTTTACTATACCCGTGATCCATCATGAAGGAATCAAATTTCTTATACCACTGTCTTGGAGCTTGTTTGAGCCCATACAAGCTCTTCTTTAATCTGCAGACAAGCTTCTCTTTGCCTTTGATTGTAAAACCTTCAGGTTGCTCCATGTAAATTTCTTCCTCCAGGTCACCATGGAGAAAGTTATCTTCACATCAAGTTGCTCAACCTCTAAATTCAAATTAGCCGCTAAGCCAAGCACAACTCGTATTAAAGACATCTTGACCTCGGTGAAAATATTTCTTCAAAATCAACTCCTTTCTTCTTACTAAAGCCTTTCACAACCAACCTTGCCTTGTACCTTGGCTGTGGGCAATTCTCCTCTAATTTTAGCTTGAACACCCATTTATTCCTAAGTGCTCTCTTGCCCTGAGGCAGCTTCACTAACTCAAACGTATGGTTCTCATGTAAGGATTTCATCTCCTCTTGCATGGCTTTATGTCATTTGTCCTTCTCCTTATGTGACATTGCTTCTTCATAGCTCTCTGGCTCTCCTCCATCAGTCAACAACACATACTCATGTGGAGGATATCTCTGTGAAGGATGATGCTCTCTTGTAGATCTTCTCACCTGAGGCTCTAAAGGTGGTTCTTGTGGAATTGACTCAATTGGTTCATTGACTTGAGGCTCAGGCACATCAACTGTGTTCTCCACATCTGCATTTACATCTCCCCCGTTATCAGTGACCCTGGTAGGAGGTTCTGGCTCAACATCAATGTACCCATGAACAACCTGTTTTGGCTTATCCTTCTTATCAATATCTTCAATAGTCTGGTCTTCAAGAAAGACAGCATCTCGGCTTCTAATAACTTTTTTATCAATCGGATCCCAAAACCTGTAACCAAAATCATAACGACCATAGCCCAAGAAGATACACTGTTTAGACTTACCATCAAGCTTGGACCTTTCATCTCTGGGAATGTGAACAAAAGCCTTGCAGCCAAACACACGCAAATGATTATAGGAAACATCTTTCCCTCTCCACACCTTCTCAGGAACATCATCATCATCAAGAGGAACAGAGGGAGAAAGGTTGATCAAGTCCACTGCAGTTCTCAATGCTTCACCCCAGAAGGCTTTAGGCAATTTAGCATAAGAGAGCATGCATCTGATTCTGTCATTAATTGTGCGGTTCATTCTCTCTGCAACCCCATTGTCTTTGAGGGTCTTTGGAACTGTCTTCTCAAGCTTGATTCCATAGTCCTTACAGTAGTGCTCAAATGGACCCCTGTATTCACCACCATTATCTGCTCTAACACACTTCAACAATTTGCCTGTTTCTCTTTCAACACTTGCATGGAAGTGTTTGAACATATCAAGTACCTGGTCTTTGGATTTCAAAACAAAAGCCCACACTTTTCTAGAATGGTCATCAATAAAAGTAACAAAATAAGAGTAACCACTAAGGGTTTTTGCATCCATAGTGCAAACATCAGTATGAACTAAATCCAAGATATGAGGTCTCCTATGTGGAGGATAAGTGCGGAAGGAAACTCTATGTTGCTTACCAACAAGACAATGAGAGCAAGTTTTAAAAGATGTACCTCTAACAGGAAACAACTTTTGCCTTGCAAGAGTGTCAAGGCCCTTCTCACTCAAGTGACCCATGCGTTTATGTCATAGCTCTGTAGAGCAATCCTCAATTGCATTCACTTGAGGTGTAGACAACTTTGCTGATGTCCAATAAAGAGTATTTCGCTTCACTCCCTTTGCTACCACCAAAGTCCTTTTGGTGCACTTCCATTTACTGTCACCAAAAGCATTATGATAGCCATCTTCATCAAGTACCTGTACTGAAATCAAGCTGAGGCGCATGTCAAGAATGTGCCTAACATTTTTCAAGTGCAGCTTGCATCCGGCATTAGTCTCTAACCATATTTCTCCAATGCCAGCAACCTTACTTACCCATTGATTTCCCATCTTCACTTACCCGAAATTCTCAGCAGTGTAGGATGTAAAATACTCACGATGAGGTGTAACATGGAATGAGGCAGCAGAATCAACAACCCATTCATAGTCTTGGCATGTGAGATTAATGGAGTCATCATCATAAACAATGACAACTTCACCATCAGATACAACTATGACGTTGTCTTTGTCTTTGTCTTCTCTTTTATTATTATTGCCTCTAGTCCTTGATTTTTCCCGCTTAAGGAACCTGCATTCTTTAATCATGTGTCCCATTTTATTGCAATGGAAGCATTTGATGTCTTATATGTTCTTTGACCTTCCTCTTGACTTACTGCGGTCTTCAGATCTCTGAAAATTTCTATGTTGGCTTCTTCCCCGTGACTCTATAACCAAAGCTTCATTCTGAGTCGAAGAGCTAGCCATATCATGTCCCTTCCTCCTAGTTTCTTCATTCAAGAGACTATCATTCACCATATTGAAAGTCAACTTTCCATTAGGAGCAGAGTTACTCAGAGATACCACCAGTGTTTCCCAACTGTCTGGTAATGAGCTAAGCAACAACAGTACAAGCAGTTCATCATCTAACACAACCTCCATAGTATTCAACTGATTCACAACATTCTGAAAACTACTCATATGCTCAGCCACCGAGGACCCATCCCTGTATTTCAAGTTTACCAACTTCCGAATCAAGAATGCCTTGTTCTGTGCATTTTTAGACTCAAACAAGTTGCTCAATTTCTTCCACAAGCTGTGGGCACTAGTCTCACTAGATACATGGTGATAAATGCTTTGGTCTATTCATTGCCTGATCATGCCAATAGTTTTCCTGTTTATTCTCTTCCATTCTTCATCAGATTTATCTGTTGGTTTAGTACCATCACCCTCAATGGGATCATACAGGTCTTTGCAAAATAGCAAGTCTTCTATTCGGGATTTTTATATTGAGTAATTGGTAGAATCAAATTTAATTATAGTACCAGCAACATCGCCTTCTCCCATTTTAAGAGCACAAACCAGAGCCCCAACCAAGGAGCTCTCTGGTACCAGTTGTTGGGAAAAGATAACAAATATTAACAACAAGCAGAAACAAACTGGATCACTTTTTCCCCCTGTGCAATTAACAATAGACTCTGAAAATTTCTCAGGCAACAAACAATAATTTTAGGCAAATAATAGGATGCGCAGACCAGAAAAATAAAATCAATAGGTACCATATTTTTAACGTGGGAAAACCCCCAATGTGAGGGAAAAACCCACGGGACCTAGTCCAGTAAAAAATCCTCCACTAATAAAATTAATGGGTACACCACAAGTCCTCCTGAACCACCAGGAATCAACAGAAAAATTAATCTTCACCAATAAGGTGGATAACAACACAATAAATCCACCAATGGGTATCTATAGAGAGATATTAAAACCAAAAATAAAGTTCAATACCAAGATCAATATATCAAAAACATCGATAGAAGAACACAAATTTTCTCCCTTTATTTTTCTTTCTCCACTGCCGATACGCTGTTCTGCGTCTTCTCTGTTTTTCTCCAATTCTCTCACAGCTGCTCTTTTTCTTTTTACTCCTGAGGCATACACCCGAGGCTCATACAAGTTTTTAATTTCACCAATTAATGGGCCTTTTGGCCTATATCCTTTCTTTCTTTTTTTTTTAAAAAAATTAAAGTCAATGTGGGCTCACTTTTGGTAACCCACTTGAGAGATCCTAAGGTATAAAAATAAGTTAATTTATATACAAATTCTATTTTTATCAAATTTGTTTGAGTTTAAATAAATTCTGACAAAATTAATAAATTTTCGATTCTATTAGTGATTTTATGATTTTACCCTGAAAATGCACTGTTTTGGTCAACTTTGTTGGATACTTGAGTTGTATTGTCTGTGTTATTCAATGTTTATTAGGTTTATGAACCTAATTGTATGTTTTCATTTTTGTTTTTATTTTATTTCTTTCATTTACTTTGTTATAAAGTTAGAATTTTCAATATTAATTATGAATATGTTATTTAATTATAATTTATTACTAAGATATATTTTTTTTTCATAATATTTTTTATGTAAACTCTTATGAATTTACAATTCAAATTTATTGAAACTTTACGAATTTACTTTAATTTTCGAGTTTGACAATCTTGATAAAATTACTAGTTATATTTAAAATAAATTATTTCTCTAACATGACTTTTTCTTATTAAACTGGATAAAATCTAGATTTCTAAGGAGTAGGGGTGACGCGTCCTTAAGACTATGGGAAGCTTTAACCCCTTAACTTGTTTCAAAATCTAAAGGATTTATTAGAGTTTTTTTTTTATTTCTTAAGCATGGCCTCCCCCCAAACACTAATAATTTCCCCTTCTAGCTCTGCCACTGCTAGGGAACCGTTGTAGTGGTGAATCTGATAATGAACTGCTACAGTAATTGGGTGCGGACAGCTCCAACTTGCAAGCAATGCCCCCCTTAATTAGCTTATATACATCTTTGGTGCATATCACTCTACGTCTTTGTACGTAACTCTCATATTAAGTAATCAGTGACAATCCGTGTAACTAATGTTGTCGTAATTTTCTGGCTAACATTAATTGTTAAAATTCAGGAATTCCTACGTGTTTTTTATTGATTTTGTTCAGCTCAACAACATATGTTGGCTGTTCATGAGGGCAACGCCAACGCAGTGCGCAATAAATATGAATATAGCTTAGCCCCCATCGTACGAAAGTAATTGAAGTTCAGATAATGCTAATGACACGGTTGAACTCATATTTTATGAATATTTGTTTATATAGTAGAATTAGAACGAAATTATACAAAAATAATAATAATAAATTAAGTTATAATTAAATGATGAAATTTGTTGAGATATAAAATATCGTGAATAGAAGTTTATGTGAGTAGTATCCAATTAATTTGCATTCTTCAATATAAGGAAATTATATTTTTTATGGACATACTGATCATGATGCAAGTAGATATCTCAGATGGAGTGCGTTGCAAATCAACATAGTATTTGAATACGATTTTGGACACGTAGCGCTCTAAATTGGATATTTGGATAAGCTAGGACCGAATTACTCACTTGATTTTAGTGATTAAATTAAGCGTACGATGAGTTTTTTTTTTAAAAAAAAAATCTAATTGTAGTACAATACCGACAATGATTAAATTATGCAGTACAATGATTTTAATTGGGTAAAATAAAAGAATTGCAAGAAATCACTTGTGCTCTAACTCAAAAAATTAGCAAAAATTGAATTTAAACTTATGCTAAAGGATTTTATCACAAATCACATATACTCGCTTTCATCACTATTTCAACCTCTTATGATTTTTATGAAGAGGTTTGTGACAATATAAGAGTGAAATCATTTTTCTTTATGATAATACGTAAGCAGTGAAGTGTGATTTGGAGAAAAGGTTCCACACCAAACCCACAAACACCAATAGATATAAGTCAAAGACCGAAATTTTGGGTTGGTAACTACCCCCAACCAAAGTTGTATGCCATCTAATAAAATGTTATATTTAAGAGTCGCATGGTCGATCCATCAAAAGGAAATGTATACATCACGAGGTTAAGTTGTTTGGTAAAGGATTTGAAATTGGAGAAATTATTTTTTACACATAGTGTAAGCCAATTAATATTAAATAATTGCTTAAATCTTTGTGCTAAACAATTGTTTTAAATTTAAAATGATAGTATTTCATTTGTTAATTGCCTTATTAGATATAACATGCATATATTAAGTATACATAAGAATTTTTCTTGATTTAGATAAAGAGTTGTTAGAAAACACTGGAGCGCTCGAGATTTCTAACCTTCAAATTACTCAAATTATATTGAGATATGAGTTTATCATTAACAAATAAAAAAATCAACACTTTTGTGGCTCAAGCGCATAAATCCTCGAGTTTACAGCTGCAAAACCCACTTGAATATGATCTCTTTGGCATGGAATGAGAGATATTGGCCATTATATTCCTCTTGGTGTACATGGTAGGGTAGGTGATGTTGGCCTTCTTGATAACTATGCCAACCTTTTTTTTTACTTGTTAGTAACTATGTTATTCTTTTTTTTTTAAATGGTTAAAAACAGTTAGATAGCACTCTGGACCTGCTCTTATATAACAAAAGGAAACGTGTTCGTTTGAATGCTTAATTAATCAAACCATTCTGCTAACGCAGCTGATTTGAGAATGGAACGATCTAGCACTAGAATTAATTAGGCGTTGGTGGATGAAACACAACCTGCTTACTCGTGTTAGAATCAACAAGTTCATATTTAGTTCGTGTCAAAGACACGAAACCAAATTGGTGGTCTAATTTTGCAAAGGCATGCACGCATCCTTATGATACTGGTCGAACTTAAAAGTGACTGATATACATATTTATCTCCGATGTTTTTTAGATATTAAATATTAGATATCCAGCTGTAACCATATAGGTTGTGAAAATAATATATTGATTATAAATAAAATCAAATCCAGAGTTAATAATGATTGACCTCAGTTACCAGTTATAATCTGTAGCAAGGTTTTGAGGGAATTTCTTGGCCATATCTGCTTGTCTTTCCTCTCTTAGGAATGCTGATAGCTTCCGTGGTTCAGTTTTGACTAATTTTCCTAGGATATAATTTAGCAGGCAGATGCCAGGTTGTGCAGATGTGGTGGCAAAGAGCGTTGCTTCATAACTGGGACTTGAAAAGTGGACCATGTGATTTCCCAAACTATCAAACATATTTACTTCCCTCCTAATTTCTGTTTGTTCAAATTTAATGTTTTCCCTAAATATAACTCTTAGCGCTTGCTATCTATTCTGTGATGTATAAGGAAAAATAGACTAGGCACACGCATACACACATTCTGATGACAATATTTGGAAGAAAATTATTTCTAATACACCGGCAAATTAAACAACACATTATCTTGTTATTTGGTATGTAGAATACGGAATTCTATTATAGTACAATTCTTGGGGGAATGCGTTTAGAATACAGAAATTCATTCATTCAAGATATTACCCGTGATAAATCCAATATTGATTGCATTTTGCTTCAATTAGCATAGTGATGCCACCCAACATTACCTAAATACATCAATGCTTTCCCAATGGGACGTTAATATCAATCCCTTTTAACATAACCTGATCTTATTTTCTTCGTAGCTGTGACTAGTAAAATTAATCTTAACCATTTATTCTTGAACCCTATTAGTCATCCATCCAAATATGCTGATGCTGTGGCTTATTGAAATGCTTCTATATATGGTTAGGCATATACGTTTGTCTCTGTAAATTTCCACAATTTGCATTAATAATTACCAGTTTCATGGACACAAGTGAGCTGGGAGTTTATAATTTGTAAGGTGGAAAAGAGAGGAAAAACAAAGTTGTGGTTTTGTAATCTCAAGAGATCGTTGTCCATTCCTACATATCTGGAATGTCAAATAGATAAGATCTCAACATGTCTCTAAACTCTTTGAAACAAGGGCAGCTAGTTGCCCCAAAGGCCGAAACATAGTCTCCTAGATGATGATCCTGCAGCATTGGATCAGTTTTCTTGGAGCACATCAAAACAGCTATAGTTTCATCACATCAAACGGTTATCTTGCTCATCAAGACCAAAGACTTCTAGCAATCACCTACACTGTATCATAACCTGAAGCTAATAAGGACTCGTAAACGTGGTGATGACGAAATGGTTGAGTAAGAGTGAAATCAGGGAAGTGGATTTGTAATGAAAAATGTTAAAACTTAAAAGTGTTAATCATTTTATACATTATTTTTTTAACGTTTTGGGATGCTTACATGTAGCTCTGCCCTTGGGGTCACCCATCTTTCAGCGTCACCCATTTTGTGCAGCTAGAAATACCAGAACGCCCCATATTAGTTCCCACGTACCTTTCACAACCCAATGGTGGAGCCCCCAACCTTCTCCTGTTTCTCTCTGCCTCCTATGAGAGTTTTCTTTTTCTTTTTCTTGTTTAATCTGTACAATTTTTACGGTTTGATTATAACTGGTCTTATTTTATTTTTTGTACAGTCACATTTTAATTTTGTCACTTCACATAGATGTAAAGTAACATGATTCTAAGATATGCTTATAAAGTATTTTCCTATTTTTTTTAGATGCATAATTTTATTGCATATATATATATATATAGCGCATCTAATAAGATGAATGTTTATTATAAGAGGTGAGATGAATAAATATTGACCATTGAATTTTACATGAATAGTTAAGATTAGAACATAAATACATATGACTTTTTTAAGTGGTCACATAACATTTTAAGTAATTTTTAATCTTGACCATTCATGCATAATTGTATAGTCAAGATTTACTTTTCTCACAATAAAAACTCTTCTCACTAGATATGCTCTCTATATAGGAAGCATATATTATAAGATGAGTATTTATTATAAAAGGTAAGAAAAGTTAATCTTGACTATTAGATTTTACATGAATGGTCAATATTAAAACATAAATTTATGTAACTATTTTAAGTAGTCACATGATATTTAAATAACTTTTAATTTTGACTATCTATATATAATTATATAATTAAAATTTACTCCTCTCATAATAAAAATTCTTCTTACTAGATTTGTACCTATACATATAAATATATTAATTAGGCTAGAAAAGGAGAGGGCTTTATATATATATAAAGGTGGGTGTGGGGCTTTTGGGTCATTACAAGCTAGTGTTGGTGAGACTTTTGCATTAGTTTAAAAGTTTGCATTGGTTAGCTAGCTAGTGGTGTTGTGTTAGTGCTATGGGGAGGCAACCCTGCTGTGACAAACTTGGGGTGAAGAAAGGTCCATGGACTGCTGAGGAAGACAAGAAGCTCATCAACTTCATTCTCACCAATGGCCAGTGCTGTTGGCGTGCTGTGCCCAAGCTTGCTGGCCTTAGGCGTTGCGGCAAGAGTTGCCGCCTTCGCTGGACCAATTATCTTCGGCCAGACTTAAAGAGAGGGCTTCTCACAGAAGCAGAGGAGCAGCAGGTTATTGATCTCCATGCCCGCCTTGGCAACAGGTTGTTTATTTTTCACAAGCTGAGCTTCATGCATTGCCTTGTGTTTGCACTTTGCAGTATGTTCGCCAATGAACCCTGTTCTTTAGTTTGGTTTTTCCTTTGAACACGTTTTAAATTACGTTGGAACTCTAACTCCTTACAACTATAAACCATAAATAATGTTGAAGTAGGTATTGCGTTTAAAATCATGTTCTAAACAAGGGCTTACTTAAGGCAGAAGCAATCGAATACTTGCTTGGTTTACTAAGTAGATAAATATATACACATATTTATAAATTTGGTTGAAGATAGTAATAGCATATTAGCATCTATTCTCATCTATTTACTTTGAGAACTGTACATGAAATGTTAAGACATGCTTGGTATGTTATGCCCACCAATTGGTATCTGATATATTTGAAAAGCAGAAATTAATTGGCCTGCATAATTAATGTTCTCTTGTACAATGCAAAGATGTTATTGTTACTAAATTGGAGCTTATAAATAATAATAATTCAGTTGAAGATATAACTTAAAGCAATTACATGTTTAATTTGATCAGTACATATCTTTGCTACCAAGAAGTACCCCCACATCAAGCTTATCTGTAAATGCAGCGACTTAGCCTAAGGTCATGGGTTTTGATATATGGTTGAATGTTGTCTCAGGTGGTCCAAGATTGCTTCCAGGTTACCAGGAAGGACAGACAATGAGATTAAAAATCATTGGAACACCCATATCAAGAAAAAGCTCCTTAAGATGGGTATTGATCCCGTTACTCATGAATCTCTCAATAAACAAGCTGCATCCCAGGATAGCAGTTCATCCCCTGCAGAGCATTTGCCACAACCTGGCAGTAACCATAAGGTTAAGGAAACTGATGAAGTTCTCAACTCAGAGGAGAATTCAAGCTCATCCCCAGCTGAAAATTCTTCAGTGGAAGAATCCCTATGGCTAGATAGCATTTGCAGTGATGACTATCTAATGAACAGCCTGTGGCTGGATGAAACTCCACTGGTGGATGCATTATGGGACACAACACTAGACAATACTAATAATGACATGGGCCTGCTGCCATCTTGGGAGGACAATTGTGCTTGGTTATTGGATTGTCAAGACTTTGGTATTCATGATTTTGGGTTTAATTGTTTCAACGAGATAGAGTCAAATGCACTGCAAACTATAGGAATGAAGGAAGAAGGGCATTAGCATGCAGCATATGTGGGGAAGAGAATCGTCTTCAAAAAACTTAGTAAGCTATCAAATCTGTACATGTGACAAAATACCACGGGCTCAAATTTAGGTTCTTGGTGTTGAATTTTTATCTAGCTAGTATTTTACAGAATGTTCTTGGAAGGTGGAAGGTGAACCTTTCCTCTTATGAGGTTCCTCGCCTACCAAATCACAAAAATGATAGCAAACCAAATCATCAAAATGCCACATTACTTATTTTCTTCTAAATGCTGTAATCTTATGTGTACGGTAGGGACACAACAAATGGGAAATGTCAAAAGTAATAGTGGGGTTATAAAACCTATTGTACGAAGATGTTTACTTTGAAAATAATAGTAAAATATTGTTTTTGTGGATACTATATATAAATTCTGCTGTGTTCTCTTCATTTCCTGTTTTATGTCACATTAGAGGTAGATAGACAGGGAAATAGAGGACACGGAGAAGTTAGAGAACATAGAGATGGAGATTTTTAGTAACCTTCAACTTTGAGTCTGGAGGTGGAGCGCATGTGGTGATGGCAGTAAAACATTTTGGCATGTTAATGAAGCACGATAGTGCTTTACAATATCATATGCACAAACAACTCTCTCTTCCTTTTGTTGTGTCCCCCACTCCCCACCTTTTGCTAGTTCAACTCCATTATCATTTTCCTTCCTATAATCATGTAAGAAAGCTATCACCATGTTCTCAAGGAGATATCAGATGATTGCTGAGTATAGTATATTTAATGGCCATTAAAAAAAGCAAATGCATATTTCATTTTAGAAATTTCAGGTTTAAATTTATCAAACAAATACAATGAGATTTTAGACGGAATGGACTATCTTTTATGTTGTAATTTTCGATTAAAAAAATGTTATCGTGGTTTTACCAAAAAAATACCTTTAAGACATTCAATTCAATATGAATCTCGTGTTTCAACTGTACGATGCCAGATGTGAAGAAGCTCAAACTTTTGAATTATACATATATACTTATCCAGCAATAAAAGTTTAAATATGAAAATTGTGTTATAACCCTACCATACCATAGTACTGGCAAAAAAAAAAAGACTTTTTTTTTATAATAATAAACGGGGAAAAAACATACTCTTTTTATTCACTGTACATAACCATCTTTTTATATTTTAGCATCCAATTTATTACCCGTATTTTAAAAATGACTTTATATATATGTATATATAGCCACTAACCAAGTTACTTGATCATATTCCGAGCATGGTGGTGAGATTCTCCTTGCTTCTTCTTGTGCTGTAATGTACGTGGCAAGCAAAGAATGCCCTGATTAGCAAGCTTTCGACTAATTAAACTGAAATGAAAACTCAATGGAGACCGCATTAATTGTCCCCAAGAAAAGTTTATTCTAGTTATATTTATTCATTTTATCATCAATTTAGAAATTCGCTTAAACTGAAAAAAAGTACACTTAAAGCAGAGTGTATGCACTCGATAAACAAATAGCGCTTTAAGGAACTTTCTGAATCATGATATATCCATTAGCTTAAGTACTTGGTGGTGCTCATGATAACATTGTAAACAGCAAACAACACCATTAGCCAACTCACACCATAGCCTAACACCCACAAGGATTGTATTTTTCGTTCCACTTGTTGTCTGCGAGATATGTTGCAAATTCTTTGAAAATTGAACGGCTCTGTCTTCGCTTCTGCTGCAGTGTTATGCACTCCAAGTTTGATGAGTGTTTATTGCCATTCCTCTGTTCAGTTCCATTAATTTTTTTATTAAATAAACTAATTTAAACTATTAAGTCAAAATAAATAAAAAATAATTTAATAAAAACTAAATAAAATAAGAGTGACAATAGATAGAACACTCTCCTCTTTTGAGTTAGCATAACATTTGTTCCTCGCCATTTATCTCTCTCAAACAATATCTATTAGCTAGATTGCATAGCCATGTGATGATAATATAGGTTAATTTCTGACAGCATGGATTTTCTTGCGGTACAAGTTGTTTGGCAGATATTGCAAAATCAAGATCGTTCACCAAGTTTAAACAAGTGGCAACACCAATTAATGTCCTGATACACAAATAAATAGCCGTGCTATTTACACAGACCATCCCATGCTGGAACTTTGTAGAACATCCTATCATAATTTTTTTTTATTTTCTTTCTTTCTTTCTCTTTTCTTCTTTCCCATCAACCACCCTTACATTATGTTTAAATGATAAATAAATAAAAAAAACAAAAAAAAATAAAAGAAACAAAAATATTTTTTTATATTTGAAAGTTTTGAAATGTATAGAAATGAAACGGAACATAAAGAGAATCATTCTTTCCCTCTTTTGTTCAAATATCCAATTTTTATTTTCTTCAAAATTGAGGTGAAATAGAGGAAACACATATTCTATTTTATTCTATTAATGAATTTTCTAATTAAAAAAGGAAGAACTATATTTTATTTTTTTTTTTTCCTTTCTAATCTATTCCTATCTATTCTATTATGTTCTATTAATAAAAAAAAAATTAAATGTAGAGTTAAGTGGTCTATGTGAAATCTATTTTTGGAATTTCTGTATAAATAACTTTTCCTCTATGTGGAATCTGTTTTTGGAATTTCTGCATAAATAACTTTTCCTACAGATAAATTACTATAAGAAAAACAAATTTATTACTAGTTATGCTTATGAATTCCTTATTGATGTATCATTTATTTTATGTAACTAACTTTACTTAGTGAGAAAATATTTTTGTTGTTGTTATTGCTTATGTATTCCTTATTGCCATTGCCTTTTTTATTTTTTATTTATATTTATATTTATTTATTTATTTATTGGGTTACTCGTTGCCTTGTTGATTTAGTGATAATTTTATACTTGAGCTATGGGCAACCATTCATCTGCATATGCTTAGGGATGTTACACGTATACCATCCGAAGTGGAGCTGAATCAGATGATTGAAGGAAAGAAAAACTAAGCTTGACTGACATTCCAAATTTGAAGTGGCAAATAGGATTTCATTATCAAAAGAAAAACAATGGTATTGGGAACACTCTGAATATGCAAATCCAGATGACATAATTTGGCTTTTTATTAAGAGCATTGATTGCGAAGTGGAATGTTGGATCATATGGTTGTTGTGGTTGGAAGTAAGCAATTTAGCTGATTTTTTGGGGATGATCCTGCTTTGCATTTGATTGCCACTAGAATTAATCAATTTTATACGAGATAAATTTTGAATAGGAAGTGCCCATCATTTTTAGATGTGCACATACCATCTAACGATGATGTGATGGGCCTCCAAATTTAAGAATTTAATCATTACAAACCTTCCTTATGCTTGCTCCACTTGAAATTCTTTAATTATATCTTCAATAAATCATGTGCGTATTTAGTCATTTGGTTTGGCTTAATTGATAAAAATGTTACTAATGATTTCTGTACGTAAAAGGGATGAATTAAATAATAATAAAAACTCATGAAATTTATTTCAAAAAATTTGAACTTAAGAATCATTTAAAGCTAATTAGAGTGATTTGATAAAAAAAAAAATGGTCCAGTATACAAGGCACACAAATAATTAAGCAAACAATTGAGTAATTAAATCAAAATAAGTTGATATGAGAATGCATCTTTAAGATTGTTCAAAGAAAATTTTACTCATACTTGAAGAAAATGTTGACTCAAAAAATACTATTTCATTTTTATATATTTTTTTGAAAAAACACAAAACAAGTAAGTATAAAAGCAAAACTTCAAAGTAAAGCGTAACAATTTTATTTTTCGGACGCAACGTGTAAAAATTAAAGAGTTAGAAGTTTCACTATAAAGATTTTTTTTGTAAATTCCTTAGTCCCAATGTAAATAATCTGTCTTTTATCTGATCGAAGATATGAATTAGTTAAAATATGTAAAAATTGATTCAAATACTACGTGATCGCAATAAAAGAAATTGAAATTTTGAAAAAGGAAAGAGATACTTATTTTGGTTTAGTCACTAAATATGGCTTACATCCGAGTGCTTGAGTAACTTTGATTATGCATTTTATATATATATATATATATATATATATATATATATATATATATAAAAGATATCGTAGTTTTTATTTGATAAATAAATCTTGATATCTTATATTTCTTCAATTAAATTACAATTATTTTTTAAGTAAGAAAAAAAATTTAATGATATTATTTTTTCTCACCCTCTCACAATAATCACTCCTCTCAAATTAAATATATTCCCTCTATATATATATATATATATAATTTTTTAGAGTATTTTTTATTTGATAAATTTAATTTCTCAAATTACAATTAGACGCTAAGTAAAAAAAAATTTAATGATATTATTTTCATACACATAAATTCTGTGATTAAACTTAAGATCACATATTTAAAAAGTTCAAATCTCTTGTACTCGGACTAACACACGTTGTTTTGATATACACTTTAGTTATGCATTTATATACTAAAGCATTAAACTTTAATAATCGTGTGCTAAGCATTTATACACTAAAACATTGAACTTTAATAATCGTGTGCTATGCATTTATCCACTAAAACATTAAACTTTAATAATCGTGTGCTTACGAAACTTTTATAAAATATTGGGCTCCTTACCCTGTTAAAAATCAATGTTGATCTAGCAGGCTTCAGTGAAGACAATAAAGGGGGAGTAAGCCTAATAGCCAGAGATTAACAGTTTTGTGGGCGTGAATCTCTTCCTTTTGGTTTATCGCTCACCCTTTTTTGTTGGAAGCTCCAGTTACATTGGAAGGTTTAAAATTTGCTGCTCACTATAGCTGGGACTCAATTGTTACTGAAAGTGACTGCTAAAAAGTGGTAGATGATGGTAGATGATCTAACTAAAGGATCTAATGATTTGTCTGAGTTGGGTTCTATATATATATATTATTTTATAAACAATTTTTTTAAGGACCAAGGGTGGGTGTTTTATCCAAGAATCAGGACAAATTTTCAAGTTTAATGAGTATTTATAAAAATATTTATAAATAATTTACTAATAACAGACTTTGATAAAAATTGAACTCTGACCAACTGTTCTATATGCTGATATAAGGGAGCTAAAATCTTTTTTTTTTTTTTTTTTTATACATGTTAAAGTCCCATTTTAACAGTAGTAATTTTTTTTACCTTTGTTTTTAGAAAGACTAATGAAGCTGTTCATGGATTAGATGGGCTCAATATTCTTCTTGAGTGTTTGGCTTGGTTATTTTCACCACCATCCTTCCTTGATAATGTACTGTTGTTGGACTTCTTGCTCAATAAGATTTCCATCTTTGATTTTTTTTTAAAAAAAAATATTTGAACCTTTCGCTTCTTTTTTTTAATCATAAATAACTTCACCTAGAAAAGGAAATTTAATTCTCTTACAACCATATAAAAACATAGAAAAAATAATAAAAAAGTATAAATGTTTTAAATTGGTTTATGGGCACAGCCCCAATATGAGTGACCCAAATACGATTGGTCCAACTATGACTTTTAATTATAAGAGTCCTCATTTGGAAACTATTATTTATTAAATAACTAACATATTATCTTAACAAATCTCTATCAGACTAAGAGATTTTGAGATCACTATTGATAAGTAACTAATTAATCATACTTTTTTTATAATAGTATTTTTTCAAATACTACTTAACCTGTAAACAATCTCCTCTATAAATACATGTCTAAACCACTCAAGTATACATCTTCTCTCATATACTTTTATTTCCTAGTGTACAATCTTAATTTAAGCGTCAGAGTACCTTGCAGGTATACCTAGGGACAGATTGAAGGGGGCGTTCATGGGTCATGACCCCCCAAGAAAAAATAAAAAATATTTTATTAAATATCTATAATGTGAAACAAAAGTCAAAATTTGATGAATAAAACTTATAACAAATATTAATGTCAAGAAGTTATTTTGTTAAAAGGCTTAAAAGAAGATAAGTGAGGTTTATCAATCTTATCTTCACGTGATCTTTGCAACTAGGCTGTTGTTAATACTAGGTAATTAAAGCCCTACAACTACAAGAAAACATTTTTAAATTATAAAAAAAAACATTCACTTTTTAATTTGTCTCACTACTTCTTAGACTCCCACACAACACAACACAAACGCATAAGGATTATAACTCTTCATTCATTTAGCGAAAGTAAAAGAACTCTTTTACGACCCTTTGACAATCATAAAATTTGGTTGTTGTTTGTTTCATGAATTGCTCTGGTTGAATCGATTGAAATTATATATTTGTCCATTCTTAACTTTGTTGTAAGTCTTTATCTCTTATTTCTTAATATCTTCATTTATCTAGTATTTTATTAAAATCATGTCTCCTTATGTTTTAATTCTTCTTTTTTGATTTGGTATTTTGCTAATTGATATTTATTTTTGTTTTAATTTATTTTCATTGTAGTTTATATTATTTATTTTAGAGTAAATCTTTGTTTTTGTTTATACTAAAAAGTAGTTGCTCATAGATAATTTCTTGAAATGTATGCACATATAATTTCAACAGTAAAATATATATATTTTAATAAAAATGTTATGCTTTCGACTTTAATAAAAGTATTATATATTATTTTTTATATTATAATATAAAATTTTATTAATAAATATTATAATATAATTTAATAATATAATTTATAATTTTTTATCATTCTATTAAATATTTTTTAGATCTATCTCTAATACACTTCCTTCTCACTTTGTCGCTGCAACCGCTGCACCAAGGAGGATTTAACCATTAACCACCACTTGGCGATGAGATTAGGTACACACCTATGATTCTGACCCTGAACAATAAATAAATAAAAAATGTTACACCTCAAGAAAAAGTCAAAAAGGACAAAATCACTTCCTTCACTATTATTAAGCTAAGACTCTAAACTCTAAAACTAAGCCCGATCAAATTTTATTGGTGCCAGAAACTGTCCGGGGAAATGTTTGAACTAAAGTTATATTTAGTATAATAATAATTAGAGTAAATGTTGATTTTGATCATATGTGTCATCAGGCTCATTTTTTCATTTGTAAAATACATAAAATTGATTATCTAATGTCAATTTATATTATTAAACTGATTTTTAAAAGTAATATTAAATGATGATATTAACATTAATGTTTTCGACTGATTGAAGATTAATGTAATATCATGTATATATTTGCAAGACCATATTGACATTTACTCTAATAATTGTTGATATGTGGTGATGTTTTTATGGCGTTTTTAATTATATATACAAATATTAACTTTCCATAAAAGAAATCTGATATGTAAATTTGAGATTAAAAATTCACGAAGTCTGACTCTTGATAGTTGACAAATTGAGTTTTATATAGGTAGACTTTACTTGTAGTGTAAGATTTTGAAACTCACTTATAAAAAAGATAAAAAAACAAAATACAAATATATATTGTTTAATTTTATTAATAAATAATTTATTTGCATTGAAATTTATTAGTTTTCAATTTAAAACATTTTTAAATTCAAATAAATCATTAGTATAAGAATTTTTTATTTGTCTTTAACCAATTATTCACGTCCTTTCAGACTAAGAGTAATGGTTAAATAATTAAAGTCCTCTCCAAGCTGGAGATTCTGGGATTCAAACCCCCGGCATTATTGGTAAAGTTCGTCTAGGGTTGTAGTTCACTTTCACGCAATCAACCACTATTGAGTAATCATTAGTATGAGAATTGAAAAAAGTAAAACATTAACATAAAAAGAAAAAAATAAAAATAAATAAAAAAAACAAAAATACTTAAGTTTATTACAAACACAAATTTTACAAAATTGGAGTAAGATACAATTTTCAAATATTTTCATTAATTCTTAACCTAAAAAATTATTTTTGAATATTCAGGCATGACAAATTTGTGGTCATTAAAAAGCTTTTCAGCGACACAAGTGAACTTTACTTACAATGTCAAGAGCTTAAATCTTGAAGTCGTTATTTTGAAAAAGATTTTACTTAACCACCACTCTCGATTCGAAGTTGCATGAGTAATTGGTTAAAGACAAAAAAAAAATTTCATGTTAATTGTTGAATGTATAAATAAATAAAAAAAAGACTTGTCGAATGTAATATTAGTATAAAAGTTTTTACATTGTCATCCAATGATGCATTGTCATGCCATAAAAAATATTTGACTCTCACAGTAATTACTTTAAAAAGTTACATATGTGATAATATATGATTGATTAATAATATAAAAAAATTATATTAACAAGACATTAAAATTATACTCTTAAAAATATTATTATATAAAAAAAATTTAATTTTGATATAGTATAAGATTTTTTATGTCATTGGCCAATAATATATTGTCATATGTGTGAGTTTTGAGGTAGTTATTATAAAAGTCAAATATTTTTAATGATATGACAATACATGATTGGTTGATGATATAAAAAAATTTTACACTAACAATAAATACAAATTAAATCCATAAAAAAATATGTTTGTTAGAAATGGCTAAAAATTCAATGATAAAAATTTCATAATGAAAAATTAATTTTCACAATGAAATATTAAATAGTGAAACAATGTGTTATCCTACTATGCTTTCAAGGGTGTGTGTGTGTGACCGTGAGTGAGAGCATTCAGCATAAAATATTAAATATTAGTTTAGTCACTAACATAATGATGTTCTAAGGGATAATGAGCTTGAACACCTTAAACATGTGATCATGTGTTCAATTTCTAGTTAATGTGTATGAAAAAAACGCAATTGGGAGTGTCGTGTGATAACTCGTCAAATCATAAAGTTATTAACGATATCGTGCGATTCGGTACGTTATTCTTCTTTCAGGCGCTCTACTTGCTTTTCCTCTTGAATTTTTTCTAATGTTGATTTTGATTGGGCTTTTTCCCCTTTGTTTGTTGGTCAAGCTTATCTAGGTGATGATTTTTGCTAAATCTTTTCAGTTGGATTTGATATTCAGACCAATTTCTAGGGTTTGCCTCATTTTTCTTGTGCTTGTGCTTTAAATGTTCTAATTCCAGATCAACCGAAAACCAAGCTGTTTTTGAGGTTGAATTTGTCAATTATATCATGTATTTAATGGTTGATTATGATCATTTTCAATCTAGTATGGTAGAAAGAGAAAATGACAATGTGAATGGCATTCAATCTCTGGAAAATCATCTTTTTGTTACAAAGACTTTGAGAATTTGGATTAACACACTTATGAAGCTGCCGAGCTTGCAGTTGATTATTGATAATAATTCTATGTGATGCCACAAATTTTTTTGACTAGGTAATTCTTTCTGCTTTTGGAGAACTTCTTTTGAGAACGTATCCTGTAATTCAAATTTGTTTTGTGTTAGCTTATGACACATGCACACAGGATTTTTAATGGCACTAACCGCTTGTTATTCATTGTTGTAGATTTCTCAACTCTGAAGATTTAATTATAGAGAAATGCTTTTTCACACGAATCTAAATTCGTAAAACGACGCATAAAGTAAAATTTATTATTATTGTGTGGTTCGTTTTATCATTTTTTTCACCCATGATTTTCGTATAAAGTAGATGTAATTGTTTCCTCATTAATCACACTTTGTCATATCCCTGCCACATCATTCGTGTGATTTTTACGAAAATATTTCGTAGAAAATAATAGTTCTCTTAATTATAATATGGAATGGAAGATATTACTTCTAATATGAAATATTATATTTAAATTTTATATATACATATAAAATAATATCAATAAACATAATACTTTTGAAGTTATAACTATTTAAATAAATTAGTTATTTTACTTGAATGTTACATGAATTATATTATATTTAATATATTTAATATTTTTAAAAATAATTTTACTTTTCAAGATAATAATATTGTTATATGCTATTATTATATTTTGAATCTGAAGATAGAAAAAATGAGTTTTCTTAATAACATTTTATGATGTTTTTCTAATAATTATTTATAAAATTATATAAAGGATTTATTTTCCCACACACCATTCAAACTTTATAGGACACACACACCATTCAAACTTTATAGGATATTTAGGTTTATATTGTTTGTATGTTACAAACATGTTGCTTGTATGCTTAAAGACATTTCTTAAGATAATTTTATTATATCATATCTCTACTACTTGATTAATTATTTTTTATCAATACTTACATCTTAATATCGTTATCCTTTTCAATTTTATTATTCAATTATTTTTGTTTGCTAAGTTAATTTTTTTTTAAAAAAAATCAATAATCTTGTGTTATTTAATTTCACCATTTTTTTTTAAACTTTATAGGACATTTAGGTTTATATTGTTTACACTTATTCTTAACTCTCTTCAAACTTTATAGGACATTTATGTTTATATTATTTGCATGTTACAACATGTTGTTTGTATGCTTAAAGACATTTCTTAAGACAATTTTATTATATCATATATCTACTACTTGATTAATTGTTTTTTATCAATACTTACATCTTAATATTGTTATCCTTTTCAATTTTATTATTCAATTATTTTTGTTTGCTAAGTCAATTATTTTTTAAAAAAATCAATAATCTTGTGTTATTTAATTTCACCAATTTATTTTTAAAAAAAATTAATAAGTTTTTTTATCAAACTATTATTAATGACAAAACTATTTACCAAAATGTCACTTTTTTTAAACTATTTACTAAAATATCACTCTTTTGAAACTATATATCAAACTGTCACCCTTTTGTCTAACGTGACATGTTTTAATAATTTATGATCCACATAGAATGCGTCAAATAGGGTGACACATTTACTTGGAATATGTCAAGGTTGGCGTAATCCACGTGGATGCGCCACCCTGTTTGGCGAATCATACACGGATACGTCATCTATAATGACGTTTTCACAAAGAAAACGCCAACAAGTGTGGCGTAACAAGGGCAAAAATGTCATTTTGCTTAGCGCCATCCATCAACGCAAGTTATGTACAAAACGCCACCCTAAAGACATTGAAGACTCAGTGAAATTGAAATGTTGTAAGACATCAGTATCACTTAGCTTATTTATAAATTAATTATTTGCTTATAATCCGTAAAGTAATCGATGTGAGACTTTAGTGTTGATAAGACAAAACAACTAAGTAAGGTAACAATGTACCTTTGTTCAATGTGAAACTTTGTTGTTGGCAAGGTAAAGTAACTAAGTAAGGCAACACCAATATCTTTGTAAACTTTAACATATGATGAAAATTCATCACATCATATAGTAAGCAAGATCTCTATTTACTATATTATATTATATGTATTTCTTATTTATAAAAATTTAGATGCATCTTATACTAATATTATTAGTTTAAATAAAAAATTATATTAGCAATAAAATATACAACAATTAAATAAAATTATAAATATTATTCAAATATTCTTATCAGGATAACTTGTAATATTAACATTAAAAGACAATGAGATTTATAAATACATAAAAGAAAAGTATTTAAAAGGAATTTTACTAATGTATCTGTATATTTTTATTTTTCTATATTTAATATTAATATATTTAATAAAGCATGTATTTTTTATAATTTGCTAAAAAATAAACACACTTTGATAGCTATTTTTTTATAAAATAGAAAACAAAAATTTGAAAGATTAAAAAGATAAAAAGTCATACAAGACATAAAGGAAATAAATGAAGAGTCTCGTGAAAGATATAAAAAAAGGAATAAAAAATTAAAAAGAAATCAAAAGCAAGTTATTATAATTAAAAAGTATTAAAAAAAATTTAAATTTAAAAAATGTCATGTGACAAATTTAGTGAAAGAACTTTTATATTAAATTATAGATAAATAGATTATAGATAGATTCTAATTCAAAATTCATAATAGATATTTTTTAATTACATTTTTTATTTTTCTTATCAGATCTTTAATCTTGTAAATTTTTTTTTTTATTTTCAGTATAAAAATTAGTAAGAGCTTAGGTCTTATATAGCCCATTAGCATTTTTATCTCTTATAAAACCCATTAACGGCCCATTGTCTCAAAAGAGAACAAAAAACAAAAACGGTGTGTTTTGGTAAGAAGGGGTTTCTCTCATCTGAGCTCTCCCATCCTATCGCTCACACTCTCTCTCTCGATCTCTTCTGTCTCCCCAGTGTGGTGTGTGGGTTTCGCAGGCTTGCAGCTTAACCCACTGTGCTGTTGCAGCTTCTTTCTATTCGAAATAGCTATAAGGGTTTTGCATTGCTGGGTTGGTTTCAGTCGCAGCAGCCAAGCAGGTTTTTTTGTTTTTTTCTCTCTGGGTTAATTTTGGGTGGGTTTTACTGGGTTTGGGACATGCGTGTGGTGAATTGGCTGGGATCGGTAGCATCTCACGATCCTACCGATTTTATGTGCTGAAACGCGATCCCAGCAAACGAGTTTGTTGCTGGGATCGGGATCTCTCCAGTCTTTCAAAAACGTAAAAAAAAAAGCGTACGATCCTACGAGACGGGTAGGATCGCGATTTTGACAACTATGATATGGATAAAGGACTTAAGCTGGTTTGGTGGTGGGGTTAAGTTTGCACTTTAGACTCTGCTCTGGCAATCATTACAAAAACTACAAGTATTATCGTTGCAAGAGGTTTTTTTTTCCCCCATATATGCATATGTTGTTGTGTTTGTGTATCAGTCTATGGCATCGTGTACCTGTATCCGTTTTTGGTTAGGAAATTTTCGGGTTCCAATAGTTTGTTAAGATCAAATCAATCAGGGGGATTATGCACTAAAACCTTAATTTTAGACACATACCAATATGCACATTTTGCTTACGAGAGTATTTTATCTAACAGGTCAACACCATGGGCAACATCACCATGGCATAGATCACATCCCTTACTTCTTCAATCCTTGGCCATTTAATATCTCATTAATCATCCTACCTGCAATATTCATGATATTAATTTTATAGCTTGGTAGGGGTTTCATATTGGTTTTGAAAGTTTTTTTATTGTTTTATTTGGTTCTTTGCATATTTTTATACGTTTATAGCTAATTTCTTGCTTCTTTATGTTAGAGAGCATTTTTTGTTCTTTTTCTCTGATCCAAAATGTGCTTCATTGTTTAATTGTTTGGTTTGAGTTGTTACTTATATTTTCATTGAATGGTTCATCACTAAATCTTAGTAGGAGTTTGCCATTCTTCAAAACCCAAATAACTAGGTACAATCAGGTTGGTTTCAAAATAGTATGTATTTGGTAGTCACTTCAAAATTGAAAAACTAATTTTTTTTATTTTTGTCAAAACTAGTTCAAAAGAATTCCATTACAAAGTTGGTTTTAAACTAACCAGTTTGTATTTGAATAGAAAGTTTCCTAATTTCTCTCCCATTTCTCGCATCCTACTTGATCTAAAACATTTTTTACAAAAAGAGATAGACCAAGATAATAAAGAACAATAGTTAATATTAAACTAGTTCAAAGCCAAATTTTAAGTAAACTAAATATATTTTGGAGCTAGTTCAAATTTATGTAGATTTAAGTAACTTAATTTAATTTGAACGGTTACAACCCAGTTTCTAGTTTGCCAAACACCCCTTTAAGTATTTTGTGAGGGCTGAGGAGAAACTGGACCTGAAATAATGGGTCACACTGCATAACATATCCCCCTTTTCTAGGGTAAGTCCCTTGACAGTAGCAAGATTTGTCAGTTTCCATTAGGGAATTCACAGCTTGTGGAATTTGTGTAGTTGTTATTCACTTTTAATTTAATCCTCTTTATTTAGGAACCTAATGGATGAATTTGTTGCTAATTCACAGTGTAAAGATAATTTGTAATTTTGTATATTTTTTCAGCATTATCACTTTAATGATGTCTTTCTGGTACATTGTCCAGGAGTTACCATATTATGGGTGAGTTTACAATTCAGATTAGCAACGACCTTGTTAATCAGCTTGTTGATGATGTGGTGCCAAAGAAGAAATCTAGAAGAATTAGACGTAAGGTGGCAAGAGAGCCTGGAAAGCCCCAATCTGATGTTAGTCAAAAGCAAATTTTGGATGGATCTGGAAAGCCCAAGAGTGCAGCTGCTCAAGGGTGGCCAGTGCAGCCCCCTTTGTTTCTACCTTCAACCTTGCCTGTACAACCTGCCCATTCAGAGTTAGAAGGCATTCGGTCTGTGCTTCAGGAAAGTGAGAAGGTTGTGGAAAGATTGCAGAAGCAAGAGGAGAACATGTTGCAGGAAGTAACCCAAAAGGCAAAGGATCTCCGTGATAAAGAGTATAAGCTTCCAAACCCAAGGCCTGAGCCTTGCATGGCTGAGAGGGTTGCTTCCTTAGCATGTTACAAGGAACATATCAAGGACCCTTTGAAGTGTGCTAGTCTTGTTACCCGTTTTGCAGATTGCTTGCGTAGGTTTGGCCGTTTAGCGGACAAGTAAGTTATACTGAAGTGGTTCAGAAGGAAAATCGTATGAACGAAATGCAAATAAACTAGTAAACTAAAGACTAACGAAATACTCATGGTGTTACTGCCAATTTTGTTTAATCTCTCGTTCCCAACATTAAACTTTGCTTTTAAAGCTCAGAATAAGTGATATATTCTGTGTTTGGAATTTGAACATTTTCAGTTTTTGTGTACCCGAATTGCTGCCTAATTCTCCAGGAGTGCTATCAAGGGAATACAAAGTGTGTGTCTGTGTGCGCGCGTGTTTTGGAATTTGAACATTTTGAGTTTTTGCGTACCCCAATTGCTGCTGTCTGTCTCTGTGGATACGATTCTTTTAAAGTGTACCTTTACTTTAGACCTATGTAGTATATATATGAGACACGATACGGATACGAAAATATATTAAATTTAAAAATTATAAGATATGAAAATATATATATATATATATATATATATATATATATATATATATATATATATATATATATATATATATATATATATATATATATATATATATATAGGAGAAGTGTCATCGGAGAGAGAGAGTTTATTATGAGAGGGTAAGAGGAGTAAATCTTGTCCATTGGATCTTATATGAATGGTCAATATTAGAATATAAATGCATGTGACTTTTTTAAGTGGTTACATGACTTTTGAGTAACTTTTAATCTTGATCATCTATGTATGGTTGTATGGTCAAGATTTATTCCCGCGTCATCCTCACAATAAACACTCATCTCACTAGATATGTTCATATATATATATATATATATATATACACACAAAATTTAAGAAAAAGATTTATAATTTATTAATATTATTTTTATAAGTTTGGAGATTTATAATATTATAATATATGTTATATATGTCAATATTTATTACTTAGTAAGTTTTTCTTAAAAAATATGGAGTATAATTTTTATTGACAAATTTTAAAAAATCTCCTAAACTAACTTCTCCTAATAGAACTAATTATGTACAAGTACATGTGCATATAAAAAATTAACTAGAGAGAATATTGATGTGAAGCAAGCTTCGGTGATGACGAAGTGGACGGCTTGGTACGAGAAGAGCTAGAAGGAATAGAAGAAAATAGTGGTGTGTGAAAAAATAAAACTTAAAAATCTAATAGTGACGTGTGAAAAGATAAAACTTAAAATATTGGTATGTGAAAAGAGTAGCTTGGGATGTCAGTCATGTGATTGGACTTGAGTGAGTTACGAGCTTACTAATTGAACGTTAGTCATGAAAATTATTTTTTTTAAAATATTAATGGATCGTGTCCAAGTTATGTCCTACTCGTGTCCAAGTGTGTCAGAGAAGTGTCCGAGCGTGTCCGAAACGTGTCTAAACTGAAAAAAATGATCTTTTTAATTAGACACGCAAAACACATGTGTCGTACGGGTGTCTCTATATGTTCAACACGGACATGTGTCTGACACACAAACACACCTTATAATCAGCGTGTCCGTACTTCATAGTTTTAGACTAAAAAGTGAGTGATACAACCCATTTAATATAATTAATTTATCCATGTATTGGTTAATCCAAAATATTGTAGGTATTTTTAAATTAGAGTAGAAGTTATATTATGGTCATCTAGTAATAGCTCAGGTGATAAGCTTTCCATCAAAGGTGAACAACCAAGTTTAAATTCCTCCTCCCCCAGTTTGGAATTGCTAAGTCCCTAAAAGACTAAAATAAAAAGACCTATTATTAAAGCCATAAAACAGTGGACTCAAAAAGATTGGGACGTCTCCTTCAACCACACATTAACGGAAGGAAATGCCAGTGCAGATTGGATGACCAAGTGGGCAATGGAGCATGACTATGATTTCTATGAAAGGACTACTCCCTCCAACGGATTGATCTACAACTTGCTAATTGGTGTCTTGCTAGCTGATGTAATAAGGGCTTCAATGCTCTGTCAAGTTTCTTCTTCTGTGTACTTCTCCTTTTCTTTTGGGCCTTGCGCCCTCCTTTGTACCTGGACTGTCTTGACCCATTTCTCATCCGACTACTTTTAAGCTCGACTTATCTTTATAGATGACTAAGCTGAGAGGCTATGGACCGTCCCGGACCTAAGATATAATAGGTCTACTGTAGACCTATACAAGCCGACCATACAAGCCCATCTATTAGGTAGGTCCATTTCGGAACAATAGGCCTAGGAGAATCTGGGTCAACCCGACCGAGGTCTGACCGGTCTATACCCGAACGGGAAATGACTTGCTAAACACATACTTAATATGATCCCCAAATGGTCACTGGCTGACCGACACTATCATAACTAACTGTTGTGAACGGTTTCATGCCTTAATGATCAGGCATATAACAAATCCTAACGCTCAGAGTCCTAAATGACCTGAACGACAGGTATTCGAAGAGTCAGTGTTCAGATCATCTATATAAATCGGCCTGGCAGCCTAGACTAGGTATGTTCCATCTTTACCCAAACACTCATACCGCTTATACTTTGCGATCATTCTGCTAACCTGCCTAGGTGTCCTTGACCTTACTGTAGCCTCGCCCGTAGGTCTCCAGCGAGTCCCTTTCTTACATACTGACCTATATTGACCTAGGTCTCGGTCAGTATCCGGAACATCTGGCGCCCATTGTGGGGCTCAGGTAAAACTTTCCTACCCTACAACCTACCAACTTCACCTTCACCGAAACATCTTTCCAACGAATCATGGCCACTAATGAAAACAATGTCGACAATGGAATCCACCAAGAGAGTCCTCAGCCCAACCCCATTGAAATGTTGATGCAGGCCATCAGAGACATTCACAGTCGAATCGATCATATAACTAACAGGGACCAACCGCGTGCGGATCCTGAAAGGGAGACTGAAATGAGGTCTGAAGAAAACACTCTGAATAGAAAAGCTTGCCGACAGACAAGTTATCCTCCTCTAGTTGCTGACCATCCTTTCTCTGATTTCATAATGTCGATTCCCCTGCCTGAAGGTTTCCGACTCCCGACCATGGAGCTTTATGATGGGACGACCGACCCTCAAGAGCATCTTACAATGTTTAATTCGATAATGCTCTTGAACGGGGAAACCGACCCGATCAAATGCCGAGCTTTCCCGACAATCCTGAAGAAATCAACGTTACTTTGGTTCTCGAACCTTGAAGCAGGTTCGATTTATGATTTCGTAGAATTGTCAGCTAAATTTCTTAACCATTTTTCTACTAGCAGGACTCACCAGAAGACTTCGACTAGCCTTATCAACTTGAAGTAAGGTCGGAATGAATCATTCAAGGAGTTTATGAGGAGATTTGGTGAGGAAGCAGTTCAGATCAGGGATATCAACCCTGCTGTGTCTCTACATGCTATCATGGTCGGACTACGACCAGGACCCTTTGCAGATTCTTTGGCCAGAAAACCACTTGTGGATTTGGATGATTTGAAAACCAGGTCTACAAGATACATAAACATGGAGGAGATTGCAACCGCAAGAAGACAAATGGAGCAGCAACACTTGGGATCAGAAGTCGGAGGAAATACAAGTAATCCTCAAATTTCTATCCGATCGAGCTTTCAAGACCGACCATATGGAGGACGAGGAGCAAATTAGAGGAACAAACCAATGAGACTAGAGGAAAAAACTGACCGATTTGATCAAGACCGACCATATGGAGGATGATGAATAAATCAGAGGGACAGACCGATGAGAGTGGAGGAAAAAATTGACCGATTTGAGCATGTTCATCGAGTAGCTTTAAGTCATCCACAACATCTGTACGATGTGTATACGCCGCTGACCACTCGCCAGGAGTAAATATTCTGGGAGGTCTATAACACTGGTATTATCCAGCATCAAAAGAGTACAGAACAGCCGAGGGAGCAGGTCAATGTTGATAAAAGTAAAATGTGCGATTACCACAAAAGGTATGGGCACACGACTGAGGAATATATTACCTTGAAGGATAAAAATCGAACAACTTATTCGAGAGGGTCGTCTTGAAAAATATGTCTATCGACATAGAAGCCGGAGCAGAGAAGCAAGGGAAGGAAACTAGTCCAGGCAGAGGAGTATGAGCCCGGGAGAAAAGGGCAAAGCAGTCGCAACAACTTCTGATTCCAGAGACCAAATGATCAGGGGAGTTATAGATTGAATAACCGGTGGATTTGCGGGATGTGGGAGCTCAAATTCGTCTCGAAAGCACCATCTCCGAGTTGTAACATTAGATTTTTCCCACTAGGTTTTGCCTGAAAAGATATAACGATGCATATATTAATTCCATCATATTATTAATAAAGTTATTTTCCAATGTTGTATTAGTTAGAATAAAGTTTTTATGGCCCAGTCCGGTAAATCCGATCGAGATCATGAAGACGACCTAGCTCGGTAAATCCGATGGAGGTCATGAAGACAACCCAACCCGGTAAATCCGGCTGAGGTCACGAAGACAACCCAGCCCGATAAAATCAGTTGAGGTCATGAAGATGACCCTGTACGGTAAATCCGAATGAGGTCATGAAGATGACCCAGCCCGGTAAAACTAGTTGACATCATGAAGACGACCCAGCACGGTAAATCCGACCGAGGTCATGAAGACGACCCAAGCTGATAAAATCGGTTGAGGTCATGAAGATGACCCAGCTCAGTAAATCAGGGGAGGTCATGAAGACGACCCAGCTTAGTAAATCCGACCGAGGTTATAAAGACAACCCAGTCCGATAAAATCGGTTGAGGCCATGAAGACGACCCAGTACGGTAAATCCGACCGAGGTCACGAAGACGACCCAGCCCAGTAAATTCGGCAGAGGTCATGACAACCTAGCCCGATAAAATCAGTTGAGGTCATGAAGACGACCCAGCACGGTAAATCCAATCGAGGTCATGAAGACGACCTAGACCGATAAAATCGGTTGAGGTCATGAAGACAACACAGCCTGATAAAATTGGCTGAGATCATGAAGACAGCCCAGCCCGATAAATTCGGCCGAGGTCATGAAGACAACCCAACCCGAAAAAATTGATCGAGGTCATGAAGACATCCCAATCCGGTAAATTCGGTTGAGGTCATGAAGACGACCCAACTCGATAAAATCGACCGAGGTCATAAAGACGGCACAACTCGGTAAATCCGGTCGAGGTCATAAAAACGACTCAGCCCGATAAAATCGACCGATGTCATGAAGACGACCTAGCCCATTAAGTCCGGCCGAAGTCATGAAGATAACCAAACCCGATAAAATTGATCGAGGTCATAAAGACGGCCTATTCCGGTGAATCCGACTGAGGTCATGAAGACGACCGAGGTCATGAAAATGGCTCAGCTCGGAAAATCAGACCGAGGTCATGAAGACGACTCAGCTTGATAAAATTGGCCGAGATCATGAAGACGACACAGTCCAGTAAATCCAACTGAGGTCATGAAGACGACACAACCTGATAAAATCGGCCAAGGTCATGAAGATCTGCTCGAAGAAACTGAAGACATATGAAGTCATTTGAAGTGATTAGATATTTCAAATCGACAAATCAAACTGAATACAAAGTATACAACTTCAAACCGAAGAATAAGGGCAAAAAATGAACTAAAGGTATATTTATCCATTAAATACAAATATGAGTTTAAAAGACTACAAATTCATCAAGATTAGAAATGCGTTACAAAGTTCAAAAAAATTGAATTACATTTCATCATTAATGCTCACTCCTCCTACATAAGCTTGACATATCTTAACAGATGACCAAGTTAAGGGGTTGTGGACCATCCTGACCCATTTCTCATTCGGCCACTCTTAAACTCGGCCAATCTTTACATATGATTAAGTTGAGAGGTTGTAAACTGTCCCGAGCCTAAGATATAATAGGCCTACTGTAGACCTATATAGGTCGACTAGACAAATCCATCTATTATGTAGGCCCATTTTGGAACAACAAGTCTAGGAGAATCTGGGTCTATGCCCGAACGAGAAACGACTCGATAAACACGTGCTTAATATGATCTCCCAACGGTCACTGACAGACCGACACCATCATGACCAACGGTTGTGAATGACTTCACGCCCTAATGACCGAGCATATAACGAATCCCAACGCTCGGAGCCCTAAATGACATGAATGACAAGTATCTGAGGAGTCAGTGCTCAGATCATCTGTATAAATCGGCCTAACAGCCTGATGGGATTTAATTATGATTAAAAGTTTCAACCCAAGTGTAGGTTGTCTCAAGTAATAAATTCTCGGGAGTCCGAGGTCGATCCACAGGGAATTGATGAAGAAAAATATATTGATTTGAGGTAAAAAGAAGATTTGTCACAAAATTAAAGATGATATAAGTTGTTCACAAATAGAAAAGATTTGCTTGAATTAGGAGATCCACTTTTGATAATAAATTAAAGATAAGATTATTTCTTTTTATAACTCAATTGAAATCATGCATAATGAAGATTCCAATCGGAAGATTTAACATTTAAAGTTCAATCATGTAATTATATTATAGTTCCAATAATTATCTACTAATACTTGTAAATCGTCAAAAGCATCCACTGTGTGCAATCCTATTGTCTACAATGGATCAAGATATTCATTATACAAGAAGAGTTTCTAAATTAATTGGAAACAACATATAATACATATAAAAGTCACATAAAAATATATCATTTAAAGCACAAGAAAGAAATAAATTTAACCTCAATTTATTATTAAAAGCTTCACTCCTCACTCAAGCAAGATGAAAATTAATTACACATGAGAAAGAAGAAAATAAAAAGAAAAGAAAAAGGAAAAGAAAAACAAAGGAGAGAGAGAGAATTTCTCTCCTGGAACCAAATATTCATTCCTTCATACGCTGCGAACGCTCTAATTTATAGAAAATTTGGAGGTTACTATGCATATGCACAAGAACGCATAGTAATACTTAACGATTAAGTATTGCACAAGAACTGCATAGTAATACAAACGTAACGGATGACGTTTTTCTTTTTATTTTTTTTATTATTTTTTTATAATAATACTTGAGCAAAAACGTGTACGCAGACAATATCAGTGTATCATATTTTCTTCATTTTTGAGAAAAGTGGTCTTCATGAAAGTTGTAGGCCTGGATATTTGCTTTAAAATAGCTTTAGTCTGAGTCCAAAATCATGCCTAGAACTCAAGATATGGTCCAATTATTGCAGAGCTTTTAGGCCCGGTTTCAGCTCCTCTATTTTGACTTCAAAGCCCAATATCATCCATTAGACCTCAGAATCTGACAAAGTGTTCAACATGAAAGTTGTAGGGAATTGTCTTAACTTTCCTACAAAATCAAAATCACATCAAACAGATATTTACAACTCAAATTCTAGCCAGTTTACTAAATATTGCCAAAGAGATAATTAAGGTTAATTTATGCAATAATTTGTTTAATCATCCAATTCAGCTTAATATCATAAAATGTGTCAAAACTAACTTAATTAAGCTTAATTGAACCTTAAGAAGCCTAGTGAGAGGATTATAAAATGTATAAAATATAGTGTTATCAAATTCTCCCACACTTAACTTTTGCACTCCTGGGCAAAACATAAAAGACAAAAACCAAAGAAAAATGACACAGACTCAAAAACTAAAAACTCTAAAGGATTTAATAACTCAAGAAGAGCAACCAAACATTCAAGGGATCAAAACAATCATGAGGTAACATATCTTCATATCTCAAACAAACAAGCAAAGAAACTTCAGTTGAAAAGAATGAATCAAGAATGATAGATCCTCACAGAAGTCACTCTCAATCTCTCAAGTGTTTAAAAAGGTTAGTATTTTACTCTATTCAACCCATGAATAATTGTACTACCATAAGCTTGCTTATCTTCTACTTCTCCACTACTCAGAACACATGCATACAAATCATGAGGACTTTATTCAAGGTTGTAATGAGACCATGGTAAAGGAGAGGGGAACATGGATATAAGAAGTTAAAAACCAAAGAGAATAAAAGAACATGAGAGCTGAGTTCAATTAACAAGCATGAAAGTTCATCCTAACTCTAATGCATATTCCCTTTTCATATTCTTCCTTTCCCTTTTTGCCTTGTTGGCCCTTCTTTATACATTTGATTTTTTTTTTCAATTAGGTACTCTTTCCTTTTTCAACAACTATTTTGTACACACACCCCCACACTTGTTCAAGAACTCATTCATTAACAAAGCTAATGTTCTCTTATTCTCTAAGGTCAAGTAAAAACATGATTTTTCATTTAAGGCACGTAATGAGCTAAAAACAAGGAATGATTAAATAAGCTCAAAGGGGTTAAGCAAAGAAAAATATACAAGGTTGACAAGAATCAGAGAATTTCCAAGAAGTCATAAGAGTGCTTGATATCATATTGAAATAATATGCTACTGAACAAGGCTGGCGATTTGGTTAAAGTAACTATTTTAAGAAAAATGCCTCAATCATGTTTATATAAGCATGTGAAAATGTAACTTCAAAACGAATCAAAGCAAGTTCTAGAGTAACAATTCCATGAGTGAAAAAAATATCTCACAAGAAAGAAGAAAATGGTACAGATATTCAATTCATTCATCGATAGACTTAAAATCTCACAAGGCATATATCCATCATTCTCAATCCACAAAAATTTCAACATCCATAACCAAGCATGTGATGTTTAAGAAAGAAGACAATTTACTCAATCATGCCAATTTTCCTGAATTAAAATTGCTACTTCTACACAAAATAGTTATCTACCCCAATCTAGATGCGTCTCAAGAGTAAAATTACTGTCACAGCAAAATTTACTCCTTACTCTGCCATCCTTAATTGGTTTAGGTTAGAAAATTATTGACAAACATATAAACACATTAATAAACACACGTCCTAATTTTTTTACTTTTTTTCAAAGAAATTTTTTTTAAACAATTTTTTTTACACAATTATTCACACAACAATTATTCACACTATCTTTCTCCCCAACCAGATCACAACATTGTCCTCAATGTTAAAACATAGAAGAGTAAATGATAGGAGATATTACCTGTTGTTGCAATTACTGAAAAAAGAAATCTCACACAAATATAAACAAAAACAAAGTATGTCCAAAGATTGAAATTATTTAAACAGATGAAGTGTCTTGACTGGCTTCCTTTTTTTACTGCTTCTCGCAACATTTCCTTCGGACCACTTCTTGCTTTTTTTTTTTTTGGCCGACATTATTTACATCCCCATACAAAGGCTCCGAAATCTGGGAGGCACTTAAGCCAACTCAATAAAAATACAAATGAAATATTAAAAACTTACCTTAGCTTTGGTAGACAGGATCTTCTACCAAAGTCTCGACTACATCTGGATCCTTCATCTCAAGTTATAGCTTCAACTCCTGACCATTTACCTTCCTCCAATTTAATTTCATGAGAACAGACCAGGGGACGACCACATTTTTTATCAGGAAAACTCCAACCTTTATTAAGCAACTCCTTAAACTTTGGACTCCATCCCTGAGTGTCATGATCCTGAGTTAAATAAAAGTTAGTACAATTATCAAATACATTAGATGGACTACTAATAAAATTAAACTCAGAATTCACAAGAAGATTCTCAAGGGGATTAAAATCAAAGGTTGTAGAAATTCCCTTCTCCATGATTGAGTTAATCATGTATGTATGGTGACCTTTGTCATTATTTTCTGGCTTAACAGGACTTTTTGTCACCTCAGGTTCCTTGGGTAACTCGACATCACTACTATCGTGATTCTTTTCCACATCTTCTAACTCATTCACACTTAAGGAGTTCATCATTCTGAACACTTGGCTCTTTATCTCCTTACTTTCTTCAACAACCTTTTCATTCCTAAGAGTTATTACCGAATTGACTTGATCTATTTGTTTGCTTTCAGAACAACCCTCATTTAGATAGTACTGACTTTTGGGATTTAATTGAGGTTGAGAAGAAAATTTTTCTTTCTCGTGAATGGTGAGTGCAAAAGCAAGTTTAGTAAGAGTTTCTTTTATGTCAATCATGGTTTGAGTGGTTTGTTTATTGATGACATCTTGCTTTTCTATGAATGCATTCAATATTCCTTCAAGGTTTTTCCTATATGGTAGGATATAAGGTGCATATCCTTGAGAATTTTGAGAATCCTGTTGTTCATGAGGAGGTGGTGGTTGCATAAATTGTGTTTGATTATTATTTCTCCAACTGAAATTCGGGTGATTTCTCCATCCTGGATTGTAAGAATTTGAAAAAGAAGAGATGAATGGCTTTTTAAAATTGTTCATCGCATTTACTTGCTCATGCACTACTTCTTTAAAAACAGGAATATTAGGACATTCATTTGTCAAGTGTCCTAATTCATCACAAATATCACAAATATCTTAAATTTGCACAGATTTGACTTCTTTTACTTTTCCTAATTCCATTGCTTCAATTTGTCTAGCCAAACTGACAATCCTAGCATTTAGATCTTCTTCTTGACTAAGATTATATTTTTATTTATTAGCATTTGCAAGGTTAGATCTAATTGAATTTCTAGAAATATTAGTATCATGCCAAGATTTAGAATTTTCAAACCTGGTCTAAATAATCTAAAGCTTCATCGTGTTCTTTATCAAGAAACTTGCCATTACACATCGTTTCGTCCACAAATTGTTTAGTTTCAAGTGTTAAACCTTCATAAAAGAAGCATAGTCTGCCATTTTTCAAAACCATGATGTGGCAAGAATTTAACAAATCTTTAAAACGTTCCCAACTTTGAAAATACGCTTCATTTGAATTTTGGGAAAAATTTTGGATTTGTCTTTTCAAAGCATTGGTTTTATGTGTTGGAAAAAATTTCTTTAAAAATTCACCTTGCATTTCTTGTCATGTTCCAATTGATCTTGGTTTCAAAGTGTTAAACCAAGTTTTTGCTTTATCTTTCAAAGTAAAGGAAACAGTTTAAACAAAATAATCTCTTCAGTGTAATTTTTATCATTGAAAGCAAAACAAACTTCCTCAAATTCTTTTAGATGTAAATATGGGTTTTCAGATTCTAAACCATGAAAATTTGGAAGTAAAGAAATCATACCCGGCTTAAATCTAAAATTGTTAGCATTAGTTGGGAAGACAAAACATGATGGACTAGAATTTCGAGGTGGATGCAAATATGCACGCATAGTTCGCAATGGTTGATTTTCATGTTCATCATGTACACTTTCATTTTCAGTTATTGGTGGCTGATTTTCATCCATTATGTCAATTGTGTGTGATTGTGATTCAATCGGATTAATATATAAAGTATCAGGATTAATTTTAACCAAACGACCAGAATTTGAATCACGATACCAAATAAACATAAATAAGTGACGTAAAATAAAATAAAAGTAATGTCTGTTCATACGATAAACCGTCCATTAAATATTAACAAGGGTGTGGTATAAACCGCCACCCAAAATAAATAAATATATATATATATAATAATAATAATAAGTAAAAAGTTAAATAACTGAAAAAAAAAATAAAAAGTTAGAAAGTTAATAATATACTAAAATAAAATGCAGGAAATAAAGTGCAAAAAATAAAATACAAAAATTAAAATGCAGAAAGTAAAGTGCGGAAAGTAAATTTTAAAATATGAAAATCAGTGAGTGGTATTGAGCCACAGAAATGAAAGAAAGAGAAGAAGAAGAAAAATTATTTCATTAAGTTAGAAGGCAAAAAAAAATGACAATTTAAAAGTTACATGCGAAAAATAAATGACAGAAAATTAAAAGTTAGAAAGTTAGTAAGATAAAGCGTAAATAATAATAATAATAATAATAATAATAATAATAATAATAATAATAATAATAAGCGTAAATAAAAAAAATGTTTACAAAGATGGGGTAATAAACCAACCACCAAATAAAAATAAAAAATACAAAAAATAAATTACAGAAAGTGAAAAGGGAGAGTTACCCCATTTGAAGTTAGTGCATAAAAATAAAAGGAGAATTAACCCTACTTGTAAAAGAAAATAAAAGAGAGAATTACCCCATTTGAGTTAATATATACAAAAGGTTTATTTTTTATTTTTTATTTTTTTTATTTTTTTACTATTCACTATCACTATTTACTTTTTACTTTTTACTATGTATTATGTACTATTTACTTTTTACTATTTACTATTATTCATTATTTACTATTTATATTACTATTTACTATTACTATTCACACACACAAAAAATACTAGTTAGTGTGTTAGTAAATAGATAAATAAAAATGAAAAGAGTAGAGGAGGAATATACCTGATAGTGAAATTTACTTACAAAAAGAGAACCTCAATATATAAGAACTTCAAATCAAGTCTCCGACAACGGCTACAAAACTTGATTGATTTAATTATGATTAAAAGTTTCAACCTAAGTGTAGGTTGTGCTCAAGTAATAAATTCTAGTCCTCAGGCGATCCACGGAATTGATGAAGAAAAATATATTGATTTGAGGTAAAAAGAAGATTTGTCACAAAATTAAAGATGATATAAGTTGTTCACAAATAGAAAAGATTTGCTTGAATTAGGAGATCCACTTTTGATAATAAATTAAAGATAAGATTATTTCTTTTTATAACTCAATTGAAATCATGCGTAATGAAGATTCCAATCGGAAGATTTAACATTTAAAATTCAATCATGTAATTATATTATAGTTCCAATAATTATCTACTAATACTTGTAAATCGTCAAAAGTATCCACTGTCGCCAATCCTATCACTTTTACACATGGATCAAGATATTCATTATACTGAGAAGAGTTTCTAAATTAATTGGAAACAACATATAATACATATAAAAGTCACATAAAAATATATCATTTAAAGCAAAGAAAGAAATAAATCTAACCTCAATTTTTATTAAAAGCTTCACTCCTCACCCAAGCAAGATGAAAATTAATTACACACGTGAGAAGAAAAAATAAAAAAAAAAGAAAAATGAAAAGAAAAACAAAGGAGAGAGAGAGAATTTTTCTCCTGGAACCAGCGTCCCTTCCTTCTGCAGAACGCTCCAATTTATAGAAAATTTGGAGGTTACTATGCATATGCACAGTAACTTGCATAGTAATACTTAACGATTAAGTATTGCGCGCACAAGTGCTAACTGCGTAGTAATACAAACGTAACGGATGACGTTTTTCTTTTTTTTTTTTTATTATTATTTTTTTATAATAATACTTGAAGAACGCAGTACAATCGTGATCATATTTTCTTCATTTTTGAAAAAGTGGTCTTCATGAAAGTTGTAGGCCTGGATATTTGCTTTAAAATAGCTTTGGTCTGAGTCCAAAATCATGCCTAGAACTCAAGATATGGTCCAATTATTGCGAGTTTTTAAGTACCTGCTTTCAACTCCTCTATTTTGACTTCAAAGCCCAATATCATCCATTAGACCTCATAATCTGACAAAGTGTTCAACATGAAAGTTGTAGGGAATTGTCTTAACTTTCCTACAAAATCAAAATCACATCAAACAGATATTTACAACTCAAATTCTAGCCAGTTTACTAAATATTGCCAAAGAGATAATTAAGGTTAATTTATGCAATAATTTGTTTAATCATCCAATTCAGCTTAATATCATAAAATGTATCAAAACTAACTTAATTAAGCTTAATTGAACCTTAAGAAGCCTAGTGAGAGGATTATAAAATGTATAAAATATAGTGTTATCACAGCCTATACCAGACATGTTCCATCTTTACCTAAACACTCATATCGATCATACTTTGCAATCATTCTACTGACTTGTTTAGGTGTTCTTGACCTTGTTGTTGTCTCACTTGTAGATCTCTAGCGAGTCTCCTTCTTATCTACCGAACTATACTAATCTAAGTCCCGGTCAGTATCCGAAACAATAAGAATTTTGAAATTAGAGTAAAAGTTGTATTACAGTCATCTAGTAATAGCTCGGATGATAAGCTTCCCATCAAAGGTGAACAAATTTAATTTCCTGCTCCATTAGTTTGGAAATGCTAACTCCCTAAAAGATTAAAATAAAAAAGTTGTATTATAAAATGATAATTTAATATTTTCATCATGTTATAAAACTGAGGTTGAAGCATTGACCCGATTACTTTAGTATCTTATAGTCATATTAAGATGCGTGAAAGGTTATATGATTGTTAATGTGTTTTCATCATGTTATAAAGCATTTTAAATAATATTCATACAATAAACTCATTTTATAAAATATTTTGATATTGTTAATTAATTTTTTTTATCAACGAAGGTTGGGATGCATGGAATAATTTCATTTTGATATTATAGTCAAGTAATGTTCAAATTAAATTATACATATCTTGATTAATCTTATCTCTTTATCTGATCATATACGTGCCATTCAATATAAGTGGAAGAATTAATTTCTATGATTGTCCGTTGAAAGTTTAATATCTTCCCACTCTACTAAAAGATATCCACGGCTATCGATTCCAAACATGCAGCGTGTCCACAAGGACCACTGTAACACCCTATTACTTAAATCCTAGTATATCTGATATATACTTGGATAAACAGTATTAGTTATGCTATTTCTAACTTATTCACAAACTAATCCATAATATTTATACAAATAAATCATCATGGAGAGCCTTGTGGAAACAATATCCACTTATATACATAACTTTTCACTATTACATACCTGATTTTCTTATACATCCTTAATCTCATATGCGTGAAAATATAAAATCTATCTACTAATCATGAAAATAACTATACTAGTCTTCATGCTTTATCTTCCCATTGTCTTTGAATCTTCAACCTGGATTTACATGGAACACACGGGGTGAGAATTCATAATTCTCAATATAAGTGTACCAATACCAGCAGTCATATAATATCATACAACCCATAATATCTGAAATGAAACTTTAACTAGCAATTAAATCATTATTTCTTACTCAATCATAACATCATAAATAAATCAGTATAATCCTTCGAATTTCTATTCTTTACTCTAGGAATATACACATTCTCTCTTTATGTAATGTTCTCAGTCTAGTCATAACTCTGAACTAATTCCTCTTTACAAGATAAGACAGTTGCCCATACAACTGTTAATGCATGTTCAGAAGGAAATAATCAATGATATTGAACCACCGCCCATACAATGGAACAATAACATTGAGCAACCACGCACAAACACAAGAAATCACCAAACACAATAATAATCACACGTCAAGTAATGCAATGATATTATGATGCAGAATATGAGTTATGATTATGCTCAAACAAGAATATGTGATGGTGTAAGTGCAATGTCATAAATAATGTCATGAATCTCCATCTCAGAGATTTACAATGTCATGAACTTACTATTCCTCTTCATGGTAGGGAGGGAATATATAACCTCCTATAACCTACCATCTCTCTTTCTGTGAATACAATGTCATGAATGTCATGAATATGCTATTCCTCTTTACAGTGGGGAGGGAATATGTTACCTCCTTAACCCACTTTCTGAACTGAGAACTAACCTTTTTCTTAATTTTCCTTGCCTTAACTTTTCTTAGAAATGCAAATGTATAAATGTATGAATGTCTGTGCATAATGTGGTGTTATGCCTAACTCTTGTATAACCACTACATAATCTCTATACTTGCACTACTAGCTCTACCCCTATGAGAGCGTTCATACAACTTTAAATATACTTCTCTTGGATATTCTAAGGTTCACACCTTTCTAATTCTCTACTAGAATGAATACTATTATGTCTACTAGCATACTTATCTTCATTGCACCATCTCATCACATCTTAAGTGATATCTAATGTAACACCACGTTGCCTAAGGTGCTACTAAAAATTCTAGTGTCCAACTTTCTCAAAAACACCTCAAATCTTGCCTAAAAAGGCTGATTTTCAAGATTGCACCAAACATGCATCATAACTTCTAAAATTTTGAAATTTTATGAGTACATAGCTCTTTATCATATCTTTCCAATGCCACAAACCTTGCTTCATTTGCCTAAGTGTAGCCAAAGTTATGCAACATTTTGTAGAGGTCAAAACAGAACATTCTCTGATTTACTCATTTCTGACCTAACTTTAAACTGAAACTGGGAATAAACTACATGTGGAAAAATTCTAAAATTTTTACCACATGAAGCCTTATGTCTTAGCTTTCTAATGGCATTGATTTCATGTTCATACGATATCGGAGCAAGAAATTATGCAATCTGGTTTACTGACTGCCAGAATGCCTTTTTCTACAGAATTTACCTTGGATTCAAACCAAAACAGGTATTGATTGGCTTGCTCAAAAATTTTGAAATTTTTACCACATGAAGTCTTATGTGTTAGCTTTCAAATGGCACCGGAATCAAGTGATTCCAATATCTACAGCTCGAGTTATGCAGCAAACATCGCTGACTGCTCACTGGATTATGCAGAATTCTGCAGAATCCGAAAATGGTTCCTTTGGAATAATTCTCAATTCCAATCATTCAAGATCATTTTTATATGATTTCTGACACCAATCAAGGCCTCTAAATTTGTTGTAACTCTTTTACAACCTATTAATTCTCTTGGGGCATAGATCTAAGTCCAAAATCACATAACTTTAACTATTCTTCAAATCCATTTTCTATGGATTCTAAGGTTGTTCTTGAATCATAACTAACCATCTAGCATTATCTAAGCTTAAGCTATCCTAACCTAGTTCTTGGAATCAAAAACCAAGTTAAGAACATGGATTTGGCTATCCAAACCCCTATTTCTATTCAAAACCCCAAACTATATTCAAGGATAATCAAAGAGGGAGAAATGAATAGAAATCCACTTACCTCTTGAAGACTTGAAGTCTTGAACTTGATCATTGATCTTCCTCTTCCTCTTTTCCCCTTCCCTTCTTCTTCTCCCCTTTCTCCTTCTTCTCCTCCCCTTTCTCCCTTTTCTTTCTTTTCTTTCTCTGTTTTTCGATTCTCTGCCGAGAGAGAAGATAGAAATAAGGGGTGGAACATGGAGGAAATTAAGGGAAAAGATTAACTTTAGTTTTTACACTGAAACTTATATCTGCTAAGGGCATCCAAATTGTGCTAATTCAAGTTTTCCAACTTTCAACAACCTTAGAATAAATCATATGATTCATCTAAATTGTCATTTCACCATTTTTATGATTTTTTATATCTGCTGCTAGTCATTCGGTATTCAAATGCACAACCTGTATGCCTAAAAATACTAAACTGACTCTGATTCTCTTGAAACTTTTACCACATCTTACTTGGCTTATTTGTGACCTAGAAATAAACTCTCTATGTTTATTTCCCTTAACTTAACAACTTATGCTAGTATCTGAATCATTTTAAGTCACTTTTTAACTTCTATATTACAACTAAGTGCATAAACGAATTCTATTTGTCACAAAATTTTAAAGACATATTAAACAAGTAATATATTACTTTTATAACTAATTACAAGCCTAACATAATTTTTGAGATGTTACAACCAGAACACCAAACTATGAGGTGTCATTGTTACAGTCTTTCTAAAAGCAGATATCCATGGCTATCGAAGCCAAGATATTTGTAATTTTATAATATATGCATTAATTATTGTTGATACATCCACAGGGTTAGATTTTTTCACTGAAAGCCACTAAGTCAGCGAAGCCAAGAGCACCACTCACACCTGATCCACTTAATAGGTCTCATATCCTCCACTCGTGATTTATATATCCTTCAACTATTTCCTTCCTAAAATCTCAATCCAAAAAAACACCATGACTCTCGTCTCAACTTTCTTTCAAAACCTAAAGGATTCCATAATCAGCGAGGGTTGGTATAATCACACCACAACCCTCCTTTTTGCCTTATTGGTCATTTCCGCATGCCTTTTCTTCCTCAAACCCAAAACCCACAGGCTCCCACCGGGTCCACCGGGCCTCCCCTTCATCGGCAACCTTCTATCCCTGGATCCGGAAATTCACTCCTACTTCGCGGGTTTGGCCCGAACCTATGGCCCGATCCTGAAACTCCGTCTCGGTAGCAAACTTGGCATCGTCATAACCTCACCTTCCATGGCTCGCCAAGTGCTCAAAGACTACGACACCGTTTTCGCCAACCGTGACGTCCCAGCCGCCGGCAGGGTCGCCACCTTCGGCGGAAACGACATCGTATGGACCCCTTACGGACCCGAGTGGCGGATGCTGAGGAAAGTTTGCGTGCTCAAGATGCTCAGCAACACCACCCTGGACTCCGTGTACGAACTCCGAAGAAACGAGATCCGAAAAAGTGTCTGGTATTTTTATAATCGGGTCGGGTCGATGGTGAATATTGGGGAGCAGGTGTTCCTGACGGTGCTGAACGTGATCACGAACATGATCTGGGGTGGAGCGGTGGAAGGGGCGGAGAGGGAGAGCCTTGGGGCGGAGTTCAGAGAGGTGGTGGCGGAGATGACGGCGGTGCTGGGGAAGCCGAACGTGTCGGACTTCTTTCCCGGGTTGGCCCGGTTCGACTTGCAAGGTGTGGAGAAACAGATTTATGCGTTGGTGTCGAGGATCGATGGGATCTTTGAGAAGATGATTGGTCAACGGGTGAAGATGGAGGAAGAGGGGAAGGAGAAACAGAGCAAGGATTTTCTGCAGTTCTTGTTGAATTTGAAAGAGGAAGGTGATTCCAAGCCACCACTCACCATGAACAATCTTAAGGCCCTGCTCATGGTATGTTAATTTTAGAAATTTCACTTTCCCATTTTTTATAGTGTCAGTTTGTTTGTTAACAAAAGGTGGTAAGAAATCATCACTTCACACGATAAGGTGGGGAGTCGAAGAGAGTGATAAACATAAAAAACCGGTCTCACAAAATTATTTAAAAGAATCCTATTATTTACCGTCTATCTCTATCTCTCATTACAAAATTTTATATAAGAGAATTCATTTCCTCTCAAATGGTCATAATGTCAATGAATCAAGAAAAATATTTTTTTAACATTTGTTATATAATATTTCATATAGTCAATGTGACTGAATGTAATTTCTTCGTTAATATAGATAATAGGGAGAAATTGACTTTACTAAATTCATGTGATGAGATTTGAACTCTAGACCTCTACTTTTGGTGAAATCGAAAAACACCATTTAAGTTATAGTGCATTGGTGAACTTATATAATTATATATGTAGTTTTTATAATTTTTAATTATAGATGATTATATTTCAATTTATTAATAATTTATATGGAAACTAACAAGCTTGTTGTTTATACTTTATATCAACTAGAGGTTGCACCCGTATAATGAATGAAGTAATATTAAATGTAAAAAAATTATAAAATAATATAAACATAATAAAATAAAACTTAATTTTATTAAAATATTTTTTAATAATGAAAGATCAAATTATAAATAAAAGATAAGTTTGTTATGCATTAAAATATTTTTAAATTCTATTTCAAATGAAAATAAATAAATATATACAAAAAATAATAATAACTTAATAAACGTACCATATTTGAATTAGAAGTACATGATTTTAATTTAAATATAATGTGACATCAATTTAGAAAAATTGAAGAATAATTTCCTATAGAAATATAGAAAAAATATTACAGAATTTAATATTAAAAAATACAAGAGGTGAATGTTCCATCAAATAAGATGTGAAGTATTATGTTCTGATTTTATTCACCAAGACATCAATAATATTTGCAAGAAAACAAATTGTCTCAGTAAAACCCACTAATGTGAATCTACCTCTATTTAAGCCTTATTAATGTTTCATATTCAAGATCATATACGTTATTAACATTTGTAGATTAAAATAAATAATATTTTATACGTTTACATTGATTATGAGCAATTTTTAAGGTTGAGCAATTTAAGATTAAAAAACGTTTTTCATATTTTGCAGAATATTCTCTATTATTAGTTTGATAACATTAGTAACCGTGTATGATTCATTTAAATTTTATCTCATTTAAAATAAAATTGATTCAAATTAATAACTTTTAAATTAAACCAATAATTAATTTAAATAACAATTGTAATATTTAAATGGCTCATAATACGTTAATTAATGTCTAATACATTAATTATAGAGATTGACAATCAAAAGTCTTATTTAGACTGATGAATGTTAAAGTAAGAAAAATTAAATTGATTTCTATAAAATACGCCAATAAATATTTAAATTTTAAACTTATTGTATTAATTTATTACTATAATTCAGCTTCTAGCAATTGCTCTAGCTCATCGTTAATGGGATTCAAAATGAAAATTCGGACACCAAAAAAGTATTTATCTAGCAACTAACAATAATAATCATTATTGTTCCTTAATGTACGAAGTCTTTCATTCTTTTTTTGGCTTTTCGGTTAGCATATTCTCTTTAGGATTTTTTTTTTTAGTTTTACAAATAAATTATAATTGAACATTTCAGTAATAATTTAATGACATTTAATTTTATTATTATAGGAGTTATCTATAAAAACATTTGATTGACATGTATTATTCATTTAAATTTTATCTCAATTAAAATCAAATTTATTCTAATTAATAATGGATAAATTTATTTTAAATTAACCAACAGTTAATTAAAATAACAATTGTAATATGTAAATTGCACATAATATGTTAATTAATGTTAATTATGGAGATAGACAATCAAAAGTCTTATTTGGACTTATGAATATTAAAATAATGAAAATTAGATTTATATCTATAAAAACATGCTAATAAATATTTAAATTTTTAATTTATTGTATTAAGAAGGTATCCAATGATATAAGCAGTAAGGTCTCTTCTGAATTTTGTGAAAAGTAGTATAACAGAACCCAAAAAAGTGGAATAGAGGTGGAAAAATAATTTAGCTTTTTTATTTTTATTATTATTATGAGGGCAATAGTAATGAATTTGTTTTTTCTTTTTCATTTGTGTTTTTGTTGTATTGTATTTGTTTAATTTATTTATTATATGATGACTTTTGTGCATGTGATATTTTGTTTGTCACATGCCTCATGTTGCCATTTCAAATCATATGGGACAAAAAATTGACACATAAGATGACGTACGTTAGAATATTAAGTATTCTAAATGTCATATATCAAATAAGTGATGTATTTATTTACTGACAAAAAAGACATATGACAATTTTTTAAGTAATGTATCTTCCTTTGATTGAATGATGTTTTTTAAAAGGATTCTTGGACGAATTTAGTGTCAATTGGGCCATAGAGCAAAACAAAATGAAGTTATTAGATCTTTATTTTTTGGAAAAAAAAAGTTTGATTCTTTTATTAAAATCAAACTGATTAGTTCTCATTATATATATATATATATATATATATATATATATATATATATATATATATATATATATATATATATTGTGGAAATTTTGGATGGGCATGGACAGGACATGGTGGTGGGTGGATCTGACACATCATCCAACACAATTGAGTTTGCAATGGCAGAAATGATGCACAAGCCGGAGGTAATGAAGAGAGTCCAAGAGGAATTGGAAGCTGTAGTTGGCAAAGATAACATAGTTGAAGAGTCACACCTTCATAAGCTGCCCTACTTGCATGCTGTGATGAAAGAAACTCTACGGTTGCACCCTGCACTTCCACTTTTAGTCCCTCACTGCCCCAGTGAAACGTCGACTGTGGGAGGTTACACAATCCCAAAGGGATCCCGGGTGTTTGTGAACGTGTGGGCTATACATAGAGACTCTTCCATTTGGGAGAAACCACTAGAATTTGATCCTACAAGGTTCTTGGATGCCAAATGGGATTACAGTGGGAGTGACTTCAATTATTTCCCCTTTGGGTCTGGACGAAGAATATGTGCAGGAATAGCAATGGCTGAGAGGACAGTTTTGTATTCTCTTGCCACACTTGTGCACTCATTTGATTGGACACTACCCCAAGGAGAGAAGTTGGATGTATCAGAGAAATTTGGTATTGTTCTCAAAAAGGAAATACCTCTGGTTGCCATCCCCACCCCACGATTGTCCAATCCAGATCTTTATAGATAGAATTGAATACAATATCCATATAATGATCAAGGGAATCTGTGTTCAACACTCGACACTACAATCATTTGCACTTCATGTATCAAGTATTTTTCCTAGCATCATTCATTCTCTTTTAAATGCTTTGAATGAAAGAATCTATATGAGTAATGTTTGATGCGTTGAGATGACCAAAATAGCTCAAATTCTGCTAAATCTGCAAAAAATTAGCCGAGACAAAACCAAAAAGAAAACTTATAAGTTTTGTTATTGGTGTTTCTAATGGTCGTATGTAATGATATAAGCTAAAGCATCCTAATGAATGGCCAAACCCATTGAAGATCTGCAAGACCATTAACGTTGTGCATGATGTAATTGCCATTAACACAAAGGCCGACAAGAGATGCAAGTGCCACGTCAGTTGATGATGATGACCTGCATAGAAACTTAAAGAAAGATGCAGAGATTCACAATCCTTGATTCCATAAGATCGAGTTTAGTTTTCTTCGCGTCATATAGAGTTTTTAACTGTCAATATGCACTTTATTGAGTTACCTAGTAACGTTCTACGGTAGATAGGAAGTACTGCAAACCATGGATGACTAAACTTGATAACTATATTTTATTATTTTATAAGTGACTATTATGATCTGCTCCAAATGATACGCAATCTTGGCTATTCTATGTAATATGTACAAAATGTTTCTCCCAATTATACTACCTTAATTATAACCTTATTCCAATGAGGAGTATTAAGTCACCAGATAGAGACTTTGACAAGGCAAAGTTTACACCTGCGCTGACACGCTTATTCATCATAATCTTTCGGCTGAATTCTCAGTAAAGAAAATTGGGTGGGTTCTTTCCCATTTATCAGTTCAAAATCCATACAAAAGAGTACTCAACCTAAGTTAAATTAGAAAACAAGATATCTAATATACTTGCTACGTGGAAAGCTTGCCTCGTTTCCAAGTCTTGTGCCTTATCTTCTCAACTAAACACCCTCATCATTTGTCTTAATGCTTTCTACTGGCTCTCTTTTTGTTGGTTGAGGCCACTCGATCCAATACTTTCTAACATAATCTTAGTAAGTTTCACATAAAAGTAATTTATATATCTATTGGAATTGGAACCATGGTGACTTCATTTTTAAGAATTTAAGTGTGAATGTAGAAGAAGTTTTATATTGGATAGAAATTGACAAAGTAAGAATATATATAAAAAAATTCATAAATCTAATGCCTCAAGGAATTGTTTAGTTCAAGAGTTGTTTTTACATTCTTAAAAATCTTAAGATGAGAATAAAAAATTACTAGACTTGTCACCCAGTTAGTTTTTAAATGATTAAAAAGTTTATTTATATAACAATAACAATTAATATTAAAATTAAATATATGTAAAAAAATGATTGTATCTTTTATTAAATAGTTTTACACATTGCGCAGAGCAACAACTAATTAATTAGTTGCATGCATATCTATTAATATGTATCTTTTTTTATCTGCACAAACTTATACAATACAAAAGTGTGAAAATATTATTTTTTCATACAAATGACCCAATTAACTTCACCTAAACCATTCTATAAAATATGGGTTACGTTAAATAATTGAGTTGATGTTTGTTCAACCTAGTGGAACTAACCCGACATCAATCAATTCAGGTATGAGATTTTGATTTTTTTTCAACCCAATCAAAACCATACCAACCCAATCACCTTAATTTTATATTTTTAATAATATTTTAATATAAAACAATATCATTTTGACAGAATTTAAAAAAAACAAACACAAACAAAACATGCAACCTGATTACCTGACCTAAACATATTTCCATATAAAACCTTTTCTCTATAGATAGAGATAGTAATATATTTTCATATAAAAATTTCATTTTTTATCTCTATTTTCGTATAAAATTTGTAATCCCTACAATATTGCAAAAATATATTTCCATATATATATATAAACCAACAATATTATGAAATATATAACAAAATAATTTCGTTTCTTAATAATAAATAAAATTCAATTAATCATCTATTAAAATCAATGTAAAAATTGAAACGAATATTAAATATCTTTTCAGAACAAATTTATTAAATAGGGGTACAACTTTAGTGATTTAAAAATTATTTTGAATATTCCGTCAGTATATTTAATCGTTTTGAAATTTATTATTAATAATTTTCATTTAGAAAATTTTAAATTTAATTATTACTTGAAAAGTCTTAATATTTTAAATGTGATTTGATATTTGTGAATTTTCAATTTTTAATTTTGTGGAAATGAATTTTCTTGTTTGTGGGCCCCGGGAGGGTGTACATCGTGGGCCCAGTGGGTCTCAATGAAAATTTTTCTACGCAGAAAATTTATCTTGATTTATGAGATATTTTTAAAATTTTAAATTCTTTTAAATGATATTTAATTATCGGACTAAAAATATAAATATATTCTTTCGTGGTAGGTTATAATGGATAAAAATAAAATTCTATATTAAGTTAAATTAGGATTTTGTTCCATATCGATTTAATCACCGAAGATTTAATCTATTTAATCATTTTTGATCTTAAAAGTGTAAGATCAATTTAACCGGATTGAAATTAAATCAAGGGTAGAGATTTAAATCTTATAAAATGGTATGACCATTATCAACCTTTGAATGTAAATTTAATCAATGGTGGAGAAGGATCATTAATGACATTGGATTTGGATTTAGATCAATGGTGGAGAATCTAAAAAATGACTACAACCATTTTGACCCTTGGATGTAAAGTTTGAAGGTGTAATCTTGACCCTTCATTTTGGAGACACATTCAATGGTTAGGATTATAATTGATCCATGCCAAATAAAGTCTTTCTATAACCTAAACTAATAACAAACCATTCTTTTAATCAAGGGTTAGGATGGCTTAGAATGATGGTTATGAAATTTGTCATATTTTTATGAAGCATGGAAGGGGGACGGTTTGGAGATGCAAGCAACTTTGAATACCTTTTTTGGTGAAAAAGGTCCAAATAGTCCGTCAAGAATCATCAATTATTTTCCTATTGATCATTAATGATCATTCCAAAAGGCTATAGTTTTTCAAACTTCACTTTCCACCTTTCTCCAATGCAAGCTATACGACCATGCATAGCTTTGAAGACCAAATAATTCATTTCTACACTTCACATTATCACATCTTCACATTTTCACTTAAGTTTCGAAACCAACGAAAGAAAACTCCATTTTTCTCCCTAAGAAGACCATTCGGCCAAGCACCCTAAATCTCTCCTCCATCACTCTTTAATTTCATACAACCTAGTTTCTTGAATCCTTACCTTATTCTAAGCTTTCATGTTGAAGACTTTCTCAAATCTTCATCTTCCTTTTACTAAGATCAAGTTATAGAGTTTTGTTGGTGCATAAACTTCATTTATTCTTTTTTTTTTCATGTTCTAAACCATGTTTGATCGTCTTAATCGCTTAATATACTAATTTATTTGTGTTTGTTTTATGTTCGAGACTTTTGTTGGTGGAGATCTTGTTCTAAATCCAAAGCAAGGAGCTTTTGTGGTTCTTCAACCCATCTCACCAACCAAGCGTGGTGGTGAGAGATGGTTTATATTTGATGGATGGTGAATCCATGCGAGGATTCATATCCATGGTCATGTAATAATTTGTGTGTTATGTGCTTTGATTATTTTTGCATATCGCTTGATATCTTTGCATGATTTATTTGTGTATGCATGAGTATGATTTTTATTTGCTTATATGGTATGCTTATGATATGCGTGATGAAGATATGTTAAATATATTATGATGGATGCATGTTGAAATAAGAAATTTTGGCTCCAAAGGCCATAGAGAAGGTCACGGTTTTGGGTTTCCAAAACTAGGGTTTTGTATTGAAATTTTTCAACAACAATGAAGTTAATTTTTAGCCCTTTCTCTTAAGCAAATTTTCGCCAAGACACCAACCAATTTGGTGTTCACAAAATTATATTTTCATGAATAATAAAATTGAATGATCCGAGTAAGTAAGGAAAATAAACAAAAGGGTTTGTTTTACAAAAATAATGCACACGGTTTTTGAGTTGTTTTTTATTAATTTATTTTGTGTAGAACGCCAATGGAAATTAGATGATTTACAAGAAAAATATTTGATGGTTACAAAGTATATATAAGGTTTTGATAATTTAGAAAAATGTTTTGATGTTATAAAATACAAGAATTTTCAAATAAGGATTTTGGAAAGGGAATTAAAGTGTTATCAATTAAGTGAAGTGGAATTTTTATAAATAAAAGAAAAAGGAGATTGAAAGTGTTGAGTTTCAAATTATTTTAAAGAAAATTAATTTTTAGAAGTGATTTAGAAATATAAAAGAAAATGTTGTAACTTAATTTTACTAACGTAGAATTTATTTATTGGGTTTTGGAATACGTTAGGAAATTTAAAGTTAGAAACAGATAATTAAATCAACTAAATGTGATTTTGTAAGATTAAATCAATAAAAAGTGATTTTGTGAAAATATATTACGGAAAAGATTTTTGACTAAGAATAGGAAGGGAATAAAGTAAGAAATTATATTATTGTAAGAAAAGTCCAAAATTATATTTTTAATGTTAAGAAATATTTTACGAAGGGTAAAAATGGTGAAAAACGATTTACGTAACTCAAAAACGTAATTTTTAAGTTACGCGACTTGAAAAATGTTAAAATATTTCTATGCGATTTTTAAAGCGTTTAAATATTTTACACGATCGAAATGTTGAAGAAAAATCGCTATGCAATTTAAAAACAAAAGAATATTTTTACGCAATTTAGAATACAATAGAAAATGGTTACGCGATTTTTTTTTAAACGTAACAGAAAAGGTTACAAATTATTGTTTACGTAATAAAATATTACATGACTGTGAAAAAGTGACAAAAATATTTTGCGAATGAGAAAAACATAGGTAATGTGATTTCGCTGTTAATATATAGTAAACTTTACAGTTAAAAATCAGTATATGAATACTGTACAAGAAATTGAGAAGTTTGCCTGTAATTGGCGTTAATATATGAACGTAAAACAGTATTTGAACCTGGTATGAAAAATTATGTGGTTTACCTTTGGTTGGTAATGGTAATTGGTGCAATTGAAAATGGTCGATGCACTGTATAAGGTTAATTGCTGGGAGAAACGTCTGGCTCTTGAGTGGGTGCGATACGCGTAGTGTAGGTCACTCGTTGACCTTGACGTCGAGTGCGGGTTCTTCACAACGGTTGCTAGTAGCTCTTACATGCAGTTCTGAACACACCGATGATCCTGATCGAGACACTATTCTTAATCGAGATCGATAAATACATCGTGTATGTCTTAGATGTGCAAGATATAATTATAAAGACTTTTCAGGCGCAGATACCTAGATCTTTTCGATCAATTTCTCCGACCCGAGTTTAGCTTCATGGAGTAGAAATCGAGTCTATGTGTTCATGCATTAACATAAATGCTTACATCTGTCAGATATAATAGTTGTGAAATATTGATTATGACAATTATACTTTTTAAAATATCTGCTTAGTGTAGATGACATTTTCCTGTAATTATTAAATGTTAATTTTGATTGATAATATGTTGATGCAATATTTGTAATATAATGTGTTTATATGGCATCTTTGTTATGTTATCTGCATATTTATCGTCACCTCACCTCTTTGTATGTATATTTGTATATTGTATTTATAATTGGTGAAGACGTTGAGAAAGAAACAAGATCTGAAGGAGAAGAAGAACTACTTCTCACGTGCCTAATCAGAATTTTGAGAAGATGGAGATGCCCAGCTTTCAGGATACGTGACGTTACAGTTTCATGGAGGTTCGGAGGCGTGACATATTTGGATCGACAGTGTATATTTTATATAGGAGACCGAACATTACTTACAAGTGAGGCTTTATCAAGGAACCCCTACTTTAGTGTCAATATTTATGTACAATTGAGTTTCCATTATCCATTAGGCAATCTTGGGGAGCTTTTACTTCAGACTCTGGTGCGATAAGTATCGTGTCGTCTGCTGCGGATACTGTCCAGCCTTCACGTAATAACGGATTCTTATCTCACGAGGAATCCGAGGAGGACCGTCCGAGGATTAACATTTTTAGTCGACTTGGGAATATGTTGAGTCTTAAATTATGTTTAATTACTTTGAGAACATGGTCTGTAATATAAATAATCCTGACAGTACATGTGTAATGTATAATGATGTAAATTATGTGTGATGATGTATTATATTTTTATTTTCTGCTAAGTTTATTTTATTGTCATCAAAGAAGAAATTTTTTTTTTACAATTCGTATTTTCATCATAACATCACTTTTTATGATCTTGAGGGTATTTGGGTAATTAAGTAATATAAATGTGGCACCCTACGGTGGATGTTACATTTTCAAATTTAAATGGGGTACAACTTTAGTGTAAATCATTTAAAAATATTATTAATAATCATTTTAATGTTTAATGAATATTAAATAGTTTTTCAAAATAAATATTAACATCAAATTTTTTCGTTAGAAATGAAGATTTTTTAAAATTTTAAATTCAAATGAAAATTAACTTATGAATATTAAATAGATTAACAAATTAATATTAGTTGAATGGATTTTGTTATATCTACGGTTGAAAACGTGTAATTATCTTTTGTATTTATGTAATTTTCTTGTATAGGCTAATTAAATTATAACGGTAATTTTTGTATTTATTGTCATAGATCTATCTAAACAGCTCTCCGTCGTGTAGTTGAGACACGCAGTTTCATAATTCCTATGCTTCTGTTTTCTCTCTTAACATGGTATCAGAGCCTAAACAGAGACAATCCTAGAACCGCGCATACCTGGTGGGTCCACTGCCCTCCGGTGAATTTTTTTTCCAGCCAACCGTGTTTTTATTCCGATTTGTTGGCCTTTCTCCCTTATCGAGACGTCTTTTCGGCCTTTTTTCTCCTTTTTTTGTCGCTGCCTTCGCCATCCGTCGTCCCCTTTCCAGCCGGCGACCACACAGCCGGCATCGTCTCCTTATGATCGGCCCATCCCCCGAAACCCGACCCCAACGCCCCAGGGACGCGCCTCTATGCGCTTGTTGCCCAGCTCCCGCTTAGCAGCTATAGGGCAGCACATTTTTTGGTGCGTGACGGCACATCCGGGCGCCGCTTCTCTAGTCTGACTCGTCTCCGCCTCCTCTACACCGATCTGCCCTCAGATTCTCCATCAGACATCTCTGTCTCCTTGTTCACTTGCGTTGGGACTTTTAGGTACCTTGTGTTTTCTATTTTTGCCCTTTGTATTCTGACCATAGTTTTAAATTGCGGTCCGCAACTGCAATTGCGGCCGCAATATTGCGGTTTTAATAGTTTTCGCATCGCATGCAATGCGGTAATACGGCCGTATTTTCTCGCATTGTCATGCAATATTACAGTTTTAGTGGTCTCTGCAACCGCGACTACAACTGCAATTTAAAACCATGATTCTGACCTATGACGAGTTCTACCTCCCCATATGGCTCTAAAGACCACCCCAAGGTTGAGCCTCCTCTTTTCACAAGTTACCTCCATACCCCTCTCTCCGCTGATAAGTTAGATGACAACAACTATGATACTTGAGCTTCAGACATCAAGTTGTAGCTTGAAATTCAAGGCTATGAATACCACCTCACCACGGACCTTACCTCTGTGCCTACGGAAGAACAACCCAGGTGGAAGAAAATTGATAAACATTTGTGTGTTGTCATCAAGTCCACCATTCACTCGTCTCTCAAGCAGATCTTCCGTGCTCAGACCACTTGTGCTTCTGTTTAGGAGCAAGTCAAGGTTTTTTACACTAATGACACTTAACGGCTAAATGGGGTTTGTCACAACCTCATGAGTATTATTGCTCCTCGTCAGTTTGATGGACCTATGTCTGCTTACTTGGGAAAGGTTCATGGTGCTCTCCATGATTTCAATGAGTTGCTACCCCATGCTGCTAGCCCAGCGCAAGAACTCGAGCAACGCAGCACTTTTTTCATGCTCATGGCCTTGAATGGTTTGCCTCCAAAATATTCTGCCAACCGTGATCAAATTTTAGGTTCACCTACTATACCTATTCTGTTTTCAGCTTGGTCTACTTTGCTTTGGGTCTCGGCTAAGCAGCCCCCTAGTTCTGTCCTAGCCTTGGCTCCGGTTAATACTTCTATCCTCGTCACCCAAAGTGCTAATCGTGGTCGTTCTTGCCCTTGCACCTAGGGTAGGCCCAGTCCGAAGTGTACTATTGATCGCCTAAAGGCTCGTTTGGTGGCAAAAAGGTATACCCAGATATTTGGTTTGGATTATGAAAACACTTTCTCACTAGTGGCGAAGATGGCTTCTGTTCAGCTTTTTTTGTCTATGGCCGCTATTCGCCATTGGTCCCTTCATAAGCTAGATATCAAGAATGTTTTTCTTCATGGTGATTTGGAAGAAGAAGTCTACATGGAGCAATCTCCAGGGTTTATTGCTCAGATGGAGTCTTTTGGCCTCGTTTGTCATCTACACAAGTCTTTGTATGGTCTCAAACAATCTCTCCGGGCTTGGTTGGTCGATTTAGTACTATTGTTCAGTAGTTTAGTATGACTCGCAGTGAGGCTGACTACTCTGCCTTATATCGCCATACAATCCGAGGCTGTATCTATTTGATTGTGTATGTGGATGACATTGCTATCACAGGCAGCGATCACCAAGGTATAACTCAGATAAAACAACACCTCCGTCATCACTTTCAGACCAAAGATCTTGGCAAACTTCATTATTTCTTGGGAATTGAAGCGGCATAATCCAAGAATGACATAGTAATCTTACAAAGAAAGCATGCTATAGACATTCTTGAGGAAACATGACTATTGAATGCAAAGCTGGTTGAATCCCCTATGAATCCCAATGTTAGACTTTTACCGAATCAGGGGGAGCCATTTTCAGACCAAAGAAGATATAGACGATTGGTTGGAAAACTTAACTATCTTACTGTTACCCGTCCAGATATCTCCTTCGCGGTGAGTATAGTAAGTCAATTTTTAAACTCATCTTGTGAAGGACATTAGGATGCAGTGATTCGTATTCTCAGATATATTAAGGGAGCTCTACGAAAAGGCCTTATCCATGAAGACAAAGGACACACTCAGATTGTAGGGTACTCAAATGCTGATTGGGCAAGTTCTCCTAATGAGATGAGATCCACTTCTGGTTATTGTGTATCCATTAGGGGTAATCTGATATCCTGAAAGAGTAAGAAACAAAATGTGGTTGCAAGATCAAGTGTCGAAGTAGAATATCGAGCTATGGCCTCAGCTACTTGCGAGCTCATTTGGTTAAAACAACTTATTAAAGAACTTCAGTTTGGAAACGTTATGCAAATGACTCTTATTTGTGATAATCAAGCTGCATTGCATATCGCTTCCAATCCAGTGTTTCATGAGATGACCAAACACATTGAGATAGACTATCACTTTATTAAAGAGAAGATCTTGTCTGGAGACATCACCAATAGCTTTATCAATTCAAATGATCAACTGACAGATGTTTTCATTAAGTCTTTGAGAGGTCATCGAGTAAACTATATTTGTAACAAGCTTGGTGTATATGACTTATATGCTCAAGATTGAGGGAAAATGTTGAAAACGTGTAAATATCTTTTGTATCTATGTAGTTTCCTTGTATAGGCTAATAAAATCATAAAAGTAATTTTTGTATTTATTGTCATAGATCTATATAAATAACTCTTCATCGTATAGTTGAGACACGCGGTTTCACAATTCTTATGCTTCTGTTTTCTCTCTTAACATCGATAATTCTATGATTGTTATTAGTTCATGCAAGTACTATTAACTTTTGTATTATATAGTACCAAAACAACACTTTTGTATTAATATTGGTTAAACTTTTGTGTTATAGTACCGTTTTAAGTATATATACCTAATATTTAAATGAATATAAATTCAATAAATATTAATTACATAATTTTTAAATTTATTTATTTATTTTGTAGAAGGTTTTTGTATTAATATTAGTTGAATGAATTTCATTCAATCTTTGATTGATATTATTTCATGCAACCAATTTAATGCCTAATATTTGATTGAATTCAAATTCATTGAATATTAATCAGAATTAATTTTCTATTTGGAAAGAAATAGAAACTTTCATGGGCTTATTTAAGAAAATTGCATGAAATTCTATTGCATGCATATTCTAAGTATATAATATATGATATATAATATGATATGATATATGATATGATTTTCATCAATGCCTCATTCCCAGAAATATTTATTAACCACTACTTTTACCAAATCAATTCTCAAAAGGGGAGGTAGGTTGAGATGATTCATATGTGGTGATAATAATTATAGAGTTATAAATAACACTCCCTGAAATTTTGAGTTGAGACGTTGTGTAAGGCCTTCTGGTGTGGTTCCTTAGTAAGTCTATTGGTTGCAGATCTTACTGGTGTTTTTGGACTCCCCATGATAGTCCGACAAGTAGTATCAAAACTAATGGTAATTCGGATTAATTGGGACTAGAATTGGAGAAATAGTGGTTGATGAACAACGGTACAAGTAAATGGCCCAACCTGATGATGGGCCGTAACACATGTGGAGACGTGGCTCGTTGAGTGGTGAAGAGTGATAACACGTATGACATGACTCTTGGAAAAAGTAGGTCACGGTGGTCAATATGTGGCACAGTCCTGTGAACAATGGTAATATGCTGGAGATATGTGGGTTTTGGAAAAGTACGACGTTGACCATCGAATACTTGGGATAGGTTTCCTCGCGAGGGGAGTGTTAAATACTCATACTTAAAGAGGAGATTGTTATGAATTTAAGTGTGAGTGAAGAAATCTCACATTAGATGGGAATGGACAAGGTGAAGACCATATAAAGTGAAAAGATCCATGAACCTAATACTTTAAGATTTTAGATTAAGATGTAATGTTGGGCCTACTAGTGTGGTTCCTAAGTTTATTAGTTACATATCTCCCTAGTGTTTTAGGACTACTCTTGATGGCCCAACATTAATATCAATGATAACTCTAGTCTCTTTCTCAAACTGCTTTTCTTCTTATTTATTTTTGGTAACCCATTTTTAATGTATCTATTTAAGAGACTACTATCTTCATTTTAAAATATTTGTAGTTTAAGATTTTTGAACAAGGATTAATAAAGCTATTAAATAGTTTCAATTTTAGAAAAAATATAATCATTTTTTACTATATTGCCCTTTATAATAAAATATTCAAAATTATCTCTCCTTTAATGTTCTTTCTCTTTTTATTTAGTAGAGATACTAAAAGATAAAAAAATCAAAAAATAATTAATATCTTATTAATTTTTTAAAGTTATAGATAAAATGAAACAAAATTTATTTTTTAAAATGACATATATTTTGAAAAAAAAAAAGGTAGTATATTGTCTTTTTTTCGGACAAAAAACTATTACATTTAATTGAGTCCAATGAAAAAATGGAAAAATATTTAAATATAAAAAACTAAATAAACAATTATAACATTTTTTGGGTACGTGAGAAAAACAATATATAACTTATGAGCACCAAATATGATTCAGGCCCACCACCATATATATTTAGGAGACTTCAAGATACTTTACCTAAAGTGATTGTGGCTAAGGGTTCTGCCTTAATCTGCTTCGTAAAGCAGTCCACTGCTACCACCAAGTACTTCAGCTGACCTAGGGCTTGGGGGAATGAGCCCAAGATGTCCATCCCTCATCTGTAAAATGGTTAGGGCACGGACATCGTGGACAGTTCCTCTGAGGGGGCCTTGTAGTGATCTGAGTGATATTAACACTTGTCACAAATTCAGGCATGTGCGTGAAAGTCAACTTCCATAGTTAGCCAGTAGTACCTCGCCCTTAGTGCTTTTAGGGCTAAGGCTTTGCCCCTCAGGTGGTGCCCACAACTTCTTTCATGAACCTCGGCCAATACGTAGTCCGCTTCCTTTAGGGTGAGGCATTTGAGGAGGGGAGAAGAGAAACCACATCGGTATAGACGACCGTTGTAAATAGTATACCTCACTGCTGTCTTGATTAGTTTTGAAGCTTCTTTGGTATCTGATGGCATGACTTCGGACTGCAAATACTCCATAATAGGGGTGATCCAGGATGGTCCTTCCTCCTCAACTTGGAACACGATGTGATCTGTGATAGAAGGCTGAGAAAAGGTTTCTTGGATTACTGATCGGTTATTGTCAGGGCTTTTGGTGCTGGCAAGTTTAGATAAAAGGTCCGCTCTAGAGTTCTGCTCCCTTGAGATATGCACAATCTTGGTTTCTTCGAAGCCTTTGAGGAGTTCTTGTACCTTAATTAAATATCTCTGGAGGAGAGGCTCATTGGCTTGATATTCACCTTAGATTTGGGAGGTTGCGAGCTGAGAGTCGCTGCATAGTGTGATCCTGGTTGCTCCTATATCTTTGGCCATTATTAGCCTTTCAATACATACTTCATATTCAGCCTGATTGTTCGATGTTGGGAACTCGAACTTTAGGGAATGCTTCAGTGTCAATCCTTCTGAGTTTTCCAGGATTACCCTGACACCGCTTCCCTTAGGAATCGAGGAACCATCAACGAAGATGGTCTAAGAAATTCCTTTTGGATCGCCAGGGTCTGACATGAGTTCCACCAAGAAATCAGATAAAGCTTGGGCCTTTATTGCAAGCCGTGGTTCATACGCAATCCCAAACTCTAAGAGTTCAATTGACTAAGCGATCATTCTTCCAACCAAGTCTGGTTTGTACAGCACCTGACAGATGGATTGGTTCGTCCTTACTACCACAGGGTGGCATTAAAAGTACTGCCGTAGTTTTCTTTCTGTGGTAATTAGTGTGAAGGCAACTTTCTCAATTTTCTGGTATCGAATCTAGGGCCCTTACAGAACCTTGCTCACGAAGTAGACAAGCTTCTGTCCTTCATCTGTCTCCCTTATTATTACTGAACTTATAGTCTCTTCATGGACTGTGAGGTATAAGTAGAGTATCTCTCTGGGTTCCAGTCTTGTCAAAATAGGATGGGAGGACAAAAGGTTTTTCAAAGATGAAAAAGCATCCTCGCACTCCTGGGTCCATTCAAAGTTCTTCCCATTTTTGAGTAGCTTGAAAAGGGGGTGAGATCTGTAGGCTACCTTGGCAAGGAATCTTGAGGGCTTCTCATGTGTCGTTGCACTTCTTTTATATTCTGAGGGCTTCTCATGTCGAGTACGGCCTAGCACTTGTCAGGATTAGTCTCGATTCTACAGTGAGTCAGCATAAATCTCAAGAATTTACCAGCACGAACCCCGAAGGTGCATTTTTTCGGATTTAGCCTCATGTTGTGCTTTCGAACTTGTGCAAACACCTCTTCAAGGTCCACCGTGTGCGACCCGCTATTTGGAGTTTTCACTATCATGTCATCGATGTAGACTTCTAGTATTTTTCCCACTTGGTTCTTAAAGACTATGTTCATCATCCTCTGATAGGTGACTCTTGCGTTTTTCAGTCCAAATGACATAACCCTATAGCAGTAGCTCGCCCTGTCAGTGATGAAGACTGTTTTTCTTCGTCTCCGAGATACATCGAAATTTAGTTGTACCCGGAGTAGGCATCCATGAATAAGCGACTAGCTTTATATATTCCCTAATGGACAAGCGGTGGCAGATGATGGAGGGGTCTAGTCCCGACATATCAGATGATGTCCAGGCAAATAAGTCTTTGTTTTTCAACAACAACTCAGTCAGTTGTTGCTTCTCATCTCCTTCTAATTGTGCTCCAATTTTGGCAACCTGGTCAGGCTAGGTTCCAAGTTGGAGAGGTTATAATTCACCTTCTGGCTGAGGTCTGGCGCCGCAGAGTTCTTCCCTGACATCCAGCTCGGTCATTAGTATGTTGACCTGATCCAAGACAGGGCCGGGATTGCTTGATTTTCCCCTTTTGGGCGCCCTGCAGATCCTCAAGCTCTCGTTGTAGCATTTTCTAGCGGCCACTTAGTCGCCTTTAACAATGATCACCTCGTTGTGCTTAATTAGAAATTTTATCAAGCGGTAGGTGGTGGAAACAACGGCACCAAGGGCATTTAGAGAAGGGTGTCCTAAGATAATGTTGTAAGCCAAAGGGCACTTTATGACCAAGAACCTCACCTTGACCGTCTTGAAAAGCTTAGAAAAACCCAGGGTCAAATGTGTTTTGCAGTACCCTACCGGGGTGATCTTTTCACCCGTGAAGCCTGTTAGTTCCCCGTCATAGGGGGTTAAGTCTGACTGTGGAAGCTCTAACTTCTGGTACAGATCCAAGAACATAATATATGTTGAGCTTCCTTGATCCATTAAAATTCAGCGAATCTTGGTAATGGAAGTTATTCCAGAGATGACAAGTGGATCATCATGGTCCGAGATTATTCCATCGTAGTCCTCGTCCGAAAAGGCAATGGAGGGTGTTTTTTTTCTGCAATGCTGGATCTGGGTTTGGAATAGGAGACGCTGAACACCACCATCTTTAGTGCTTTCTTTCATGCTTCGTTTGACGACCTTCCTCTAGTGAATCCTCCTGCAATCGTGTTCATCGTCCTGTTTGGCTCGAAACAATGATCGTTGTTGTCATTGGGTGGAGTGTCCCTGTTCCTACCCTGTCGGTCGTTGTTATCCCTGCGAGGTGGAGTTCGAGATCTTCTCCTCGGACTTCGGTTCCTCTTTCTATGAGGAGGAGATGAGCTCCACTGTTTATCCTCCCTGCGTCTGCCATGATGATCATCATTTTGGGTACGGGGAATGTACTGTTGCAATGGTCCGGCCTTGATCAAGAACTCAATGGCGTTGTGCAGTTAGTAGTAATCTTCTGTATCATGGTCATAACCTTTATGCCATACACAGTGCTTGGAATGGTCTTTCTGCTTGTGCTTTGTAATGGGAGCGGCCTTCGGATATTCTGAAACTCAGTCTGCATGACCTCCCTCAAGATTGTCTCTCGGGGGGTGTTCAGGAGAGTATAATCAGAATATCTCCTCTGGGGTAGACTACTTTTGGGACGTCATGACCGTGAGGAATCGTGGTTGGGTTTCTGATGAGGGAGCTCATCTTTAGCCCATCTCCTCTAGTCATCTGTTAATTCCTCCAAGTTGACGTATTTCTAGGATCGTCTTTGGAGCTCACCCAAATTTTCTAGCTTCTTTTTTACTAGGGACACAAAAAACTCAGATCCCACTCGGAGGTTGCTTCTGGCATATCGAAGGGCTATCTTATCGTCAAAGTTATCCACATTGGTGCATGCCGCCATGAATCTCTTTACGTAGTCGCTGAGGGATTCATCCCGTCCCTGGTGAACCTTTGCCAAGGATTCGATGGATTTGGGTTGCTCCTTGCTGGTGGTGTACTGGAGCAGGAACCGTTGTTTTAGGTCTGACCAGTCCACCACAGACCTTTGTGGTAAGTTGGAGAACCACTTAAAGACTCTCTTTTTTTAGGGAGAGAGGGAAAGCGCGACATAGCAGCTCCATGGATCCTCTGTGAAAACACATAGATTTCTCAAAGACATTCACGTCCTCTTAGAGGTCCGTGGTTCCATCGCAGATTTCCAAGTTTGTTGGGAACTTGAAGTTTTTGGGAACACAATATTCCATAAGTTGATCAAAAAAGGGGTGTTCCTGGATGCCACGGTTCAGGTTATTATTCCCGACGTTGGACACTGTGGTATCAATATGAACCCTCATTTGGTTATTTTCTGCATTATGTCCCCCGTCGTGACAGTTTGACCTGGGTTAGTTTTTCTGCATATCCCGTTGCATGTCCTCCAACCTTTGGTATTGTTCATTCAGCATGGTCATATGTTGCTGCAACATGTCCTGGAACTGACGTTAGGACATATGAGATTGACTCTCGCGTTTAGAGCGAGATGCACAATCATTGGCTACACCATTTGACATTCCTAGGCACTGACGCACTGGGATTTTGTGTTTTTGGATGTTGGGGTTGCCTCCTTGGCCTTGGATTCCAAGTTTATCTCTTACAGAGACTCGGCGCGATGGGTTGAGGCTCTCATCGGAGATTGAAGTGGAGTGCCCATCGCATTGTGCTCTGCATTGAGTACCTGGTTTCTCGCGGCAGAGATTTCAACAGCAGGTGGTAGGATAAGGTTAGGAGGGCGTTGCACCGCAGGAGCCTGCCTATGATTAACAGAGGTTTGCGTAACGTCTCTCCTTGAGTTTTGTCTTGTGTTTACCATTTTTGGGTGGGATTAGTGATGAGCATGCAAAAGATGTGGTTTTTGTCTTGAGAATTTGAATTAATTCCCCCTAATTTACTTTTTTTACTGCTTGTTTCTCAAATATCTTGCAAAGTTTGATTTAGGCTTATAGTTGAGGATAATTGATTGAAAGGAAGAAGAATCCTCACTTTTATAATGTATTTTTTGCAAAAAAACACTCAAGAAAAGAGGACTTTAAGCCTTGAAGGAATATGAAGAGCAATTTTACTGGACACTAAGCGCTTAGATGCTACAGAAGCAGCGCCTAAGCGCCTTTGAAAGCATCAAAACATCATTCCCTGGATGATGAGCGCCTAAGCGCTCATGACGAAGCGCCTAGGCGCTAAGATCTATAAAATGAAAATACGCTCTGAATGTTCAGCTCCTAGGCGCCCATACTTCCTTTAGCACCCATACCATAGGAGTGTATTTCAGTATAAATTCATCTTTTCTGGCCTAAATTAGGGAGAGCTGCGTGGGAAGCCATTTTGGAGCAGAGAAGAGCCCTATTTTGAAAGCTTTACGGTGGACTTGAAGAGAAGAATAATGGGAATTCAGATTTTTTTAATCTTCCATGGAGTTTTGCATATTTTTTCCTATTGTTTTAGTTTCTAAATTTGTTTCTATGTCTAGCTAAACTCTCCTTTGTTGGGATTAAATGGATTTTGATGGATCTTGACTGTTTTTGACATTGGATTCAATTAATATAAGTTGTTATTTCTATTTTGAGTTTTTGATCTCCTCTCTTAATGCTTTCTAAGGATTGATCCTCTTTGGAATGATTTTAGGGTTGTATGTTGAATGAAAATTTGATGTATAATTGTGTAATGAGATTATGAACCTTACTTATCTTTAGGCTAGGAATAGTCATTGATTTGCTCGTTACCTCTTTGAATTCTAAACCGTGATGCTTGTTTTCTCTTAGAATCACCTAAGAAATTAGGATTTTTAATTAGAAACAAATGGTTAACTACCTAAGGAATTAGGAGTTGAGTATTTTAGAGAATTTAATAACAAAATAGGAATAGTAGCTTGCATTAATTCTAATTGGTATGCAACAAGTGAAATCAAATGAAACTTGATCACAACTTTTTCATTAATTGATTGTTTTTCTTCTCGTATACCAAGTGTTTGATAAATTGCCAACTAGAAAAACCCAAAAATATTGTCATTGCTTTTGTTTCTTTTAATTTTGTTATTGTTATTGGAACTTACTTAAATCCAAGTTTTAGTTTAAATAGTAGTTAACTTCGTATTTTGGTATTTAGTCATCCATCCCTGAGAATGATATCTGATATCTCACTGTTTTTATTACTTGACGATCCATTACACTTGTTGTGGTCCTATCAAGTTCTTGGCGCTATTGCAAGGGATCGATTTTACCAATAACGGTAATATCGAAGGCAACTACTAGTTTAAATATTTTTCTTCTTCTTCTATTTTTTTTCACTTATTTTTAGTACATTTAGAATTTTCTGTTTAAATTTCTGCATCTTGATTAGTTAGTTTTGTTTTGACATTGTACCTCTATTGTATGCGAGGTACCATTCATCCTGACAACCTTCTTTTTGACTTTGAAATAGAAAGAACCACAAGAACTTTGAGCAAACAAACCAGAGAACAAATAAGGAATTTGGGTGGCACTCAAGTAGTTGTTGAAGACATGGTGGGCCATGGAGAAAATGTAGATCTTCTACCACCACATTCACCTGTTAGGACTTTCATGGATTACTCAATTCCTAACATGGATAGGTGTGAAGCAAGCATAACAAGACCTCGAGTTCAAGCAAATAATTTTGAGTTGAATCCAGCTCTACTCCATTTAATTTAAAACAATCAGTTTGGGAGATTCGATAATGAGGACCCATATGCACATATACAAGGGTTCCTTTAAATTTGTGATACTGTGAAGTTGAATGAAATGAGTGAGGATGTCATTCGTTTAAGATTATTTTTTTTCTCCGTAAGGGACAGAGCTAAGAGTTGGTTGGACTCATTGGCAAGAGGAAGCATAACTACTTGGGCTAGCTTAGTCTAGAAATAAGATATTTTTCTCCGTCTAAGGCTGCGAAGTTGAGAAGCGAGATTACTTCTTTCAGACAGCATGATGGGAAAACTCTCAATGAGGCGTGGGAGAGATACAATGAAATATTAAGGAAATGCCCACACCACTATTTTGACTTCTGGATCCAGATGCAAAGCTTCTATAATGACATGTTACCCCAGACCAAAGTAATGGTCGATGTTACAGCAGACGGGGCCTTGAACTATAAAACTCTGGAAGAAGCTTGGGAATTGTTGGAAATGATGGCCAACAATGATTACCAAAGAAATAGGGAAAGAGCAGTGATAAAGAAATGATACTTGGAGATTGATTCAATGAATGCACTGTTGGCTCAGAATAAGATTTTGACTCAACAACTTGAGAATCTCACGAAAAAGGTTAACACTCTTAGTGTAAATGCAGTGAGCAATACTCCTTTGACTTGTGATTTCTATAAAGGTGAACATAGGAGTGTGGATTGTCCAGGAAATATGTTTGGATCTTCATCTCAAGAGCAAGTTAATTTCATGAACAATCCTCCAAGGCAACAAAACAACCCCTACTCCAACACTTATAATCCGGGGTAAAGATATCACACGAACTTTTCATGGAGTAACCAAGGTAATCAAGGCAACCAAGCTCCACAAAGACAACAATTTTTATACCAAGGTCCTCCTTAATACTCTTCGCATCAAGGTTCTTCATATCAACCTCCACCTATTGAGAAGAAGGCTGCTTGGGAAATAGCTTTAGAAAAACCAGCTTCTCAAACATCTTCTTCTGTCCAAAAGACTACCAATTTTATGGATGAGACAAGAGGTGGATTTAGGAATCATAAGGCATCAATCCGGAATTTGGAATCTTAAGTGGGCCAATTAGTAAGACAACTTTCGGAAAGACCTCATGGTTCTCTACTTAGTGACACGGTGACAAATTCGAAAGAGCACTGCAATGCCATCACTTTGAGGAATGGGAAGGTAGTAGAAAGGAGCAATACCGGTGTAAGAGAAGAAGAGGTTATCGAGGAGCAAGAAGACAAGCAAGACAAGAAGGTTAAAGAAGAAGTAATTCAAAAGGACAGTAGAGTTATAGAAAAAGGGAAGAATCAAGTTGAAAAATATGATTTGACCACCAATCCATATTTCAAGATTCCATTTTCTCAAAGGCTGAAGAAGCAAGAGAAGGAGAAGCAGTTTGAGAGATTCTTGGACATTTTTAAGAAGCTCTAAATTAACATACCTTTTGCAGAAGCCTTGGAGCAAATGCCTTTTTATGCCAGATTCATGAAGGTTTTGCTATATAACAAGAGGAAGTTGAAAGAAGATGAGACTGTAGCACTTACTGAGGAGTGCAGTGCCATAATTCAACGGAAGCTACCATCAAAGTTAAGGGATCTAGGAAGTTTTAACATCCCTTGTACTATCGGGAAGTTGAATGTTGACAAAGCTTCATGTGACTTAGGTGCAAGCATTAATTTGATGCCATTGTCAATCTTACGCAAGCTGGGAATTGAAAAAGTGAAGCCTATAATGGTCTTCCCTCAATTAGTAGATCGATCAATCAGACATCCATATGATATCATGGAAGATTTGCTAATGAAGGTTGACAAATTTATTTTCCCAGTTGACTTTGTGATCTTAAATATGGATAAAGATGTTGATATTCCTTTGATTCTTGGAAGACCATTCTTAGCTACTTCAGGAGCATTGATTGATGTGCTAAGAGGTGAACTGATTTTGAGGGTGGATGGAGATCATGTGACCATCAACGTCTTTGATAAATCTACACTGACATCAGATCTCTATGCCTCCATCAATTGCATCCAAGGTAAAGGTCAAAATGAGTCAGCTAGTAAGAACTCTACATTATCGATTAATGATGATCTTCCTACTTCCAAGATTATTGATGAAAAAGAAAAGAGTCTTCCTATCTCTAAGATTGTCGGGATAGGAAAAGATCCTCATATTTCCCCTTATTCATTGCTCATAATTCATTGCACAAATAGTTGAAATCTTCTGATAAATTGAAACCTGACCTGTCATCTATTGAAAAATTGAGACCTCCATGGCCTAATGAAATCTCAAATGCTAAGGTTTATTCAGAACATCCAGATTCAAGTCAAGTTCCAAACGCCTTTGGAGGAGATTGCAAGGTCAGTGACCAAGTATAGAGGCAAAGATTTGATAGAAGAAAAGTGGCATCCTACTTCTTTAGTTTCAAGCCACCTTGATGAGTTGAAGAGGCAACGTTGAGCTAATGACGTTAAACAAGTGCTTCTTGGGAGGCAACATAAGTTCGATGTGGTGTTTCCTTTGTTTTCATTATATTTTCTTAATCTTGTCCATTTTTATTAGTAGTTGTTTGTTGGATTGATTTAGATTGAAAAGCAGTTGAATGGGGGTTTGTTTGAGGTGTTTTTTTTTTGGTAACTCAGAAAAGAAGACAGGTTTCTAGTAATAGTAGCAATGCCTATAGCGTCTAGGCGCTGAATTTGGAGCGCTTAGACGCCCAAGGTCCCAGAGGATAATGCCACCCAAGCTTCAACCAAGCATTGGAAGTGATGCCTGAGTACCCTACACTTATTCCCACCACAACGGCCTACGAAGGGGAGTTTCTTTTTTCATTTTCTTTTGTTTTACATTTTTATTACTAGAGTTAATTTCATTAGTTTTGTTCTTAATTTTTTCGCATTGCCGTAGTTCCTGTTTTTGTTTACTTCTCAAGTATTTGAGGTCAAGGACGAGAATAAGTTTGGGGGAAAAAAATTTGTTTTCATGCTATAAACAATGTTTGTTTGAATTACCCCTGTTTTTGTTGGTCATTATTTATGTGTTGCCAATCATGAAAAGGGAGCAAGGTTGTTGAGAGAATAGCTTTGGGTAAGTTTTCCTTCACTACTGTTTCGAGGGTCGAGTAACTTTTTTTATGCCAATCATATGTAGGTGAGAACCTAAAGTGAGTTTTGAGCCTTGGGAACACATCCACCTACTCATTTTTCTTGATTGTGTGCATTTCACTCATAAGAACATTTTTCAGAACTTGTTTTCTCTCTTTTTGAATTTATTGCTGTGTATGCTTACATAAGGAATGATCGAGACATTGTTTGTTTGATAACCTTCTGGCCAAAAAGACTACCTAATGCAATTTCCCTAGTGTAACCCCTTGAGCCTGAATATAATTTCATTCTGTTTAACTCAATACAACCCTTAAGCGTAAAACCATGAAAATTAGCCATCAAAAGAGTTAATAGACTATTGCTAATTTGGTGCTGAAAAGGGTGTTGAAAGTGTACATTGGGAAATGATGGGTTTAATAGAGTTCATTGTAAAAGAAGGTGTGAGATGTTATATATAAAAAAAAAAGAAGGAAAAAGAAAAGAAAAAGAAAAAGGTGAATCAAAATAAATGTGGTTTTGGGGGGTATGAAGGATGGAGCAGGGAGTTTGTGCTTGTTCATTGTGTTTTTTAGGAGAATTAAGTTCTGTTGATCTGTAACTCCTTTGATTTAACCTGACCATTGTTTATTATCCACCCCTCACCTCAGCCTAGTTACAACCTTGAATAAAAGACCTTATGACTCTTGGCATGCATGTATGTTGATAATGAATTAGTAGAGGGAAATCAAGCCTATGGTAAAGTGTTCTTATGTTGTGGATGCAACACCCACCGTAGGGTATCACATTTAAGATTAATCCCAATACAACTTACTCAAGTTGTAAAAGAATTAATCTTATAAAATACTGATTTTAAAATTTTGTTTGCAGAAAAACTAAAAATAAATAAAAGTTAGAAACATAAAATGTAACTGAAAACAAACTCGCCATAACTTACATATTACAACTTTGTTTACAAATAATTTATATAAATACACTCCCAAAAGATAATATATACATTACACACCAAACCACACATCAAAATAGAAACTATTTAACTAGAACTCCAACAGACTAAGGATTTAAGCTCTCATTAGGATCCTCCTCCTCAGTGTTATCATCAAAGAACCCTGGCAGATACAGTACATGCTGGGTTGGCGTTCTGGCAATCGACATCATAGAATCCTCATGTGGAGTATAAGTATTTCTACTCCAGAGCTCACGAATAGGCATAAACACATGTTATGTCATAACATGAATTCCATCCCTAGTACCACTCAGATTCAGAGTCAAATCCCCGATATAAACAACTTGTTCTCTATCTAAATTAACCCTCCAAGCGTCAATCCTACCATGGAATTGAACTGTAACAAAACCTAAAACCTGGTGCCTTTTCATCATATCAAGATAATACAGAAAAACCATCACTGGTAGTAAAAAGAGTTATCCATTTCCTTGTCTCCTCGGTCTTCATCAAACATATACAATAAAACAAGTATAACATAACGAAGAGGTGAAATCTCCTACATCAATACCAATGAGGCAGTATAGAAAATGACAGTAAATGATACAGATACAATATTATCACATACATTCATATTATCATATCACAAATAACGTATCAAATAAGCATAATTATCACATCAATATGCTAACCCACTATGCATGTGTACAACGATCCATTTCCTACTCTATGAAGCTAATCACAATTTCAGAGAAAAAGATAGGGAGTACATGTTTGCATATCGTTAGTCTCAAATCATGTGCCAATATATCAAATCATGGTGCGCAACATGACCGATACAGACACTCTCAACCAATCACAAAAAGAGTAGTAACTCCGTCGAGACCGTTAGTGTGTTTGCAAAGGATACCATGACGCAATGGTGCTACCAACTGGTCGCATATGACATTCCACACCCCGACGTCTCCAAGATCACTGAAGATTGTAACTACGCAATTCTCACCCGCACGAAGGTGTAATTTCCATCTCCTAGGCCCATTGCCTTAATTGACATATTTTTCCATGCATGATGTATGATCCAACACATACAAACCATGTTTCATCGTATTTCACATATACACACCATATTCTTGGCGGTATTAATTTCCAACATAATGGGGCCCACCATGACAGTCCGACAGCAAACTACTGTAATTTCTAATTGCGTAAATATTTTATCGCGTTTTCACAATCGCGTAGTATTTTCCTTACATTTTCAAATCACGTAAGTATTTTCCAATATTTTCGCAATCGTGTAAATATTTTCAAATGTTTTCTAAATCGCGTCGAGATTTTAAATCATTTTCTCAATCGCGTAGTTTGAAAATAGACGTTTTTAAATCACGTAATAGTTCTAGCATTTTTTTTCTTGCGTAAGATATTTCTTAACTTTCTAAACTTTTTTATAAAATTCTTTACATAATATAGACATTTTGGCCTTCTTTGAAATATTTTCTTTCTAAAAGTTCTTAACGTAATATTTTCTATGATTCTTTATAAAAATTTAATTTCTTTGATTTAATTAGACATTACATCTCAAAATTTTCTAACGCGCTTCAAAACCCAAAGGTGAGCTATACGTTAGCCAATTTCAAGTACCTTCTATTCATTGTTATAGCTTTAATATACTAATTTAATTCCAAACATTAAATATAATTTCCTTTTTCTACTAAAAATTAATTAAATTAAATTCTTGTTAACTAATTACCAAAGTTCATACTTAGTAAAATAATATTGAATTTAAAATGCCACACTTTGACATATTGGCCAAAAAATTCATTTATGTATCATAAATCATGATTAATCATTTTTTCATCACAAAATCCTTTACAAAACCTTTAATCTAATATCTTATCATTAAATTCTTTAATCCATAACTTAAGAAATCATTTGAAACATCTTGTTCTCTTAGTGATGTTCAAAACCATGAGCCTCCATAGGTTCTTTGGAACCCTCATACAATTTTCTCATCAAATGATTCACATCCTACTTTACACAATAATCATCATGCTTCCATAATCACAGAAGCAAGCATATAATCAAATAAACAAGCATAAAATCAAAGCTAGAAAACATACCAACCAAAGATCATCACAAACAAAGCAAGCTTAAAACCACATAAGTAAATAAAACTTTATGAATTTTTCACCATAAACAAGTCATCTCCTCACCACCAATATATGATTGATGAGGTTAATCTCTCTCTTACCTCAAGGAAGACAAAAATCCACTTAGTTGCTTTCCTTCAAAGATTTGATGTAGCCTCCAAAGAAAACCCTAACAAGCTTAAACCAACACAAAGTTACAAACTAAGCTTGAGGAAGAAAAACCATGGAGCAATTGTGGTTTAGAAACTCAAGAATCAATCTTAGAAACAAAGAAGAAGAATTTTACCTTGAAAGTTTAAGAACCCTAGCTTGCAGTAAAAGTAGAAGATGAATGATTTAGCTTAGGTCTTCAACATGAAAGAGTCTTAGAATGATATGTAGGCTTAGGAAATAAGGTTGGATAAAATTTTAGAAGCTTGGATGATGGTGTTGTGTGTGTTGGTTGAATGCTTCATGGAATGGGAGAAATGAAATTTTTGGTTAAGTGAAGAAGAAAGAGAATGGAGAGAATGGTTTAAGTGAGACTAAAGTGTGATAGAAATGTGGTGGATAGCCTACACTAAAGCTCCTAGCCATGGAATGCATGCATGTGAGGGAGTTAATACTTGATCAATCAAGATGGGAATCAAGCACATAGTTAAAGTCATCAAGTAGTCATGCTTTGGTCACCCTTGATGAATCATAAGCTCTTAAATGTCCTAGAAACTCCTACATGGCCGTGGAACTCCTTGGCCAATACTAACCAAAATTTGTTTTATTTAATTACCACTTAAACTTAAGTTAACTTAGTTAATTCATCAAGTTTAAAGACTAATTAAACAAATCACTTTTGTTGACTTAATACTATTGGTTAATGGCATGTCAAGCCACTAATGTTGACCATTGTTAAAGACTAGTAGCGCATGACTATCACATGACTAAAGTTACAAGAAATTATTACGCAAAGAATAGAAACTACTGCTTACAAACTAGTAGTTATTGTACAATGAATAATAAAATCACAGTATAAGAAAATTTTGATAATTGTATCCGGTTTCGAGTTTAGTAAGATCTCTCGGCCCCGCATTAACAGTACAAAATTTTTTAGCTCATAAAAAATTGTATATTTTCCAGGCCCACCCTCGGCCCACAGACGGTCTAAAATAATATTAAAATAATCACAATCTCAAAAAAATTCACAAAAATTTTTAAAAATTATAAAATTCATATTTATGTAGAAAAAACGAAATTCGGGGTGTTACAGTGGAGAAGTGAAAATTCAAGCCCAAACACTTGAGTGAAGTGAGCAAATTTGTTAAATCTTTTTACATGTGAATTTATGTGCATTTAAAGCTACTCTGCTCTTGGTAGTGTGGTGTTTGAGAAAAGTAATCCTTTGGGTTACTTCTTTTGGTGATCTGAGCTCTGTATTCATGATTTGCAGCACTAATTTTTGTTTCTTTGCTCGAGGACGTGACAAAGGTTAAGTTTGGGGGAGTGATGAGCACGCAAAAGATGTGGTTTTTGTCTTGAGAATTTGAATTAATTCCCCCTAATTTACTCTTTTTACTGATTGTTTCTCAAATATCTTGCAAAGTTTGATTTAGGCTTGTGGTTGAGGATAATTAATCGAAAGGAAGAAGAATCTTCACTTTTATAATGTATTTTTGCAAAAGCACTCAAGAAAAGATGACTTAAAGCCTTGAAGGAAGATGAAGAGCAATTTTACTGGACATTAAGCGCTTAAGCGCTACAGAAGCAGCGCCTAGTCATCCTTGAAGGCATCAGAAAATCATTCCCTGGATGATGAGCGCCCAGACGCTCATGATGAAGCGCCTAGGCGCTAAGATCTATAAAATGAAAATACACTTTGTACTTTATTCTCTAAAGTACACTTTACACTTTAGAGGATTCAAATCTTACTTACAAGTAGAGGTGTGTAAGTGGGCTGATCCAGTCCACAACAGACCACAGTTAGGCAGATTGATGCGGGTTAGCTCGCAAAATAAATAGACTAGCATTTTGTTAGTCTGTCTTTGCCCTGCATTGGACCGTGCACCCCATGAATTGGTCCATGGCTTGCATTTTTTTTTGCCTTTTAAATATAAAAATAATACTCAATTTTTTAAAATGTAGTTTAAAAAAAATTAAATTCTAACTTTTATATTAAATTCAACTCAAAAATGTCATTTTCAATGAAATGATGCAATGCAAGTTATGGTTGTTATGCAACAAAATAAAATATATCATACATTCATTTTTATCAATTATCATATCATAATAAATTGATTAGAAATTTTTAATTTTTTTTTAAAATTTAGTTGGGCTAGTAGGTATTGACTTAATTGTCAAGTATTAAAAAAAAAATTAACCAAAACTGTAGACTGGTCTGCAAGTTCGCCAACCAAAACTTATTTAGCTGCAAGTTAAAACGGACCGAACCAATAAGTTCATGTCTAAACAAATCAACATTTTGTGTGATCCTAATTCACACGAATCTCGAGTTATGCTGACCGATTCATTGATTTGGATTCATATACCCACTTCTACTTAAAGGGAAAGGATAGTCTAAAAATTATTATATATTTTTAGAAAAACAATAAATACATGTTTTAAAAATAATTATCATTAATTTTAAGTATATTCATATAATTTAAAAAAAATAACTTAAATTAAGGATAAAAATCCTCCGAAAACATACATTTATAATTAATCTGGAACCAAGGTATAATTTCTCTAATGTATTGAGTGCATAAACTTTTCACATATTTTTACAATTCTTAATTGATTATTATCCATTGAAAGCAAGTTATTTTCAAAAGGAAAAGAATAGCCCGCGAGAAATGCTCGTCTACCGTGAACAACAACACAGCATGTATGGTGCAAAGATGAAAAAGAAAATATAATGATTGATCAAGAAAAACAAATCACAAATCTTATAATTTTGCTGATGGAAAGAGTAAATATATATCTTGATGTGTGAGAAGACAGCATTAACCTCATGGATATTAAATTGGCATTTGCTAAGGGCCAACTCAAATATTTTTTATTATAAATTTTGCTAGTGCAAATACTAAATATCTTTCTTCAATTGCGAGATGACAGCACTAATCTTATGGATATTTTCCTTTAAAACAGTAGAGTGATTTAGGTTTTTTTTTTTAATTTTTATATATATATATATATTTTATATTTTATTTAATATTATTTATTATATATATATATATTTTTATTAATTTTTTTTATTTAATTACATTTATTATAAATAATATAAATAATTCCTACAATTCTTAATTTTTTTTATTTTCATATACAAGGCCACGCAGTGAATCACAATCACTCAAATGATCCAACTCATTCTGGTAAAATTTTCTCCCATGTGCGTATTTTGGAAGCATCCTAATGAAAACACATCCCCAACCGCAGTTTCAGTGCCATGAAGAGAAAAACAAATCAAACCCTTTTCTATTCTCTCTCTTCCATCTGCCATCTAGATCAAAAATCAAATTCCATTACCCATATATCCTTCCCTTCACACTCCTCTATACTTCAATGCTCAGTTCAGTAGTTCAAACCCAACATTGAATCAAATAAAAAATGTCACAGCTAATTGACAACACACCCTCCACCCCAGGGAAACTCAAGCCAGAAAAATCTCCCTACATTCTCCACCGTCTCAGAATCCATTCTTCCCTTTTCAAGCTCACACTCTGGTCTTCCTTCTTCCTCGCCTTCATCCTCTTCTTCTTCCTCCTCTCCTCTCCCTCCACCTCCTCCTCCTCCGCCCCCCGCCGCGCCCTCGGCGACTCCTTGAGCGGCTCCAACTGGGAAAAGCGCGTCACCAAATCCGTTCGTAAAAACTCCTCCTCCAGCCTCGCCGTCCTCGTCACCGGCGCCGCCGGCTTCGTCGGCACACACGTCTCCCTCGCCCTCAAGCGCCGCGGCGACGGCGTCCTCGGCCTCGACAACTTCAACCGCTACTACGATCCAAACCTCAAGCGCGCCCGCCAGAGGCACCTCGAACGCGCCGGCGTCTTCGTCGTCGATGGCGACATCAACGATGCTGCGCTCCTCCTCAAGCTCTTCGATGTTGTGCCGTTCACCCACGTGATGCACCTCGCCGCACAGGCCGGGGTCCGCTACGCATTGCAGAACCCCGGGTCCTACGTTCACAGCAACATCGCTGGGTTCGTGAACCTTCTAGAAGCGTGCAAATCGGCGAACCCTCAACCCGCCATTGTTTGGGCTTCTTCTAGCTCCGTTTACGGGCTCAACTCGAAGGTACTATTATCACATTTAGCGTATGGTTAGAGCGTTATTAGTGTTCCTTATAAGTTAATTAGATTAGTTTGATGAGTCATCAATTAAGCTGGTTAATTAGATTAGTTTCTTCTTTTAATTACTTATAAGTTAATTAGATTAGTGTTACTTCGAAATTAGTTAGATTAGTTTGTTGAGTATCGAGTTGATATTAGTTAGTTACTTCTCTTCTTGGATGTAAATAACATGATTGGCTTGGTATATATAAATCTTCAGTTTCTCTCAATTTTCTCTGGTTTCGCCATGTTGAACAGGTTCCCTTCTCAGAGAAAGACCGAACTGACCAACCGGCGAGTCTCTACGCCGCGACGAAGAAGGCCGGTGAAGAAATTGCTCACACCTATAACCATATCTATGGCCTTTCCATCACTGGCTTGCGATTCTTCACTGTTTATGGCCCTTGGGGTCGACCTGACATGGCCTATTTCTTCTTTGTGAAGGATATTCTCAAGGGGAAGCAGATTACGATCTTTGAAGACCCTGATCGTGGAACCGTGGCGAGGGATTTTACCTACATTGATGATGTTGTGAAGGGTTGTTTGGGGGCTTTGGATACAGCCAAGAAGAGTACTGGTAGTGGTGGAAAGAAGAAGGGACCCGCGCAATTGAGGGTTTTTAATTTGGGGAATACTTCACCGGTGCCGGTGAGTAAGCTCGTGACGATTTTGGAGAAGCTGCTGAAGGTGAAGGCGAAGAGGAAGGTGGTGCCGATGCCTAGGAATGGAGATGTTAGGTTTACGCATGCCAATATTAGTTTGGCGCACAGGGAGCTTGGTTACAGGCCCACAACTGATTTGGAGACAGGGCTCAAGAAGTTTGTGAGGTGGTACCTTGAGTTCTATTCTGGGTCTAAGAAGAAGAGTGCTTGGTGATTCTTTTTGCACGGTGTTTTTTCGCTGCACAAGTCATTGTTTCTTTCCTCCCCCTATTTGTTGCCATTCATCGTATTTGCAGTCTTTCATTTGCACTTTCTTACGCCCTTTTACAAAGGAGATTTTAGCCCTGCAGGCTGCAGAGTAATCGGTTTGATGATGAAAAGCTTATAATTGCAGGATTAGAGTTGTATTACGGAAAAACTATCATCATGGTCTCTCCTTTTTGTTTTTGTTTTTGTAATTTTGCTTCATTTTGATCTTCAATTGTTTTGTATGCGTTTTAAGGTTAGTCATTGTACAGTCCTTGATTGAGACTTGAGACATCAAATTGATATAACTTATTTGTGCTATGCTTTTCATTCAAACCACTTACATAAGACGACGAATAAACTGTTCCATTACCTATTAATCAGAAATTGTGCTTATTGACTCGTTTTGCTGTGTTTTTGGTTTAAACTAGCTTGTCATATGGTGAGGAATTGCCTGCTTCCTGCATATAATGCAATTACTGTTACTAAGAAGGTCGCACTTGGAGATCAGTCTTGTTAAATTGGAATTCTTGTGGGCATGGATATGTTTGGTCCGGACACCAGATGTTAGATGAGAGTTCTAATGCTTACAAATGTGCAGGTATAGACCTATTTTAGTGACTCATGCTAGTGGCGATATTAGTGGAAACTGTCAGTGTTCAAATGTCTGTAGTAAACAAGTAAATAACTAAGGGCATGTTTGGATAGGATTTTATCCTTCATCCAACATTTTTTTTTTTGAAAAAATGCTTTTTTTTTGTTCATGTATATTTGAATAAATTTGTTTTAATTATTACACAAAATTTAATATATTATAATACTTTTTTTTCCGTAAGTTTAGAGTTTGAAATTTATGATTTTACATTATAAATTATTTTAAAAATTTTAATATGTAAATATTATTTTATTTTTGAATAAATAATTTTTTAATTATTATATATTTATTTTAAAATTTAATATATAAAAATAAATTTTTTAATATTATCTAAACAAAATAAATTATTTTAAAATTACTTTTAAATTAATATATCTAAATATAAAATCAATTTTATTATAATTAATTATTAAAATAATCAAAATTTTCGTATCTTAACCAAACACACTAAATAAGCTTCCATCATTCAGAATGCTGTTTGGTATTAGACTGTCACTTGACTTGGTATAGCCTCTTTGGTTGGTTCAAATATTTATGCCGTTTCGTGGCAGCAACTTCGGGTTGATGATTGAGTAATTAACAACTATCATTGTTACGAAATGGTATTTGAGCAGAGCCAAAATGATAAATATGTATTAGGTCATGTATGAACACATCGTCATGTGGGCTGTGGTGATATTCAAGGAAGCTTGATGACGAATAATTCGAATCAAATACTTCTTAGAAATTTGTATGTTTCTTTCAGATTTTCTAGGGAGTTCGGTCCTGTTCTGAACGACAAGAGTGGCTTAAACCCTGATTGCATTTAGATTAGATACTGTGTGAATTAGAGCCTCTCAGCCTCAACCTTATCATTGAAAGATTTTTATATGCTCTTATCAGTTTTAAATAGCGACCAGATTTCCAAATTCTGCTTCATGACAGCTTATCTGTCTTACAAAGCTTTTGTCAAGTGCATGTGCGAGTAACTCGACAGGGCAAGTTTGCTACGATGAGTTAGCAAAGTAGGCAATGGAGCTCCAAGATTCGCTTTGATTTCCCGAGTGCCCTTATCAGGAAGACAATACCACAGGGGTTACAATCCTTAGTAGTGCAAATGTCTTACCTTCGAAGTAACTGAAGAAGCTTTTGATTAATCTCATCTTTAGTACCATTTTTTATATTATTTTCTTAGTTCAAGTTAAGTACAATTTCAATTGTCAGCTATAGATTGATCAGTGACAGGCTATCTTACTACAACTCTTGCATCGTTGCCAGACAGTGATTGAAGAAGCTTCTTACCAGCTGAAGTTGGATTGTTAAATCTTGGTTCCCGTCAGTTTAGGCAACACATTTGGTGTTCAACAGATAAAACAAAAGCTTCTTTTCCTACACCTATAAAAACTCTTTTAGGTCTGCGCGCACCAGTCTATCTAGAACTGAGTTATTATATTAAACGAACAAAAAGCTTTGCTAGATTGAATTAACGCTGTTGGACTCGTGCCTCAGTGCCTGGTTGGTTGGAACCGGGTGTTAGGTGATTTCAAACTCTACTTGCAAATCTGAATCAATCTACCATATTTAAGTTGGGTAGACTCAATAGGCTACACACACAGTTTTAGGAAGGTTTGGTGGGGGCAAATGAAAAAGAGGTGAAGTCAGAATTGTAGTTTATATTAATGATGTTTGTAATATTGATACTTTAAAATAATTACCGTCTTATTAACGTATCTGTGTCGTATCTTATTTATATTTTATATTTATATATGTGCATCTTAGCTAATGATCGACTGATATTCTTATTTTTTATAAGATCACGTGGCTTATTGTCGAAAGTAAGTATGACAATTAGCTGAACATGTTTACTCGCTAATTTATGAATCAAATTTATGATAGCTCAATGTTGGTTCATTTAATAAATAAGTCAAAATTTTTATCTCAACCTTTGTTCATTAACTCACGAGCCTTGCTCCCTAAGCATATTGTTGCCAGCTGGCTCAACTTATTACCACTCCTTGAAATGTCATCTTCCTCTTTTAATTTCTCCCGTAGCAGAAGTTCGCCTGCTCATAATGACACTGAAGTAGGCAAAGTCCTCTCAATATCGTGGTTATGTTGATACAAATTTATTTTGGACTAGAATTCTCCGGGGGAAGAATTTTGATTTCTGATAACGCTAAGAATTCTTCTCTATGAAACTTTTTATATTAGCCAAACGTGCATGTCAGTGTGAAGTATGATCTATGAAATATCTTAGCTTGCTTCTTCTACTTTGAATATGGTTATGGATGACAACTATATCAAACTTATACATCACTGACTCCAAATTCAGTTCGAATTTGCATTGTTTTACAAGTCGAGGCCTTAACTATATAGTCCAAAGTGAAACTGTTAGGAAGAGAAACTTACCAACCCTTGACATATGAACAAGAACAACAAAACCAGTCCTTAACAGATAGCAGTGGAAGTGAGTTAAGAGCATGTTACTTAAGTTTCAAACACATTTTGTGTGCACAGGCAAACTATTGAAGAAATCTAAAAGGCTAGCTTATAGTTTTTCTCGCTGCTGGTTTCTTTAGATCCTTTTTATGGTCCTTTGCACTTGACGATCCCGATCGCTTTGCTGCGACCTTATGGACTTGTGAACTGTTGGACGGCAAATAACAAAATTTAGGATAGTTGAGAAATGGAGAAGAGGATGTTCATCCAAGTTATCAAGAGTCAAGTGAGAATGAGTTTTGTACTAAGAAGCCCAGACAAAAAACACGGGATACGACACGAATAGCTACACAGAAACATATTAAATTTAAAAAGTTATAAGACACATATACGATATATATGTATATATAAATTAATATCAAAGTATATTAAAAATTTAGTTTATATATATATATATATATATATAATATTTAAGAAAAAAATTTTAATTTATTAATATTATTTTTATAAATTTAGAGATTTATAATATTTTAATATATATTATATGTGTTAATATTTGTTCTTAGTAAATTAAGAAATTCCTTCTAAAAATATAAAACATAATTTCTATTGACATATTTTAAAAAATTTCTTAAACAAACTTCTCCGAATAGAACTAACCATGTATAAGTATATGTGTATAAAAAAAAATTAACTAGAAGAAATATTGGTAGAGAAATTTTGGTAACGACGAAGTGGACCGAACTTTAAATACGAATAGAGGTAAAAGAAGTAGATGAAAATAATGATATATCAAAAGATAAAATTTAAAAGTCTAATAATAGTGTGTAAAAAGATAAAACTTAAAATACTGGTATGTAAAAATAGTAGCTTGTGATGCCAGCCATATGATTAAGCTTAGGTAAGTTATGAACTTACTAATTGAACGGTAGTCATGTAAATTAATTTGTTTTTAAAAAAATATTAATGAGTTGTATTCAAGTCGTATCTTAGACGTGTTCGATATATGTCCGAGCGTGTTCAGAATGTGTAAAAAATAATCTTTTTAATCAAATACATTCAGACACACAAAATATATATATTATACTAATATCTCTATGTGTCTGATACGCAAACACGTCTCAGAAAAATATTAATGAGTTGTATTCAAGTCGTATCTTAGACGTGTTCGATATATGTCGGCGTGTTAAAAAAATAATCTTTTTAATCAGATATATTTAGACACACAAAATACATATATTATACTAATATCTTTATGTGTCTGATACGCAAACACGACTCAGAATCAACGTGTATATGATTCGTTGGTTTTGTATTGTCTAATGACAAAGATGTGATAATAATAATAATAATAATAATAATAATAATAATAATAATAATAATAATAATAATAATAAAAAGCAAAGGGAAGCAAAAATTTGAAGATAAAGAATATTCGGTGGATAACCTCTACAATTAATTATGAAAAAATTAAGTATCATACGCTACCCAAAAGAATAAATTATTATTAAGAAGACATTTTGTGACCATTAAAGTAGGGATAAAAATAGGTGATGTATTTATGATCTGATTTATTTAACATTTAATCTGATTTAATTCATTTAATAAAAATGCCATATCAATATTTTTTAAATAATTTATTTAGTTAAATATATCTAACTTCATATATTTAAAAATGTTTTTTAAGTTTAATAAGTTGATCTATTTAATTGTATAAATTATTATTTTATATATATTATGAAATTTTAATATTTATATAATATAATTAATTTAATAAATAATATAATATTTTTAAAATCTTAATCTATTAATTTATATAAAGATTTAAATTTATTAATTTATTTTATTAACTTATTTAAAAATAAATTTATTAATTTATTTAAAAATTTTATTATAAAATAAATTTTTAAATCATATCAAATTTTTAAAAAAATTATATCAAATTATAAAAAATAACTTATATTAGATAAATACAAATCAAACTCGTTTAAAATAAAGTTTAACATGAAGTGACTGTTTATTCTCCTAATTACAAGTTTGTTAAAACTTTGGTACATTGAAATGGGACAACCTGCGTCATTCTAAACCATTTTTTTTTTCAACAAAAGTAAATGAACTCATTGGTGGGTTTTTTGTTTTTTCATTAAAAGTTTGAGAGGAATAATTGTCTCGTTTTAAGATGAAACTATGCCACAATCTTTAACAAGTCATAACACATTTTTGGTTGTGGTTGATAATAAACGCATGTGGGATACCCCAAATGTTTATTAAAATATTGCAATAGGTCCTTTAATTTTTAAAATATATAATAAGGTTCTTAAATTCTTAAAAATGTGTAAAATAATCCAAAATTTTGATAGAGGTTAATTTTTAGTTGAAAAGTGTTATGTACCTTTTTATAATTTTAGATCACTTTATATATTTTTTAAGAATTTAAGGAAATTATAATTCATTTTTAAAAATTAAAGAATCAAAATATACATAAAATAAAGTTAAAGAGTGACATTTAAACTTTTTTTAATTAAAAATTAATATTAACCGTTCAAAAATTAACATCTATTAGATTTTAAATTATTTTATATACTTTTAAGAGAGTTTAAAAACTTTGTCGCATATTATAAAAGTTAAAAGGACAAAAATGGACATAAGAAAAAATAAAATGATGTAATTTGTACTTTTTCTCAATAAAAAAATTGTTGGGACAAAAAATAAAAACAGTGAATGGGTGAATGTAATATTATTATTATTGGTAACAACCGTAATTGGAAAGACTAGAGCGTCATTTCAATACTGACGGACGGGTCACTTAATCTTGAGTGCATGTGGAATCCTAATCCTAATAATGCATCGGTGTGGTGTCAGCTTGCAAGTGTATTATCTGGTGTTGTGCTGAATCGATCGAATTGAAGGATCGGGGCTAAACGCAAGAGAGAACTACAATACAAGAAACAAGACAAGGAAAGAAAGAGATCAATTCCATTTCCATGGCAGTGGATAGCATCAGAGATGTGAGCGTGATATGGGCATGATAAGGAGGAGGAGGACAGCCACAGCCACAGCCACAGCCACAGCCACGAATTATCAATGAAAGGCGTCTTTTCGGCGCCCGGTGATTACATCCACTTCAAGTCTCAAGTCCCTCTTCACAAAATCCCTGTATGTTATTTATTCTCTTTTTCTAATTCCCCCTTTTTTTCAATTCTAGGTTTTACATCCACCTTAGCTTTCCCTCTTTTTTAAATTCCATGTTCTTTAGTAGCATCAATAGATTACAAGATATAATAGCATATGTTTATATTAAAGTTACGGTTGCCTTCCAGTTCCAGAACCATCCTCTGTTGTTGAGTTGATGTGATAAAATGCAGCTCTGCAATGGAATTGGTCATGAATAACATCATATGTTGAATTTATGATGATTTCTCTTGTTTAGCTGAGGACGTTTTTAGCTACTGGTTCCTCCTCGTCCTCGGTCTTCACGACATACATGACTGTTTCGACATTCATGATTATATTTCTGCTTGCTGTTGAATCATTTAACTGTTAGGTTTGGTGGCTTTTGCGTAGTTGATGACTACTTTTATGGGGAGATTTTCATCATGCATTTCCGTCCTTGTTACTTTAACTCTTTACAGATTGGCACTAAGCAGTGGCGATATTATGATTTCGGTCCAAAAGTTGTGCCTCCACTTATATGTCTTCCTGGAACAGCTGGAACAGCAGATGTATACTACAAACAGATCATGTCATTGTCCATGAAGGTACTGCTTATTGCAACATCCTAAATATTATCATATCCAATGTATTTCCACTAATCAATCATCAAGTGAGAGCACTGTGTTATATATGTGTGTGTGTGTGTAAGAGAGAGGGAGCACTATCTTATTGTGAGAGTTGAGAGGACTTAATCTTGACCATTCAATCTTACATGAAAGGCCAATATTAGAAGTTACTTAAAGATCACGTGACCACTTAAAAATATCGCATGACTTATGTTCATTTTGTGCAGGGTTACCGTGTCATATCTGTTGATATACCTCGCGTATGGAATCATACTGAGTGGATTCATGCATTTGAAAAGTTCTTGGATGCTATTGATGTACACCATGTATGATCTCCTCAAACTTTCACCATGCTTTCTAGTTCTACCACAGACATTTTACTTATCAAATTGGTATTTACTATTTAGTATTTTCTGCTGTTTTTCATCTGAATTTTTATGAAATGTCTACTCATATAGATGCTAAATATATAAATTGTTTGCTTTTGAAGCCACTTGTGTATAATTTGGTATCAAACAATTTGATACCTTTACTCTATCTTGGAGAAATTGATCATTGCAGTTGATGGAAAGCCCTGTATTACTAGTTTGGGACTACTTTAAAAAGAGTTATTTTAACATCTCTTAAGGTTCTTATAATTTTTCAGTTTTGTACATCCTCCAATGTTCATATACCAGAAAATCCTTTTTACTTTTGTTTTGTACCATTATGCATCTTATTCGGAGTTATGACATGTTATAACTTTGGGTATTGTGTGAGATACCTATATACCTTTACCTTATGGAAGGGATGATTCCTAAACCTTTCCAATATTTTGGGACATGCTGTAGCCTGTAGGATTTAAGTAGGCCAAACAACCCAAGCCCAAGTTAAAGCCTAACACCAATCTACTAACAATCTTGAAGCACCAGCCCAAGTATGGAACTATATACTAAAGTAAGGCTTAACATTCTGTTTTAAGAGCCTCTTTGAACCTGCTGACTTAAAATTGCCGATTTCAATGAGCTGATCCTTACCAGATTTTTGAAGCCAAGTCCTTTTGCGATAAATATGAAGAACCTGCATATGAGCCTAAATATATCCCAATCCTGCCTAAATTGCAGGCTACCCTGCTTTTGAACTTTTCATGGTTATTCAAGCTACTTGTCGGTTATAATGTCTTGCATTATTTCTGTAGTTAAAAAATTTTAGGTCTGTTTTGATAAAAGTCTAAATGCTTTTTTCAACACTAGTATCTTGTAGGATTAATCTCTTCTGGAAGTCAATTCTATCAATGATAGAAAAATTGCTTAAGCTAACCATACATCTGACTGTAGTATTCACATGATTGTTGAGTATGAAATGTGCTCTACATGATACATGCTTTTATTGGTTTTTACAACATTTCTCTTCACTGGCTGCACGCATCTATGTCCAAACATCTGTCTATGTAATTTTGACTTAAGTCAGAACCTATTATTTTGGTGGCATAGCTTCAAACAACTTGAGAAAATATTTAGTAAATTAACTTGATCTCTTTGTAACAGATACATCTTTATGGAACATCACTTGGTGGCTTCCTGGCACAACTTTTTGCTCAGCATCGTCCAAGACGAGTTCGGTCGTTGGTTCTATCAAATTCATTTTTGAATACACAAAGTTTCTCTGCTGCAATGCCTTGGGCTCCCATGTACTTTTCTCAGATTCTGTTGTAAACAGTAATAATAGATATAGGCTAGAAACAAGCAAATTGCCTATGGTTTTGTGTCTTTTAAATTTATGAAAAATAAACTGCAATATATGCTGACCTAGTGAAATTTCTGGCTAACTAAAGCATCAATGCTTACTTTGCCTATACAAATAGTACTGTATGCACGGTCAAGAAATTGTTATAGGCATAATCACATTAATCACAAGGAAACTAGAATGATATTTTTAAAATGATGAATTTATTTGTGTGGCGGAAGACAAATTACCCCTTAATATTCCATGAAACTGCATGTTGTGAAAGTACTACGATAAGCCCCCACTGAGGCTTGTGTCATGTCATGACCTTGGAATGAGGCAACCTTCCCTCCCCTAAACTTTTTTGTAAAAAAAAATAAAAAAATCTGCACTATCTGTCTTATGTGGGAATTTCTCATTATATTTCTTGACAGTTCTTCATGAGATGTATTCTGTTCTCCATCTATTAACTGACCTAGTTTTACTGTTGCATTTACAGGGTAAGTTGGACCCCTTCTTTTTTGCTGAAGCGGTATGTCTTAACAGGAATTCGCGATGGCCCCCTTGAACCATTTATTGCGGATTCAGTGGACTTTGTTGTTTCTCAGGTAATCTTTGTCTTGCATAATCTGATGCTTATTAGCAATCTGCTACCAGTGCCTTACATATGTTAGAAGTTTTATCGTTTTGAGGCAACAAAGAGTTTGTATTTTACTTCTGGTTGTGGGGACTAGTCAACTTTTCTCAGGCACTCTAAATTTCTTTAAAATGCAAATTTGTATCCTGTTTATAATAAACTTGTTTATGTTTGTATTAATTGTGTTAAGTAACTTGTTTGATTTACTTGATTCTGTAATATGTGATTTGGTTCAGGTGGAAACTCTCTCAAGAGATGACTTGGCCTCCAGATTGAAGCTGACAACCGATGATGCTTCAGTGGGACCCCTTCTCCTTTCAGATTCATTTATCACTATTATGGATGTATGTCATCTGAGTCTTAATTTGTTTATGTCTGTATCATGCAGATCACGCCTTTATGAAAAGAATTGCTTTTTTTGCATGGTATTTTTTTTATCTTTATCTATTCAGTTCCTAGAATAACTGGTAATCTTATTGTCTTGGCGTGCCTTGTACAAGCTCTTTATACCACCTCCCTCTAGTTGATATGCTAAATTCTGCTAGAAGTTATTTCCAAAATCTACCTGAAACATAAGTACATTTTACCCGTGACTTAGTGATGAAAATGTCTAATATTATGTGTGTGTGTGTGTCAGACTGTTTTCTGGTTTGCCATTCGATTATGGTACAGTAAGAATAGTATGGTATAAGATTTTTTTTATAACTCCATTTTCATCTTTTTTACATGTTCTTGCACCTTTCTTAAAGACTAATGACTTCTGCGCAATTCCTCAACAAATTAAAGATCAATTGAGCGAAAGGTATCCTGAGGCAAGGCGCGCATATTTGAAAACAGGTGGAGATTTTCCTTTCCTTTCACGACCAGATGAAGTCAACTTACATCTTCAGGTATATGTGGTATCCAACTTTTCTTACTTATTTTACTTGGGGATTTGTTCTGATATTTTTGTGCTCATGGATTTATGTTTTAACTTTTGTCTCTATCATGGCAGTTGCACCTTAGGCATGTTGGTGTGGAAGCTCGGCCAGATTTGGTTCACAGTATTCCTAAAGGTGGTGGTCTTGGAGGAAGTCCTAGCAAAGAAAATAATGGAGATGACTCTGACAAGTCAGGTAAGGATGATAGGGGAGGCTCAGAAAATCCATCTGCCGAAAGCGAGATACATCCTACCCCAGAAAGCTCAGAATCCCATAATTTAGACAACCAGCCATTCCACAGTGCAGAATGTTGCCACTTGGATCATGAAGTCACCTTATATGTCTTCCCTGGTGGATTCACAAACCAAAAAAACATTGTGCCTCCAGAAACTCCTGTACATTTCATGTGGGAATATTTTGTTCTTTTTTATCTTCTTCGTCACATCAGTTCACTGTATATTATCTTGAACTATTCTTTGGAATTTAGGCAAGTTGTGTAAGATGGAGTTTTTTTGATATACTATGTATCGTGAGAACCGAGTGCGTGAAAGAAAGTTGCTAAGGTCGATCTTATTGTGGACTGGATTTCTGAGTTCCTTTGGTTAGTGAACTTGAGATTAAACATCTGTAAGTTATTATTTGAAATTTGAAAGTAGGATGTAAACTGTTAAACCATCAAATTTTATATTTCATGTTTTAGGTTTTTACTTGATTGACATGGGGATGTTTTGAAAATTTTCTTTCTTTATCTCTTGTTTGGAGAGTGTGCATGTTAAAATTTCTACTTTTTAAAAAAAAAAAAATTGGTTAAGTAATTGTTTTGATTTGAAAGCGAATGTCACTATTGAAAACACAAAAGAACAATGACTTGCAAGGATGATTCAAAAAGGTGATAGACCGCAATAGAAGTGTATTCTTCAATTGTAAATTCAAATGAGTAGAGTCTACAACCTAAATAGAACCTCGATGCTCAACTAAGGTGGTAACCACCATTGCGTGAAGTCATTGTATTAGCTCACTTCGGAACTTCATAAACTGCATCAAGAAAATAACTTGTATTTATCAGATGTCATCCTCAACTTGATCTCGTTAATTAGATCCATTCCTCCCCCCATCTCTAAACATGTAACAACGTAAACCCACTACTTCATGATGGTTTAGCTTCAAAGAATTCACAGTATTATGCCAGTATCTAATACTAGAATAATATTACTTTGTTGGGGTACATTGTGCAATATTAATGCTGATATGCTTTATTGGGTTCTCAGCCAACCATATGTAGATTTTTTACATTTACTATTTATTCCAGTCAAAAGGAACCCAAATAGTGTAACTGATACAATATAATTAAGAAAAGAAAAGAAAACAGCACAAAAAAAAGTATCTCTCAAATCAAAATTCAATAACTTGATAGTAATTAATAAGCATGAAACACTGCAAATCAAATTATCATTTTCAATATATCTTCAATAGAAAATTATTCTATCCCCTTTGTCTTGGTGACCAAGCAAAAAACACCAATTGACATATCTTCTTTTGAGAAATTTATAAAATAGCTTGTCAAGTTATGATTCGTGTTACATCTTTTGAAATCACAATCACATGCTGCAAACTCTAAATTATCATGTAACTACATTGAGATATGTAATAAAGAAACATGAAGACTCTAAATTATGATTTGATACATAATTTCAAATGATCAATAATTTTAATAAAAAAAAAACTTCCTTTAAAAAAAGGCACATGAAGACTTGGCATTGCTATCATATGTTTAAGTTCGCAAATAGTTTCAGCCATAAGGGTGTCGTTTATGATGGCCTCCTTGAGTTTGGAATCATTGATAGACCCTTAAAATATCTTTTATATCAGGTTTTACTATTTTACAAACTAATTCTTTCTTCTATTTAGCATTTAGTCTTATTAGTATTTGTTATTTTAATTTAATCCTTATTCATTAATGTCGCTCTTTACTTGATCCGCCGGCGATCGCACTACCACCACTGTCGTCGTCATCCCCAGCGCCCTCCTTGACTAGTGCCGCCCCTCCTTTCCCGTGAGCTTTCTTTTTGATTGGATTTCGGATCTTCACATACATGCCCCAAGTTTGAAAATTTCTTGCATGGTGATTCCTTCTCCAATTTACAAAACAATTGTAAGCTAAATTTACAACACAATGAGTAGAAAATCAGCAAATTTAAGACCTAACCTAAGAATACAAAAAATCAGCCCAATTCCCTAAACAAGCAAAAGAAGTGATATGATGAAAAACAACGAAAACAAGTAGGTGGTCATCGAACTGATCAACAACAACAACAACAACCAAGCATTTTTCCACTAGGTGGGGAACTGATCGAATTTGACAAATCAAATCTAATGAAGTCACATCAATAAAGAAAAAAAATTGAACGAATATGATGAAATAAGCAGAAGAAGTGATTTGTCATCGAACTGAATAGATCTAACAAATCGCAAAAATGAACGTTGTCGTCTTGGCCAAGGATAGCAACAGAACTAAGCTGGGTTACCTTCGATTTCGCACAAGTGGTCATCGACATAGGTTTGCCACCACCTAGCCACCGCTTGATGACTCTGATGGCAGCACAGCCATGGGGGCGCGAAGCGCGAGTTTCTGGCAGTGCATGGAGGATTGGCCGATAGCAACAGTGCGATGGCAATTCTGGTCTTCGAACGTGGCTTATGGATTGGTTTGAGGTGGTGTTTAGGGCTGTGAAGGTTGATAGGTTCAAGGCTGAGGTTCAACAATGGAAGCAATGAGGATGGTTGATGGTGTCACAGTTTGGATGGTGGCAAAAATGGTGACGAAGTTGCGATGATCAAAGTTGTTCCAACCTTCAATGTCATCGATAAAGTCGCCGGAGCGATGAACTACATTGGAACTCCGATGTACTTTGTGGGGTCCTTCTCACGAATAACGTAAGCACTAATTTGAAATTTAAAATTTTTTAAAATTAACCTGCTAACTGATGAACAAGTAAATGATCCACACCGTTCGTCTAATATCCATGCAATCCAATGATTAGTTTAAGAAGCCCATCATATGGTCCTCTTTTGTAAGGTTCATCTTAAACAGCACCTAGTTTCAGTGTTAACGGTTCTGTGCAGGCCACGGTCAAGCATGTTTGACAATAGCAGCTGATCTACGTCCCACCCTCCGTGTTCGAAGTTCAAACACAGCAAGTCAGTGTTAATGTCTCATCCCCGTTGTGAATTATCACCACAACCACATTGTCATTTATTTAACAAGTGAACCTCTTGAAGAATTGACGCTTGAAATAATATTTCCAAACAATTTTATAACCCATTTGGATTTGATTTGCCCATCCCAAAATCACGTTAAACGCACAATGAGCTCCCCTGAACAAGCAGCACTATCAAAATTTAGTTCATGAATTAATTCACCCCAATCAATTTTCAAAAATCTACAGTTTCCAAATTAATTATTACCATACAATTTGTACAACTTACTTGTTAACCTAAACACAGACAATCTCATGAAGAACAAAACGAAACATTAGCAAATCTTATGCCCGCAATCAATCATGTCTAAACATCGCTTATCTACCACCAGAGTAAGTAATTTTATGTTAGAGAGGGCAAACACTAATTTTGAGGAGCCAAACATAAAATTATATAAAAAAAAATTCAAATAACTAAAGAAAATTAAATAGAATTGAAGAATTGCAATTTAATGTCATTTGCTCTTATCCAGTACCCACTCGAGCCTAACGCTAACATAACATGATAGCCCCGTTTTTACTTCAAAAACGGAATTTTCAGCATATATTACTAAGATGAAAACCAAAATTTGCAGTGTGTCTTAAAATGACAGCAGCTCATTCAAAAACAGTTCAAATAAAAAGATCACCACATTGATGAATTAACTAGTTCAATTATCATTCTCTGTCTAACCATAGGTTCTTAGCAAACTAGGGCACCACATCCCCTATCTACCCGATAAACCTCAAAATGATATTGCAAATTGCTAGTCCAGATGCCACTGAAGAGCAGCAAAACGCGAGAGGAAATACATTCTCTAGGCAACCAGAGTGCTGGCAGTTGTTGATTCGCTGCAAACGTCAGAAGTTCTAATTAGCAGAACAGACAGAGTGTAATTGCACCAAACAAAATGCATGACAGGCATTCAAATTATAGAAGTGCTAAGAAAGTAAAGCAACATATGGAACAAATCATAAACAGAATATTATCATGTATCGCCTATTGAACAACACTTCTAGGAAAGTATATGTCTGTCTGCGTGACACAGTTTCTCTATCTTGACCATTTTACATCATATCCAGGTAACAAACAGATCATAAAGACAAAGGATAATCTGCACATGGTTACTTATGTCACCCATTTCAAAGCAATACTTAAACATGCCTTCAAAAACAAAATTGAAGTGTACGGTAGATAGAATCTGAATCACTCAAAATTAAAGATTCTGGGAATACTCTAATCTTTTGTTTGGGGATGGGAAGGGAAAAGAGTGACTCAAACCCTTCCTTCACTTCCCTTCCATTTCCCTCAAGTCAAAAACTTCCAACCATAGCATGAACATATAAGGGACTTTATGCAGCAATCCAAGGAAGTGAAGGATAAACACTTAAACAGAGTACTTTTGCCCAGAGCGGGAGTTTTATTCAACTCCAAATTCATTAATAAATTAATAGCCATTAGCCAAATGGTCTTAGTGCCCTTCCAAAGTGTATATATCAGTAAGCTTTGTTGACTCTGGCACTTCCATACCATACCAACTGGTTACTTGACAAGTCACAAGAAATACAAACTACAAAATCTACATTAACATATCAAAGTTTTCCATCCACCAAGCTAAATATAAAATTTTGGCTAATCTTCTATAAAATAGGAAAAACTTAAGTGGTGAGTGGTGACTAAAGCCAGCTTACCAGTAGTGTATAAATGATAAGCTAGATGAAGCACGAAACAAGATAGGCATACATTAAAAATTAGATAACACACACACACACACATATAATCCTCAAAACAGAAATCAAAGATATTTTACAGTATCATTTGTACCAATAACAGCCAAAAAAGCACTTACTACTTCCACACGGGTGGGAGCTTCTTAGTCTTCTTGTAATAGCGAGCCAGTCGGTGGATTCTGCTCTCCACAAGAATCAACCTGAACTTGGAGTCCTTGTCCTTTCTGTTCCTCTCCAGATGCTTCCGAATCGACACAGCCTTCTTTATCAAATGGTAAAGATCCTCCGGAATTTCAGGCGCAAGTCCTAAAAACAAAACAAAACAAAACAAAACCCAGAAAAAAAAAATCAAATTTTTATCTCATAAAATAACACAAATAACACAAATTATAAACAGCTGCAAATTTTTTTATATGTAATGTAATATATACCGTGAGCTTTGAGGATGCGCAAGATTTTGCTGCCAGTGACGCTCTTGACCTGAGCAATACCGTGAGAGTCTCGAAGAATGACACCAATCTGCGACGGCGTCAAGCCCTTCTTCGCGAACTTGCATATATTATCTTCTACCTATAAATCAAGCACATAAAAAACATGAGCTTTAAACAATGCGAGAGAGAGAAACCATATGTTATTATAAAAGTAACAAAAATTATTCGATTTACATCTTGAGAAGAGATCTTGAGCCAGCTTGGAGGTGTCCTCTTGTATGGCAATGCAGAAGAGGATATACCCTTACTGCAACCAAAAAGGGGAAAGACAGAGAAGAGAAAAAAGTGATGTTGTTGAACGGAGAGAAGAAATAAAATTGATGGTAGAGTGAGGGATGAGATTGGAAGAATAGATACGAACCCACGGCTATGCATACGACCCATGGTTGCTGTCTGTCACTCGATTGGATCTGCGCCGGCGCGGCTTCTGATTAGGGTTTTGCGATTGCTTTTCTGTGAGTGAAACCCTAGCTATCTGTGACTGTGACTCTGTGTACTTGTTTATACCTGTTATAAAAGAAACAGGCATCTGCCCTTATGCTACGTCGTTTTACGAAAACAAAATAACAAAAAAAAAACGTTTTGATACAATATTAACTTCGATTTTTCACTATATATATATATATATATATATATATATTTATTATTTTTATATTATTTTTTATATTATTAATTATATTATTTTTATTATTATTATTTTCATTTAATCATATTATTAAAAAATAATGTAAAAACATCATTTTTCATATAATAAAAGTAAATTTAACCTTAACCATGCATATTGCAGTTAATTCTACGATGCATCATGTTTAGTTATAAAAGTACGGGTGCATCGTTTAACTTACCTGCGATAATTGGTAATTTTTTCAAACCAATGAGGGAGGCCTTGGCCAAACCCCGTGATGGACCTACAACAAGGAGTAAAGTCAATGACAGAGTCGTCTTGGTCATCCTTGTTGCTTCTAACGATGGCTTACCCAATTAGAGTGTGGCGATGGTGGTTTCGGTTCAGGCATAGGGTCGATGATGGAGGTCTTGGCGATCAGAGTCAGTGGTGTTATTGCCGCAGATGGTTGGCGTCGCGGTGGTAGCGCGATTCTAGGTGGTGGGGCTTGGTGAAAGGGGTGCAGTTTCATTTAGTTGTGGGCAAGGAGCAATGGTGGTCTGGCCTCGTTTGGGATGGTGGCTACAAGAGACGACAGTTGAACGGAGCAGAGGTGGTGTGATAAGATGGCGACTATCGGAGACGGCGACTGAACGGAGTAGAGGTGGTGACGGGATGGTGGCTACCAGTGTCGGCAGCTGAACAGAGCAAACCATGACTTGGGTGGTTTCTTATCTTTACCACCTCAGTAGGTATTCTGTAACCAACTCTAGCCATTGATCAATAATTGAGCATATCCAACGGCTCATATAGAAGGAGCATACATGCTCTCTAATGATGCGGGAGCATATTAGACAAAACTTGCAAATTGCATAATAGAGTGTAGTTTTTTTCGAGGAAAAAAAAAACATGTTGATAGTTCACTCACGAGGAAATTACAATATCATGGCCAATTAATTAAAAAAAAATAGACTGATGTTAAGTGGATACAAGATATATATACATAAAAAACAAAATGTATATTCATCTTTGAAAAAGAATCTCACTTGTAATTTAGTCCTTGATTTTAATAAAGTGTATGATTTATTGCTTAAATTATGTAAACTTAATTCACATTAGTTATTTTGTTATTATTTTTAAGAGTAAATATTTATTTTGGTCTCTAAATGATGAAGTTAACATCAATTTGGTCCTTGAAAGTTAAAAAGTGACATTGTGTTAATCCTTCAATCCACCCAACTTGAGACGTTGTTCATGAGCGTCTTACATGGCACGTTATCTACCCAAGTGGACTGTTAACTCTAGCTTGGACTCCATATGTCCTTCACAAGAATGTGTACGTGGGTTAGGGTTGATGAATGGGCATGTGACATGGGAAAGGGCTAGTATAAGGAGGGAGAATAAAGGGAAAAAGAGAGAAATTTCAGAGAAAAAAAGAAAGACACTTTGCCCTTGTATTAGAAGATTCCCTAATTCTATTTGCCTTAAACTACAAGATTCAAAGCGTGTTTGTCATTTGACATCAGGCGAGGTTTCTGATTTTTTTAATTTGTTTAATGATTTTGTTGGAAACACTAGATTTTGATATGGTCCCTAATGGTACCCTAACAGTAATGGTGATCCCATTACTATATTATATGCATGTGCTTGTGTTGTATGTGGTTCCATAAGTGAATTTGTTGTGTTAGCTTGTGATATATGTTAGGGTTCCTTTATGATGTCTAGTTATTCTTTTGTGGTCTCGATGGTAGAGTTCTTGACATTTATTAATTGTTTGTTTGAACCTTATTTTTTACTTTTTGTTTGTGTTCTAAAATGTCACGACTTGAATGGGTTTTCCTACACCATGGAGGGTCTTTTCATAGGGATGATTTAAAATTGTCATATGTGGGTGAAGAAGAGGAAGCATGGGATGGTGTGGATCATGACAGTTATTTTTAACAACTACAGGACAATTATTTATGACACATAAGAAATTAACATTTCTACAATGTTTTTTTATGTATTACCTGGATAGCGAATGAATGCAAGATTAAGGGTAATATTTAGGGATGATAGGATTGTGAAGATGCTGAATAATTTAGATAACTCCAAAGAGTTACACTTGTATTTTTGGGAACATAACATTTTATGGATGACATTTTTTGGGGACATATTATATGGGGTATAGGAGTATAGATATGATATCTTTTTTTTTTCTTGGGTAAAAATGATAGTTCCACCATGACCAATGAGAAGTTTGCTTGTTCTATTAAAGTCTTAAATCCTTATTGCTGCCTTGTTTACTTCTCCACCTTATTTCCATTCACACTACCATATTTAGTGATATCTTGTGTTTGGTTCTATCATTTTGATATCTTGACCTGTTTGGTTTCTTGATTTTGATCAATTGTCAGGGTCAAGCATCCATTTTCACACATCAAAACACACTGCATAAATTTGCATTCTCAAGGTATAGGATCTTGCAATCTGTAAATAAAAACTTCAAAAAATGCTCATTTAATTTCATTTGAGTCAAACATTCATACATTTGCATTAACATCAAAATACATACCCCACTACATTAGTCCTTAATTCAATCATTGACCAAAACACAAAACAATGCACATTCACCACAAACCACATCAGTTGCCTAATCCACAATCCACATGGCTTGAAAATCTGTCATGTGTCTTTCTAGTCATCAACTCAAAGTTTTAATTTATTGACATATGACATTTATGGTAACTATTTTTATGCCAAATGTCATATGATATGGCAAATTTTTCCACATGCAATTTGAGGCTTTTTTGACCAATTTGCACTTAATGCCAAAATAATTTATCAAAGTGTCATCATTTTCAAACTATTTATCAAGCTGCTACAATTTTGGCCATGTTGAAAATTTTTATTATTTTACGTTCTACGTAGATAGCGCCAAAGGATATGGAGTTTTCAATAGGGAAATGTCAAAACGGCTGACGCATCTCACGTGGATACGCAAACACGCCTGGCGTTTTCCATGTGGTTATGCCACACGTGATGGCGTTATCACGTAAAAAACGTGAGGCGTGTTGGCGTATCCACTTGGAATGCGTAAATTGTTTTGGTGTTTCCCTATTGGTAGGCTTATTTAACCAACTTGCAGCAGAGTGTAAAAAGTTACACGTAAAAGGTCCTATTTAAGTTACACGTGATTAACCACAAATATATACTTCATTAACCAATATGAAAACTAATGTAAAAAGGAGTGTAAGTTTTTTGGTATAAGATGATAATTATTATATAAGGAAAGATACATTTTTGCATGTTACCACTTATATGAAATTCAAATTTAAAAATTAATAATGGCAATACAATGATAATTGATTAATAACTTTTTGTGAGGAGAGAACATGAAAATAAGATAAGGATATTATTCACTATTTATGGTAATTATTCTTAATATATATTAATTTTAATAAAATGGTGAAGATTGTAATTAATAATATTAAATTAGAATATAATGTACTCAATTATATAAATGAAGGTGAAAAATACAATGAAGCTAATAAATTAGAGGTTAAGTGCATTTGACTCATAAACAAAAAAGCCCTCGATCCCCATTCCTCAAGGTGCAAAGTTGCAAGGTACCCTTAAAACCAAGGTCACGACCGGTTTATGGGCTAGAATGTCAACTTAACAAGCTTATGAAAATCAATTAACCTTAATAGTTCAAACATTCTGATTCTATAGAAAATTTGACAAAATATCCTCTAAAAATTAGACATTCTTAAAAGTATTTTATCCTGTATAATGAAACATATTCATATATATTTTGATTTCCAAATCAACAGAGCACCTATAAGATACATAACATAAACATTTATACATATATATACAGTCATCCTAGATTAAGAAAATGTAACAAAAGGTAGATAAATTAATATAAGTGTAATGATCATATCACTGTGAAGGGTCAGGGTCAGAATGTGGTAGTCTATGAGGGTGATCAGAAGAAGGTCCTGACTGTGATGGGTGAGGATATGATGAGTGACCCATATATGGTGGATATGGAAATGATGGTGTAAGGGTGAAGGTCAAAGGATATGGTGGGTAACTGTAAGTAGGTGATGAATATCCTATAGATGGTGGGTAAGTGTAAGTAGGTGATGAATAACCTGGATAGAGCAGGCAAGAGATAGAGGTGGTGGTTGAGATAGTAGGTAAGTAGCAATAGTAGTGGTTGAGGGCTGAGTCTTAGGCATACCTGAAGAATCATAGTCCTCCGAATGTTGAAGTTGCGACTGAGTACTCGCTAACCCTGTCATTCTTCCGTGATGCGTCCTCTATTTGTCGGATTGCTCGGGTGGTATTAGAATGTTATCTGCAGGAGGAGCTGGTCAAAGTTGCTCAAATGTAATGTGATCATGCTCATTCACTGAAGATAAGATCTTCTCCATGGAATGTAGAAGACTAGCCATACTAAATCCTGAATTAGGGTTCCTAATTGAAGCATGGACGTTCTTTGCAATGTCAACCTAAGAGACAGATATAACACATGTCATCATTAATATAAAATACATTTAGAAAATAGCAGAACATATTAGTGAATAGCTTACTACAAACCCAATAGATACACCAGTACGAGAAATCCAATGCATATTAATTCTTTTGTACCAACGCATATACTCATAATGCGCAGTGAAGGGTGCTTTCAATGGCCTTGCAATAACACATTTTTTCCTTTGAATGTCTTAGATGACTACGTGTACAAGGTACGTGTTCCACCAATTCTCATCATGCCTTCCTACCAATGTTATAGAGTGCAACTCACGAGGTTGGTGCGGTCTCCGTGGTATTGGTTGGTCCAGACCAAACCGACGCATCACCTTATCTAGCTAATGTCACTTAACAATGCGAAAAAATGAGAGGAACCACTGCCAGTATTATGTCCCCACCAGCGACACAAAAAGCTGGTAGTGACACCACAATCTCATCTGTATATAATTGCTATGATATTTGCAAAATGATATGTACAAAGAATTAGAGATGTAGACAAAGTAACTTATTTAAATTAATGTAAGCAAATACTGCTATTATCACTCTTCAACTGATCAAAGAACCGACAATAATATGGAAGCACCCCTATTGGGGTTTCATTTAACACCTTATGTTTATGCCACCTATTTAAATATCAAAATCATATATTGTCAACACAAGTAGTATATATAACAAATTAATAAACAAATGATATATTGAGACACTTACTAAAATCTCAGTGGACGTTGGTGACTACTATTAGCAGCATAGGCAACCACAAGGTTAGGATCAGTATCATCTACAAGTGTAGGGACAAGATCGAAAAATCTGTGTTATGCATAATATTGCAACAATATGCAAGCACCTTCAATCTCGTGCACACTGTAGTTTGTGGCTTTGCAAGGCTTCCTATACAAGTAAGCAAAGACCGCAAATTCCTAGCTGGGTATTTCCTAGCGGCGGTAAAGTCTTCTAACAGGGGAAGGAACATCATGTGCACATATCTACTAGAATGATCAGGAAATAACAAACCCCTAATTAACCGAAGTTTATATGCCCATGTACATTACATACAAGCGAAAATGTATCTTTCCTTATATAATAATTATCATCTTACACCAAAAAACTTACACTCCATTTTATATTATTTTTTATATTAGTTAATGAAGTATAGATTTGTGGTTAATAACGTGTAACTGGGACCTTTTACATGTAACTTTTTACACTTTGTTGCAAGTTGGTTAAATAGCCTTGCCAATTAGGAAACACCAACACAATTGACGCATCTCACGTGGATACGCTAACATGCATAACATTTTCCACGTGGTAATGTCATAATGTATGGCGTAAGCACATGGAAAATGCCAAACGTGTTGGCCTATCACGTATGATGCGTCAACCGTGTTGACATTTCCTTATTGAAAACTTCATCTCCTTTGATGCTATTTACGTGAAAAGTAAAATAATAAAAAATTACAATATGACTAAAATTGTGTCAATTTGATAAATAATTTGAAAACGATGACAATTTGATAAATAATTTTGTCTCTAAAAATATATTGGTCAAAAAGTCTATAATCTGATATGATAATTGTCACATGTACAAAAAAAAATAATAAAATTTTAAAAAATCAATTATCAGAACACAATTACAAACAAAAATGAAAAAAAAAAACTCAAACACCCAAATAAGATAAAACGAGAAACAAAATGGTCAACCAATAAAAAAACTATATCTTCCATCCCATTCATCTCTTTGTAGGCCCAGGATGATATGCTTTTTTCTATTATTAGTTGAAATCCTCATATTCCATAGTAGTCGTTTCTAAGTCCCCAGCTGTTGCTGGACGCCATAGCTCCCCAATCGTTGTTGTCTCTCTAATCTGAACGCCAATGCAGGAAACCATGGAAACCCCTATTTAGCAACCCAACTTGGAGGAGACTTCATTGGATTTAATGGATGCCATAGCAGCTGTTTTTGAGTCTCTGTTCATTGCTGCACGCCATAACTCCCCAGCAATTGTTGTCTATTTAATTTGAAAGCCCGTGTAAGAGTGAAAAATGCTGCTTATTGTTGACAATTTCTTCCATTATCTTTCTCAAACTCTTAAGGAACTCCACTGCGATACAATTATTAGGTTCCACACCCAAAACAACATGAATATCCCTCAATGCAAAATCCAATCGATGGCTGATACAATTTTAAAAAAAGAAATTACTTATCTTAATAATTGATTTTTCATTTGTCATAAATGATTAATTCAAATTCCTGTTGCTGGTAGTTTAATTCCATTTTTTTTCGGGGTTTAATGCCAAATAAAAAAATTATTACCAAATATTTATTGCCTAAAATGCACCTCTTCCAAAAGTAGAGAGAATTCTCTTTCATATATCTATTAAATATGTCTTATAACTTTTTGTTTTAAAAAAATATGCCTTATAACATTATTAATAAGAAATAAACATATTAAGAAATTCCTTAAGATTGATATAATTAATTCAAGTGTGCTAAAAAATACAAATAAATAATCTATATGATAATAATTGAATAAGAAATTAAAAGTACGCTACCTTGATTTATTTTTAAAGAAACCTCATATAATGCTCTTTAAATTGAAAGAATCTCAGGCATTTAATTTAATATAGAAAATGCTCTTGATAAATGCTTAAATTGATCCAACTCATTTAATATGGTGAAACGTGCTATGTTATAAATTGAATTCTACAGTGGATTAAATCACGCAGGCTTGGTTCCTAATTTCTCATTGTTGAGATGTTGCTTATTGTAAGAGACGTTGGGGTGATTCTAGAACTAATTCCTGAACATGTCATTTGGATGATTATATTCATTCAAAGCAATATTTCTACACCTTCTCTCTTTTCCTCTGAAATTTTAGTTAGCTTCTACTTGATATGTGGTTAAGAAGTGTTTGTAGCATTCAATTTTTTTATGCAGTGATGAAAGGTATGATTTTGTATGTTCAAAAACAACATAAACAGAGTTATGTACACTTCGATAGCAAGGTCGATGCACCTATATATGTATCCTTGGTGGGGGTTGCACTTATATTTGCAATTTGGCATAGAAAATAAGAGAAAATGGTTAGCTGACTTTATATAATACTATTGTTGCCACACCCTTTGATGACTTTCTTCTTTTACTTATAATTTTGTAGTACTTTGTCATACGGGCGCCAACATATAAAATGGTTGACTAAAGAGAAAGAGAAGTTGTCAATGATAAAAAGGAAGCAAAAGATTAATCGATTTTTTTTAAAAAAAAAAGATCCTTCAATTATTTGGTAGTTGATGTGGTGTATTTTTTTTAGTTGGAGGTGTGCACACACCAAAGATGAAAGGAAACTAGAAGCATATATATTCTAAGAAAAAAGATAGCTATACATCTTTTTTAGCGGTATATGTATTATTCATATTTTTTTAAAAAAAATGTGATTGAGTGAAAAAAATGATAAAAAAATGTATAATAAATAATATTAAATAAAATATGAAAAAAATATATATATACTATTTGATATAAGAATATTATAATTAATGTTCTAATAAAGATGTATGACACAAGAAACAAAAGGGTACACATGAGTCCTCATATCTCAGTTTTTTTTTTTGTGATAACACTATGAAATTTTAATTTAAAGTATAATTCTAAAAACTTGAACATCTAATTTCAAAACAAAATTCATACGGTGAGGGAAAGCACGAATGGGGACTTTTTAACTATGATAAAATTTAAATTTATTTAAATTTTTTCATATAAAAACTATTTATAAAATAAAGAATAGTTGTGTTATATGGGCTTTGTTACACCAACTATTATATTTTTACATCAAACAGTATATACATTTTTTTTATACCTCATTTAATATCATTAATTATACATATTTTTTTTATTACTTTCTCTCACTTAATCATATCCCCTTAAAAAGGATGTGAATAGTACCTACACCCCTTTTAGGGGTGTAGGATGATCTTTATTCTTGTTACACTAAGGATGCCTAGCATTGCCCTTGCTTTTTATAAAAGGGGTGTAGGATGATCTTTATTCTTGTTACACTAAGGATGCCTAGCATTGCCCTTGCTTTTTATAGGTCTATTTTTTATACTTTAGATCTATTTCACTTTACACTTAAATTTGAATCATATATATCCAATTCAATTATGATATATAAATTTAGTTAAGTTATTATTATTTTCAATACATGTTTTTTTTAATTGAAATTGAATTTAGTAGATAATTTATTTGTGCCTTAATAAACTTATTTGTAAATTGTAAATTAATCCAGAATTATAAAAAAAATTAACAAAATCTTATTTTGTTTTATTTATGAGTTTAATTTTAATGTCTTGTCACAAGATAAATATTTTTACACTATAAATCAAGCATATATTATTACATGTGTGACTTTTGAGATAACTATTATAAGAGTTAAATATTTTTAATGACATGACAATACAAGATTGGTTGATGGTATAACTAATAGTATATAAAAATTAGATCCTTTATTTTATTCTATTCACATTATTTTTACTTTTTATATTATCATGTACATCGTACGAGTGCAAAATGCTAGTTACACCCAAAAACCACCAACCGAGGGTAAACTTCAACACTTGTTGTCATACATACCAATCTTTTTCTTCAGTTTCTTCATCTGCTTCTTCTCAGTCTCAAGGATTGAATCATCTAATCATATTAAGAAATTGCATCCTTTGTTTACGTATGTCCAAAATCTTCTACCTGCGTTATCCTCTATTTTGGAAGGGCATATAACAACCTTTCTTCTGCATACACACATGATTGGTTGATTCGTCCCTGGGTTTCGCAATGCAGGTGTGCTTGAGCTCGAGCATTGGTGGTGAGAGGAACAACAAAAAGGAAGTTGACAACTCATTTTCACGATTCTGGGGAGAAGTTACTGAGACTCAGGTGGTGAGCGGATGGGGACATGTTGCTGCGATTACGTGCAATGGGGGAATGGGAACACGTTGCTGCGAATTGATTTGTGGTCTTAGGGTATGGGTGCAAGATTTCGGGCAGATGGGGCTAGAGCTTCTAGATTAGGGTTTTTGATTTAAAAATTTGGGGAAGATGAAGACCATTTTGGACACATAGCAAACCTAACCCACGTGAGCTCCAAATAGGATAGACACATGAATTCTAAGCTGGAGTTAACGGTCCACTTGGGCAGATAATGTGCCACATAGAACACTCATGGATGGTGTCTCAAGTTGGGCAGACGTAAGGATTAATGTGATGCCACTTTTTAACTTTAATGGATTAAATTGATGTCACTTAACTTTTAAGTAGGGCTATCAAAACAGGTTGGACCGGTCCATTTTCGAGCCGAGTCATATCGGGTCATGTTAGTTTCAGACTGGTATTTTACTAACCCAACCCAACTCGTTCCGACTTAATGTAGTGTTATTAATACGACCCGATTCCGTCTGTTCGAACTTGACTCATTCAGCCTATTTTTAATTTTTTTTGTTCACTTTTACTAGTTCAGCCTATCAATTTTATCAGACTATTCGAGCGAGCCTATCAAACTTGACTCATTTTGACGGCTCTACTTTTAAGGACCAAAATGGATGTTATTGAAACTACACGTTACTCCTATTAATGCATCGTCAACCCACTAATGATTCTTTAAAGATTTCACCCATTAATGATTATCCAAAGATGTCATTGAAACTACACGTTATTCCTTCTCGCAACTCAAATTTGACTACCTATGCTGTTTATCAGCTTTTTATGAGTTGTAAATTTTTGGCAATCATTTATGGCTGTCATCATTATGAAACGAAATAGCAAGCCTTTGTTTCTCGTGTTAGTGTTTGTGGTCACACTTCTATGCAGCGTGTACGCTTTTCTAATGTTTGGTTTGGCAATTCCACGTACGTGTTTTTTTTTCCCTGCAAATTGGTATGGGTCTCAGTATTCACTACGTTTCTTGGTAATTTACTATAATGTAGAGTCCAATATGATCACATCGGTTGGCATAACGAAATTTGAACAATGCAAGGAGAATCATGAAGATTTTTAAATATCAGTTGTTCGCCTGTTTAAATGTCGACAAGAAATGAAAACAAGTTGAGTAATGATAATTGCACCAGCTTACAATTACACACTCCTCACATACCATGCGAGTATCTTTTCCCAATCAAATTTGCACAAAAATTAGACATGCTTGCATATAAACTTAAAAATTTAGAAACACGATTATTAACTCAAACTAGTATGAAAATTGCATAAAATATTTAATAAAATAGAGGCATTGAGCGATTAAGTAACCTAGCCACTTTGGTTGAATGAACTAGCATCAGAAAATGGGGTGACAAAAGAAGTTTCACCAGTGTGGATGAACAAAACAAAAAATACAAATGAAAAAAAGCTGGGTATTTTGATGCGCGTATTTGTGAATGTACAACAAGAACTGTTGAGCAGTGCAGTGGGTTGTTCTCTACTCTACATCACCTACCATTCCATTCCCTGATAACAACTGATATTTAGATCATACATTAACAATTGAACAAGCACATGCATATTAACATTAGAACAAATTCACTATCCTAACGCTATTTTCAGAATGGCAAAGGCCACATTCCAGTCTGACTCAACCATCTGATAGAACATACATTTACTACAAATTTCACTCTACCCTAGCTAGAAAGATGTAAAAATGATGTAAAACACACTCTCTCTCTAACTTTTTTTATCTCAAACTAGAAAGATATAAAGATGATGTAAAACTTTTGATGTGCAAATAAAATAACTCTAATCTCAATTCTTCAGGCCCAGGTCCAGCCCATAGTATCTTTCACCCTTCACATTTTCTTTACATCATTGGAATTGAGTATGTAAAGCTTTTTAGTACCATTGCAATAATAAGAATTATAAATATGGAAATAGCTTTTTACATTAGACTAACTATTCATAGATCATCTCCTTCCAAGCCTGAACTTAAGATTTCAGATTTGTATAGAAATATTTCTCCGCAGAGCAACATACACAAAGATCGGGAATTGCATAAAGAAAACCAGCATCTAAATTTCATGTTAAGGAACAGCCATCATCAGACATAAATCTAGCAAGATTCATCCTTCTAATCCTCATATTCAAATCAACTAGCACCGATGAGGATTCATGCATTTATACATTGAGTAAATTAGCAACTTATTCCCCAAATTCTCTGCTTGCAGTTTATTCCGTAAATTTATTTATATGTATGAATTAATTTCTAAATTTACAAAATTCGAATCAACTCAATCCTTTTTATTTTTCATTTTAGCACTTTTTATTTATTACTTTAGTTCCTACAAAGACAGAGTTTGATACGAGTTTTATAAATTAAAAGAATAACTTGTACACATTTATCTGTCAGGATTAAATTGCTAATTTACTTAATCAACATTCATCTGCTATTGAACAATCAAACACATTTTCTAAAGGAGAGAGAGAGCTTTCAAATGAAAAACAAAGAGGCATAAAAAACTGGCATAGCTTGGTTAATCTTCAATTGGTTAACTAGAAGGAAATGGATACAATAACATCACAAATTGACAAAAAAGAAGCATTTAATTTGAAATATTTCAGACAGAAAGAAAAGAATTTGTGTTTGCATCTCAAATTCATTCTCACTTGGCAACCATTCTGGCGATGAAATCGTCGTAACGGATCTTGCCATCGGAATTGACATCGACTTCGCGGATCCACTCGTCGAACTCTGAGGGTTCGAGCTTCTCGCCGATGTTGGTGAGGATGTGCCGGAGCTCCGAGACGGAGACGAATCCGGTTTGGTCCTTGTCGAGGACCTTGAAGGCGTCGCGGAGCTGGCGATCGAAGGGTTCCGCCTTCAAGTGCTTCGCCATGAGATCCAGGAAGCGCGGGAAATCGAAAGGGGAGGTGAGGTTCTCTTCGGCCACGATGGCTTTCAGTTGGGCTTGGGTCGGGTTCCCGCCCAAAGACCGCATCAGGATCCCTAGCTCCGACGGAGCGATCCGACTGTCTTTGTCGGTGTCGAAGAGAGTGAAGGCTTCCTTCATTGATGAAATTTGGTCGTCGCTCAGATCCTTACCCATTGTTTCCGGGTTTTGGCGTTCTGTGCACCGCGCTACCAAATAAAAAATGCTGTTTCTCCTCCTCCTCCTCTTCCTATTGCAAACGAATCTCCCATCTCGCATGCGTTTCTTTTTTTAAAAATAATAATAATAATAATAATTAACCAGAGGCTTAACGACGTCGTTCCGGTTATCCTCTAACAAAAACAACACTACTACTACAAGAAAAATAATCAAATAATTTTTTTTTGTGGGAATAAAATATCTTTCTTTCTTTCTTTCTTTTGTTATACTTTTTTTCAAAATATTTTATTTCCATTTGTTGGATTTGGAGAATTTTTTTGTTCTTTAATGTTATAGAAGGGCTAAACTAACACTATGTTTAGATGACAGATAATGAGAAGAACAAAAAGAAAATAAGAGGAACGGAAATAAGTTTTTGTGTTTAGAAGTTTTAAAGTGTATAAGAACGGAACATAATACATGAGAAATCATTTGTCTCATCTTCTCCTCAAATGTCCAATTTTTGTTCTTTCCAAAATTGAGGTAGAATGGAAAGAACACATATTCCGTTTCGTTCTGTTAATGAATCTTTCAAACAAAAAGAGAGGGAATTATATTCCATTCTATTCCTTTCCTTTCCGATCCATCCCTACCTATTCCGTTTCGTTCAAGATAAAGCCTTCAAGAAACAAAAATACTCAAGAAAAAACACCAAGAAGATCATCTTAGAACAAGCCTCCACAACCATGGGGAGGGGGGAAGTTTAACAGGAGATATTCTTATCTAACATATAAATATAACACATCATCTTTACACATATTCACATAATTAACATATAATAATGAGTTTCAATAATTTTTTTTATAGATTGTAAATAAATCTCATTTTATATGTGAATATATGTTATGAGACCAACTAACAATTAACAAATGAGAGAATTGTGCACTGTTCTAAAAAAAAAAAAATTCAACGAGAGTTACAACTTCCAGTGTATGGATTGAATGAAAAGTACACAATGGAGCTAAGGCTCACTTGAACAAGGAATTGAAATTCAAGGAAAGGGAATTACGAAATTAAGCTACGTAAATTTTATCTTTCAGAATTGGAAAGAAGAAGCAAATTGAGAACACACAACTTCTATGACGGTTTCTTCACATTCCCTGCCCATATAGAGAACCACACACGTAGTCTTTGAGTCTAGAGTTGGTTACTCGAGTCCTTCTCTCTCTGCTCACCCCCCCTCTCCCTGATCGGATCATGCTTGGCGCGTTTAAATCGTCCCATGTTCCCCACTACCCTGTTCCAAGCCCTCAGCACTTGTTGATTCAGCATTCCTTTGTGCCACCTCAGCATTTGCACTCCTTACATCACCATCCCCATTAACATCAACCTTGTCCTCAAGGTTGAAATTAGGGTAGTTAGCTTGTATATCTTGCAAGTCTTCCCATGTAGCTTCAAAGAATGGGACAGTTTTCCCATTGTATCAAGACTTGGGCAATTTTGTTAGCTCCTTTCGAAGTGACCGTGACTTGAGTATTGCTACACATAATTGGACCAATCTCGGTTGTTGTTAAAGGCGTGGCAAATAAGATTCAGAGCATCTCCTTTGAAGGGTTTGAGTTGTGACACATGGAACACTTTGGATGAATTCTTCTTGCTTTACAGTTCCATTAGCCGCAATCTATAAGCTATCTTGCCCGATCTTGGTACATCCTTGGGAATGGACCAAAATAACGCATACTCAACTTTTGATTCTTTCTTAAAGCAGCAGAGTGCTGCCTATAAGGCTGCAATTTCACCAGAACTTTATCACCCACTTCCAATTGTAACTCTTGTCTCTTCTTGTCTGCATAGTGTTTCATGGCTGCCGAGCTTTCATTAAATTGTTCTTGAGTTCTTTGCAAAATTGTGTCTATTCAAGCCGCTCTTGCACCGTTAAATCGGATCGAGTACACAGTATCGTATCTTGTCAATGTGGGGGATCTCTCCCATATAAGGCCTTGAAAGGTGTCATGCCAATACTCATTTGCAGTGATGTGTTGTACCAGTATTCTGCCCAAGGCAAAGCTTTGTACCAGCTCTTAGGATTGTTGAAAGTAAAACACCTTAAATACATTTCAAGTAATTTGTTAAGAGCCTCCGATTGTCCATCTGATTGAGGGTGATATGCCGATGTCATGGCCAAAGTTGTTCCCTGCAATTTAAATAAATCTTGCCAAAAATTACTTGTGAATACCTTGTCTCTGTCAGAAACAATGCTTTTGGGGACACCATGTAACTTGACAATGCTACTCATAAATGCCTCTCCTTTGTCTTGCTAGTGTAATCGGTTTTCAAGGCCACAAAATGACTATACTTAGATAACCTGTCAATAACCACCATAATGACAAGTGTATCCATGAGACAAGTGGTAGTCCAAGAATAAAATCCATTGCCACATCTTCCCAAACCTTCGCCGTTTGTGGTATTGGCGTGTTGTAATAACCTTCTTTGGTAATGATGTCTTTTTTGGTAGGATCACGCTTTTGGCTTTGTTGGCAAATGGAACAATTCGGACAAACTCTTTAATGTCATGCTTCATGTTAGGCCAATAAAATTGGGACACCACTCGAGCCATAGTTCTTGCACGCTTTGAATGCCCCCAATTGGAGAGCATATTCAAGTAACACCTTGTTGATCAAAGAACTGTTTTGCGGTAGCACCAACTCTTCGTCCTTCCAATACAAGAGGTCTTCTTTGACAACATAATGGTTCACTTTGGGTGGTCGTGATCTAAGCATTGCCTCATCACTTCTTTGAGAGTTGCATCATTTCCAATTTCATGTCTCAATTCCTAGAAACCGGGGCCTGGGTGCGGTTCAAGCCGCCATAAATACTCTGGACAGTGCATCTGCAGCTATATTCTCTTTTCCAGGCTTATATTCAATGGTAAAATCATAACCAATGAATTTGTGCAACCAGGCCTGCTGCTCCGGTGTTTGAAGGGATTGATCAAGGAGGTTTCTCAAACTTTTCTGGTCAGTTCTAATGACAAACCTGTGTCCCAACAAATAATGCCTGAATTTGGCTAATGACTCGATATTGCCAACAATTCTCTCGATGTATGCTTGATTGTTTGTTATGCTTTGGTGGTAATTTCTTGGAAAAGAAGGCAATTGGATGTCCTCCCGACTCAGATCGCACCTATTCCAAAAATGCACCGAAGCATCCGTTTTGAGTGTAAATGGTCTGCTGGAAATTTGGTAATGCTAATGGTGCGGTGGTGATTCTTGTTTTTAGTTTTTGGAATGCTTCCTCTGCTTTGTCTTTTGCCAAACAAAAGCTTCTTTTTTTCACAACAAATCACAGAGGTGAAGCTAGGATAGCATATGCCTTGATAAATCTTCTGTAATAGCCAGTTAATCCCAAGAATCCCCTCAATTGTTTAACATTAGTTGGTGTAGGCCATTCCATGACAGCTTGAATTTTACTTTTCTCCATTGCAACTCCAACCCCTGAAACAATATGGCCTAGGTATTCCACCTCTAATAGGCCAAAAGAGCACTTGGATAATTTTGCAAATAAGCTGTGACTCTGTAAGGTCTTCAGGTCTGGAGAACCGATTCCAAATGTTGAAGATGCTCATGCCATGATGGGCTAAAGATAAGAATATCATCAAAGAAAACTAGCACATATTTCCTTAGAACATTCTGAAAGATCTTATTCATAAGGCATTGAAATGTGGCCGGAGCATTGGTGAGCCCAAATGGCATAACAAGCCATTCATAATGGCCATGATGAGTCCTGAATGCTGTCTTATACCTATCCTCAGGTTGCACCAGAATTTGATGATAGCCCGATCTAAGATCCAATTTGGAGAAATACATTGCACCATATAACTCATCCAACAATTCATCCACAGTAGGCATCGGAAAACTGTCTTTAATTGTAATAAGCATTGAGTGCTCTGATAATCTGTACAGAATCTCCAACTACCATCTTTTTTTTTTAACAAGTAAAATAGGGGAAGAGAAGGGACTATTACTTGGTTGAATGATGCCTTGTGCTAGCATTTCTTGGACCATCTTTTCAATCTGTTCTTTTTACTATGAGGGTATCTATAAGGCTTCACTTTGACTGGTTTAGTACCCTCTTGCAGCGGAATAGCATGGTTTTGGTCCCTTGTAGGTGGAAGACCTGAAGGTGTGTGAAATACTTCTTTGTATGTATGCAGCAATGTAGCCAACTCAGGCTCTAAGTCATTGGGCAGCTCTTGCCATATGTCTTTCTCCCCCTCAGATTGCACTAGTTGGATGGCAAAACATTCAGAAATTGCTCTAGTTTGTTGTATCCTTCTCAATTGATGCAATTGAGCGTGACCTGGCCCAGGTAGTTGCTCTCCCTTTAGTGTAATGAACTACCCTGCATGAAAAAATTTTAAACTCAAAGAAGAGTAATCTGCCACATGAGGTCCTAGTGTGGCCAGCCATGCTGAGCCTAAAATCAAGTCTGCCCCTGCAACTGGTAACAAATACACAGGAACCAACAATTCCTGTCCTTGTATACACACTGGTAGTTGCCTTATTAATCCTTCTGCTACCATAGACTATTTAAACCGAGGTCTTTGGTTCAATAGGTAGTTTCAAGAATTGAGCAATTCTTGGTTGTAGAAAATTGTCTGAACTACCACCATCTACCAAGATTTGGATACTATGACCTGCAACATGGCCAGTAAACCTCAGAGTACCCACTGCATTAGATCCTTTCATTGCATTTAGAGACAAGTGATGTTCTTCTTGAGACACCTCTGATATCACTTCATTATCATCGGGGTTTTTTTATCGGTTTCAGTTGTTAGTTCGTCTTCAGCAAACAACAACATTAAGTGCTTATTGGGACACTTATGGTTAAAGGAAAACTTCTCATCACATGTATAGCACAAGCCTCTCTTCTTAGTGGCATTTCTGCTGGGCTCATCCTTTTAATGTTCGGGTTGGTTTGGTTTTGGGACATAGGACGAGTGGGTGGGGTGGCCAATATAGGAGGGTTAGACTGTTTGGCTTGGTAATTGGTGTTGGTTTTGTGTTTGTAGAGGTTTGTGGTCATGGTAGGTTTTTGGGTGGTTTTCTGTTTTTCCTCAAATAACTTGGCAATGGCTACTGCTTTGAGGATCGAATTTGGGCTCTGAACCATCACTTCATGCTTCAAATCAGATTGTAATCCACTGATGAAACAGTCCAGCAGTGCATCACTACTTAAACCATAGACTCTATTTGCTAATGCAGTGAATCCCAAGTAGTAGTCATTAACCGAACCAGATTGCTGTAATTTGAACAGATTAGCACGAGGTCTGTCAAATACAGAAGGACCAAAATCCAATTCCAAAGCGCGGGTAAAAGCTTGCCACGATTGGAATGGCTGACTTCGTTGCATCATTTGGAAACAGGGAATAGCATCTTTGTCCAAATGGACTGCTGCAATGGTTAGTCGATCCACATATGGAGTCTCATAATAATCGAAAAATTGCTCGGCTTTGAAAATCCAATCCAAGACGTCTTTGCCATCAAATTTGGGAAAATCTAATTTGACATTTCTGACCTGGAATGGTTGGCGCTGAACCGATTTGCCTGAGTTCTGATCACCATGGAAGGGACTCTAGAAAGGTGGCTGTCTCTGCAGCAAGGTCGCCAAAGCTTCATCTATGTGATTGAATCTGGCTGCGTTGGAATTGGTCATGGCCTCCAAGCGTTCCAATCTGGTGTTGTTTGCAGCCTCCATTTGTGTCAGCTGAGTGTCATACTCATGTTGCTTTTTTTCCATAACATCTACAATGCGCTTGACCTCTGCTTGCAGTTCCTTCATTCTTGTGCTGTCCGCCATGATGAGATGAAAGCACCAAAATGTTATGAGACCAACTAACAATTAACAAATGAGAGAATTGTGCACTGTTCTAAAAAAAAAAAATTCAACGAGAGTTACAACTTCCAGTGTATGGATTGAATGAAAAGTACACAATGGAGTTAAGGCTCACTTGAACAAGGAATTGAAATTCAAGGAAAGGGAATTACAGAAATTAAGCTACTGGTACTGAGAATTGGAAAGAAGAAGCAAATTGAGAACACACAACTTCCATGACAGTTTCTTCACATTCCCTGCCTATATAGAGAACCACACACGTAGTCTTTGAGTCTAGAGTTGGTTACCCGAGTCCTTCTCTCTCTGCTCACCCCCTGAATGATCGGATCATGCTTGGGCAGTTTCTGTCCCATGTTCCCCACTACCTGTTCCAAGCCCTCAGCACTTGTTGATTCAGCATTCCTTTGTGCCACCTCAGCATTTGCACTCCTTACAATATATATATAAAAATAATGTATTATATTTATATGTAGACAAAAATATCTCGGTTTAACAGACAGAAAGTGCGGACCCGAATCAAAGTCATGAGATTTTTGCATTTGACAACTTAAAAACTTTGGGGCCATAGTTAACTGTTTAGACATGTTTCATTATGAATGCGGTCGTGTGGAGTTCACAGGCTCAAAAATCATTTTAAAAAAGGTAAAACTTAAATTCACGTCTATATGTTCATTATATTTATTGATATGTGTTTATTAATATTTTTTTATTTTTTTAAAAAATATATATACATATTATAATTTAATTAATAAAATAAATATATAAAAATTGACTTAAATTTTATCTTTTCAAAAATTACAAAATATAAATCAACTGAAAAACTATACTAATTTTTTTTTTTGAAAAAAAAGCTTATCCATAAACGATAAATTTATTGATTCTCAATTCCACTGTTCATTTACAAGTGTCACCAATGATGCGTTCCTAATATATATTTTTTAAATTTTTCTTTTAAGTTTCATATTCTACCCTCAACTTTTTTCTCTTTTCTTTCTCTTCTTCACTCCATCCCTCTCTTTTTTTTCAAAATTTAAATCCTTCATCCTTCCTCCATTGTCGGATTCGGCTTCTCTCCAAGAGTTGTCCAGCAGCTCCCTCTAACAAGATTTGAATCTTTTATTTTTTATCCAATAATCAATATTTTTTTTTACTTTTTAATATTAAAAGTATTTTTAATTTTTTATTTTATAATATTAAATTAATATTGACTAAAATACTGACTATTAGATAAAAAATAAAAAGTCTAAATCTTACTGGAGAGAGCAGCTGGACAGCTCTCTGCTAAAGAGAAGCCGAATCCAACGAGGAGGAAGTGGGAGATGTTCTCCAGCAATGCGTTCAGCATAGCATTTTGCTACGACGGGTTCGGGAACGACACCACATCGTGGAGGCTGCCCACGAACGAGGACGATGGGTTATGGGAGGCAGTCGGGTCGAGACCCACAACCGACGACAACGGATTTTCGACTAAGTCAATGGTGGAAGTTACGGTGCATAAGGGAGGGAGAGTGTGTGCTACAAGACGGTGTACGAAGCTGTTAATAAAGCGCCAGGTAATGTTAAGAGCAATGGGGTGCAAAGGTTTGTGATATACATAATGGAAGGGGTTTATAAGGAGACTGTTAGGGTTCCATTAGAGAAGTGGAATGTGGTGTCTTGGGTGACGGCATGGGTAAGACGGTCATCACCGGGTCTGCAAACGTGGGGCAGTAAGAGTGTGTTTGGAATGTAAAAAAAATGTGAAATGAATTGATTTATAAATCAAATTTAATTAAATTTTGTGTTTGGAATGTTTAAAAATGAGGAATAATTTGATTTCTAAAATCTCATGGATTTCATTCCTTTTGTTTTAGAAATTCTATCAATTTTGATAGAATTTATTAGGATTTGATTTAATTTAAAATAAATAGACTATTTTACCCTTAGTAACTACCTCTAACAACCTTTCATAAGGGTTAAAATGTAAAATAATAAAATCAAATCAAATCAATTCTCATTTTAATGAATTCCAAACATAAAATTTGATTTCTAAATCAATTCAAATCCTATTTTTTTTTAAAGTTCCAAACACAAAATTTAATTTTTAAATCAAATCAAATCAATTCAAATCAAATCAAATCATTTCTTATTTTTATTCATTCTAAACACAACCTAAGAGATGACAACCTGCAACTCAACCATAGTCGGTGAGTTTTTTTTAATAATAAATCAGACGATAATAATAATAATAAACGATTTCAGAGTGTTTTCAATTTTTTTTAAAGAAAACAATTTTTCCTAAAAAAATTCTGAGCAAGTTGGAGTTGTATGTTTGCTGCTGTGTAATCTGATGCAAATAATGGTTCATTGATAAGAAGATTATATTTATAAGGATGTATTCCTTGATTCTATCCACGCCTTATCTCCTCTTATATTACTTCTATAGGTAACAATAAGATTGTAAGTTTGTATACTTCAAGATATTACTATTTGATTTTTTTATGAAAATTTGTAGTTTTTAAGTGGGTTTAGATGTTACTAAAATCACTTCTTAAGCATTTTGAAGACATTACGCCTTCATCATATAAGGTTTCTTAAAATTTCTTACAAATTTTATGTTTATTCTTAGTATTGAATCTCATAATATGGGTTTATGTAATTACGTTATGATATCATTTAAATTTGCTGTAAATATGTTTTTGCAGGAAGAAGCTATCAAGAAAAAGTATGAAGGGATATTACCAAATGAGCCTTCACTAATATCCAAGGTTACTTCCTTCTCTTATATGATCTTGCTTCTTCAATACTCCTCTTCCTCCATCCTCTGTTAATCTGCGTGTTTGTGTGAATTGTTCTTTCAAAACAAATTTTTCTTTATGAATGATTTTAATTTTTTGGTAGGATCACGAACGTGCTTATTTTGATTATGCCAATTTGGCTTTGGGGTAGGTAATTTTCTAGCCTCCTAAGCATTTGTTTATCTGTTTATCATTGTATTATGAAAACTTTCAATTTGACCTTCAGTACATTTTATCTGGATGCTTGATATCTTTAGCCTTTCTATATGATTTTCGAACCCCTTTCTAGATGGTAGCAGTACAGTAGAACTACTGATATCTTTTAGCACCTTATAGGTGAACATTTTTTATTTCCATTTCGTTATTTACTTCTGCAACTCTTCCTCAACGAAATCCTCAACACCGTCAACAAGTGAGTTGCAAGCCTAAACATTGCTTAAACATACTAATTTTTGCTATATTCATCTTTAGCTTAGCATATAAATCTAATAACAACAATAACAACAATAACAAAGCCTTTTTCCCACTAAGTGGGGTCGGCTAGCATATAAATCTAGTAAGCTAATTAATTTTACTTTCCTGATATAGGTGGGTTGATAATCACTTGGTGCATGTTCTATCACTGAACATATACCAAAATACCTCTGAAGCGCTTGAGTCCTTTGACTATATTATAAGCTATGGTAAGTTGTTCTGGTCTTTGATATAGTTTTTTCTTTTAATTATAATAAATTCAGATAAATATCTTTTTCCATTTATGTTTCTTTCCACCAAGTTTTCTATTTACCCTTGTGAAACAGAGCAAGTTTTCAAGCATGCTGAGAAACAAAAAAAATAAAATAAAGATAACTTGATTGTAGCTGAGTTCTACATGCAGATTTAAATGAAAAATGTTTCTTGGACTTTTCAAGGCCAGAAAATGGGTAGAATTGTGTGGATAAAGGAGTATTAATGTATTGTGATATTTTTACTGTTGTCAATTACTATATATAGATGAAGACATCTTATGGACAAGGAAAGAGGTAGGTTATGGGGTTAAGTTGGTGTTGAGCTACTATAGTATGTTGTTTAGGTTTATAATTGGAAATGTTATAAAGCAAATATGGATACAGAAAAAAAAAGGTCCAGATGTGGCAAAAATAAGAAACAAGTAGCAGATTTGTGTTTGTCATCTTGTGAGTTATGATGTATAGAACACTTTAGAGGACCATTGTCTGTAATCTACCTTAGATCTAAAAAAAACAGTCTAATTATAAATTTTAATCTGTGTTTCTCATTCTTGCTAATACAATAGGTTATAAAGTTAAATTTTAAGCTTTACTTTTTATCACTGAGTCTTAGAATTTGATTTTAATAAAGCTTCACACACACAAACACACACACACACACACAGAGGTGGTAGCACTATCCTGTTTTGACATGTGTTACAGGTGAGATCCGGAGTCATTATTTTTTCTCAATATGAGACTTAATCTTTTCCTATTTGTCTATCACTTTGTTATAGTAAGTTTTCATGGGCAAAATTAACAATGCTGCTGAAGCTTCCCCCTTCTTATGCATGGACAGAGTTACATGCACACACGGACACACCCTCACACAGATTAGTAGGAAATCATTTATCTGCTGATCGCTATTTGGATATTGTGATTAGTATTCATTCAACCTGGGTTTATCATACTCCCAATTCCAACCTTGATTTACTTTATTCAAACTTCTTTCTTTTACCGTGCTCTACTTAAACTTCAAGACTGGATAATGATTGATAATTTGTTTCATTTTTACTGATATTGTAGGCTATTTCAGCTTTATGGGAAAAATTATAGTGAAGTATGCTGAAGCTATGTATTTTGTTTCTAAGAATCTGAAGAAGAAATATAACATTACAGATGAATGTGCTGCTCTTTATGAGGCAGATGAAACATGGGTAGATGCTCTGAATGGCCGAGAGGTCCTTGGTATGTACTCCACTGTGTGTGAAGGAAATTATGTTACCAATGCATGCATTCATATTGTTTGTGTGTTTTGTTAAGTATGCACATGGTTAGTTGACAGAAATGAATTACCTCTTTGATAATACAAACACTAGTTCACATCCACATATATGCTAAAGCTACCCATGGCAATGAGAAATTTGAGGTGTAGTCGCATAGATTGTTCTTTTTTATTCAGGAATTGAGTCATCTCCATTTGATAAACAGCCTGTCAAGATGATTTGAGTTTGTACTGTTTGAAACAATGTGATCTTCAATATATAACTTATTTGTTAAGTTTTCCAAATTAGGATATTATTACAATAAATGTAGTGAGAACTGTGTTTAGAGGTTATATTTTACATGAACTTCTCACTATTTCTTCCATTCTGCAGATATGATACAATCATTACTTTTCTGTCTTTTCAGGAGGGTCTAAAGCCTAATTTAGCCGACCTGGCTGTGTTTGGGGTTGAGACCCATACGCTATCTGAGGTCTGGCAGGGATATGGTAGAGCACACACGTATTGGTGAGTGGTATACAAGAATGGAGAGCATTGTGGGATAGCCTTCCAGTTAAACTTCAAGTTTTCGCACTCATAAACAGTTGTTGCTAATGCATGCCTTTCATTTTCAAGTGAAGAGTTTTATTTGATAAAGGAACTTAAAGTAAAAACTTTTCAAACCTACCCATGTAACACCCATTCAGGTAGCCAGCTTGCAAATATAACTTATATATGCCTTTTTTGAGTCTTAAGCCGCATTTGATATCACTTCAGAATAGGGCCCTCTTTAAAAGTACTGTGGTTGTTGGTTTTGGTACTTTTTGAGAGTAAAAGTCAGAAATCTTTCTTTGGTAAATTGATTTTGATGATGCTTCTTCCATTGCTTTTTTAAAAGCCACACGTGCTTTTGAGAATTATCATATAGAATGGTTTTTGAAGGTTTTTATGGCTGTCAAGACTATTAAACACCTTTATTTTTTTTAATTTCTATTTTATCATTTCCAAGTTTAAACCTGTATCTATTATAGTTTATAATGTTTTTTTTTTGTAACTATAGATATGTAAAGCAGGGGATATGTAACCACCATCCTTTTAATTGATGTGTAATTTGTAACATCTTAATACTGATATCTCATAAATGTAACATTTGTAAGGATAGACAGCATTACAATGTCACTACATACATAATATCTTGATAATATATCCATAATGTACACTGAAGTCATTATAGAGAGCCTTATAAAATGCGAAAAACATAAACTCATAAGAAAATACATATATACAACATTAGCCTCCCATGGGGCTTGAAGCATTACATAACTCTTTACATTACAAAAAAAGTATACTTATATACAAAGATTGTAACATAAATAATAAAACTAGAACTAGAACTAGTCTAATCATTTAGCTGCATTTTTCTTCTTGTTCTTTGAAGAACCTTCACCTGGAATTACATGGCAACACAGCGGGATTAGAAACAACATTTCTCAGTATGAGTAAATCAAAACCAGTCATACATATTATAATAAACATAATCTTAACACATGCTATAATAAGATATGTTTAAAAACATACAAGGTTATCCTTTAGTAACTAAAGATACCAAGTTAACATACATTCATAACATACATACTTAGCTCCCTTATGAACCAAGATGTTTAAGTAGGAATATTGGTTTAATGTATTATCTTGTAGTAAATAGAGGGAAAGTTCATCCTCGCATTACACGTACCCTGGCACTATTGAGAAGCTTAGGCTGAATCTAGGCTCAAAAGAACCTTTATGGGCTTCGCTCTTATCTCCCTTGGCCTAAAGGACTATGCACATTATCTAAGGATACTCACAAAGATCAATACTACCAGACCATCCTTCATACATGAATCTAAACACTACATCACCACTCATTAACTCTTAAGTGGCCTAAAGTGTTAGATACCTACCTAAGGCAAACCATTTCTCTTGAATGCTCAAAGGTTAAAAAATTTCCTTTACTTACTATTGATATTGTTTGATTTAGATTTGATATAGTCTGATATTGTTTGATATAGTTGTTAATAGTCAATCCCTAAAATCAAGGGATTTTGTATTCAATTGTTGTAACTTATCATTCTATAAATTGAGGAGGCTGAGAAGGTTATTCTAAGCCATTCAGCTATCATAACTTGGTATCTAGAGCTAGGGTTCGATCTGGTCAAGAACCGCTCTCCGGCGATCGTCTCCGGCCATCGTCACCGGCCACCATCTCCGATCACCAAAGTAAGGTGACCAGACAACTTAGAAAGTGCCGGCGATTCGTTTCCGAGAAGACCCACCTCCGTTCTCCGCCGTACGCACCGTCACGAGCTCCACGCGCCGCCGTCTATGCGCTGTTTCGTCCGCGCATCATCTCCGTCTTGTTCGCCGGCGTCCTCTGGCCTCCTTTTGACTATCAAAGTCCAGTTTCAAGAACTTTTATTCTTCTCCTTCTCACCATGTCCGATTCAACTACCGGCTCTTCCAAAGGTTCTGACGTCAATTCAGTGCTGGTTTTGGGTCTACGAGGAAGGGTCTCATCTCTTTTGCCTTCTCTGGAAGTCCCATTATCACATCGAAAAAACTCAATGGTAAGAATTTTGTGGATGATAATCAGACAGGTCACAATCAGAACAAATTTTCAATTGATGAATATAAGGAGTACCTTCAGCTTAAAGCAGCCCAACAAGCCTTATCGTCAGCAACTATAGCTCATTCTGGTAATTCTACAGTTTGTTTCTCTCATTCATCTCCTGTTGGTTCTTGGATTTTGGATTCTGGTGCTTCTGATCATATTGCTGGTAACTCTTCTCTCTTTTCTACTTTATCCTCTACTAAAACACCACATCACATCACCCTTGCTAATGGCTCTAAACTCAAGTCACTGGTATTGGTCATGCTTCACCTCTTCCCTCTCTGTCTTTAAATTCAGTCTTACTTATACCTAGATGTCCTTTTAATTTAATTTCTATTAGTCAACTTACTCGATCTCTCAATTGTTCCATAACCTTCACTTCTACTTCCTTTTCTATCTAGGATCGGAGTGCGGGGAAGACGATTGGAGCAGGATCTGAGTCACGCGGTCTCTACTACTTACAACCTCCATCCTCTACCATATGTGCTGCCACGGAGTCGCCTAGTCTTCTTCATCGTCGTTTTGGTCATCCGGGTTTGAATAAATTAAAGAAAATGGTCCCTCATCTCTCTAATTTACCGGCATTGGAGTGTGAGGCATATCAGCTTAGAAAACATGTTCAGGCATCTTTTCCAAGCAAGGTTACAGGTCGTGCTAAGTCTCCTTTTAGTCTTGTTTATTCTGATGTTTGAGGTCCTAGTCGTATTTTTTCTTTCTTATGATATAGATATTTTGTTACTTTCATCGATGATTTCTCTCAATGTACCTGGTTATTTTTAATGAAAGAACGTTCTGAGTTATTCACTATTTTTTAAAAATTTTGTGCTGAAATACATAATTAATTTGGACAAACTATTCGTATGTTACGCAGTGATCATGCCAAAGAATATTTTTTTGCCCCTTTTAATTCTTTCATGGCATCGCACAGTATAGTTCATCAATCGAGTTGTCCTCACACACCTTAACAAAATGGTGTGGCTGAGCGCAAACATTGCCATATCGTTGAAATAGCTCGTACTCTCATGTTACATTCTAATGTTCCTGTGAAATTTTGGAGTGATGTTGTTCTCACTGCAGGTTATTTAATAAATCAAATGCCATCTTTTGTTCTCAATAACCAGGTTCCTCACTCTATTCTATATCCTCAGGCACCCCTTTAAACTGTCCCCCCTCGTGTTTTTGGTTCCACATGTTTTGTCCACAATGTTGCTCTAGGTCTCGACAAACTTGCTACTCGCGCCATTAAGTGTATCTTTCTTAGTTATTCTCAAGTTCAAAAGGGGTATAAATGTTATTCTCCATCCACAAATCGTTCTTACATCTCTGCAGATGTTACCTTTTTCGAGGATACACCTTTCTTTGCCTCACAAGTCTTCTCAGAGTCTGTTTCTCAAGTCTTGCCTATTCCAATCTTCGATTCTCCCGTTTTAAGTCCACCTGTCTCACATATACAAGAGGCTGCCCCTGTTGCTCCTAAGTACCTCATGGAACCATTTCGTCTCACTTATCACCGTCGTCCTCATCCTACTACTCCGGAGGCTGCACCTGTTGTGGACACCAGTGACTCACCTCCTGCTCCTCTGTTTCCGTCGATTCCGGTCTAACCTGAGCCTACCACTGACCTTCCCATTGCACTTCGCAAAGGTAATTGTTCTTCTCGTAATCCTCATCCTATTTATAATTTTCTAAGTTATCATCGTTTATCTTCCAACTATTATGCCTTTGTATCTACTTTGTCGTCCATTTCTATTCCTAAAACTGTTCAGGAAGCACTATCCCATCCAGGATGGCGACATGTTATGATTGATGAGATGACAGCATTAGAATCTAACCACACTTGGGCTCTTGTTCCCTCTCCTCCAGGGAAGTCTACTATTGGTTGTCGTTGGGTTTTTACTATCAAAATTGGCCCCGATGGGACTGTGGATCGCTTGAAGGCTCGTCTTGTGGCTAAAGGATATACTCAGATTTATGGTCTTGACTATGGTGATACATTCTCTCCTGTTGCTAAAATGGCATTTGTTCGTCTCTTTTTATCCATGGTTGCTATCTCTTGCTGGCCTTTATATCAGCTGGACATTAAAAATAGCTTTTTACATGGTGAGTTGGAGGAGGAGATTTATATGGATCAACCACCTGGGTTTATTGCTCAGGGGGAGTCAGGTCTTGTTTGCCAACTTCAGAAGTCATTGTATGAGTTGAAACAGTCACCTCGAGCTTGGTTTGGGAGGTTTAGTAAGGTTATACAGCAGTTTGGCATAGTGAGGTTGATCACTCTGTGTTCTATAGACATTCACCGTGTAAAAAGGTCATTTATCTTGTGGTCTATGTGGATGATATTGTAATTATAGGTGATGATCATGAAGGGATCACTAGACTAAAGCAATATCTATTTCAGCATTTCCAATCCAAAGATTTGGGCAGGTTGCGATACTTCCTTGGTATTGAGGTTGTTCAATCAAAAACAGGCATTTTCATTTGTCAAAGGAAGTATGCACTTGATATTTTGGAAGAGACTAGGATGCTAAATTGTAAACCGGTGGATACTCCTATGGATCCGAATGTTAAGCTCATGCCAAATCAGGGGGAGTCATACTCAGATCCAGGCAGATATCGAAGGTTGATGGGAAAGTTGAATTATCTCACTATGACCAGACCAAATATAGCCTTTGTTGTTAGTGTTGTGAGTCAATTTCTTAACTCTCCTTGTGACAATCATTGGGATATAGTGACTCGTATTTTAAGATATATTAAAGGATCTCCTGGAAAGGGGCTAATATATGAGAACAGAGGTAACACAGACATTGTTGCCTATACAGATGCAAACTGGGCAGGATCTCCAAGTGATAGGAGGTCAACTTCTGGGTATTGTGTTTTCATTGGAGGTAATCTCATCTATTGGAAGAGTAAGAAGCAGAGTGTAGTTGCAAGATTGAGTGCAGAAGCAGAATATAAGGCTATGGCTTTTACAACATGTGAACTTATATGGTTAAAATATCTACTTCAAGAGTTAAAGTTTTGCAAAATGGGTTCTATGCAGCTGATTTGTGATAATCAAGCAACCTTACACATTGTTTCTAAGCCTGTCTTTCATGAACGAACTAAGCATATAGAGATCGATTGTCATTTCATTCGAGACAAGATTCTTTCAAAGGAGATTAGTACTTCATTTGTCAATTCTAATGATCAACTTGCAGATGTTTTTACCAAGTCTCTACAGGGCTCACGAATAACTTACATATGTAACAAGCTGGGTGCTTATGACATCTATGCACCAGCTTGAGGGGGAGTGTTGATATTGTTTGATTTAGATTTGATATAGTCTGATATTGTTTGATATAGTTGTTAATAGTCAATCCCTAAAATCAAGGAATTTTGTATTCAATTGTTGTAACTTATCATTCTATAAATTGAGGAGGCTGAGAAGGTTATTCTAAGCCATTCAATTATCATAACTCTTACTACATGGTAATTCCTTACTTGAATTTCCACTAGTAGTATCTTAACATATGCTAAAAAGCACAAATGAAGGGTCCCATGAAGTAGGGAACTCCATTTCTTCAAACTAAAAAGTTTGGAAGTTACTGTCTTTGGGCGCTTAATCAGTCACTTTCTCAGCGCTTAAGCGCTAAATGATAGAAACCTCTGCATTGTTTCATCTGACATTGAGCGCTTAATTGCTCATAATCTGCTCGCTTAATCGGTCAGTACCCATGACCTCTGGACTAGCGCGCTTAAGTGCTCACTTTCTGGGCGCTTAATCGGTGGCTTCCAGAACCTAATCATGAGCTCTCTGGCCTTGGGCGCTGAAGCTGTCAAAAACTAGGCGCTTAATCGCCAGACCTCTAAAACTTTAGTTACTATTCTATTGGATTCCAAACCAGTTCCAAACCTCTAATCTCAGGTTCTAAATGGTTTTTAATCCTAAAAGTGGTCCTTAAGCATGCTAAATCTTCATGCTCACCTTCAACTCACCTAGTATGGATTCATGACCTAGAAAACCATGAGCTTGCTCTCCATTTCTCAACTTTAACTCTAAGCATCAAAATGGATTCCCCTAAGTTTCCAAACCATTAACCATGCATAGATCAAGCTAAAACAGGCCCTATTCTATCATTGAAGACAACAACTAAGCAAGAAGGCATCAACAATTCTTCATAAACTTCCCAAAAGTCCATTATTTCATCCATGAACATAACATGAACAAAAGATGAAGATAGGAGGATAAGAAACTCTTAAACACAACCACCCCTACGTCAAAACGTTGATGATGATGGTAAGCTATGGATACTCAAGCTTTGGCCTTCCCTTTTACCTTCCTTTTCCTCTCTTGTTCTTCCTTCCTACTTCCCTCTTCTTTCTTTTCTCCTTTCACGTTTTCTGCTGCTGGTTTGCAAAGAAAGAGCCATGAGAAAGAAAGGAAAACAAAGAAGAAAAGTCCAACTTTTCAACTTGAAGGATAGGAACATAATTTCTTGTAACTTCTTGATCTACTAAAAACACTTAGATTTAACTAAATCAAGTTTTTCAACTTTCAACAACTTTAAAATAAATTCTAAGATTCATATAAATTGTTATTTCATCATTATCTCATTTTTCCATATCTACTGGTAGTCAATTTGGCATTAAATGTACAACCAGTATATCTAAAATTACCAAATTAACTCTGATTATCTCGAAACTTTAACTACATCTTATTTTATACATTTGTGATCTAGAAATAAATTATTCATATTTATTTCCCTCAACTTAGCCTTTAAAGCCATTATCTGAGTCATTTTAAGCTACTTTTTCACCTTTCGGGTTGCAACAAAGTGCCTAAACTAACTCAGTTTGTCAAAAAAATTAAACAGGCATGTTAAGCAAGTCATATGTTACTTTTGTATACATATACAAGTCTAACATGTCGTTAAGGGTATTACATAATTCATTGCACCTTTTATTACCAATGTGACCAAACAAAATTTTGAATGAACTTCAATGGCAGCTTTATCATGACATTGTGAAGCACATCTTTTGAAAAACTGCAACATTCCCATGTGGATAGGTATGTTCTCTAAATAGGTCATAATGTTTTTTGTTTTGTTCAATTTATTTTCCTTGAGCATTTGTTTTTCACTTTGTTCATCATGCCTTTATTTGTCACCTTAGTAATTACCATCCCATTTGTTTTGATATTGTATTGGCAAACTCATCTGTATTGAGTCCCCTAACGGAATCCTCCAGCAGAGAGGAATGTGTGTTTGGTGCCAAGATGAAGCAACTGGAATAGAGAAGGGAGATTTGTTATATTTCCTTGCTATTACATGTCTCTTGAGTCTTTGACAGAGTGTATTTTAGATTAGTGTTGCATTTTTTCCCTTCAAATGAGGTTGCTTAGGTACTCTATTTTTTGCTACCTGCAATTTTTTATAAATGAATTATCTATCTAGATTGTAGACTTATGTTGCCATTGTACCAAATAATTTAATTTTCTTAACTCCAGTTTTGAATATAACAATGCCAATGAAAATCGAAAGCAAAGGGGAAAAAAGAATTTGGAAGACAAAAATTGAATTTCGGTGAATCAAGGCCTTAAAGTTTTTGTTTTTTGTTTTTTGTTTTTTTTTATATTTTCGTTATTGGATTTTTGTTATGTTGAAAGGAGGTGCCAGAGATTGAGAAAGAAACACACAGGCCTGCTGTTATTAAAATGACTTGAAGGATGTTAAGGTGAGTGTTTCGAGTCTTAATGATATTGTATTGGCACTCGAGTACTTCAAATCTTTGGCAAATTATGCAGCTTCAAACACACCCATTTTCGGTTATGGTGGTAATTAATATGTTCTCTTTGTCATGATGCTTTGATACAACAATATCAACTAATACTGAAACTTTGATTTTGGAGAGAGATGGAAAGAAAAGAGAAATTAAAAATAATTATGAAATTGGGTCTTTGTCAACTCAATATACCTGACTTCTTTACAGATAGTGTGCAAATATTTCTTCTGAATAGTGTAGCACTCCCATTCTGATTCTGTAGCACTATAAAGGGATTCTTCTATTTCGTATCTAAATGGTCCTTTTCTTAAGCTTTGTATTTGTTTGAGAAAATCCATTTTTGTGTTAATGGTTGCATGTGAATAGCATGAAAATGAAGTGATTACTAAAAATTCTGCATTTAATAAAAAGGTAACCATGGCTAGAAGGGAACAAATAATTATGGGAGGCTGTGGCTAGAAACCAAAAATATTCAATATACTTATTAAGTACCAAAATTAACCATCCTCTGATGTTGACATGTTTATCCATGGTCCATGGCAATTAAAGCTTTTGTGAAGCCTGTATAGCACTTACATTTTCAAATCAAAATGGGGTATTGATTGTATACTTTGTACTATTTTTTAACTGTTGTGATGTGAATATTGTAAAATTGTGGAGATGATTATCAAAGGTGACTGCCAAGAGGTCTACTTTTGTTGAAGGATATCTACCCTTTCCAACCTTAATTCTTTTTTATTTATTTATTTTTTATCATTTTAATTCACAATGCAAATTGTGGACTTACATCACTTATTCATTCATTAGTTTGAGTATCGAGACTTATTTAGATTTTTGAAATTGAGTAGGTCTTTCTGCAATCTGATTTAGAAGATGACAATGTGAATGGGAGAACAATTTGAGATAGGGAAAGGTAAGTGGTTGGCACAAAGTGGCTGGCTGACAATGTGCATTTTTTTTTTCTTTACCATATTACTAGCTGCCTATCAATATATAGATATGTAACTCTGTATTTCTCTGGAGTTGATTGGGAACTCAGCTTGCAATGATAAATAAATGTTTTATTGCATATATCAGGAAAGCAAAGGCAACTTCTTCATTCACACCTGGAGGTTAATAGTGTTTGCCAAGCTTTACTTAATATTGCCTTTCCTAATTGAATAGGTATATTAGGTATGAAGTTCAAAGTCTTACTAATATCAGTCATGAAATTTCATCCTTTATCTTGACGAACTTCCCTTATGTTTTGGTGGATCGTCTTAAAGATATTATTACTCCTGAAAAATTGGGTGCAAATAATAAATGTGATGAAAAGAGTCACACTTTATGGTTATATTAGAGGCTGTAATTTGAAAAGGGGGAGTAGTGCTCAACCTTTTCGCTAGATTATTGTCTTTAGAATCCAATATCTTTGATGGATGCTCTCTTAGGACCCAAAATATAACTCCAGTTACAATTTTCAGAAGTATCTTAAATTCAACCTAACCCTCTGTTTGAATGTTTTTTTATTAACGGAATGGAACGGAATAGGTAGGAATAGATCAAAAAGGAAAGGAAAGGAATGGAACATAATTGTTTGGAAGATTCAAACAGTAATCCAACGTTATTCCACCTCAATTTTCATATTTGAGGAGAAGAGGGAAAAAATGATTCTTCTTGTATTCCGTTCCGTTCTTATGAATTTTAAAATTTCCAAATACACAAAATTATTTCTGTTCTCCCTATTTCCTTTCTATTTTCTTCTTTACTTATCATCCAAACATAGTGTAAAACTGAAGATTAAGGTGAGATGTATATGTAAATTTAATTTCCAGCCCAAGACGAATGCCTTTTTTATATGTTATTATATTCATTTTTTTTAAAGAACCCCATCACTGTCGATAAATCAAGTCATTTCACATGTTTCTCATTTCCATTATGGTATTATTTTGAAATTAAATGTTATGCCATTTTACAAACTTTTTCCGTAAATGATTATCGAATGCTCCAAAGTTTGAATTGTCTATGGACAATATGAATCTTTATCTCTAATCAAATTGAATATTTTGGGATTCGGATTGTCTCCAGTAGCTGTTGGAGTAAATCTCCACCATTTATTTTTCATCCAATAGGCAAGGGATGAGATTCTCCAAACGAACAATCCGGAAAATATTTTGAGGCAAGGTTAACATGGAAGGGCATAATCCATGTTATTTTCTTTTGCATCTGCCTCGTAATATTTTACATCATATTTCTTTTATTTCCTGCTTCATTTCTTGGTACTAAAATTTGCTAATATTTTTAAATAATAACTTTTATATATTATACACACACATTATATAATTTTAAAATGTTAATATTTATATCACTCAGGATGAAAAACATGAAAACATAATAAAAAAATATAGTTGAATTTAATATTTATAAAATAAATTAATTATTATTATTTTTTTAAAATAATTGCAGAAAAAATGTAATTATAAGTGGTAATTTGTATAAAAAGTTACCATGCGCTATTTCAAGACGTAGTTAACATAATGTGGTAACGAAAATGCCTTATATCACTCCATTAGCTCTTGCTAAATAACTTTATACAATAAATTTTTCTTCATCTGTTAGAAATATATTTGGGGTTTATGTAATGATTGCTTCTACATTTGAGTGAATGAAATTTTTTCATGAAATTATAATTGATATCTTATAGGGGTGAAAATTTGACATAAATACATAATAGATTAATTAAAATTATTTTATTATTAGAAATATAGATTATTAATTTTTTAAACTTAAATGTATATTATTAGTTATGTAAACTAAAAATAATTATTTTCTAAAAAAAAAAAATCATTCTAATATATGTATTATTTTGTATAGTTTAAATATTTTAATGAGTTTAATTGTGATGCATAATTAGTGTAAAAAAGTTATTATAGATATTAACATTTATTTTTATAATGATATATGCTTTTAATAAGTGGATATATATACTTTTTATATACATATAAAAATAGTCATTATGCTTGAAACACATCTTATAGGAGCATATCACCTTACATCTGGTAAATGTAGGTAGAATTAAAATGCAAGTGTGCAAAAAATTAGGTAGGATTAATAATAATTAAATAATAAAAATTATGTAAATTTAAAGTAATGTGTATGTAAATGTGTGTGATTAGTATTATTCATAGGTTGTAATCGAATTAACGCTTACATCATTTATATAAAGTTTGTTAAATAATAAATTGATAATGATATAATTTTTTTCTTTTGAGTACCTAATGGTAGAAACTTGATTAATTGCCCAATGCACTTCACAGGTGAAAAATACTATTACATTACATACACAAATCGCACGTCACAATATCTTTAAGTGCATCACAATAGTTACAGAACATGTGATTGCAAAACTGCAAAGTCTATGAACAAATAGTGAGTCACTGAGCATTTATAAAAAATAATAATAATGATAATAATGAGACACTAAGCTACACGTTACACTCCATAGTTTATTTACCCCAAGAAAGCCACTAGGAAAAAAGGCAGGCAGCCTTAATCTTAAATTTTTATGTAACAAGACAGCCACGGATAGTGAGGTGGCCTTCTTTCCTATATAAACAGTAATCTTCATAATCAAATGAAAATCGAAGATGACAAAGTAAAAGAGAGAAAGATATTGAAATTCGGATTTCATTTACTATTTGAGGATCAAAGGGGCTAAGGCTCTCTTTTTTATGTTTTCATTAACAGTTTTTTTATTTTTTGAAATAATAAAACCTGTTTAAAAGAAATTTTCGTCTTCATTTTCAGTAATAATAGAAAAAAAGATGTTTAAAAAGAATAAGAAAATAAGAGTAGTTGAAAGATAATTTAGAGTTCGTGATTTTAAAAACAACAAAAAATGAAAGAAAAAAAAGAATGATTTTATCAATGACAGTTTTAAAATTAGAAGACAAGTTTATCTTAAAGAGTTAAAGTATACAAATTCTTCAATTTATTTATTTATTTATAAAACTGTTTAAGACCGCGTGAGTGTAAGAGAAAGAATTGGTGCCCTAACACCGCCATGAAGCATACCACACGTATCTTTCAATTCAAGTTTCAACCTATTCCCCATGATATACGGTCACTATGCTCAGTTTTTATTTTTTTATTTCTTTGGGCTTATGACCCCCGTGTATCCACCCAAAAAAAGAAATCTTTCAACCTGTTCCAACCCGTTTGATTCTTGGTTGAGTAAACTTCCACTTTGGTCTTTGAAATTGTATGCATCAATCACATTCGTTCTTAAAATATATAAAACTTCATTTTAGTCTCTGAAATATCAATATGCACTATCAATTTGGTCTTTATTGGGAACTAATGTGACATAATTTTAAGAATTAAACTAACTGTACGAATTGAAGTTTCAGGGACTAAAGTAGAATTTTTCATATTTCAAGAACAAATGTGACCGGTATATACAATTTCAAGGACAAAAGTGGAGGTATACTCTTCTTGATTTAAATGAGTTAGGCACGATAAACACACTTAATTGGGCTGATCATTGACAAAATAAATAAATAAATAATTTAATTTGATATATTGTAACATTCTAACATTATTTAATGAGTTTAATATCTTATTAAAAGAGGTATTAATACAATGACAAATTTTTAGTTTAAAACTTCTTAACTTAGACACTTAAATCAATATTGACATGGTTAAGTAATATTTTAAAAGATATTTATATTTCTAACATGACCCGCACAATAAGAAGTGTCAAAATGTATCGAGTCTAATAAATTAACTTAAATAAGCTGATGAAATATAGGGTTAGATTGAAAAATTTTAAGCTCGAATGCATTTTGACCCGACTTGGACTAACTTCCATTGGGCCAAACCAACTTGTGCAGCCCGATAATGTTTGATTACTTTTTTATGTGTGATGTTTAATTACTTTATTATTAATAATTTATATGACATATAAAAGATTTTACTTTTATTTTTTAATATAAATTAATATTTGTATAAAAAAATATTTTATTTTATGTTTGTTGGTATTTAAAATATGTAAAAAAATATAGTGATAAAACAAAAAAATAAAATTTTTAAGAATTAAAAAGTTAAGAGAAATATTTTTTTTTTAGAAACAAGGAAAATTAAGGCCAATTGGCTGCCCGGCCCGCCCAACTCAACAACCCCCATAGGCCAGGCTTGGTAGCAAAATACTAGTCCGTAACATTTTTTAGCCAGTCCGATCCGAAAATTCACTTGATTCGCGTGGGTCGGGCCAATTTGTTTTAACATCTCTACACACAACTTTACACATGTTGAATATTAACTTAAGTGCCTAAATTAAGAAATTCCTACCTAATAATTTATCTAAAGACAAGATTAGATAATAGTGAAAAAAATAGGTAACGTATAAAAATTAAATTCAAAATCGAATTAGTTCCAAAATCATCACTATCAAATAATAAAATATAGGTAAGGATTAACTTATATCAGTATAAATTGAAATCACTCTTATATTATTGAATAACTTTTTATTGAATAACTTTATCACAAAATTCATTGTTGAATTGAAAGTTCTTATCATATAGATTATATTTATAAAATTTTACATTTAACCAAAATCATTTAATATTTTATTGATATACGTCAAGATTAACATAATATATTTTTAAAATATATAAAAATAAAAATCACTTAATATATTCTTATTGATATTTAATTTTTTTAAAATTTACACAAATGATCAAAATATTAGATAATTATTATTTAACAGTTTGATCGATAAAAATTATATAATATAAAAAAATATTAGATGATATAAATATGTTAAATTTTATACTAATGTAACTTAATCTCGCTCTATAAAATATATAATTAATAAGATTTTATGTTAATCTATTGATAATATTAAAGTGTTTATATTATTAATAAGTTACTTATGAAAAGATTTTGCTGTATACGATATTATTGTTTTATTAATAATATAAAAATATAATGAGAATAATATTCAACTAGAAGGCTCCAGAGTTGCTCTTTATTTTATTTTTTTTGCTGGAAAGAAATTTAGGTTAAGGGGAGGGTGTCCCAATCTAGAGTCAGGGCAGATCCTGAGCTCAGCAAGCACTTTCTCTTTATAAAATCAAATGAATTTGAATTTTCTGAGTGTTCATTATGTTTCCTAATCTCAATTCTCAATCATATCGAGAATGGTGGCGAGATTATGAGTGGCGGCATGATTTTGATTGTCTTGAGTCTTGACTTAAGTTTCAGGCAGTAGAAAGAAACAGAACAAAAACAAAAAAGGAAGACCGCTATTAATCTTTTTCTTACCATTAGCAAAAGTTTCTCTTATAAACTATTATTGATAGATAATGCAGAAATGGTGTTTGGTAAAGTGGTGAGCATTGAAAAGGATGATCACATATGACAATACCGGGTCCCTTTGACTTTTCCCAATTCAAATATTTAATGATCCCAACCAACTCTTTCTAAAGGGCCATTATTATTTGAGTTACACGATGGACGATGGACGATGGTCCTTATTCATTATTCACACACATCATCTATATGCTTGTCTTGCGTAATAATAAGAGATTTTTTTTTAAAAAAAAAAGCTAATTTAACTAATAAGAATAAAAAAAAAACAAGATCTTAAATATAAAATTTAAGACCTAGATAAATACTTAAATTATTTTAAATTAATTGGAATGATGACTCAAAAAATAATAAAAAGACACGTAACTAATGAACATAATATTTTTTTTAAACTCAAGTATAAACACTTAACTTTGAGACTAACTTACTACATCTAAGAGAAACATTAAGGTAACATAATTTTTCATGATAATTGTCGATTTTTTTTTTCTTTTTCAAATTGCAAATCATATTAAGATGTGTTAGTATAAGTCTTTTATTGGTGCATAACATACATGAAAAAAATGTCCTTTGTTACCTCGAGTTCTCATTCAGCTTTTTGTAATTGAGATATATGACATGATTATCATCTTTGTTATTATGACCCGGCATCACTGGCATCTATGTTACCATCGAGACTTCACTTTTCTTATTTCATCTTCATAAATCTACATGGTATGTAATTTTGGTCCGTAAATCTAAAAGTCTTCTCATACCTTAGGCCATATATGCAACTAATATAAGAAATTAAGATTAGAAAATTTCATATTTACTTAGATAAAATACATCTATGAAATATTCAAATCCAAACTTATTAGATCCAAAGATTTGGATCAATTTATTCTTGAAAAATAAAAAAATAAAGAAAAACAAGTAAAAAGAATAAAAGGGACTGCTGCCAAAAGAGATCGACAACAACTCCATGAAAAGGTCCAACAAGAGGGAATTAAGCTCCAAAAAAAGATATCAAAACCACCAGATGCGGAGACGACCGCCAAGTATAGATAGTTGCTGCTCAGGAGTGACGAAGTAAACAAACTCTAGTAGACTACTAAAAATATGAATTATATTGTAAAATAACTTATATTTGCATAATAATAATGGAATTCCTTCGTAAAAAGGATGAGAATGTATTTTTCACACGTCAATAACTTCTCTTACGGCTCATAAAAAAAAAATCTTACAATAACGAAAACCTTAAGAAAAAACCTATCAATACACACAAAATTAAACTGTGTATGATAAAACATGATAAATTTGCCCTATTTATTGTTCTAATATTAAAGCCAACTCAGGCCTCCTTTAGGAGCCGAAATTGATACATTGTTAAGAGAATCCAAGATCAAGAAACAGTATTGCAGAACCTTTTCAAAGTAGAAGTCCATCAGCAATTTGAAGAAACCTGGAACGTATGCCTGCTGCAGGAATTGCTTTGAAGTTCTTGTGCTTCTTCAATTATTGCAAAAGAATCAGGCCTTTCCTTTTCTTTTAATTTTATTTTATTTGGCTTTTGGGCTGTATATACACTATACAGGATCATTTCGTAGATTACCAAATTCTGCCTCATTATTTCAGAGTAAGTTGGAGTTTCCCTATTTGTAATTCATTTATCTTCAACTGTAGTAGAAAAAGTATAGCCATCCCATGTGGAAGGCAATGTTGTCCTGGTGCCAAAATTAGGTCGAAGGGTAGGGTAGGTTTAAGTCCCCTTGACCTCAAGGCTCTTCATGTTTAACATATCAATAATCCCGAAATGCTACAATGTTTCTGTTTGTAATTTGTATATTCTTCGGATAGTAATCGATATGTTTATAAATTGGATTCTCTGGGTCAACTCACTTAAATTAACTATAACATAATGAGAAATAACATTTTAATTGAATGGGTTACATATGCATCAAAATAATGTTCATATTTTTTTTATAATAATTTTCATTATCTTTGTCTCCACATACAACAATAATTTTATGTACTTATAAAATTTTTAAAACAAGTTATATGGGTATATAGATATACACACACTGACACATATAAGCTGGACCCAAATTCAAACAACTCGCATGTATTCTTACCAACCTATGGTGACGTGGAAAATTATTATAACTAAATTAGAGGACACAATTTCAGCAAATAATAATAATAATAATAATAATAATAATAATAATAATAATAATAATAAATAGAGGACACATTTTGTTATTGAATAACTACAATAAAATAGTCATTTCTTATAAAAGAAGAGAGTGAACTAAAATACATCATGTAAACACCACTCAAAAGTGGTTTTACCAGACATCATTTCCAACTGGTTACACTTCAAATTGTTTGGCAAAATCCCTGATAACTTAGAATAAAGACAATATAACTAATCTTATTAGGAGAAAAATAGTAAATACTGAATACTTCATAGCATTAAATTTAATTCTTGATTGCAAAAATTGAAAAGTTGAAAACCACATAGTCAAACTTAATGGGTCCACAGTGCCCACATCTTTATTCTGCCTTTAATTCTACGATAGAAAATGTTTTCCAAGCCAGTGGCAGTCATCCTCGCCAACCATTATATATCATAGTGTTATGATAAATGCCTTTTCGTTTTCCCCTCCAAAAACCTGCTCTGCCTGCTGGGAGATGCAATGTGAACCAACCTATTTGTCAGCAACTCATAAAGTTTTACAGAGTTCAGAAACAAAGACTAATAAAGTCATGCTATGTGATCATTGACCAACAGTGTGTTACACTAACCAATAGAACCCAAAACCAAAACCAAAACCAAAATCAAAGTTAGAGTCTTTGAGACCAAAGCTCACATGGGTGCCTCTCTTTCAGCTTAGTTTTACAGAATTTTCACTCCAAAACCCGGAAATGAATTCCCTTCATTTCCTCCTTTCTCTGTTTCTATTGGTTGCACTTCTTCCCAGTCCGAAGTTGGTTTATGGAAATGCAGAGCTCAGAGCTCTCATGGACTTGAAATCCTCTCTGGACCCAGAAGGCAAGGTCCTTGGCTCGTGGACCAGTGATGGTGATCCATGCAGTGGCTCGTTCGAAGGGGTTGCGTGCAACGAGCACCGCAAAGTGGCTAACATATCATTGCCGGGAAGGGGTCTTTCTGGCAGGGTCTCAGCAGCGGTGGCTGAACTCAGATGCTTGTCAGGTTTGTACCTGCATTACAACCATCTGTCAGGGGAGATACCAAGAGAGATTTCAAATCTCACTGAATTGGTTGATCTCTATCTCAACATGAATAATCTATTTGGAACCATTCCTCCAGAGTTCGGGAACCTGATCAGCCTCCAAGGTTAGTGTACTCACACACACACACATATATATCACCTCACACATCTATACTTTGATTTTGTCACCTATTCCAGATATGAGGTGATGTGCGCCCACATGTTATGCATTAAGCATTATTCATATTTCTTCCGTTCTTAAATAATAGTAATTTAAGGTTTAAACACACTAATTAATAAACTCATTAAATGACCTAAATTGTAGGAAGAAATATTGATATTTGACAATATTATTCTTGAGAAGATAAAACATAACTAATATGAGAGAAAAAAAAATTGTTAATGGACATATTAATAAATAAGGAAAAAATTAAAAACAATCAATAAATATTTTTTTATTATCTAAAAGCGACAAATAATTTAGAACATAAATAAATTTTGAAAAGTGACTATTGTTTAGAAACGAGGAAGTAGTATTTCGGCAGTGTATCTATAAGCTTAGTATCAAGTTATCTATACTGGTTTGGTTTTTACCAGATAAGCTGTTGTGGGTTTAAATTCATGTAGATATATGGAGAAGATACCTAAACTAACTTCTACTTGTACAATTTGAGTAACCTCATTGTTGGATTTATAGGAATCCAGAAATCACTTTAAGACTTGCATGTGTATGAGAGTACATTAAGGGTGTTTGATAGTTCAGCCTGCCAGTGCGTCACTTGTACATTGCGAAATCTCTTATACCCACCCGCAGCATGTTATAGACGTGAGATTATGTACTGTCACTATAAAAAAATAATGTTACGCTCTGGTTAACAGCTATAACTTTTAATCTAATGACAAACGCTTGATCTTAAACAACTGAAAAGTTGACTACAGAAAACAAGGAGTAGAAGCTTCATTACTTAATAATTTTGAACTCCATGAATTATATTGGGTTGAAGATCTTTGAAGGAAAAAAGAAAAGTATTTGATGTTTGCTACTAGTAACGGCGATAGAGAGTCCTGCATATGAATTCAATTGAATTAGATTATATGAATTATCTGCCAATCACTCTGTTAGTTAAGTTGCTTGGACACCTATTATGATATGCAGTTAGTCCAGCTTCCAAGTAGGATGTAGACAATTTTCTCCACTTGACCCCTTTCCTCCTCATGGAAAGAGTACATATGTTTCGATGAAGGGAAAAAAATACTGACCAGAACTGTAAATGTACTTCTGGCCTTCTGCATTCCACGGACATGTGAAATATTGGTATGACAACAGTTTTATGTTTGATTTACTTGTGAGAATGTAATATTATGTCCACTTGTGTTACATATGAATAATACTTGGAAGTCTAGCGCGTCTTCATGGTATGAACCCAATTAATCCCAGTGTAACTGATTTTGAAATGGATTTTCAATGAGCCTACTTGATGTCAAACTTGAGGGGTTTTGGTTTGAGTTCTATATGTTAATCCAAGTTCCCTTGTTCTTTGTACTTTTAGTGCTGCAGTTAGGCTATAACCAACTAGAGGGGAACATACCTAAGCAGATGGGTTCGTTGAAGCAGCTTAATGCTCTTGCTTTGCAATATAACAAATTAACTGGTCAAATTCCTTTAAGCTTGGGGAACTTGGAGATGCTAAGGAGGCTAAATTTGAGCTTTAACAACTTCATTGGTATGTTTCCTGCAACACTAGCTGATATTGCACACTTGGAAGTTCTAGATATTCAAAACAATTCTCTGTCAGGGACTGTTCCTTCTGGTATGTCTCTATCCTTCTTTCCTTGAAGCAAAATTCACCTGATGATTTGATACCTTCTGCCTTCCCCCATCCCAAAACTTGTCTTCTTTTTGCTCTTTGTGCATTTGGACGTATACTGATTAATATTTTAAAATGAAAATGAAGCATTGAGGAGATTAAGGGAAGGATTCCAAGGTGCAAACAACCCAGGTCTTTGTGGAGTTGGGTTTTCTACTTTGAGGGCTTGCAACAAAGATAAAAACTTAAACGATAACCAGATTGATGCCTCAAATGTATCCATAAACAGCAACCCTCCAAAAAATTTCCCTGAGCCTGCAAATATCCAGTTGCATTGTAACCAGACCCCTTGCTCAAAATCAAGAAGGTTTCCTCAGGCTTTCATTGCAGCAAGTGTTGTAACTATCACTATCACATTCATAGGTGCTGGATTTTTTACATATGTCAGATATCGCCGGCAAAAGCAGAGGGTAAGGAATACATCAGATTCTTCTGAAGGCCAACTTAGTCCTGGCCAGCCTAAAGAATTCTACAGAAGAAGTCCATCTCCACTTGTTAATCTTGAGTATTATTATAATGGATGGGATCCTTTGGCTGATGGTCAAAATGCCAGTGGATTATCCCATGAAAATTTAAACTATTTTAGGTTCAATGTTGATGAGGTTGAATCAGCAACACAGTACCTTTCTGAGGCCAATCTATTGGGTAAGAGCAAATTCTCAGCAGTATATAAAGGAGTTCTCAGAGATGGCTCTCTTGTGGCTATTAGAAGCATTAACGTGACATGCTGCAAAACCGAGGAAGCTGAATTTGTCAAGGGGTTGAGCTTATTAACCTCACTAAGACATGAAAACATTGTTAAGATGAGAGGTTTCTGTTGCTCAAGGAGTAGAGGTGAATGTTTCATTATCTATGACTTTGCCACCAGGGGTAATCTGTCTCAATATCTTGACATGGAAGATGAAAGTGATAATGTGCTTGACTGGTCCAAGAGGGTTTCTATCATCAAGGGCATTGCAGAAGGTTAGTTCTTCCTGACTCCCAATATTCTCTAGGCAACTTTAATAACTTATGGTACATCAGAAAATTTTCCTTTCCTGCAAATGAATTACAGCAGAAAAAAAAAAAAACCTCCAGCAATAATAATTATGCAGAATGGAGATTGATGGAAATTAAGAATTATAAGGTAGTCACTCCAACAAATAAGACTGCCTTACAATTCTTAAGTTCGGGAAAACTGAATGACCATCATGCTGCATCAGATGCTACTTTAGATAATATCTATTTCTTCTTTCTGTTTGATATTGACTATTCATTTATGACCAGGCATTGGATATCTGCACAGCAATGAAGCAAACAAACCTACAATAGTACATCAAAATATTTCAGTTGAAAAAGTTCTTCTTGACCATCAGTTTAACCCATTGATCATGGATGCTGGCCTCCCTAAGCTTCTAGCAGATGATGTTGTTTTCTCAGCTCTGAAAGTAAGTGCTGCCATGGGATACCTAGCTCCTGAATATATTACCACTGGACGCTTTACTGAGAAGAGTGACATATACGCATTTGGTGTTATTGTTCTTCAAGTTTTATCTGGGAAGACAACAATAGGGGGTTCAATCCGGATGGCAGTTGAGTCTTTCAGATTTGAAGATTTTGTTGACACAAATCTGAAGGGAAGATATTCTAAATCTGAAGCAGCAATTCTTTCAAAGCTTGCAATGCTGTGCACCCATGAGCTTCCTGACCAAAGGCCAACCATGGTGGAAGTGATTCAGGAACTGACTGTGTTTCCTCCTCAGTCTTCATGATCAACCAATTTCTATGGGTATTATTATGAGACATTGAAACATTTCCTAACAGCTCGGCTTCATCCATGGCTATCATTTCCATTAGCATAGTGGTTAAACTATTCATTGGCAAATAAATGTAAATTTAAATGAAATCCTGTCTTGTTTATTCAGCATGACTGAAATTGTTGCAGGTTGTTCTTTTACTGTAAATTGAAGGGCTTTCAAAGGGAACTTTAGATAATGAGTAACTTGTTAATAATCTTGGCATAACTCAAGATTTATTTTTGAATACTTTGAAGGACATTCTTTTATTGTTCTACTTCTGCAACTGCAAGAACAGAAAAGGAATGGTTCATCCGCCGCTTCCTCCCACCTCGATCGCGTCGCCTTCTCCCTCGCCGTCTCCATGCTCTCCACCACCAACCACTTCCGCCGCTTCCTCGACGAGATCAAAACCAGACCCGACCTCCGCAACGAGCGCTTCCTCTCTCACGCCATTGTCCTCTACGGCCAAACTACCATTTCCGATTTGAACTCCACTCCTTCAGATCTGTTTTCGGTGGAAGACTTACCTACAATTATGAAGACATATTGGACCACTTTGTAAATAAAACAAAACCGGTTATGTCCGGTTTTTTTGGTGGGTTCATCAAATTGGGCCCATCCTAAAAACCACCCTGTTGCTAAACGTTATTTTTTATTCCTATCTTTTGGCTGTAGATTGGAGAGCCGCCTCTTCTAATTTCCTCAAATTGTGCTGCAAAAACGCTATCGCGGTAACGGTTATTTTGTATCATTTTCACATTTAACGTAAATAGCATCAAAGTATGTAGTGTTATCATTGCAAAAATGCCATCAAGCGTGTCATTTTTCACATGATAATGTTATCATGCTTGACGCTATCCACATAGTAATGTGAAGCGTGATGACGTTATTACGTGAAAAATGTAAGCGTTACTGATGTACGACCGAAAGTTTTATTTGAAGCATATTTTTTCAATTTTTTTCTTGAAGTGTGAATGTCTATTGTAGAACAAAGATTTGTTTCAAACTCGTACAAATTTAGAGCACCTTTTCATGATGGAGAAGTTACGTGATCTATTAGTGCTGGACATGTTGGTATTATTAGTGTATGCCATTATTTTTTTAAAAAATATAAATATAAATAAATTATTCTCTTATTGTTTTACAGTATTCAACTACTTTATTGAAAATTTTATTTTTTATGATATAAAAATTTATAGTCATGCAATAAACAAAATTGTTTTATATTTTACTTGTAACATACGGTTAAGTTAAAAAAAGTGTAAACAAATATAAGTATATTACAATAACATAAGATAAATTTGTAATCACTCAAAACCTGGGTCAGGACCGGTTCATGGGCTAGAATACCAGCCTAGCAAGTTTATGAAAATCAACTAATCTTATCAGTTCAAACATTTTGATTCTATGAGAAATTTGTCAAAATTCCTCCTAAAAATTAGTTGGTAAGTGTAAGTAGGTGGTGGATATCCTATAAATAGTATATAACCGGTAGGTGGTGGGTATACTAAATAACTTATAGTTGAAAAAATGTGTTTCAAACAAAACTTTTGACCGTACACCGGTAACGTCAACAGGCGTGACGTTTTTCACGTAGTAACGTCATCACGCTTGGCGCTATCCACGTAGTAACGCCATCAGGTTTGGTGTTACCACGTGGATAGCGCCAAGCGTAATGACGTTACCACATGAAAAACGTCACGCTTGTTGGTATTTTTGTAATGATAGCATCATCTACTTTGACGTTATATATATGGAACCTGAAAATAATAAAATATTTAGCATGATTAAAAGTATGACAGTTTAATATATAATTTTAAAAATATGACAATTTAGTACATAATGTTGTCATTAAAGCCAAATTGATCAAAAAGCCTACACTTGCATGTCTTAACTAATATCTACAATAAATTATTTTATTTATATAATTTAAATTTTATTATCTATATATTCATTTCTATTATTTTTCCTACAATCATAAGCGTATTTTTGTGATGGATATTGCTAGACTTATTGCTTAAGTTAATTTTTTTTTGTTTTTATGGCTAAAATTTCAAACCTTGCATATAATGTCGTAATGGAGATTTCTACTTTTTCAAAATTATGATTTCTACTTTTATCTCAATTTGGTGTTTGTATTTATATTAAGCAAAGCAGGTGTTAAAATTATTTTAAAGTCTGATGAAATCTCACTCTCAAAATGTGGGGGTTTTGTGAAGAAAGAGTATTATAGTGGTAGTTAGATTCTGTTGAGTTATGGCATGTTAGATTAGGACTTAGTTTTTACATGTATTTATAGTTGCTATGTTGTTAAATCACGATCAAATGGTTTGGAACTTTTGCTGCCTTGTAGTGACGTGGTTCCAATCATGTGGATAGTTAATTTTATAGCTTATTTTTAACTAATATTGGTAGTGAGGCTTACTGTTATAAAATGACCAAAATTCATATGCTTGAATGACCTTTAGGCAGTTGCTAAATTGGTTAAGTACTGAAGAATTGATGTTGTTCCATCTCGTGTAACTTTCTAAAGGAAATATAACTTGTAAACTAGATGGATTATGATTGATAATAAAGGAAACTTATGTCCATATTATGATTGAATTTGTTATACAACTAGTAAGATACCCGTGCAATGTACGAGTGCATTTAATTTACTTTGTTGTATTTATTATTTTAATAATTAAGATTATTTTAATTATAATTATAATATGAATCATTTTTAATTATGAAAATTAGACTATTCAAACTAATAAATTTAAAATATATAAAATGATAGATAAGGGGAACGGCCAGAGGCCTAGCAACATCATAGATATGCTTCATCCAAATTACTTAACATCAATTGTTTTTTTTTTATTAAAAAAGATATTCATTCATTCAAATTGGTAGAATACATCGAAAACAACACAAATTCGACATCGCTAAAAACTGAAAAGGATGAATCTGCGAACAAACTCACAGCACCCAGGTTAATAGCATAACATGGCAAAATGCCTACAAATGTGACAAAATCAAAGTGACCGGAATACTCATGCCTCCGGATCTGTAACGTTGACGTCCAAGTTTTGATTGAATCTGTAATGGATCGAAGCTGATCTACTAATCTGAAGCAAACGAACACCGCACCAAGACGGGAAACCACCGCAACAAGACGGGAAATCAAACGACGCCGCATCAAAACGATGAACCAAATAACACCGCACGCAGACGACGAAAACATCGAAAAACACGAAAGAAAAACCAGATCTATGTGGAAAAACCACTTATTTAGATAAAAAGAGAAAAAGAACAATGTAGAAGGGTGATTCTACGCCAAAAAATGGCTCAAATCACCCCCCCCGGTGGATGAAAAAGAAAGAAAAGAAGAGTAACTGGCATTAGGATTCGTAAAGAGAGAGAGAGAGAGATGAATTAGGATTCTTAACATCAATTGTTAATGTGGGTAACATATAAAACATTATAGCATAAGATTGCCAACAATGTCAAAGGATCATTCGAATATATAGGTCCGAGAGTTACTTCACCATTCAACTAATTATACAAAAAGGTCGGGTACCAACATTTTATACAAACATTTGGTTACATCTGCCAAATACATTAATCAAAATAACATTAAAATGGGTATCCCCAACACATATGCATTGGTAGCTTCCAGGTACTTAGAGATGCTACAAAAAAATCATGAAATAAGGTCAAAATAAAACCAATAACATATAATACAAAAGTATCAAATTTTTTGGTAGATAGATAATTGTGGTCGTGATGCGGTTGTAAAGATCACTAAAACTATAATATTGAGGTCGCAATTATAGTTGCGGACTGCAATTTAAAACAATGCATGGCATAATAGTAGAGTCTAATCAATTGGTATTTGGTAGTAAAGTTGATTCCAAATTTAACATGCATGAGAAGGGATTTTGTAGAATAAAATGTGAACCAACGTATCACCAATTACCCATAAATCATAGTTTATAAGGGAGTGGATAATAGATTTATCTTAAGGACACCATTTGTATTACTTTATAAGAAATATAGAATCATATGAACCAATTTAGCTAAGAGAAAGCAAGTATCCATCAAATTAATAGTGAACAATGTTCACGTGGTCATACTTTTGCCAAAATAAATTTCAATGAATTTAAAAACATGCATCTGAGGATCAATCTATACCAAATTAATAGCTAAGTGTTAGACCATTTGTGTACCGCAAGTGTACGGGTCGTTCAAGTAATACAGATACGAAAAATTCGTTCCCACGAGGACAAGGTTTCCATTACTAAGTAGCAACCAATAGCTCAGCTAGATTCTAGTCAAGGACATATAAAATAAAGAAAAACAATTAATCTAAATCTAAACTACCAAAGCAATAACATAGGGGTTTGGAAATCTAGGGAATCCTTCTTCACTTCCTACTTCATATTAATGATATGCAATCCTTACAAGTAATATCAATGCTTAGTTAGTTTAACTTAAGAATCTGATTTAGTCAAAAGCCTATGTCTAGGTCGATTAACCCTGGTGTCATTTACCTAATCCACTATGGTTCTTATGGTTACATGAGGACTAGTGTAAACTCCACTAATAAACGATCTATTCTCAAACACACGCTAATACATGGCTAAAAGGTATATTTCTATCCAGTTAGCGAATCAACTCATCCAAGCCAATTGAACTCGTCGAACATGCATCAACCATACTATGTCCATCTCCACAAATCCCTATGTCTAGTTCATTTGCATCAATTAAGATCATGTAATTGTTGATCAAACAGAAGCAAGCATTAAGCATAGGCATGGAAGAACAAAGATAAACATCAATAGAAACTCAAATTCATACATAAACATCAATAATCATATAAAGATTCAAAGTATTTCCTAAATACAGCTTCTAATCCATTGAACACGAATTTACAGAGCAAAACAGTGCTCAAAAGATAAGGAGGAAGAAGAAAACTCAGGGAGAAGAGGAAAGATGCCATTAATGAGATCCTTGAAGCTTGAATCCTCTTCCTTAAGGAAGAAGACCTCCAACCTAGCCTCCCTAGGCATCCAATCAGCTCAGAAATGAAGCACAAAATCGTAGCTCCTCTAAAACCTAAAACTATCTACAGAGCTCTCCAAACTCCCTTTACAAAATCTATTAAAATCTATTTATAGACTTAGCAAAATAGGGACACGCCGCGGCATCAACATTCCTACGCCGCGGCGCGTGTCAAATTAGGTTATATACGCCGTGGCATTAACATGCCACGCCGCGGTGTCGAGTGCTAAAGTGCTAATTTGGCTTCCTCATCCCATTTCAGCTCAAACGCTCCACATATCATCTTGTTTGGAGCTCTTCCTGTGATAGAGAAAACACCAAATCAGTAACAAATATAAATTCACTTAATCACATATCAAATATGCTCAGTTTGCTCAATAACATACTGGAAAGGTATCAGAATTGAATATAGCAAATATAAGCATAAAACCTTCCAAATATGCATGAATACAAGGACTTTAGCACTCTTTATAGCTCAGATATAGGGCACAAATAATTACACTTTGTGTAGTTATCACACCCCCAAACTTAACATTTTGCTTGTCCTTGAGCAAAACAAAGTATGACTAAGTAAATCTTCTTAACAATTTAAATATATCATTCAGCACTTTCAAGTTTCAATCTTTTTGTTTTTCAACTAAATTAAAGCTACTAGTATGTACTGATTACTTCAATCCATAAAAAGTGTGCAAATGCCCCTAAACCAGCTTCACACATACATAATCCTTTACATGCAAATAATTCAGCGTCTTTCCATGCAATCTACATATCCACAAATATGCAAGATAAACTTCTCCTATTCAAATCATACACATCCGGATAGATTTATAAACATAAATGCATAAGAATCATAAAATCCACAAAAATTGATCCTAAACTCTCTCTCCACTAATGTAAACCACATACAACTGAGGATCAGAAGGTCTTTACAGCTTGTAATGTTAGGCTATGGTATTGGGCAACAGAAAAGAACGGAAATGATACATAACAAACATTGAAATACATGAATAAGTGATTTCAAGACTTGAGAACAAGCAAACTAGCAGGGTATTCTTCAGTGAAGGATCACAACTTGCCAGAACCATGCAATTCTTTTCCTTTTTTAGCTTTTCTTCTTTCTTTTTCTTGCTTTGCTTTTCTCTCTTTTCATTTTCATTCTTTTTACTTGTACAAAGCACTTTTTTTTCCTTTTTTTTTCTTTTCTTTTGGTCGCATTTAGTTCCTTCAGGCTCATTTTTCTCAAACATACATACCCATAATCACCGAACTCACTTCAAGAAACAACACCTCATGTACTCAACAAACAATGAAGGGTAGGAAGAAAATGCACTATTTTCACATGTATTGGAACGGTTAACAGGTTAACGATGGCAATGGTTTGAAAAACAAATAAGGCCAAACAATTATCAGGCTTCAAAGGGGACCTAAAGATATAATCATTCAAGGTAAGCTTTTTAAGGCTCAATTGGTCCAAAGAATGCCCTAATCATTTCCTCAGTCATGCACAATCTAGGATTTCGCCTCAAGAGAGTTTAAAAATAATTTCTAAGATAATCGAAACTCTACACGTACATCTATAAACTTTCTCTAAACATGCACTCATCTCATATTCAAAATTACACTTGCATCTAAGCAGAATGTAAATCATATATCAAAAGCAACCAAACTGTTTTACATACTTCAAGATCACATAAGGTTTCACTCACAAATGGGCAAATAGCAACCTTTTATATCATGAACAATCAAAACAACACCAGTAGTCTTTTAAAAATTGAAACTTCTTTACAACCCCAAGTAATAACCAACTCAAATCAAAACTCATTGAAACATAATGGTTATCACAACTGTATCATTTCAAGTATCATCACATGCATATATATAATACATCATAGTAATCCAAAGCATGTAAAGACACTCCCCCAAACTAAAGTGAGACAAATTCTTCACTTTCCATGATTCCCGGGGTTCTTGAGCCTAAAAATAGATTAAAATTAGAGAGCTGAATAATAAAAACAATTATATTAACAAAAGAATGAAATATGAATAAAAAAAATTGAAGTTAAATAGAATATACACAAAATATACACAAAATTGGTCATCACGCCACAAGGCAAGACGATTCACGCCGCGGCGTAATACACTGTCTGCAACAAGAGAAAAATCACGGCCGGGGCATAAACCAGGCAATGCCGCGGCGTGATAAGCCAGACTGCTAAATTTAGCAACCAACACAGTTTTGCTGCTGGAATTGGTTCAAAGTGGCCTCCAGCAGCAACAAAACTTGTCCAAAAAGCTATTTTACAAAATATACAACTAAAAATTATAAAAACTACATAATCAACATATTTAACCTATACATTACTAATAACTAAACAAAAGCATATAAACTAACTAAAATCAAAACAATCAAACATACTAATATATATAAGAATTAAAACTAACTAAACTACAAAATCAAACATACTAACCTATTTATAAGCTAAAACCTAACTAATGCATAAAAACTAATTAACTTACTAAACTCTAACATACTAACATATTTAAGACTCTAAAATAAACTAACTAATATACTAAATCATAAATACTAACTACAAGAATACAAAAATTAAACTTTCTACATACTTATAAGACTTTAAACTAAAGAAAAGCATAAAAACTAACTAAAACTACAAAAACTAACATATTTATGAATTAAAACTTACTAATTATATACTATTTAACAAAAATAATAAAACCTAGGTTCCCTCCCAAGAAGGGCCTCCGAGTTATAGTCCTTGGTAGACTTTTGCAAGGCAAACCCGCCAACTCTTTCGATCATGGCCTGGTTTGTTCACAAAAGTGATGGATTGGATGGTAGGCCTTCCTCTGCCTGAATAGAGGTTCTCCATTGGGGGTTCTCGAGCTCCCTCAAAGGTCTCAAATGATAAAGCTCATCCTCCATTTATTGTTCCTATAATTACAAAGAATGAAGACTGGAATTAACATAGATTATTTACAACTTGAATTAGAACTAACCAAACTCATTGTTGATATTAGTAATATGAAATTCAACCGTTATCCCCCAACAATTGCTAAGGAATAAGGCTAAAGACTTTGGAAATACACCATTGTCCCCGACAACGGCGCCAAAAACTTGTTAGACCATTTGTGTACCGCAAGTGCACAGGTCGTTCAAGTAATACAGATATGAAGTAAAAGTTCGTTCCCACGAGGACAAGGTTTCCATTGCTAAGTAGCAACCAATAGCTCAGCTAGATTCTAGTCAAGGACATATAAAATAAAGAAAGGCAATTAATCTAAATCTAAACTACCAAAGCAATAACATAGAGGTTTGGAAATCTAGGGAATCCTTCTTCACTTCCTACTTCATATTAATGATATGCAATCCTTACAAGTAATATCAATGCTTAGTTAGTTTAGCTTGAGAATCTGGTTTAGTCAAAAGCCTATGTCTAGGTCGATTAACCCTGGTGTCATTTACCTAATCCACTATGGTTCTTATGGTTGCATGAGGACTAGTGTAAACTCCATTAATGAACGATCTATTCTCAAACACACGCTAATACATGGCTAAAAAGTATATTTCTATCCAGTTAGCGAATCAACTCATCCAAGCCAATTGAACTCGTCGAACATGCATCAACCATACCATGTCCATCTCCACAAATCCCTATGTCTAGTTCATTTGCATCAATTAAGATCATGCAATTGTTGATCAAACGTATGGCATTAAGCATAGGCATGGAAGAACAAAGATAAACATCAATAGAAACTCAAATTCATACATAAACATCAATAATCATATAAAGATTCAAAGTATTTCCTAAATACAACTTCTAATCCATTGAACACGAATTTACAGAGCAAAACAGTGCTCAAAAGATAAGGGAGAAGAAGAAAACTCAGAGAGAAGAGGAAGGATGCCATTGATGAGATCCTTGAAGCTTGAATCCTCTTCCTTAAGGAAGAAGACCTCCAACCTAGCCTCCCTAGGCATCCAATCAGCTCAGAAATGAAGCACAAAGTCGTAGCTCCTCTAAAACTTAAAACTATCTACAGAGCTCTCCAAACTCCCTTTACAAAATCTATTTATAGACTCAGCAAAACAGGGGCACGCCAAGGCATCAACATTCTTACACCGTGGTACGTGTCAAATTAGGTTACATACGCCGCGGCATTAATTCCTTGCGTCGCGGCGTTCAATTCTTCGCAGCCCCTGACTTTGGATGTAGGGGATATCACGCCGCGGCATTAACATGCCACGCCGCGGCGTCGAGTGCTGAAGTGCTAATTTGGCTTCCTCATCCCATTTCAGCTCAAACACTCCACATATCATCTTGTTTGGAGACCTTCCTGTGATAGAGAAAACACCAAATCTGTAACAAATATAAATTCACTTAATCACATATCAAATATGCTCAGTTTGCTCAATTCAGTTTGCTCAATAACATACTAGAAAGGTATCAGAATTGAATATAGCAAATATAAACATAAAACCTTCCAAATATACATGAATACAAGGACTTTAGCACTCTTTATAGCTCAGATATAGGACACAAATAATTACACTTTGTGTAGTTATCACTAAGTTATAAGCTACAGATTTCTCCACACGCAGGGAGTGACTTATAACCTAGAGTAAATTCCCAACTGATCAAATCTTATTTGGCTTTCTGGTTTAAATATACTCAAGCCTCAAGGTAATTATTAATCCTAAACATATATATATATATATAAAAACAGTACATAGGGAAATGCTAGCCTCCACGTGAAACTACGACAAATATATTTGTTGTCTCTCTTGTGCACGTACATAAGAAAGTGAAAACAAATTCTTGAAGAAAAATGTTCCTTTAGATCAATGCATCATAGGAGTGTAAAATGATTTCAATTGAAAGAATATATAGGTTTTACCTGTCATTGAATAAACAAATGCTTAGCTTTACTCAAAATTGACTATAAGGTAATAACAGAACCTCAAATGAAATAAATCTTTGAAGCAAAATAAACCTGCAAAATGGACAGAAATTCAACTCCTTCAATGTAACAGCAAGGCAGAAAGTTACATTTTCATATTATATAAAAATTATAGGTAGAGAAATCCTGGGAAATAATGGAGGAAATGAGGGAATTGAGGCTGGATGAATCCATTAGGGAAATTAGGGAAAAAAATACATGTAAACCTTGTTATAAATTAAATGTTTTATGAGCATGACATGAGAAATGGGGGGAAAAAGTAAATCATCTTCCTATAAGGGAAAATTACCAGTGTTACTAACATGTTAGCTCCATCAAGATCCAATGCTCATATGGTTGCTGCTTCAGTCTGCAGGAGGGATTGCCAGAAATGTCAGCAAGTTATGAACATACTCCATAATCAAGAAATTTAAACTCAACTTTCAAGTTTGCCTTTTGGTGCTAAGTGATGATAAACATTAAGAAAAAAGAAATCAACTGATGGTAGGAGACAGAATTCATTATGTACTGCAAACGGAGCCTGCTGATAGATGTGAAGGGCTCAACTAAGAGTGATAGTTTAATAATGGATGGCAATAGGCATCTTAAAATCGGCAAGGGCTCTATAACAATCAATATTATGGTGTAACCAAGCCCCAAAGAAGTCTCTAGATTAAATTTAAAATTGCATAATACCAAACTGTTAAAGTACAAGGGGATTGATTTAGGGGGAAATAGAGAAAAAAAAATTGAAATGAATACTAATTTAATTCTTACATTAAACTAATAATGGCAATCCATCTAACCTTCTCATTTTCAGAAGAAGTCATACAATCAACTTCATTACTTGTACACACTCTGAATTGAAGGGAAGAACCATTCATACTTACCACGAGTTTATGTTAACTTTGAAATCGGTTCAATCTGTATAAAGCACAGCCATTACATCATTATTAGTTACTGTGGTCAAAATGTAAGTAATAAACTAAAAGCCATACATGAATTTAGAACACCAAATTATAAAGTATTTTCAGAATTTGGTCTAGCAACTTGTCTCTATTAATTAGCCTAGGTACACATATTTGTTAACAATGAAATTTTACAGGAATCTTCAGGTCTGCCCTGAGTATATCATCCTAAAGTTTCAGGTCCATAATCAAAGATTGATTCTGCCAAATGACCTTCAACCTGAGATGATTACAGAGAGTGATTTGACTCAGCAATAATTTGAACATGTACACTTCATGAAGTTATTTTCCATAGATAAACTCAACATTCAGGTCAAAATAAACTCATTTAATGCAAAAACTAAACTGAAAACTGTAACCAAATTAAAGGTCAAAACAGAATAATTCAGCAGCTGATATACACTCCATAAACAAATTCAAATCTTCACCTAATTCAAACAATCCCAAATTCCAGCCTTCTCATTTGCCCAGATACAGTTCAAAATCAATAGCAATTGAGGGAATGATTTTTATCTTAACTTGTCATGATCTCTCCAAGATTTCTTTCACTTGTGCGACTGAATTTATACCAAGAAAGAAAAACCCAGCAAGTTGATGTTTGAAGGTGAGTAAACGAAGGTAAACGACGGTGCTAATTAATTTGTACCTTGTTTTGCTCCTTGAATATTGTATTTGAATTTTTTTTTTTGGTCTCTCTTTTCTAACCTCACAATCCTTAATAGGTTGGCTAGTTGGGGTTGGAACACCTTAAGCACATGCTGCTCTGTTTTCTTACAATTGATTTGGTAAATTGAAGGTTAATTTCATAGTTTTAATGTGTTAGCCAAACAAGGTACTTATGATTCTTGGCATGCCTTTATGAATGAGATTGACTGAGGCAATTATATTGAAGTTCAAAAATGTTTGATATACACGTGTGTGCTATGGGCTCATAAATAGATACCATGTTATTTTCGGCTATGATTTAGATATACATGATCAAGTATTTGATGAAGCTTACATAAATAAATTTTATGTCCCTCTTGTTTTATGAGATTAATTGAGATTTGATGTAACAGTGGGGGATACCTGTTGTTCTTAAAGAGTATTTTGATGCTAACTGAATATCTGATTCAGATGAGACTAAATTTATAAGTGAGTTTATTTTTACCTTTGTTGAAAATGATGTTGCTTGGAAGTTATCCAAGTAGATTTGTATAGCTTGATCTAACGAGTTTATTGCTCTTAACTTGCAGGATTAGATTTTAAATGGCCGAGAAATCTCTTAATAGATATTCTTTTATGGAAGAAACCTGAAGAATCTATATCTTCACTGTTTGTGATTGCTAAGCGGCAATAACTAAAGCAAATAACAGTGTGTATAATGAAAAATAGAGACATGTACATGTATGTCACAATTCTATGAAGCAGGTGCTAAAAGATGAAATTATATTAATTGATTATGTAAAGTCAAAAGTGAATTTGGCAAATCCTCTAACAAAGCCTTTATGTAAGAAATTAACAAATAAAACATCAAGGGGAATGAAACTTGATCCAATTTGAAAATTAGTAGTGGTGGTAATCCAACCTTTGTGATTAGAGATGCCATGAATAAGATTCATATGGGTAATAATAAGTCACTTGTTAGTTATGCTAGCATTATTAATTTTTGTCCATTTCAATGATGTGAGAAGTGTTAGACTGCAATGAATGAGATGATAAACTGAAATCTTTGAATTAATTTTATATCTCTTATGAGTGGTGTATAAATTACAGTATACACTTGATGAAATCACCTATATGAGTGTGGAGTAGGATCACTCCTATGAGATTGTGGCATAATCTCTAGTGCACCCTTGAACTATCAAGCACGCACATAGCTTATTAAAACAAAACTGTTTTGAACAACTTTGGATAAGAAGTCAATGTGAGTGAAGAGATCACTGATTCACAAGTGGAATGAGATTCATAAAGGTTCTAATCTCACCAACATTCCTATAGGTCATAGCTCATTTACTCTATATTCTAGTTCATAGTCCAAAAGACACTAGCATTGATACATTGAGTTTTTAAGCTCACGTGAACTTTCTATTTTGACTTTAAAATATGTAGAGGATTGTTATATTTTTTAATAATTTTATAATTAATATATTTCAAAGTCAAACCATTACAACTACTTTGATCTCACTCAACTACCTTTTGGTGAAGTTAATACTCATTTTTACTGCATGTTAATTTTGTTATTAACGATGGTGTTGTCTAATATACACCTTGTTTAGCAAGGTGTATGGTGTATTGCGTGATCATAGTCGTTGATTGTGTTGAAAAACACATCAATAATTATGATGAATAACCTATAACCTAATGATTCGATTTTTTTTTTCAAGTTGCATTGTTCCATTTTTTTCAGGTTATATAATCACAGTAAATATTATCAATTAAAATTTGTAGAGTTTTCAAGATGCACAATTATTTATGAAAAATAATATTTTTTTAAAAATATTATTATGTGTAAATATTATCAGTTAAAATATGATAATATTTTTTGTACCAGTTAAAATTTGGTAATATTTCCAATTAAAATATATTTTTTTTTTTAAAATTCCCTTACACATCCACGCGAGGAAAACTGTAAGGGTCCGTTTAGATAACTTGAATTGGAATTGAAACATACAATTTTAATTTTAATTTCAATTCTTTTAAATTAGAATTAGTCTAGAATCTTAAATTCTATATTTGGGATTGTTAAAAAATTAAGATAAAAAATTATAATTCTAAATTCAATTATAATTTTATTGTTTAAAGGTATGATCTAAAATATTAAAATAATATTTACAAAATTAAAATCAATAAAAATATTCATACAATAATAATTTTATAATATAATAGTAATTTTTTTCATAAGAAATTTTCATGAATTTTTTTAGAAAAAAAATATGATTGTTCATTAATAAATGTGGAGAGAGAGAGTTTAATTTTTAAGTTATAGAATTCATAATTCTTAACGTATAAACTAAGAATTGAGAAATGCTTAATTTAGTTATTTTTTCAATTCCATAGAATTGGTTTATGGAATTACAATTCTAATTCTAAGTGACATTCTAAACATAAAAATTGAAATTAAGATGTCCAATTGCAATTTCAAGCTCTAATTTCATGCTTAATTCTAGGAACCAAACGGATACTAAAAAGTTTTCTTTTAAAAAAATATTATTTGTGTGAAAATATTACTAGTTAAAATCTGTAAGATTTTTAGTATACACAGTTATTTATGCACAATTAAAATATGTAAGAATTTTTTTAAAAAAATCCTAAATAATTTTTTAAAAAATATTATTGAAAACTCTAAATTTTAACTGGTATATTGTTGTTAAAATTATAATAAATAAGATAGATAGATAGATAAAATTAAAATAGCATAAATAAATAACTTATCATATTTTGGTTGAGGCGTGCAAATGCACTGAGCTTAAGAGTATTTCGCCACCATAAGTAGATTACTCAGTGCAAATGGTCTCATAGCTAATACTCTATAGGATACAACAACCACTTTTTGTTAGTTCTACACGAAATAGCAAGGCACATGAACAACTCGTAGGATTGCTCATGAGAACTCAAAGGAAAAGAATAAAGAGAAAAACTAGTGTTTTTGATGTATATCGTAAAAGCCACCAACCATAGTATTTATAGAGGTAAGAAATATGACTGTTTATTAACAGACTAAAGGTTGTTGTTGGGTTGGATAGAGGAGAGCTCTAGCAACAAGATCACAAATTGAGGAAATCATCCAACAAATCCAACGTGCAACAAAAGGATAAGAATAAAAAAATATTTTGACTTTGAAATTACTATTTTATTATAATAATAATAATAATAATAATAATAATAATAATAATAAAATACAACAATCCCCCACATATTTCAAAGTCAAGAAAGAAAGTTCTTATAAGCTTAAAAATTCAATACATAAGCACTAGTATCTTTTGAACTATGAACTAATATATAGAGTAAATAAGATTTAAATCACAGGAATGTCGGTGAGATTAGTACCTCCATGAACCTCATTCCACTTATGAATCAATGATCTTATCACTCACACTGACTTCTCATCCAAGGTTGTTCAACACAGTTAAGCGCTAATAGGCCATGTGCGTGCCTGGTAGTTCATAAGTGCTCTAGAGATATGCCACCATCTCATAGGAGCGGCTCCACTCCACACTCATATAAGTGATTTCATCAAGTGTATACTGTATTTAATACACCATCCATAAGGGATATGAAATTCATTAAAAGCTTTCAGCTTATCCTCCCATTCAATGCAGCCTAGCACTTCTCATACTTCTCACACCATGGGAAGGGACAAACAAGGTGCTAGCAGTACTAACAAGTGACTTGTTATTACCCATATGAACCTTTTTCATGGGATGTCCAATCACAAAGGTTGAGTTATTATTAGTGTTAATTTCAAATTAGCTTAAGTCTTATTCCCCTCGATGTAGTATTTATTAAGTTCCTTCTCAAAGGATTGACCAAATTTCCTTATGACTTCGCATAATTAATGGATTTAATTCCATTTTTTAGCATATGCTTAGCAAAATTGTGACATATACATATATGTCACTATTTTTCATTATACACAATTTGATTGCTCTTATTATATGTTATTTTGGCAATCACAGACTCTGAAGAATCTATGTCTTCAGGTTTCTTCCATAAAGAAATATTTGCTAAAAGATTTCTTAGCCACTCATCCTCAAATCCTACCAAGTTAATAGCAATAAACTCGGCCTCTAATGTGGATCTGGCTATATAGGTATGCTTGGATGACGTCTAAGCAACACTACCTCCATTAAGGCTAAAAATAAACTCACTTGTGAATTTAAACTCATTTGAATCAATGATTTATTCAGCATTATAATCATCATGTCCACACCTCAAATTCAACACCATGGCTCTTGGTTCATAGTCTCATCAATCACAACTAATCTTATAGTGCAATAGGAACATAGAATTCATTCAAGCAAGCATCATCAAATACTTGATCATGTACATCTAGATCATAGTTATCACACTGTATACATATATAATTAACTATGCATGTCACATAACCAAGTTAATAGTAACTCGAAGACAACAAAGATATATGAGATACAATATAAGACATTATATGTAGCACTCAATGCTCCATTTTATTTTTCAAACTCTACATATTTGAGGTTGAACTTCAAAATATTCTCACTTGTTATACACTCCACGTCTAACAGCAGAAAAAATCTTTCTAAAAATTATTTCATACAATTAGAAGCACCACATTGTCTCTTCCTTGGTTCATGTAAAAGAATTTTAGTTAGACACCCCTACACTTTAAGATATTTATACCAAGTCATAAATTAACACAATCAAACTACTACTATAATACTATTATAAGGATTATGTGTATATTGCTTAATCAAATTACAGCATGTGCAACAAAATGTAAAATCAAGTAATTTCAGTACTTTTATGTTTACCATTACTAGAATTTTTGTAGCTAAGACATGTTCACTAGATACGAAACAACCCATATGAATATAAATATAAAATACAATTCTAATTGTAAATCAAATTAGCCATCATAGAAAGTGTAACACTCCAAAATTTAATTATTTCATTATAAATATTCATTTTATAATATTTGTAATTTTTGATAATTTTTCTGAATTTTTTTGAATACGCGAAATATTTTAATATTATTTTTCGTTTTACGTGTAAATTAAGCGGAGCCAAAAAATGAGATATTTTTTCCGAGAACCTTGATCTGTGGAAACATCGACGGAGGATCTTACTAAACCCGAGACCAGATACGATTTACAAGATTTTACATTTTTTCGAAAAAAATTTATCTGATAAAATAATAAATCATTGTGTAAATTTTATCCGCTGGACAATTAGTACTGACTTCTGTCAACTGTAACAATTGTCCATTGGATAATACCATGTATTAAAAACCCTATCACATTATCCTAATATAATCCACTTTATGTCTAATTAAATCCACTTTAATTCAAATTTAGTGTATTTTAATCAAAGCTTCTTTGAGAAGCTTTGACCACCAAAAGACCAAGCTACCCTTGGCTTGTTGGGGAAGCCAATTTCCCCCTCCTTCTCTCTCCCATTGCCGTGGCAATGCATGTCCAAAGGGGAGCAAATTTTGCTCCCACACTTAATACACTCTATCAAAATATCTCACATTTTATCCTAACATTTTCTCTCTCTTCAAGCTTCTCTTCCATTTCTCTCCATCTTTTCTCTTCTTCTCCTTCTCTTCCACAGTTTACAGCCCCTAAGGAGATCATTTTCTTTCATTTTTCAACCTTACCAAGACCATTTCTACACTCACCTCAACCTTCTCTACACTTCCTATTTAGAAAATTTCTTCAAAATCCATCATTTCCTCCATTGTCTTCCAAGACCAAGCTTCAAACTTTAAGGTAAAGTTTCTATTTTTTCTTTTCATTTTCTTCATTTTCATGTTCTATGGTTTCGTTGGAGGCCAAAGACTCTTCTTTTTCAACCATTGGTATTGATTCCTTGTATTGAAATTTCTAGGGTTTTAGAAGCTCAAAACTGAAACCATCAAGAAGCAAATATGGGACCATTTTCGTGTTCTTCCTTTAGGTAAGAGGGAGATTTACTCATTTCAACCATTATTGGTGGTGAGGAAACCTTGTGTAATTGTTTGATGGAGAAATCCATACTTGTGTGCTTGCTTTATTTGATGATTTTGTATATTCATGTGTTCTTAATTGTAATTGATGATTGATTAATGATTTTGAATGCATTGGTGGTGTTGGAATGTTTGGAAATGTTAGAATTAATGAATGAAAATTTTGAGGGTTTCCTACACTAAGGAGAGGTCACGGTTTTGGCTTGGAATTTAAGAGATTGATTAATTTTGGGTGATATAAAATTTAAGTGATTAAGTATCAAGTAACTAACGCATAATGTGAAGAGAAATTGGAACCTTGGTGACCTTGGGAGGCCACGGTTTTGGCCCAAATTATTAAGGCTTAGAATTAAAATTGTGAGTAATAAAACCTATGCAATTGGATATTTAAGGATTGATACTTATAATGGAAGAAATTGAGTTAGTAATGGTCCTTGGAGGCCACGGTTTTGAAGGGTTTTATTAGCCCAAAGAAAAATTTCATAATTAATCAAGACTTAGGACATTGAAAAATGTAGGATCCATGGTATGGAAATTGTGGTATGTGTGAAACAATGTATATGTATATATATTGATATTGAGAATTGGTTAATGTTATTGTGAGTTCCTATATGGGACTGAGTTTTTGATGAAATTATGACATGTTGATATTGAGAAATGAATATATGTCATTGTGGTATACTTTATGATAAATATATCATTGATGAACATACATGATGTACATTGCGTTGTCATGCATACGTGTTGTCCATTGGACATTGTTGGAAATGCGATGTATGCCTAGGAATTTGAATAACACCTATGTGCGGGTGCGAGTAGACTAAGCATAGGGTCATAGTGGTTGGCCCTGGGGGTGATAGGGTGTGGGTGTCTCACAATAGACAGTGGTAGCTCCACTGGGGCCGTGAGATAGACCGAAGCAAACACACCGATGATTCGGACTGAGACGCTATCCTATATCGCGATCAACTGTTGAGGTGCTATGTATAAGCCGTATTGCACAAATATTTTTATGAGATTAGCACACTATTTTTAAGGCTAACGAGATACTAGCATGACTCTTTGATCATTCACTCCGAAAATATTTATGTCTAACTCCATTGAGTAGGAATTTTGTACCATTTGCATTGTGAACTGTCAGTCTCATAATTTATTGAGCATGAGTATTTATAACTGTGGAAAAATATATGCTCTTATTACTGCAATAATTATTTGATTGCTTGAATTGTTGATTGTTGAAAATATTGATGTTGTCTGCCTGTTATTGCGAATTCTTACACCGTTTATTGTTGCTTTGTTTTTACTGTCAATTTTAATTATTACTGTGATTAGATATTTGAACTGTGTTGATATGTGGGCGTCCAACGCCGTTCTGTTTTCTTGCTACCATATTGGTAATGAAAGCTGGGTGTCTCATCTCTTTCTGTATTTCGATATTTCTGTTTATTTGTATACTTTTGAGAAGACATTCGTGAGGAAGAAAAGGAAGCGCCTGAGTTTCCTGGCTTTTGGCCATACTACGACTAGAGTTTGCTGAAGATGTCTTCGCGTCCGCGCCGATTTTTGGGGTATGCTAGGATGACCTTTCATAGAGGACCCGATTGCTGGCACATCAACTTAAGCATGGACCGTTGCATCTACCACAGGGAGCTGACTGTCTCTTTGGCGTGGGGCCGATATGACTCACATGTTTTTGATTTTACCACTTTTATGCATTTGAAATTTTACCTGCCTGTCACAGATTTATGGGATGACCTTTACTACACCCCGCAAGAAGACTCTTTCCTCTTCACTACTCGGGCTTATGCCCGAAATTCGGTCTCTCCGATGGCAATTTCATCGGATGAAGAGGACCTTGAGGAGGACTCAGCTACGGTCCCTTCTCGTCAGTCTTAGGAGCTGATACTGTCGGTGGCTACTGATGGCTAACTGTTTATCTTTTTGGAGAAGCTTGATGTTTTGACGTACTTGATGGGTGTATATTTGTATCTTCTTAGGTGGGTACATCTTTTGCTTTTTGTGTAAATCATGATGTAATTAAACAGGCTGATGCATATAATATTATATATGAATTGTGAATGTATGACTTTCAATTCTGCGTCAATTCGACTGTATCTAAAATTATTATTATTATTATTTCTTTATCATTGTTTCAAAAAAAATGTACACAAATTTCAATACTCGAATTACTTTACAACCCAAGGACGTAAATTATTTAATCACACGTTAAAAATGAACCGGGTCTTAATTAATCTAAGTAATTATTGTTTTTCACATTTTCATTTTAGTTTCTTTATGGTGTGACGTTCCTTCTTCATGAGATAAGAAAAGGGGCATTACAGAAAGCAACAGAGCAATATTGGATCAAATAATCATAAGCCAGGCATTCTCCAAACTCACATTCACATCACATCAAAAAGAAAAGTTCATCATGTACTTTGGGATTAATTATAAAACAGACAGAGCACCAACTTATTGTAAAAAAACCCACATAATTCGAACCTATCAGACATAGTCTGTTTATTTAAATAAAGCACAAAACTTTTAGAATCATCAAATTTGCATATTACAAGTCCAGTAATGAATAATCTAATATAAGACTTAACCATATATTAAGGTTGCACATGTCATATAATTCTAATGAAGAAAGACCAAACATAAATTACAGATTAACCAACAAGCAAACAATGCATCAGTATGGTCATAAGTAAGCTTGGCATTCTTTCAAACAGTTTGTGTGTAATCAAAACAGAACATCGGATTAATCAAATCCATATGGACCAAACATCCAGTTTCAAAACTCACTTTTGTCATCAAAATGGTTTACAAATTTTAAGACTCAAATCTCATAACTCAAAAATTTTATTCAGAACCAAGAACTAATAACATAGAAGTGTAGAATTCATAATTCAAAATTTAAATCAATCTCACTCATCGTTTTACTCAAAATCAATAATAGGACTTGTATTATAACTTAGAATCAAGTAAATCAATAACAAAACTCATAAGAAGCCAGAACTTATAACTCAGACCCAAAAGTGGTGCCCGTACCTGGTGGCAGGACAATGATAACGTGACGATGAGGGCTAGACGACGACAGCGTGCGATGGAGCAGCAACGACTTCAGTATCTTCTTATTCTCCAGATCGAGTTCTTTGTTTCCTTCTTTCTTACTCTGTGGGATCTTAGTCATTCAAAGGTTCTCATCACCATCTTCAAACCACGTCCTTGCAGTGGTCGTGCCACGAACCGAGTCCAACCCAGTTCCACCACCATGCGTCACGTTTCGGCCGTCCACTCACCCCAGCTGTGACCCGTGCAACGCCAACCCCCGCGAATGCCACAGAGACCCAGCAACCGGCGACTCGCGAACCGCACCGACGCACCATCAACCAGATCTGAGCACCTGAGTCGTTGCAATCAATGGCACTGCTGCTCGTGCCATTAATTGCGCTTCCATGAACCGGAGAAAGTCGCCACCTCTGTCATCCTTGAGCAACGAATCCACCAAGCCACGCAAAATTCTCAAGCCAACAAACCACTGTGCACAGTCTGCCCCATACTCAAGTCTTCGTAGCCGTTCTCCCTCTGCCCCAATCCCAAATAGATTTGTCATGCCTAAATCTGCAACACCGTGAACGAGCCTACGCCGTCGCCTACCGTTGCTCGATCCAACACCCCACCGCCTAAGACGTAGCCGCGGTTGATAAGATCGATGAGCTCGTGGTTAAGAAAGGAAAGGTAGTTGTGGAGCTCTGAACGAAGAATGTTGAAGGAGACAAAGGTTCAGAGCCTCGAAATATATGATTCGGAGTCGAAGTCTGGGGAGAGGAATGGAGCGGGCTTGAACCAAAACGGGTGGGAGCCTAGTGGATCCGAGAATAGGTCTGTGGCGGATTTGGGTGGCGCCGGGATTGGATCTGTCATTTGCTTCTATTTGGTTGCAGAGAGTCCCCTTTGGTACTCATCTTTGTGACCACCTATGTCACTTTTTTTTTCTCAGATATACAGATATTAGTCATATAAGAAAAAAACGTTAGTACCAGAAAGCATAACAATAGTATTTATCATGGAAATACTCTTAAGATTGTTGTTAAAATTATAATAAATAAGATAGATAAAATTAAAAGTATAAATAAATAACTTATCATATTTTGGTTGAGAAGTGCAAATGCACTGAACTTAAGAGTATTTCATCATCATAAGTAGATTATTCAGTCCAGATAGTTGATAACTTCACAAAGTGTAGTTATTTGTGCCATATATCTGTATTTCTAAGAGTGCTAAAGTCCTTGTATTCATGCATATTTGGAAGGTTTTATACTTCTATTTATTATATCTAATTCTAATACCTTTTCAGTATGTTATGGAGCAAATTGTGCTTATTGTATATTTGATTAAGTAGACTTTGCATTTATTAATACTTTGGTGATTTCTCTAATGCAGGAAGAGCTGCAAAGCAGATTAGAAAGCTCAAGAGGAACCCAAAGGAGTAAATTCAGCAGAAAAATAGTGTTTCTTTGCAGAATTCTACGACCAGACTTGTAGGCCGCGCCTTTGGGGAAGCGTACGCCGCGGCGTTGAGATCCCCTGCATCCAAAGTCAGGGGCTACGAAGAATTGAACGCCGCGGCGTGAGAAAACAATGTCGAGGCGTGAGTGACCTAATTTGATACGCATCGTGGCGTGGATTTTGAGTGCCGCGACGTGACCCTGATTTTGCTGAGTCTATAAATAGATTTTTAATAGAATTCTGAAGAGAGCTCCGGGGGAGCCAAGATGAGTTTAGAGAGGTTGAGGCCAGGACTTCATTTTTGGGCAGATATGAAGCCTAAGGAGGCTAGGTTGGAGGTCCTCTTCCTTAAGGAAGAGGATTCAAGCTTCAAGGATCTCATCAATGGCATCCTTCCTCTTCTCCCTGCGTTTCTTCTTCTCCCTTATCTTTTGAATACTGTTTTTGGTTGTAATTTCGTATTCAATGTTTAGCCAAAGCTGTATTTAGGATATACTTTGAATCTTTGTATGGATATTGATGTTTATGTATGAATTTGAGTTTCTATTGATGTTTAGCTATGTTCTTCCATGCCTATGCTTAATGCTTGCTTCTGTTTGATCAACAATTGCATGATGTTACTTGAAGCAAATGAACTAGACATAGGGATTTGTGGAGATAGACATGGTATGGTTGATGCATGTTTGACGAGTTCAATTGGCTTGGATGTGTTGATTCGCTAATGAGATAGAAATATACCTTTTAGCCATGTATTAGCGTGTGTTTGAGAATAGATTGTTCATGAGTGGAGTTTACACTAGTCCTCATGCAACCATAAGAACCACAGTGGATTAGGTAAATGGCACCAGGGTTGATTGACCTAGACATAGGCTTTTGACTAAATCAGTTTCTCAAGCTAAACTAACTAATCATTGATGTTACTTATAAGGATTGCATATCATTAGTATGAAGTAGAATGTGAAGAAGGATTCTCTAGATCTCTAAACCACTATCTTTATTGCTTTTGTAGTTTAGATTTAGATTAGTTACTTTTCTTTATTTTATATGTCCTTGGATAGAATTTAGCTAAGCTCTTGGTTGCTACTTAGTAATGGAAACCTTGTCCTCGTGGGAACGAACTTTTACTTCGTATCTGTATTACTTGAACGACCCGTGCACTTGCAGTACACAAATGGTCTAACAATAGTCTCATAGCTAATACTCTCTAGGATACAACAACCACTTCTTGCTATCTCTACACGAAATAACAAGGCACATGAACAACTCGTAGGATTGTTCATAAGAACTCAAAGTAAAAGAATAAAGGGGAAAAATAGTGTTTTTGATGTATATCGTAAAAGCTACCAACTATAGTATTTATAGAGGTAAGAAATATGACCGTTTGTTAACAAACTAAAAGTTGTTGGGTTGGATAGAGGAGAGCTCCAACAGTAAAATCATAAATTGAGGAAATCATCCAACAAACCCAGTGTGCAACAAAAGGATAAGAATAAAAAACTATTTTGACTATGAAATAAATATTTTATTAAAATAATAATAATAATAATAAAAAAAAATATAACATTATTTACATAATTGTGTAACTTAAAAAAAAAAATAAACAGTACAACCTAAAAAAAGGAAATTGGATGACTTGTAATATCAAGTGATCTTAATAAGTGGTTTACCATACACAAATATTTTAGAGAGTGTATAGTAGCATCCACCTATTATCTATTCTTAAATGTTATTTTTTGTTCCTATCTTTTCGCTATATGTTGGTGAGCCTCTACTAATTTCCTAAAATTGTGATTCACGTTGGACACAACTTTATCCATCTCCTGCTTGTTGTTTGCGAAAAAGTCTAATATGGACCCAACAAGTTTAGGTCTATGGATAAACTATTGATGTTTTGGTTACTGATTTATTATTAAAATAAATCAATGGTTCAGATTAAAAGATAGATTTTCACAGATTTTAACTAGTAGTACTCAGATTCGTACAAAAAATTAGTTAAATTACTCTTTTTTTATTCATAAAAAAAGAAAAGATAGTGATCTAACTAAATTTATGTGCGAATCTGAGTATTACTAGTTAAAATATGTAAAGATTTAACTTTTAATCTTAACTGTTGATTTATTTTGTTAAAGAAAACATAGTCCATCCATAGACTACCTTTTGAGTGGTCCATATTAGACTTTTCTCTTGATAAAGCATTCTTTTTTACGGAGAAGGCTAATATGGACTACTTAAGAAGAGGTCCATTCATGGACATGTGATTTACAAGAACTATATGTAAATCTGAGTGTATGTAAAAATTATCAGTTAAAATCTATAAATTTCTTGTATGTATAGTTATTCATAAAAAAAAAAGTGATATGACTAAATTTGTATACGAATCTGAGTATTATTAGTTAAAATCTGTAAAGATCTAACATTTTAATCCCAATCATTAATTTATTTTAACAATAAATCAATAATTATTTTGTACTTAATCCATTCATAGACTACCCCAACATGATCCAACGTTCCCTCTTCTTAATCGGTCTATGTTAGGCTTCTCCATAGCACAACTATAATGCTAGGTAATGTCTTCAATGGACCTAAAAACTTCTGGACCATTGATGGACCAAGTTATTAGACCATTGATTTGTTATTTTTAAAAATGAATGGTCTTGATAAAAGACCAATAACTTATTGAATAGATGAACAACAAAAATGGAAATTGAAGTAACAATCAAGGTCAGCCGACCCAAGATCTCTGATCCCAGCTTCCAACTGCAGCACTCCTTCGCCTCACCAGTGCTGCAAACCAACACCTTCTTTGTCTCTAACAACGAAACACCACCCCAAACGAACTTGAACCTCGACCACTAGCTCCATCTGCCCATGGTCATAATGAGTCACACCTGCCAATGTCCTCCAATGCCAGTGAAGCAGAGCTATTGTGCGTAGTCCCGAACCCATCACCTTGCAAACTCTATCCGGCCACCACAACACCCCAACCGTGTCTTTGCCACCAAACCTCCTTGAACCACCACTACTATTGGAGCCGCTAGACATCATCATCGAGCTCCACCCTAAGCCACCTAATCCCAACCTCTATTGCCAACAGCCTCTGAGCACCCCCCCAAAACCCATCGCCATTCTTGATGAATCCTATTGCCGAAACTGTAGATCTAGTGTCTTTCCATGGTTGCGGTTGGTTCAAGCTTGAAAGGATTGGTCAGGAATAGAAGGTGGGCAACGTCATAGGAGAAGGTGCCGGAGAAGCCAAGTTCAATGCAGTGATGAACGTCACCGAAGAGGGCTTCATCGATGAGGGCCTAATGGAGAAAGGAAAAAGATGATCCTACATCTCTTTTAGAGGTGTAGGTATTGTACACACTTTTTTTAAAAGTGTGTGATTGAGAGAGAGAAAGTAATAAGAAAAACAAGTATGATGAATAATATTAGATGATGTATAAAAAAGTGTATGCACTGTTTATAGTAAGAATATCAGAGTTGATGGAGAAATGATGAATTGTAAAAAAATAAAAATGGGTTAACTTGCTATTAACAGTCATAATGATTGGACCATCAATGGACCAAACTTTATTTGGTTCCATTGTAGAGTCCTTCATAATGTTGCTACATGACACACGGAAAATTCTAATATGGACATATAAAATAAAGATTTATGGATAGATCATGACTTCTGAGTCATTGATTTATTGTTAAAATAAATTAATGGTTCATATTAAAAGATAAATTTTAACTAATAACACTCAGATTCGCACATAAATTTAGCCAGATTATTATTTTTATATGAATAACTATACATACAAAAAATTTACAGATTTTAACTAATAATTTTTTCATATACCCAAATCTGTATATAGATACCGTGAGATTAAAAAAAGAGGTGATCCATCCATGGACCCAAACATGTTGGGTCCATGATAGAAGCCTCCACCCACACATTCATAAAATCATAGCTTTTTTTAACATGCTTTTCTACTTAGTTTTCATGAGCAATCCTACAAGTTATTCTCGTGCGATTGTTATTTCAAATGCAGAGTTAGCAAGAAGTGACTGTTATATCTTGGAGAGTATTAGCTATGAAATCGTATGTACCGAGTAATCTACTTATGATGAAAGTCCAGTGCACTTGTACGCCTCAGCCAATATCTACAATAAGTTATTTTATTTATAAAATTCTAATTTTAATGTCCATCTATTTATTTCTATTATTTTTCCTACACATAGTACATCACTATAATAAATAACACTAAAAAATCCACAAATTCCACGGAACATAGATGGTATTTGGTTTGTTTTTTAAGAAGATAAATGAGATTGGTAAATGAGGAAGAAGACTTCTATGAAACTCACTTCAATTAGATTTCTTAGCTTGGTTTGAGTAGCATAAGTATAAGAATATTTATAGATGTAGAACTTGTCTCTAGACACATCTAATACAATTAGGGGGTAAAAATAGGTTAGGTAGCCCGTCGGAAGCCTATGGTCTAGCTTAGCCCGTTTAACAAAAAGGGTAGACCAAGACTTTTTAAAAAACATTTTTAATTAAAAGGGTCAGGTTTTAGGCATTTGAAAAAAATCTTTTAAGCATATCATATCGGCCTATTTAATTATATATATTGTTACTTTATATATATTATCATATTTTAATATTTATATAATATAATTAATTTTATAAATAATATAATATTTTTTTAAAGCTTAGGTCCGTTAGTCTATATAAAGGCCTAAACTCATTAGCTTATCTCGTTGGCCTATTTAAAGGTAGGCTTGATGACTTATTTAAAGTCTTATTACAAAATAAGCTTTTAAATAAACTTTCAAGTCAGGTTAGACTTTTAAAAAGATTATGACATGTCTTAAAAAATGGTCTATGTTAAGTAAATGAGTTAGACTCAGGCCTTGCATTTAGGAAATTCCACTCCTAAATACAATGAACTTATGTAATGCACATATTAAACACATGTATCATGCATATTTTGATTGAATTTGTAGATCATGTTTCTCTCTAGTGTTTCTTTCTTTATCAAGCACACTCTACCTACAAGTTTGTTTTGCACAAAGATTCAGACTTTGATGCTTTCTTGAGGTGGTTTAGTGTATATTTTTGGTGGGTGAAGAGTATGACTGTTAGAGTGGCAAAACAGGTTGACCCACCATGGGTTGGAAAAAAAACGAGGCGAGGTGAGTTGAATTATTTTTAATATATGAGTTGAGAAACCTAACTTGCCTTATTTTATGGTAGGTTGAACAAAAATGGCAAGTTATGTGAGTCAACCCGCATAACTCAAACCTAGGTTGACCTGGATAACCCGCCTAGCTCAAATCCACTATTTAACCTAACCCAAGTTGACCTGCATAACTCGCCTAACTCAAACCCATTATTTAACCCAATGAGTGAAAAAAGAAAAATTAAAAATCTAATCTGTGGGTCAACCCATCCCAACCTACCATAACTGGCGGCTTAAGCAGAGCAAGCTACATAGGTTGAGCTTGGAAAATGGGTTGACCAATACAACTTAACATATCATTTTTGGCGTGTTAAACGGATTGACCTAATAGGACAAACTCATATTGCCATTTCTAGTTACTGTAAAGCTAGCAATGGAAGTTAAGAAGATGTTTGAGTTCTTTTTTTTTTTTTTGAAATGTGTAGATTTTTATCAATTTTTAATCTTTTATTCATGTTGGGGGGATCTTAGAACTTGATGATAGGGGTGTTTATGACCCGTCCTGCCCCGATGACTTATCCCAATCTGAAGTTAATTGAGCTGAGTTTGGGTTCTTAAATTTTGGCACTGTTAGGCTAGGTTCAGGTCATACTCCGGGTCGGCCCGACCTGGTATAACATAATGTTTTAAAACTTATATATATATTTTTAAATTAGTGATAAGTTATAAGACTTTTAGACATAAATTAATGTATTTTGCATAACATGATGATTTTTTTGTATTGAAGTAATTTGTTTCATAATATTTATTATTGTAAATTATCCCTTAATTTTAGTTCCATGCTTTTAAAATTTTATGACTTAGTTATACATAACATCTAATATTATGTATTTTATATAAATATCATGTCAACACAGTCTCAACCCGATCATTAGTTAGGTCATGACCAAATCGGGTCTGAGTCTAAAGAAATGACCTGAACAATATATCGAGTCAGGTCGAGTCAGGCTAAAATCGTCCCAACTCGTCCATTGAACACCCCTACCTAATGATTTGAACCAAATTGAATTGATTTTGGTCAATTTGATTTAGTTCGAGTTGACTAAAAAAATTTGACCAAACTTCATCTAAGTGCGTATTTGAGATAACTGTGAAAACTTGATTATTTCAATAATTGATTATTATATAATTTTTTTTTGTTTTAATCGATTATAATAGAATCAATTTTATATTTGGATATGTTAGTTAAAAGCGATTTTAAGCTAATATGTTTTGTTTAGATAATATAAAAACATCATTTTTATGCATTAAATTATCAAAATAAGTATAAAGTGATTAAAAAAGTTATTTGATTGAGGATAAAATGATATTTATATCTCAAAGTATAAGAAATAATCTAGAATCTAGAATCATAAGTTGAAATTTTAGCATTATAAAAAAAATTTATAATGCATTGAATTTCATACAAAAATTAAAGTTAATTTTGCTAAATATGTGAGAATATTGTTACAATAACTTTTTCTCTAAAAGAAAAGTTGTTTAGTTGATAAATAATCTCAACCAAATATGCTCTAAATATCTAACCCAACCTGAATCTTGCCCTAATTTAATACATTATTTATCACATCATTTTATTTACATTTTGGTGGGATACTAGATCACATCATTTTACTATTATTATATATATTTTTGGTTTAACATCATTTTGTTTAATTATACAGTTCAAGATTTTTATCACTATTTTGTTAAAAATTAGGAAAATGTTATATGTCTAGGGAGTTTTGGTCTCTTGGGTGGCACATATAGTGTAATGTAGTTTTATTATCTTGATTTTAGTTTTTATTTTATTTAAATTAAAAAATAGTTATAACTAATCTAGCTTCCTCTGAACTTTAATCATCTGGGACCTCTAGCATGGTCCTAAAAATTAATAATAGAGAGTTATTTAATAAAGAAGTAAATTATATAAGATTTTTTTACTATAAAAATACATATTAAAATCTACGATATTTACTAACAAAGTTGGACATGGTAATAAGTCAATCGTACTCCTTTTAAATTTTAAACTCTAAAGAAGATAATTGTTAATAGAATTCTCTAGTCGTGACAATACTTGAGGAACTAGCCTCATAATAATCCTTGTGGGACTATCCTGATCAAAGAAAAAAATCTACAATATTTTCAACTAATTCTTTAACTAATAAAATGCAAATTCAAAAGTTATTTCAACCAACTCGAAGAGGTTAGTTTAACCATAGACAAGCATCTAATGTGTAAATAAGCATATAGTCATAAATTTAATCATCAACATTTGACTGAATCGATGATAATATACAAATTAGGTTGAACACCACTTAATCACAATTTAACAAAAAATAAAAATTAACCTATGTTCAATAGATGCGGCTTGCAGTCAAGAGTGTAAGTTTGGCCAAATTTCTGAAATTTACCATTTCTGACTTTTTGTTTGCTCAAATTTATGAAATTTACCTTTTGTGACTTTTTCTTTTTTTCTCATGGTAAAACCTTTTGTGACTTTTTCTACTAGTGGACAATTGTGTATGTTAACTATATTGAGTCTTATCCTTTTTAGTTAATTATTGTAATTCATTTTATTTGTTATCCAATTCTATTATCAATTTGAATGGTTTAATAACAAAAGTCTTAATTTATACAGTTACATATGATAAAATAGATTATAATAATCAAAGGTTTAAAAAAAAATATCACGATTTTTTTTTTGTAATTTTGAGAGTTCAAATTTTAAAGTTGTTATTTTAAATTTTTTTTTTTTATGTCTAAGCTCCACACAGGTTTAGGAGAGACTCTACCATTAAGGTGAGGCCAAGAATGCTCCACACGGAGCCTCGTAGGAGAGGAGAGGTAAAAGAGGTTTGAGTGTATTGACAAGAATCAAACTTCTGTCACACTCTTTGTAACAATGTGGTATTAACTGCTAAGACAAAGTCTCATATGCAAGAATAGAAGTTTACTTAACTACTATTTTTAATTTAAAATTACGTAAACAATTAGTCAAAGACTAATAAAAAAAATTATTCATAAAATAAAGTCAGAAGAGTTTTCATAACGAAACCTTTTTTTCACTTCTGTTTTTCTGGATATATTATGTTCTTAAATCCTTGGGCGAGTTGCTTAAAGAATGTCCTTGAAAGAGTTGGTCACTCTTATACGTCTTAACGCCCAAAACAGGTCAATCCAAAAATACTGGTCTCCCTTTCCTCTTCACTTTTTCAAAATTCCCAAATGCTGAATCAACGCGACGATAAGCAGAGCACATAAATAAAAGAATTAAAAGTAAGTACTTGAATGTTTTCTACAGAGACGTGCTGGTTTTTTTTTTTCTTGTCATAATATTACTTATATCACATTAATTATCTTAAAAATTCTAGACTCGAGTGTCTTATTAAATAATACACCAAAAATACAAGAATTCTAGATAAATCAGTTACCTAGGAATATCTTACTCAAAAACATTCGATGATGTTCTTGTATACATACTTTCACAATGAATATTTTTGGTAACAATAAGGTTAGATACATATATATTTATATGCATATTATCTTATATTTATATAATTTTTAGAATCTGATTATAGTTGGTTTCGCATCATTTTTTACATATTATCTCATTTTTTATATATAATATGTGAGAGATTTAATGATATGTGAGAAGTATTTTCTTTTTGATAAAATGAAGAAAAAACAAGAAGTAAACATTCAATTTATGTTCAAATTAAAGAAATAATAAGGAAAAGTTGGATAGCACAAAATAAGGAAAAATCTTGTGTAATTTAAGAGTATGATTACTAAGAACGTTACACGTGTACATATTAATCACTAGAAATATTACTCTTAATGTATATAATAATAATTTTTCCAACATAAGGACAAAAATAACAAAAAAGATGGTTCCAGAAGAGACGGTAGACGAGGTTCAGAAGTAATTAGGACAAGTGTTTTTTTCATTTATATATATATATATATATATATATAAAACTAAGTCATTTACATTAATTTTTAGTATTTTTTTAGATCGAAAAATCTCATTATTTTATTATCTAATAGACTTTTCTTTGGAAGTTAAATACCTTCTCTGCTAAGTATCTTGATAGACCAATATTTTAGGTAACTATCTTGGTCTAGCTTAAGGTTCACGAAATGAAGACAAGTAAACAGTTTTATTCTCTTATCAACGCGGCGGCGTCTGCCATTGTTCTTTCTCTTGACAAGGTCACACAACTGGATTCAAACAAAGAATGAAAAGGATATATATATCTTAGGTATGAACACTTTTATTATTATGTCTTAGAAAAAAATGATTTTATATTTTTTTTAGAGGTATAAGTATTGTATATATATTTTTAAAGGTATGTAATTAAAAAAAAATAATAAAAAAAAATAAGTATAATGAATAATATTAAATGATATAAAAAATAATATATATACTATTTGTAGTAAGAATATAAAAATTGTATATCTTATGATAATTTAATTAGAAAAGTTTAAAATGCACTTAAAATATTTTTTAATATGAATGTTTCATGTATTTTTATTATTAATTTGTAAAAATTTTATATTTATAGTTAAGATGTATTATTTATAACTTGTTCAATAAGTTATATTTATAAATTGAGAGAATAAATATTTGTAAATAAAAAAAGAGGGGAAAAGTAAAAAAATTGTACCTATTAAAACAGATAAAATTAATAGAACATTAATACTGAATTTTTTTAAAAACATTATAAATGTCTCCAATTTAATCTGGACAATTTTCAAGATGTGTAAAAAAAAAGTTTACAAGAAAAAAGTATGTATATACATAAGTGTAAAATAAATAGAATATTTCAACCATGCAAAATTTTGTAAAAAAAAAAAGATCATCTTACATTTTAAAAAAAATGTAAGTATTATTAATATTTTTTTTAAACATCAAGTTTAATAAAATAATAAAAAAATATATATATGATAAATAATATTAAATAAAATATAAAAATATAATATATATATTATTTAATATAAAATTATCGAAGTTGATATATTAATTATGTTGTCTACAGTATTTTTTACTAATGGCATGCTGACTCTGTTATTTAGTAGACTTTCTTCTAATCTTCACGCTGTTTAATCTCGTCTGATTGCATATGTAATGATGACATTTATGATAGGTCAATATTCTCGGCCTTTGCTTATGTTCTGTACCGGTATTTCGAAATCTGGGTCCAACAAGAACAGTGCGGAATAGCTGGGCACTTAGCCTATTACGGTCTAAAAGGGCCTATTAGTCCAATTTTTAGAAAATAAACATATCTTAACAGAATTTTTAGAAGAATAATTGGGATCAAATCTTCTTATAACTATTTAGATTCTTAATTATAAAAAAAAAAATTATCTTTTAAATACAAGTTTCTCACTGCAACAAAATTGAGTAGATCAAAACCTCATATTATAAATATTGAGTTTAGTTACTCATATATAAATCTAATTCAAAACTCATCTCTTTTTAATGCAAATCTTAATTTCTTATAGATACATCACTTTTTCTTAGTCACTACTTGCATAAAGAGGAGCCACTATATTTAACCTCAGAACAGCTTCCATGAGGATATGATTTAGTGATTTATTTTCCCTTTACGAATGCATGCAAGAGTTCCATGCTTAGACAATTATGGTTAATGTTGCCAATTTAATATGAAGTTATGAGCTTCTACAAGAGTAGGGAATCAGAGTAAAAAAATTATGGTTTTGATGAAAATTATGTTAAGTTCAAACTCGGGGCTTTGCTTAGACAACAAGGTCTTGAATCTACTTGCTAATATGTGCTTGTCCTATGTCAGCGAGTCCTGCCCAGTGTCTCCCTTTGAATCTTTGTTTTTCCCAGTTCTGATCATGTTAGCCCATAATAGTCAGGTGGTAAAAGGAGAATTTGTTTTATTTCCTTTCTTAGAGTTCCGAGAGTAGCTGCATTTTTTGATTTAAAGCCTTTAGACTGGTTCTTGATATCACGTGAGCTTATCCGTAGTTTCTTCCTTTGTTTGCAATTAGTTCCGCGTGCATGAGCTTGAATTTCTACTTGATTAGCTATATTCCTTTTTAGACTAAAAATTGACAAATGCTATTGACATGTATAAGTTTTTTTTAAAGGATGCAAGCTATTTGGGTAGCCTAAGTTAGCTCTATCTCCAGTCTACACCCACAAATATTGCACCTATAGCTACTTGCAACTAAGCTGTATTGACTATCTTCCTCTCGATCTTGTGCTTCTGGACGAGGAATATCTGCCTAGCTATGAAGCAGTCCATTGGCTATGATCACGTTTTGATTTGAGTAGAACTTGATCTAACAAAATGATGACGTCTTGCAGCGTTAATTATAGAGTGCCCCACGTTTTGACAGCTGTTTTTATTTTGTACACCGAATTGTCAAAGATTCTCAATTTGTTAGGTTAGTTTAATTTCAATTTAGGCATCGTTTGCAAGTTGCTCATTTATAGAGAGACAAAAAAAAGCCAGCTCCAAACTAATCTAATTATATAGAAAGGTTTGATCTTAAGCTCATTAACATGTGAACGAATATAATTTATATACTAATTAAGAAGCTTGTGAATTGTTTGTGCTGATAATTTGGTGGCTCAGAATCGGAAAGTTGGCCACCCCATTTTGTTTCAGACCCACGTCATTAAATCCTGTTATGCTAGCCCATTATTTGTATGGCATATTTGACTATTGTTGTTATGTTTATTAATTGAAAACTAAATCCTATGGTTTTAAGTTTAACTTTGTTAAATAATTGTTAATGTGCACCGAAGTGGTCCAGATACGGTGCACTAGGCAAATGGACGATAATGCGGGTGACTTTTATGGTGGTTCTACCATTCATGATCCAGATTTTTAACCTGTAATAGCAAATTATAAAATTAAAATATATATATATATATATTTGGGTCTGGTAAAAAAGGTCCGGCCACCGCGTGCTGAGGCACAATGATCAAAGGTCATGGAAGAGGACGGCAAAGGTGCAGTGCAGTGGGCGATGACGTAGTGTATTTTGGCGCGACAAACTTGCGGTTGACAACAATGGCTTGGTGCGTGGAACGACCCACTACTCTTATAACAGTTATCACCATTTGCAACCACCGTAGAGGCTTGAGGTTGGCAAAGCCAGATCTTTAGAGATAATGAGAGTGACTTTCATAGTGGTCTCCTTATGTTTGGGACCATCTATGGTCCAGGTTTTTAACTTGTAATAGCAAGTTATAAAATTAAAAAAATATATATATTTGGGTCTAGTAAAAAAAGTTCGACCACTACGAGCTAAGGCGCAATGATCAAGGGTCATGGAAGAGGACGACAAAGGTGCAGCACGGTGGGCGATGGTGTAGGCGCGACATGGGGTTGATGGCAACGACTTGGTGGGTGAAATGACCCACTACTCTTGTAATAGTTGTCGCCATTTGCAACCACCGTAGAAGTGTGAGGCTAGTGGCGCCAGATCTTCGAAGACACATAGATCTTTGGAGATTCTCGATTGATAGGTTTTGAACCTTTCTTTTTCGAAGATCTGCGATGTGGAGCTCAACTAGAACAAAGGCAGATCTAGTGCGAATGGTGTTGGTTCAGTTTATGTCGAGCAAGAACCAACTGCGATGGTGCAGATCTGGGTGGTTTGATTTGGGTTTATTATGACTTCTGTGTTGATTTGAGTGGGTGGAGTTCAGTGGTTGGTCTGATTTGAGGCTATGACGACAGTTAGAACAAAAGCTAGAATATCGGTAGCTCTAGTTTGAGGGACCAAGGGATTCGGCTAGGTGGTATTAATGTAACGAAAAATTTTACTTAAATTTAAGTTAATTAAGTATATTAATTAATCAAAAATTAATATTTTTATAAATTTTTATATTTTTAATTATGTGATATAAAATTTTATAAAAATATTAAATATTAATTAATATAATATACTCAATTAGATATTTTAAATTTATGTAAAAAAAATTTAATTGTAACCCCGTTATTAGTGGTACAGACAAACAAGAATAAAGACATGAAAAAACAATGAACGAAAAAAGAAAGGACATGAAAAAACAAAAACCAAGGTTATCCGAATCTAAAACACGTTGGAGTGGCGGGGAATAAATGTCAGGGTCCTACACTCTATTAGAACCCTTTTGTTTTGTCCTCCTCCTACCTAAGAAGCTAGTCATCCTTATCCTTCTCTCTTCCCTCATAAATTCAACACTCAACCTCATTTCCTCCCATCAACACCAACTTCCGAATTCACAATCAGACACAGACACACACACCCCAAAATCCTCAAACCCCACAAACAACCAACACAACATCATCATCGTCACCACAACAAAATGAAACTAGTGTGGTCCCCAGAGAGAGCTTCCAAAGCATACATCGAGACAGTACAATCTGTAAGCACTTATATCAATTATTTTTTAAGCACTTTCATTCATAATCATCTCAAATAGTTATAGTTTGGTGTTAATTAACTCATGTTGAGGTGTTCCAATTCCGTGCATGATCCATTTTTTTTTTTCTGATAAAAAGTTTAGGATGTAGAGAGAGACTCTAATGTGATATGCATATTAATCCATCTCTAAACCCTATTCTGCAGTGTCAGCTTTTCTGTGAATCAGGTGTGGCCGAGCTTGTTTCGGCGATGGCCGCAGGTTGGAACGCACAACTCATCGTGGAGACATGGTCACAGGGAGGAGTCATCCCCACAAGCAAAGGTTTAGCCATAGCGAGCCGCCACACGGGTGGACGGCACGTGTGCATAGTCCAAGATGAGAGGTCAAGGTTAGAGTACGCTGAAAGCATGGGTGAGGCAGGCATGAAGCCTGAGATCATGGTGGGAGAAGCAGAAGAAGTGATGGAAGGGTTGGTGGGTATAGACTTCATGGTTGTGGATTCAAGGTGCAGGGACTTCTCTAGAGTGCTTAGGATGGCAAAGTTGAGCACCAAGGGTGCTGTGCTGCTTTGCAAGAACGCTAACTCGAGGAATGGTTCTCCTGGTTTTAAATGGAGGAGTGTTTTGGATGAAGGGTCACGTCGTCTTGTTCGTTCGGTGTTTCTTCCTGTTGGGAAGGGACTTGATATTGCACATGTCTCGGCCATCGGGGGTAATTCAGTTTCAGCACTCCAGGGTGGACGTGGTCAGAGATGGATTAAGCATGTTGATCAAAAAACAGGGGAGGTGCTTGTTATTAGAAAATAAATTATTCTTGTGTCAAATACTCATATTCAGCACCAAACCCAATTTTCCCTTTTTTAAATACAGTATGAACGTAGTATATCACAAATCAATCCATTTGTTTATTTATTTTTTATAAGACGACAACTTTGCAATCTTTCAACCGCCCGACCCTCAGGGGGGGGCGGGGGTGCTTTTTTCTTCCTAAAGTAGTAAGGAATGGAGGTGTTCTGCTCGTTGTCTTTTGAGATATTTTTTAATTTGACCTGCTTATTAAATTAGTGAATTGAGTTGAGTTAAATTTATTAGTCTAATATATATTAGAAATTTCTTTTTTTTTATTAAAATAATTATCAAAATATGAAATTAAAATTTATTATACGTAATATATTTTAATTAAAAATTATATGTTTAAAATAAATTAAGAAGATTACATAATCAATTTTACCCAAATAATATAAATAAGCACAAGAAGTCTTTTAAGGTAACAGAAGTGTGCAAAAAATTAAAATAAACTAACAAGTTTTAAAAGTTATAAATAATAAATTATATTAATTAATTGAAATTATATCATCACATATAATATATGTATTAATATAGTCATTTAGTTTATTATTAATTTTTTTAATATATTTTTTATCATTTAAACGATTTATTAAATTTTTATTATAATAATTCATTAAATGTTTCATGAATTTTTTATTAATATTTTTTTATCATTCTTAATGTAATTATAATATTTACACTTAAATTTAATTAATACGATAAAAAATTTAAATAAAAATAATTTGAAATGACATAATGATTAAATGACCTAAAAAAAAGTTACTTTTCTTGTAGGTCTGAATATTTGTCATTCTGATCCAATTCAGATACCCAATCTAACCCATATTTTTTAGTGAGTCGACTCAACCCAATGAAATACCCTATTAAGGAAGCTGGCTTTTGCAAGCTAGGATTTTGGGAAGGGGAGAGGGGGCTGAGGGAGGGGTGGTGGAGGGGGAACACCACGAGCCATCAGTTCATGACCCTAGACAACTGAATCGCATTTAGTTACAACATTCTAAATCTTCGTTTCTAGTAGCACTATGACATTTGGTTCAAGGTAATAACAAAATGACATGGTATCTCTTATGATATACGTTAGAGCATTTGAGAGCAATGTGCTCCGAATTTTAAATTTTAACAAATTGGGGTGTAATACAAATGGCATTGTTCATCTACTCGCTTGGATAACATTAACAATTCTATATCAATACGCATCTAATAAGCAACTAGCCTTCCCAACCACCAAGTAATAAATACGGCAAGACAAGATCCCATGCCCCAGCAGCTGCATTATGTATCAATGTACTTTGAGTTGTAGCACGTTCCCCAGGTTGTTGACCTTCAATGTCTATATAGACCGATCACTCAGGACACGTGCAAAAGGCCCATAATTGCCAAGTCACAAGAAAGGGATTTAATTGACAAAGAAAACATTAGAAATTCAATCAATATTTGGTATTCCTATTTGAAAAGATCGTATCGGTTTAAATCCTAGGTACATCACAATTTTGGCTCACTACCAGTAGCAGCCACAAACCACTTTTGAGATCCTTCCAGCAGGCTGATTGACTGTTGGGCTATGCTGCTCAAATTCCTGGTTATATTCAACCATTCATCTAATGTGTATGTATCCAATTATGGTAGTATCGGAGGATTGTGCTTCTGTACCCTGCAGCCTAGAGAAAACACATCAATTGAGGATAGACATAATGAAATCGACAATAGCATGTTTGATAAATGAATCTCAAGTAGCCAATAATGATGAACTTACTAAAATGATAAACAGTTTCAAGATTCTGGAAAACAATGCATTAGTCCCAACTATTTTTACTTCTTCTAAATGCTTTCTTATCTGAAAGCACCTTCTTGCTTTTAAGGCGTTTCTGCTCTCCTATGGCAGCCCTTCAAAGGTGCACATTTGATTAACAGAGGTCAGTTACATGCCCTTCAACACGAAGTAATTCAAATGTAAAAGAACCACAAGCAACAAACTACCCAAAATAAGAAACTCTATTTAACCTGAAGAATTAGAAAATATAAAAAGAGAAGTGCTATTACATCTTTGCAATTTTCTTCTTTTGCTCTTCTGAGGGAGGTGGTGGGACATAAGATGCTGCATCAATGATTTCCTATTTTTTTTCCCATTAAATAAACAGAAAAGCACCAATGCTAAGTAAAAGTCATTTTTCAGGAACAACAAGAAAAGAAGTGAATAAATCGAAGTCTATGTTATTGAAAAGGGGGGAAGGGGCAGAAAGATTAGATAACTCAAGTCTAACATCCAAAAAAGCACATCTAATCTTAGATTACCCTAACCAGGAGGGATGCGGTATAATAATATTTTTCAAGGGAATTACCGGCATGCTTATAAGATTTCTCATAGATGTTATATACACTACAATAAAGCTCAGACCATAGTTGTTAGAATAGCACGATTCAATACGATTCAGCAAGCCAGTGATTCGTATCATATGGTGAATCACAAATGGCTTTGAATCGTGTATGTATCGTACAAATTCGTGCGATTCTATATCACCGATACAATTCGCATGATTCTACAACACGGTTTTTTTACTCTCTTTTTTAACCAAAATTCTCTCATTAGAGAATTCGAAGGAGCTTAGAGGCTTAATAACAAGAACTAAATGAGTGACTGGGCATTCACGCAAACCAGTATTCATATAAAGGTAGTCACTCTGTTTTTTTTCTTCTAGTGTAGAGTGTTCATGCAGTCACTTTGTATGGCTCCTAATGCTAAGAAGAAGGGGAAGAAGGATGTGGAATCATGTTTTAGGTGTGGAATCTTGTCTAATTAAGTTTTTATTGACGTGTTTCTAAATTGTACAATACATTACGACTCACGATTCAAAAATTGAACAAACGATTCTTGATACGCTCCACGATTTGACAACTATTGCTCACACCATACCTCCATTTCTCTTCTCATTAATCCCTAGAAGCACATCGTGGACTTCATGATAACCAACTCGACAATAAAGGAGTAGATAACAAATGAATAGTAAAGAAAACAACAAGGAACCAATTTACAAACTCCTCCTCTCCAAAGAATAATTCCATTTCCCAATGAAGATGTTATCCTAACTCCTCAAAGAATCACAAAAATAGTCAGCACCAAAACTTTTAGAATTCGACTTACCATGTCTGAATGCACCACAAGAATACAGAGAATAAGGAGTGAGAGATGTCTACCAACAAGTCACTGCCCTAAGCTGCATTCTTCCACCAGTTTGTTCACTATCAAGATAAGGGATTATTACAGACACCACATTTTCCACAAACTAACTCCTTCAAACCCCACCGCCAGAGTAGAATAAGAAGTAATTGAATCGACATCCAGAGCTACTACCAGTTTAGAAAGTAAAAGCTTTGTCTTATCTAACTGACATTACTCTCCACAGCAGAAACTGTCTTTAACACTGGAAAAATCCATTTTAAGATGCCAAAATTTTTATAAAGAAAAGAATTAAGTTTCTGATGGGAGGAGAAAAGATATAGGAACAAAATCATTTCCAAATGTACCAAGCAATGATACCAATGAAAAAAACCATTCTTGGCCTCCATGAAGAATTTAAGCTTTTAGGAGAGTTGTCATTTGACAACAACATCTGATGCTAAAGCATTGTTTACAACAATTTTAATAAAATGTTTTATATACTAAATTTTCCTATATTACCTGAAGTTTCGCCAAAGCATCCTCAATGTTACCCCTGAGAAAAAATAGTAGAATAAGGCCAACCAATCTTGCAGCATACAACGAAAATAGACAACAAATAGGACAAAAGGGAAGAATCAAACTTCTGTGTTCTAGTTTTGGTTGAAGAAATCACAAGCTCCCCATCCTTGTTAATACGATTTTTCTCCTGCTCAGGACCAACATAATTAACGATTAAGAAAAGACAAGGTAGATAATCAAATTAAGAGTAGAATCATAATTGGTGAGGTAAAAGAGTGACCACTTAAGATATGCAATACGCAATCTATGCACAAGTAGATCTACATATATATTATAAATACATATATCTACATGGAGAATGCTAGGAACACACTCCTTTCAACACACTCTCTTCTATTGGGTCATGTCGCACACTAAAGCACATACTCAACCTCGATTAGCGTATAATAAACTCGATTAGTGTGTAATCAACTCGATTAGTGTGTAATTAACTCGATTAGTGTGTAATTAAGTTTGAATGTGTGCTTTAGTGTGTGATGTGGCCCAATAGACAAGAGTGTGTCGAAAAGAGTGTGATAGAGAGTGTGTTCCTAGCACTCCTCCTATCTACATATAACAATATTTTGTGCTTCACAAAAGCAATGACAAACCATTCTAGTTTAAGGCTTATGTAAACAGTTAATCACATGATTTTGCACCAAAGCAACGATGACAAAAGATTAGTTGTTGTGACAAACCATTTGCATAATTTTCTCCCTGACCCTGTCACTTAGCCAATATGCATTTCTAACGTTGAAGCGCATGTCCACCTTGGTGTTCACTGTCCAATCAGCAGTTAATACAAGCAGCACCAATCAGCTCCACAATCTCATAAAATTAAAAGTAACAAACAAAAAGAATCACCATTTCCATGATAACAAGTTACTGGAAGGAAATAGTGTGAAAAAACGAACCTTTATTGACATTCTGACCCCCAGGTCCACCACTTCTGGCAAAGTTCACTGTAACATGATCTGAAACCAAAAATATAGTCTTTAGGGTTTCTTTTTTTTTTTCCCCAATATTTTTTTTAAAGCAATGAGAAAATGATGGTAATCGATGAGGAATAACGGACCCAAGGTGATTTTGGGAGTGGGGCCAGTATCGGCGGAGAGAGCTCGGTGTTCGGCTTCTTGAAGGAGCTGCTGAACCTGAGAGAGACGAGACGATACTTTGTTGGCGCCTGCATCTGAAGAAGCGCATCGAATAGCAGTGAAAGCAGCGGGTAATTGAAGAGCAACGTTCCCATGAGGTGAGAGCAAAGGACGAGAAAGCCCACGAAGGGGAATCGAAGGACCGAAAAGTGTGGAAGAGAGGTGCAACATCTCCTTCACCAGGATTCGTATTTTAGTGGTACAGATAGCCATAAATGAACCAAGTATGATATGAACCACACTCAGAATTTTCAGAACCCGAACCACTGAACCACTGTCCCTTTTGTTTCGGCCTTACGTTTTCTTATTTCATTTTTTTTTTCTTATTTTCTTGGTTGCTCTTCAATTCCCATTTTGATCAGGGTTTTTCTTCTGCATCCCTCCCCCCAACTCCCCGCTATTTTTACAACTGTCCGATTTTTTTTTTTTTTTTCAGATTTTGTAAACGTATATCTTACCCTTTGTATGTTTTCATAACCCACCAAGAATGGAGGGATTTTGGATGGAAAGAAAAATGAGGTTAATTTTTTATTTTAAATTAAAATATTATAAAATGTTTACAAAAAAAAGTGATTATTTCATATTTTATTCTTCTCATTCTATAAACAAATCAAATAAGAGGAATATTATTTTTTATTTTTTACAAAAAAAAAAGTGATTATTTCGTATTTTATTCTTCTCATTCTATAAACATATCAAATAAGAGGAATATTTTTTTTATCCAAAATTGTAGGATTAAAAGTGGTTGACTTATCTAAAAGTTAAGTAGACTTTCAAATTCAACGAGTATTTATAAAGATATAAACAAATAATTCACCAACAATAGACTCTCACAGAAATCGAACTCCGACTAACTTAATTGATACGATCTGTTCTTATTTAAAATAAGAGGAATATTTACTTTAAATAAAATTAACTATTCCTCAACTAGTGTTATTAGACATATGTCAACAATTTTTTTTAAAAAAATAACTACTCTAAGTATATTTAGTTTATATTATTTTAAAGAAAATAATCGCTATTTTTCAAAAAAATTATCACTAAACTTTTGATTATAAACTATTTTAAATACAAATAAATTAATCCAAATACACACACATAATTGTCACTTTCTTATTTATTTATTAATAATTATAAATTTCTTACATTAATAATAAATTAAATCTATATAGAACAAAAACCAAACACTTATTTGGGCTATGTTTGGATTAATGAAATTGAGTGAAATGAAAGAGAATTGAATGAAATAAAGATTGATTTTATTGTTTAGTTATATTAAAAAAGGATGGAATGAGATGTAAGTGGGTGAGATGAATTTCATTTCATCCTACAAAAAATTATCACTTTTCTTCCCCTCGCACTAATTTGGGGGGGTATGGGATAGAATTGAATGATAATTTTTTTTCTTACAAAAAATAAAGTTATAACTCTTACCATTCAATCTATTTCTCAAATAATGAAATGATAACTTTACTTTATTTCATTCTAAAATATTCAAATAATAAAATAATATTTTTATCACATTTCATTTCATCACATTACATCTCATCCCATTATAATCTATTTCATTAATTATTAAATATTCAAACATAATCAAAAATAAAAATACATTAATTTCTATTGACTCTCATTCCAAGTTTCCAACATAGCTATTATGGAGGATGTGGTCGTGGAATACTCATAACGGATCGATTCTAAGGAACATCTAGTGTATAGCTTTTTGGTTTGATGCATTTAGTTGTGACTATAGCCTTAAATCTTGTAATAAGATTGCTGACTCCTTAGCCAACCATGCAGGATACTGCATAGTTTCTTGTTTATCATGCTGCTGTTGAAAAATTTGCATAGCTTTTTTTGGGTGCTTTCCCACAGAAAAATTTGCCTCGAGTGATATCTGAGTCAATTTATGCATATTTAACTAATTCACCTCTTTGATATGAAACAAATCATGTATGTTAAAAATTTAAAAAAATTATAAAAATATTCTTTATAATCTGACCTCATAAAATTAATACAGATAAAATTCAAACTCATGACTAAGTGCCTATTTACACATCACAAACTCATTTACCATTAAATGATTCCTTGAGGTTTTTTCTCTATTAATCTAACACCATATTTGTGTTGCTTTGCTATAGAGACATGGCAAGTTTTACTGTCAATCATTCACGTCTCAATGGTTATCAAGAACTAAAATGGGAAAAAAAAATAACACAGAAATAGCAAGAAAAACCATTAACAATACGAAATTAAAAGTAAAAAACTGATAAACAACCACTATTAAAAGTAGAAGACTGATAAACAACAACGACTATTTGAAATGGTTAATTAATTTTTCCTATTACTTTTATATTGTTAGCTGTCATTCCAATTGTCCCAAAACTCAAGTCGTTGACAACAACAAACCTGAGTTTTGCAAATCAGGTTTAAAATAGCGTCGTTTGCACAACTGTATAGGTGACTATTAAACTCAAATAGAGATACTTGAACTATAATTCGCATAATTACTAAACTGGAAATCGTGCAAGTAACATTATTCGCAGCTTTCCAACCTGATTATGAGCATGAAAGTTGAGTTTCAAATGACCCGCCATCCGGGTCCCTGTCAGTGAAAGCAAGACCAGCTAAGAGCAGCTTTCCCGTGCAAGCACCTATCAGAGAATCCTTCATCAAGATGAAGTATAGCATAAAACTTGCACAGAACATCTCTACCGTTCACCCAAGGATCAAACAGGCTCACAAGACAACTAAACAACTCATGCGGCATGAATGACAGTAAATACTATAAATTTTATTATACAATCAGGTCATAACAAGAAATTGTGCAGGTCTCAGACCCTAGCATCACCATAACGATTTCAATGGACACATCCATTCCACCAAGGCATTAAAAAACTACGGTCAAAATCATCATAGACCTATAGGTAAAGGAAAGAAAAAACAAACTAAAGGGAAGTAACATGAAAGAGCATATGCTGCTGAGGTAAATGGGACTTGACAACTTGACAGCTACAATGATGCCTTAATTTCGGCCCCGTCCTCGTGGAAGATATGCGCTTCTATCACTAGAATCTGTCCTTGCCCTCTCCTGTGTGCGAGAAGAAGGCTCTTCATCTCTAACTTCAGACATTGTTCCCACAGGATAACTATGCTCCGAAGAAGGGAGCGCCCAACCTCCCTGCCTAGCCTGCTCAGCTTGCCCACTACGGCTAGCTCCTAAAACACCAAAGAGCACAAATTACAGATGACAAACAAATAGCATACTGCCGCTTTGAAGGAAAAATTCACCCACCAGCCACAATAGAAGTATTTTTAGCACAAAAATAGAGACAACGTGAGTAATTATTACTATTTATTACAATGTCATAATACTATTTATTTGACTTATGTGCCATCCAATGAATTTTAATCTTTGGTTTTGTTCGTTCTTAATGTAAAAACATGAATAACTATGAGACCGTAAATTTGAAAATAACATAGATAAACAAAATTATATGAACAAAAATGAGCTTACCCACAATAGATATATAATTGCTCGCTAATCATATTTTAGTATGTAACATACAATTAACAGCACTAATAATAGGCACACTAAAGCCATCCTCTCCATACCATTGAATGCATTACGCATCTCTCTGCCACTGTCACCTTTACTTCTCACTAATAAAGAGCACAAGCTAGGAATATCATCACACTGACGAACTTTTTAGTTTTCTATAAAATGCTATTGTGCTAAAAAAAATAGTTCACAAAAAAAAAATCCGATAACATAATAACAAATTTACAACCACGTACATCGGAATGCATCAATGTGAAAGCCATTTCTCTTTATACACACTAGAAGTGGGCATATGCAATTGTATGTGCAAGTTAAAAAAAATTCAAAGATGTGTCAGAATGTAGTTGTTGAAAGTACGATGAAAATGAGAGGAGTTGGTGAAAAATAGAGTGGAAAAAGGAAGTATGGTGTAGTTGTATAAAGTTGGGACATGGCGACATGCTAAAACTGATGAACAGCGATGCTATGAAAATGCTCATGAATAAGCTGGCGATGGGCTTCTCTTTTTTATTAAAAAAAAATTTATTAGTTGGCTGAAAAATAGCAAAACTGTATGCCATGTCATTCATACTGATTTTCGAAAAAGAACATTCGTGATATATAGCATCGCTCTAAAGAACTATTTTATTTCACTGTATTTTAATTATTCAAGTTAATTAACATTTATAATCCAATGAATTTGTTAAAATATTTAACAAATATACTAATAAAACAATAACATTTTGGGAAACTTTTGAGACAAATATGTAGATGTATAACTGTCAATATTCTCTAATAAATAGAAAAGACATCCTCTAGAGACTAATCATCCACATCCTCAAGTAGCAAAAAAGATGCTCAGTTACTCACCAATACTCCCAGTCCATCCAGGCAAATACTTTTGACCCTTTCCTTTCCATTCTTCTTCAAAGCCAGCAAGTTCATCTACAAAATCACAACCCAAAACATTCAACAATGCTGACATACAAGGGGGTATGAAACTGCTATAGTAGATGTCATATCACATCACAAAAAACATGAATATCAGTTCTAAAAGATACCTTCATTTAGATTGTGCAAGGTCTGCATAGTGTCCACTTTACCATCCGAATTAAGTTTTCTTGAGAGGGAATGTCCCTATAAAGTATCAGATATAAGTAAAATAACATTAGTACACGGTTAAAACCACTAAAAAATAGACAGTGAAAGATATCCAGAAACCAGTTTCATTGTAATTTTTTCTTTCTTTTGTTTTGTTGTGGAGGATATTTTATTCTCCTCTCTTTGTATCTCTCTTCTTTCTCGATGAATTTCCCTTTTTTATAAGAAAAAAGATGTCCAGAAACCTATAAAACACAAACACACCATTTAGGTACTGTGTCGTGTGTCGAACATGTGTCCGACACTGACGCTAGTACGAAACATGATGACACGCGTCCAATTTAAAAATTATGTTCTTTTGCTCCGACATGGCTATGATATTATGAATTCTGAATCTTTTTTCTTATATATATATATATATATATATGCCGTATTCATGTCGTACAATTTTTAGAATTTGGTGTGTCCCAATTCTCGTGTCCATGTCGTGTCGCATGTTTGCGCTTCATAGCCAGAAACCAAAGCAACATAATACAATATTACTACCAAATAGAATAGTATATTAATACCTTGCGATGAAGGCCTCTAGAAATTGTGTGAGACGCTTGCCTTGTAGAACTATCAGCCTCCTTGCTCTCTTCAAAGGTTACCTAACACATTGAAGATGGCATCAGTAAAACAGCATTAAGGAAATCCTGGATTCAGTCTAGCTTTTAATCAACATTCTAAATGCGTACTCCATCACTCCCAGCTCTCCTTGTCCTCGCCGAAGTATAATATGTTCCATTTGCACCACCATAGCTGACTGTTGAGCTATGGAAGCAGAAGCTTTGAGCTTGAGGCTGAGGCCCGGTTGCATTGAATATGTTGTACTCATTTCTCCCGTGTAAATGTCTGCTCTTCTTCCCTGCAAGGTGAACAACAAAAAAAAAAAATCAGCCAAAACGAAACCAAGCTGTCAGTTTTGAGAGAAAGAGAACAAAAGCGCCTACTGCTTAACGCAAAACACACATTACCTTCAAGTTCATCATCTGCATGTTCAACGACAGGTTCATTGTTTGACCTACCATGCTTTCTTGGATTTCCTTTCTTCTCTTCCTTTGCATCCTCGTTTTCATCGTCAGAGTTCAATTCCTCAATGATGGGACCCCTTTGCCTACTCGGCTCTGAAGCTTGGTTCTCAAGAAACCCAGAAGGATGCATATCCGGGGTGAAAGGAAATCCAGTTGGACCACCAAATGGACTAGACTCTAACATCCCTCCAAAAGGACGGGTGAAGAAAGGGTCGTCAAACGGGTTTCTTCCCCCAAAAACGCTTGAGAACAAACTCCTGGGAGGTCCAAAGGAACCAAAACCTCCAAAACCAGCAAAAGGGTCACCAAAATCAAAGGGATCCCTGCCACCCCCACGTCCTTGCATTATGTTTCTCCAAATGCAGTATTCACCGATCACTGTGGATTCCAATAGGCAAACACTTGCTTCAAACACTAGTAATAATTAATAATTAACCTAGAAATAATGTATAATTAAACCATACAAAATAGTAATAAAGGGTTCCAATAGGGAAACACTTGCTTCAAACGCCAGTGGCATCTCATAATTAGCAAAGCAAAAGGCTTATTACAATCACAAATGTCAAATATAGAATCAATCAACCAAACAGTAACGTAACGAGTTGAGTTAAGCGTGAAAGTCGGTGAAATGAAGCAAACAAACAATACCTAATTTGAAAAAAGTAGCATAAAACGGAAACGAGATTATCGTAATCAAAATTAAAAGCCCTAAAATGAAAACAATAGAGAAAGAGAGAAGTAAAGAGAAGAGTACCTGAGGGGTAAGGGTGAAGTATAGATAGAGAAAAGGGCGACGATCCCTGAAACCTGATCAATTATTTGGTACGAGAAAACACAGTCATCTATTTATGAAGATACTTTCGACCGTTCATAATTACTTTTCAGGACATGGAACTTTCTAGCATCACCAAGAGATATCCACCATGTAATAGACGATGCCATGGGCTTTCTCAACTTAGAAATAACTAAATGGGCCAAACCTTAGAGTAAAACTCTAAGTTTATCAGTCCAATATACACGACCAAAAAAATAATCAAATAATTATACTATTATTACATTAATTACAATACAATTTTTTTGGAATACGAAATTCTAATTATTTTTAAATAAATAACAGTATCATATAAATTTTTAATAATATTAAATTCTACATTATTAACATTAATATTTTATTTAAGTAATTAGTTGAATTGGGAGGTTCTTTAAAAATTTAATAAAAACTTCAACATATTTTTAGAAAATTTATGATTTAGTGTAAAATCTTACACTGTAATCTGTTTTACTCTACTTGCCAAAATGGCAAGCAAATGTTAGCTTAAATTCATGGAAAAGTTTACAATACTCATAACCAATTTTTGAGCATAAATGTTCCAAAATTTAGCACCATTGATTTATAAGAAAAAATAATCAATGACTTATAATTCTTACATATTCACAAGTTACCTTTTGAAGATGTGCTTCTTTTAAATTTTAGTTATTTGGTCTATAGATTGTATTTTTAGTATTTCGCCGTTGCTAGATTGGAACAAAAATGCATGGAATTGCCATTGAAGCACTGTTTTTTAAAATATACATTTATGGATTTACTTAATAGAATTAGAAACTCAAAAGGAAAATGCTTCAAGAATTTCACAGATTTCTTCATTTTGAAAAATGCAGATATTAATCTTCTACCTCATCTTCGAATGCAAAATACGGTAGAAACCCCATGAGAAACCTTTCACTTACTCTTTAAATACAAAGATTGAACCTTTCTGAAAATACAAATGCCTCATCATGACCCTCTTCTCTAAATTGAATCAAAGTATTGAGGAAACCCCTTCAACTCTCCCAACTCCCTCTCTATCTCCTCCACCAGATTCTCAAACTTTAGCAGCAAAATACTCTCCACCTTGTACCCAAAAATCACTAGCAACTTTGCTCAAGCGTTGGTGACCTCCTTGTACGAAAACCCAATCCCTTACAAGATCCTCACCTTGCCGAGCAACCTTGTTCAGCAAGTGTGCGTTCTCTCTCGTGGTCCGGTTTAGGTTGGAAACCCCACTTGCTGGAGAGAATGCATGGTGGTTTTGAGGTTGAGCTCAATGTTGGCGAAGAGAAGGTTGGGGCAGTAGAGGATGAGGCCACAAGATCGGTGGGTGGCAGCGGTGGAGAGTGTGACCACGTCTCTGGCCAACAAAACTACTAGGGACTAATAAACAAAAAATAATATTATAAGGGGTAAACATTAAATAACACCAAATTACTGAAAAATATATTAAAATATTTAAAAAAAACTTTCTCAAACCTATTATAATCGGTGTTGTAGATGGAGCATCGATGTTCCATACCATGACAGGAGCATGTTAATCGCCTCCTAAATTCATATGCGAATGACAGTTTTCGTCAAAATATATGATCTTTCAATGCAAGTAACTCTCTAGAGTGTTTTATGGGAGCGTTCTACAATGCTCCCTTCAAGTGGGGGAGCACCTATACTCACATAATTTCACATGTTATTACAGATAATTTTAATGTAGTTGTACTTATTTATATTATAAGTTCTAACTTTGTTGAGAGATGACGTAGCATTAACAGCCGAACATAAAGGATCTGAGATGTGAGGTTGTGGTTATTGAGGTTTTGAAGGCATTATTGAGAGGTACGGCTCTCGAAAGCTGGTTGAAGGTTCTCTGACAAAATAGCATCCATGGTCTTAAAGGCATTAATGGTTTTCCTTCTCATCCGCTACATGCCGATCACATGCTGTCAGAGGAAACTGTTTTGCAATACATGTTGAGAAGGGAACTCCTAACAAAAACATCATCAAAGCTGGCAGTTTTGATGGCAACCATCTGCACTTGCCGGTCGCCCCCGCAAATGTCTGAGGAATTAGAAGCGACAGCCAAGACGGCGGTGAAGGTGTGGGCATTGGGATGGTATTGTGGGCCCTCATGCGGTGGAATAGGTGCATGACGAAGGAGGAGGATGTTCTGCACTGTTATTGGGAGAAACCGTTGATGATGTAGTTCCTGATATGAAACATTAATTTAGGTATACTAAATCAATTATCATTTATTTTTTAAGATTTTTTATCACACAATTAAAAATATAAAAATTTATAAAAATATTAAATATTAATTAAATTAATATATTCAACTTGAATGTTCTAAATTTAGACAAAAATTTCTCCAAACAAACATGATGATGGCATCGAAGACAAGGTTGGATTGGGCGAGTGGCAGCACTTGCCTTCACCGGAGCCGTTGGACCTTGCTTTAACTTTGCAATTGTTAACTTTACTTTAACTCCCCAATCCACACACCAAATGGCCCGAACTTTTTCTTTTGACATGAATTACCTTTGCAATTCACATAACTTTTGTTGACACCCTTAACCAGTTATAAGTCGCAAATCTACGCCATTCAATTTATTTATGATTTATCAACGGTTTTTTAAAATGTGTATTTGGATGTATTGAAGACAAAATAATGTTTATGTAATAAATTTTGCTTTCTTAATTGGACGAAATTCCAATTTACAGAGTTTAATGTAAACTGAAGTTCACATGTTTTAAAGAAAATGATTCAAAGTTTAAACAGAATGAAAATGTTTTCACTTATATAATTAATTTTAAAAGTTTCAGAAGATAAGCATTAGTATAATAGAACAAAACATGTTTTAATTGCCTACACACAAAAAATATTAAACTCATTGTCTTTTTATCAAATAAAAGAAACATTTTTTTTCTATAAATAACATTTTTTAAGTTATTATTTTGCTATCAAGTAATTAATTTCATCACCCACTTCCCCAGCTAATCTATATTATGTAAAACACTTTATAAAGCTTCACCTCACCAAATGTATAGAAGATCAGCCACAACAATTTCATAGCACTTCAACCATATAGATTCTTTCATGTGTATTTTTCACGAGACAAAATCATCTAAAAAAGAGATAAACACAACAATTCTAAAAATGATCCATTAGTGAAACCCTTTCAAAATTTGTGAAACCTTTTTTAAAGTATTTGTGTCAATGTCATGTGAATAGTACACATGAGAGAATTTTCTCACCCCCTAACATTTTTCAGAAAACAAACTAAAATTAAAACCTTACAAATTAAGGCTGAATACGTCTTTCTATTGGGTTAGCTTAGGAAGGAAAAACAATCACTTTCATATGGATGAGAACTCAGCACAGCTGGATTCTAATTTTCAGATGGCCAATATATGCTAAAACAATTACATACTCATAGTAGAGCAAGAAGACTGGTGTCACTAAATGATAACCTAATTAACACACTCCCAGTTCTCCGTAAAGACTGTCCATCCAGTTAACCAATCTGGAAGTGACAATAATATGTATCCAACAACAATATCCCATACTTATGCTCGCATATAGTGCAACTGCAAACTACTAGCTTAAAAACTTTGGTTTAGTAGGGAATGGCTGGTGGATGTTCGGCCATCGCTAATATACTGTTGTTATAACAGCCGGAGGGCTACCACATCAGGCTCTATTGGATATTCAAGACCCTGTAATTCCGGCATTCGCCTTAAATCCTCTTCTGAATATGCAGGAATGAACCAGTACCTCTTATCGGTGCCAAATACCTGAGAAAAATATACGCACCATCATTAATAGAAGATAAAAGATGCCTCTAAACGTGTAGTTTCTGACTAATGCATCAAACTGACTAATAATTCATCAAAGTCGCTAATTAATCAAAGTGACTAATGCATCTTGTAGTAGTAGATTATATTACCAGTCATGAACAGCAAAGAGTAACTCTTTCTTTTTAACACTAACATTGGCAAATCATCCTTCTTACTCCACATTTAGATCACCCCTTACACATAATATTTAATTATTTAATTTTAAATCACTCTACCATTATTTTTTTTGACACAAACCAACCATTTATATTAAACCAATGTAACAGAGGTGTAAAACTTTTGATGTGCAAGCATTTATTGTTTCCATTTTTTGATACATGCAATGTGATGTACAGGATTAAATCTGTTGCACTCAAGTTTATATCAAAATAGAAAAAGGAAAAAGAATCTACAGCACAATCAAGAGAAACAGGGAGAGAAAATGATGGGCAATGTGATGAAAAATACAGCTTGAGAGGACTGATCTTTGGCTTAAAACCAGGGAATATAGAAGAAAACTAATTATAATCCCCTTCCCCTTACAGCCATCAAAATCCCCTTTATAAATAAAATTAAAATAAGGATGTCGCAGTAGCGTGAACAATACCAGCACTAAAGTAGCATGAACAGTAGCCATCTATAGTAGCCTTAACAACATTGCAAAAATATAATTATATTGACCACTTCATCCTGCATTAGGGAAGGATCGAAGCCACAACATGATATATGTCTCTTAATGACAGGATGCACGACCATTTTAGGCTGAGCCCTTGGGTCAAGGCATGTCTAATTCTACCAAAGTGTCATGGATGAGAAGTACATCAGCTACCAACACAGTACATAGTCATTTATGCTAATTTAAAATGAACACAGCCCATTTTAGGCAGAAATTCCACTCAGTCATGCTCCCACTATGGTAATAATGTAATACAGACTATCGTATGATTAATGTATTAAGGTTTGAAGCTCATTGTGACATAAAATTAGGCTCTAAGAGCAAGGGAACACAATGAACTTTAGTGCTGCTCCAAGACCAAGACCATCTGGTACATTTATGTAATCACATTTTTGCATAGCCAACTCTCTTTTCCGAAGTTTACTTATTATCCTAAATCAAATATCAAAATAATTACAATTAAATAGTAGCATAATGGTAATGAAAGGCTGCCTTGAAAACACATTGCACAAGTGAAAATAGATGTCACCTGCTCATAATTTTTCCTCCAACCTAGATCATAATGCCATTTGGGAGTGGTTTTTGTCTCATATGCCTGATAAATTCCATATTTAAAATTTTCAGAATTATACTAGGTCAAATATCAAAAGCACAGCTAACTAAATGGAAATAAAACTCAAATTTGAAGAAACAAAGTCACCTCAATGGTGGTAGTATTAGCTGCCACAAATGATATGTGCATAATCAAAAAGCCCAAAATACTTAATACGAAAGCTAAGTTCAAAACTGCATGCATAGAACAACAAAGGTTATGAATAAGATAAGAATACCAACAATAAATTAATTGGAAAACTACCTTTCAAGAACTCACCAAACGCAACAAAAGACGCCGCAAGGTTTGCTGGTGGTCCAGAAATCTCTTCATCAGTAAAGAATGCCATAAAATATGGCAACAATGATAAAGTGACAAGAGATGTCTCAAGAAATGTGTAAAACTGCAGAAAAAAAAATACATGACAAAGGTGTTATTTTACTCCTAGTCTCTTCCATTACTATAATAATTTCTTTTCATTTATCCCCCAGTGATTATACCACGAGGGAATAACGTGACCAGATCAGACAAGACAAGCACAGTAACCAAATAGTATACAACAAAAACTATTGAAAATGTTATTAAGGCACTTTTCTTGAGTAACAACTCCCACCCTCAAGCCTCCAATACTAAATAGACAAGAAGACAGAACAAAGAGATAGTAGCACATCAAGACAGTGGAATTTGTTCTTGAATAACCTAGTAACTTAACCATTTAATTGTTGGCAATAAGTCACCCATTAATTTCTTTCTATTTTTTTGGTGCCAAGAAGAGTAATAGACACAGAACAGAAAAATGGTACTGATCAAGTTCCAAACTGTATTAATTCTGAAATGGTGCAAAGTCCCTGTTCTACTAATGAAACAGTAGAAGAAAAAAGGTACAATGAATGGAGAGTATTCTCCTTAGAGGAATGGAAATGATAAAAAGAAAAAATATGGTATTCCCAGTATAGGAATACCCCCTGGTTCCTACTGATGTGAGAGAAATCTCAATGCCAGTCCACTTTTTCTGACTTCACACTTTTCCTCCCCTCCCCTTCTGCTCCTCCCCCTCTTTATGCATATCCTTCACTGATTCATTCCTTTTCTCCTCCAGTCCCAAGCTGCCATCTGTCAAGTTTGTTATTCCCTCATTCAGCATGTCCTTTTTCTCCCCCTCTGTCAAGTTTGTTATTCCCTCCTTCAGCATTCCTTTTTCTCCTCGATCTGTCCTTTACCCAATTCTGCCCCTTCTCTATTCTTTCCTAATTTATCCCTCCTCTTATATACATGTTTAATGGGCCTATCAAAGAGGAAGAATTAAATCCACAGATAAGAAGCTCTGCCATAGTTTTAACTAAGAAAGCTTTGGCGCCTGTGAAGTCATAAATCTCTTATGTGGTGAAGTGCCACATTCCATATGTGAGATAATCTCTTCCATTAGTGATAGATAAACTATCATATCCTATCTCGAAACTATTGTTTGGTGAACATGCAGGATATGATAAATTAATCCATCACTTATCCTATCCCGACTATTTAGTTTTCTATCCCGAGGGGAGTGGGTAGAACTCAACAGTGGATAAGGTGATTTAAAGATGATATAAAAAAATATTTTAAATATAAAATAATTAAAGTATAATAAAATATAACATGGTTACCAAAAAATATATAATAAATATAAAATATTTAAAATAATAAAATACTAATAATTAATTTTAAAAATTATTTTTATTTTATCTCAAGGCTAATTTTGTTATTTATATTATTTTAAAAACTGAAAAATATAAAATTATTCTAATAATTTAACTATATGTAAAGTAAAAACTAAAAATGAATATTTAAAATTATAAAAAATTAATTTAAGTTAAACAATATTTTCAAAATTTTAAAAATTATATGTAATTTTATCATAAGGATAAATTTGTCTTTTTATATAATTTAAAAAAATTAAAATTATAAAAAAATAAAATCAAATAAAATATGAAAACATTCCAAATAAAAAAGAAAAATTTTAAAATCATACTAAAATTATAATGTTATCCTGTTCTTCTCATGACACTAAACGTCGATAAGATACTTATCCTCGCTAATATCCTATCTTACTCCTATCCTGCTCTCTTATCCTATCTGCTCTTATCCTATCCTGACCACCAAACGAGCCCTTAGATTCTTGAGGTGACACATTCCATATGTGAGATATTCTCTTCCATTAGACTCGACAAAAATTTAGGACAAGACATGACGGTGCATTCTTATGGTAATATTTGATGAATCAATCTTTCTCTTTCTGTCATCTTTGACCATCTTTATTTTTTCTTTGACTTCTTAAATATCTTGGAATATCCAAATTAATACTCTTTGATTTCTTTGTCGCAGCCCTTTCAAATGTCAGGAAACTATGACTTCGGATACTGTTATGAGTCATGATAGCATTACTTTCATTTATTTTAGGTTTTGGTTTTATCTTCATTACATAGGTTCCTTAACCACATAGAAGCAGTTCCATAAAAAAAGAAGTGTCAACAAAACCAGAGAAATTACTGCATGAAGTATGTGATCTATCACATATTTACGTTAAATGAAGGAACAGGATTGCCTGTCTACAACTCAGCTTCATTTTCATTTATAACTCAATCCTTCATACTTGATCTTTTATTTACTTTTAAGTAATGAAGGGTATTAAAGATTGAAAATATAAACCCCCACACAATAAAAGAAATAGATGTAGAAAATAATGAGTTATTCAAGCTAGACGAGAGCATTAAAACATGAAGATATCACAGTCAATGCATCAATTAAAACAAGCATCAGATAGGCGAGTTTGCATTCCAAGATATGGTTACATACCAAGAAAAGAAGAAAATACTTGTAGTTCAATGCGCCCACACAATTTACAACCCAAATGCAATGGTGGTCCATTTTCAGAATGCACCTCCCACCTAAAACCGATGTCATTGTTAATGTTCCACCCAGAAATATGAACAGGCATGTAAATGTCATAGAAAAAGAACTCACAAACAGAACAGTGATGGCAACGAGGAGGTTTAAACTGGTTACACTTTCGACAGTACCGTATTCTTTGATATTCCGCTTCAGCAGCCACAAAATTTGAAGGTAAACCTGAGCCCATATATGCTGACTCTACCAGTGGATCTGCATCACCTCTCTCCTCATCAACATTAGGCCGCCAATTTGAAGGTACACAGCCAGGATCCGTAAAAACAACAGAAAAGTAGCTCCATAATAGCATCACCAGCTACATAGGCAATGAACTTACTGAAATTACATGTCATGATTTTTAGTTAATTCAATACTGGCCCAGCATTACCCTTATTTTTAGATCAAAGGGAGAAGAAATTCCCACCCCATCCTCTTATAGAGTGAACTATGGCTTAAAAATGGAGTAAATGAGCAACTTGTTCATTGGAATTATTCCCCACTTGTAGTTTAGTCCCTGAATTTATTTACGTGTATGAGCTAGTACTGAGTTTATAAAACTAAATTATTCGTCAGTTGCAGTTTAGTGCTAAATATGTGTATGAGTTAGTTCTAATCACCTTAGTCCTTTCTGCATCTCATTTTAGTCCCTAGAAAGGACTAACTTAATACAAGTGTTTTAAATTTAAGGAATAACTCCAACACATAAATAAATTCAGAGACTAAACTACGAGTAAACAATTAAGTCCAGAGACTAAGTTGCCTCCTTACCATTACAAAAACGCTTTCCATATAAGGGCAGTAGCACATGAGTAAGGGAAGATACTTGATCAAAAACTTGTAGCAATTGGAACAAAGAAGTGACCTATCGTCTACACTGAGGTTTAATTATGATGTGGATGATGAGCCCCATCTTTACAACATTTTTGAAATTAATTAAAGTTTCTTTAAAGAACAGAAAAAAGCAAGTTTGTTATGGAGTCACAAGCCTAGTACTACTAACTAGGTGAAAATATTGAAAGGGAAGATAAATTGAAAGACCTTTTACCAACCAGAGCATGGAAAAGGAGCAAGACAGAAAAGGCGTTTAAGGAATGAAGGCCACCGAGGAAGAAGGCAGGACCGTAATTAGCGACGACAAGGGCGTAATAGGTGAAAGCGACAAGGCAGAGGACCATGAGGATCATGATGGAACCGAGGCCGCGCAGCCTCGTACAGAATCTGAACACATTCCACGCCATCACGGCTCCTCTGGATCTGTCCATTGAAGTTGAAGGAGTCCGCAATCCAAACCATGAAAAGAATCAAATTGATTAGTATTTTTCTATTTCAAATTTTCATGTGTTTGGTTTGGGGTGTTATGTTATCGGATGAGTGGGTTTTTGGGAGTGCTGGGTTATGGACATGAAATGGCACACACATGTTTCTGTGCTGGAGAAGAATAATCAAAATCAACGTATCCGTATATGGAAAGGAATCAACTAATGAAGTTTCAACGCGTCAAACAGCGAGACAACGAATGCGTCTTTCTCAGTTTCTCACCTACAAACGCTGCCACGTTTTATTTTTCCATTTTGTGTATTTTGATGTATGGCGTAGACAACCAAAGCACCTATATATATATATATATATATATATATATATATATATATAGATATACTAGAAGATTGAGGTGTCTGTCAATTCACATTTTTAATAGTGTGAGAGAGAGGTGGGCAATTCTCTTTATTAAATAGTATAAAAAATATATAGATATATATATCCACTTTTATATAATAAATTAGAATATAATTTTTTAAAAGTGATTTAATTTTTTAATTTTGTATTTAAATTATTTTTTATTTAATTATTTATATCATTTTATAATTTAAAATATTTTTTTAATATATATTTTTTATTTTATTTAAATAAATTAATTGTGCATATTTTTTAAGTTATATTTATTTAAATTCTATCTAATTTTTTAAAAAATTATGCAATATTTATTTAAATTACACGAGATACTTGTTAGTATACTGAAAAACATAAATACAAATATAAGATACGTATATGACATAACACAAATATGTAAATATTGATGTGATAAAAATTCAAAAGATAATTTAAAAATATATAAATGAAAAATATCAATATGATAATCAAATACATATTAGATGTTGATATAACAATTATTTTAAAGTTTCGTTGCTATGTAGTTAATAAATCTTGAATGTGATGTTGATGTTTTATCCGATTGCCTTAATCTTTTAAAAAGCACACGCACAAAGGAAACAAGGAGAATATTAAAAAAAATGCAATTTGTTTTTTTTATAATAGCAATAGTAAAAATTAAGTGAGAAGTAAGAGTCTTTTATAATAAACCAACTCAAACTCACTAGAATATTGTAAATCACGTATATATATCACTTTATATTTATATAATTTTTAATAATTTTATTTTATTTTTTATATTCTATCACATACTTTTAAATGTGAGATATGTAAAATACATAGATGTGCAATTAACATTTTTAAATCCATTATATGTACAACCCCTATTTAAAATATGTCATGACCCAATAATTTATTCTGATTTAAAATTAATTTAGATGAGTGTGAATTATATAAATTAGATATGTTATATTTTTTGTTCAGATTTAGTTTGTACTTTGAGTTAGTCAAAATTAGTCCAACAACATAATATCTAAAACAATTTTTTAAAATAATTAGTAATAGATAATAAAATCTTTAACTTAAATTAATATATTTTCAATAGTATGATAACATATTTATATTGATATAATTAGTTTTTGAAACATATATAATGTCTAAATTTCCTTAGATTTAGTTTTTTATTTTTTAAATTTTATAACTTGGTTAATATATAATATCTAAATTTATACACTTTAAAAAAATGAATCAATCTAGTCTTAGCTTGGTCATTAGTCAAGTCATATCAATGATATATTTGGGTCTAAAAAATTGGCCAAATAAAAAATGTTGGAATCAAAATTGGGTTATATTAAAGACATTTTAACCTATTCTTTGGACACCCATATGAATAACTATACCACTTAATTTTGTGACCAAATTTAAATAATCTTTCTTGCACATGATTAAGACATACATTTCCTTATATTGGGAAGGTAGAAGAGTCATAGTATAAGTATGTGAAAAATAAAATTGAACTAGTTATAATTAGATAGTAAAAAAATATGCAAATGTAATGTAATGTATTTATTATAAATGTGTGTAGTATTATTCATCAAATTTAAGGAGTGGTTGACAATTTTCAAAAAGTAGATAGAAAAGCACATTGAGACTAGCTTTTTTTTTTATTTTTTTTGGATTGACAGTGGGGCTAGCTTTTTCTTTTTTATGTAAGGAGTTTGATTATCACTTAAATTTTAAAAAATTGGTCTTTATCTAAACTAAATATAAAATAAAATTGGTCTAAAAATATCCCAGTTTAAATAGTTAGTTTATCTCTTAATCCAAACTTTTCAAGACTCTCTCTCATCTCTTTTAATTTTTCCTCTCACTTCAAAATTAGATTTAAAAATTGTAGTTAGACAAGAGAAACGGTTAAGAACTATTCATCAATCTAAAGCCAATAAGTATATTAACTTTTTTAAGTTTAGATAATCACACCTTTTTACATTAGAATAGAACAATAAAGATTAGGTGTGATAGTAAACAAATTGTGCTATAAATAGGAGGATCAAAATTCCAACCTTTAAATAAACTTATTAAGAAAGCCTCTTAATAAATAACCAATCATAATCGTGCCCACATAATTAAATCTCACAACAATATGTTTATTGAAATAATGCAATCAAAGCCATTAGTATAGAATCATTTCTGAGCCAAGCCAACTTCAATTTTTAACTGATTAGTTTTAGCATAGACTTATGTAATTCCTTTCATCTTGTACCATTATAAATAAACTAGTTTTTGAAAGTTACCAAAAAAGACAAATCCTACTACAGTTAAATATATCTTAAAATGTTAAAATGTTAAACGAGAATAAAAGTAGTCATAATTTTTTTTAAAAAAAAATTTAAAAAAATGGATAAAAGTTTAACGGATTCCAACGACAAGAGAAAAGAGAGTAGAAGGTAGTTGTACAGAGGCGCATGGGTTGGCGTTAGTGGTGGAGCCCACCAGCGGTTCAGCAACTTCCGGTTTCTTCCGGCCCAGTACCTAGTCCTCAATCGGTCCACTCCGCTTCTGCGAAATTTCTTCCTCCACTGTCCTGACCCCGTCCCCCCCCCCCCCCCCCCCAACCCTTTGGAAGAAGCTCCTTCAATCTCTTGTACAATTCAACACGTGATACTCCCTTCAATCATTTGTATCCTTCTTCTTCTTATATAAACCCCCTTCATTTCTGTTTATTCAATTTTCCTACCATAATCTCAACATTTTGGTTTTATTAACTCTTAATCAAAATCGAAGAACCATTTCCTATTTCTTTCTTGTTTTCTTCACAGCCTGATCCGGTTCCCGATTGATCCACGATCGATCTCCCTCTGCTTCTGCGATCATTCATTGGTTGTGGTTTAGGGCACAGAGACAGAGGGCAACACCATCAGCATGTCCATGTCGGATTCCGATTCCTCCTCTTATGGCGGCGAATACAAAAGTTTCAAACAAATTAGCCGTGAGCGTAAGTCCCTCTCCCTTTCATTATTCTAATTCAATTGCCTTTTACACCTCTCAACTCACTCCAACTATCCATAACCATAAACTAGTACAAACTTTTTTCTGTTCGTTTTTCTATTTTCGCTTTTGGTTCTGTTTAGTGAACACTAAATAGTGTGTGTTTGTTCATGGTTGGTTTCCAAATCCTACTGTTTCTTCGCTTTGTCCTTGTGTGAATCATCATCTCAGGCTTACATTGGTTCTGATCTTAATGAATACAATATAATTTATCCTTGGCGCGTGTGTTTTGTTTGGGAGTTTTATCAGCTAAATGACAACTAGTGCTAGTGCGTTAAAATGTGAAGCTTGCCGCCAGCAGTGGCATCTTTTGGTTGGTTGTAAATTGTAATGCTAAACGACAGATTCAGTTGCTTAAAAGGGAACTCTATCAAATTTTGCTTATTGGGGATTGGAATCTTCTAGGCAAGGAGCAAAGGAAGTTGCAAGATTGAAATTCAGCTAATAACTTTACTATCTAGTACCCACCCTTTTCTTTTTAAGGATAAAACTAATATGTTTTCTCTTTACCCAAGCTGCAAGAAATCTGAGGTTAATGCAAGTCTGTTGGATATGATGTTCTGCTATAATACTGAATGGAGAAGCTAATTGTCAGAGGATAATCGCAATGGGTTTTTTAAGAATTAGACTACAGTATTTGAGACTAGTACACCTTGTTATAATATTCATGGATCCCTGGAAATATGGCTGACAGAAATGGTCTTTAACATGTTAAAAAGAGGAACCATTTGCAGCTTCTATTATTTGAGGAATCCTACCATCTCTTTGAAGCTCCATTTTCTTCAGAAACCTTAATGGAAGCTCAGTTCTGGATTGGTTTGCTTGAATCTATTTGCCCCTATTAATTGGGGGGATATTAAGATTTGGACTTTAGAGTTTAGACTGTTCAGGGGTGTACTCTTGGAAAGTGGAAACACTATTCTTGTTCCTAACTCTTTTGTATACCTTCTTTCTTCTTGTAGTCTCCTTTGCAAGTCCAAGCTCGCCCTCTTATGTGAAGTCTTTCATTTGGACTGCGCAACTTAATAGGATTAACGCTAATAATTTATTACTGGTTGATGAACACACAAAGTTCTCTTTCCAAATGTTGGTGTTATGTGTTTCTCTTATTTTGAGACTTGCAGCCATTTATTTTTACATTGTTTAGCTTCCCAATATTTGTGGTGTAGGCTGTTTGGTATTTTTTGGTCAATGTTTGATCCCTCCATTGAGTTTGGAGCACTTCCTGAAATGTCATTTCAGAGGTTTTGGGAAAACTAAAGAGAGGAAGTTTTTTGGTGGTGTACTATGAATGTGATAGGAACCCTAATTTCTTTAAGAAAAATATGGAGATTAACTCCTTACAGCAGAGGTAAGCCTCTGTAATCTCTCAAAGACAAACTGAAAAAGACAATAGAAAAAGAAAGAAAAAGGTAGACACTGCAGAACTTCGAGGGTTTGCTTCCTCCCTACCCAAAGGCCCAAATTCTTTACTCAAATGACTGGAAGCCTTCTCCCCTCCTCCACTTCCCTATTTATTATTTTCCACTAAGTGCCTATTCATTTGCCATAACCCCCTTAGTTAAATGCTAACTGCTGCCTCTCCTTATTCTCTCAACTCTCACTAGCTGTAAATGCTCCTTGTTGCCCCCTCTTTACTCTCCACTCCCACTAGCTATAAATGCTTCTTGCTGCTCCTCATTACTCTCTTCACTCCCACTAACAACCTGACCATTCACAACTTGTCACGTGGACAGGTGGTAACAATTAGAATCCCCTTCCTTCTCTTGCTGACTCATGCTCTCCCCTCTGACTGTGTGTTTGCAAGGGACAAATTCCTTGGTTTCCTCTTATCATTCTTAAAGTACACATTTGTCATGGGTGGATACCTATCAGAATGTTATTACTTGGTGCTTAAGAGGAATGATAGAGCTGCAGGATAATTTCTTGCCATTAACTCTTTTATGGGATAAATTGGCCTTCCTAGGTTCCTTATGGTGCGCGCATCTCATGGTTATTTTAGAGGGGTCTTTTTAGCAGACATGTAGAGAGACTGGCAAGCTCTGGTTAGTTTATGGGTCTTTCTTGTTTGCTGGCTTTTTGTGTTTTTTCTTTCTTTAATAGGTTATCTTATTGTCTGCTATTGTATATCAGTCTTTGCTTCTCTTACTGTGTTTCTACTTTGGTCCCCCAAAAAGAAAAGAAGAGGGAAAATCACAAGATGAATGAAATCACCTCAAATCATTTTCATAGTTCTTTAAAGAGTTGAGAGATCAATATATTACTTTACATGCCATATGAAATTCTTTACTATTATTATTGACACCAAACTCAGTACAGCACTGTTTTGTCCTTTTCATTAGCGGATAGACTGATTCAAAGTTCAAACATGTCTTGAATAATTGAAGTTGTTAATTCTTTTGCAAGGATTGCAAAAGAATTGTTTCCTTTCTATAAAAAAAAATCTTTTGCAAGGATTGCGTCCTTTCACGTTTTCTTTTTCTTCCTTTTAACTTTTTAATAGTAAATTGCTTAAAATTTAACCATGACCAATTGCTTTTTGATCTGATCATCTCATTTGATTTTCTGTGTACTGAAATTTTCTCCAGGATTATTACATGAAATGCTCAGGTCAGCGAAAACAGGGGATTCAAAATCAACATGGAAGGTATAATATGTCATTAGTTTAATGAGTTCTGCCTCAATTTTTTGAACTTCACTATAAATACAGATGGACTTACCCTTTTGTCTGTTTTAGCTTCAGTTTGTAGTTCCATTCTAGGAACCTTTGAAACATAATTTTCATTTTGTGATGCTGATGATTAGACATAGGACATATTTAACATATCTTTTCAATATGTCACCTTGTTGTAAGAACAATCAATTAGCGAAATCATGTGTCTGGAGTGCTTGCTTTATTCATTGAGCCTATGGCTATGTGCTGCATGTCACAGGTAGTCAGCATAGTTCCAAATGGGATCATTATGGACTTTTTATTAGTTTTCTCGACATATCTGTACTAATATTAATCATTAAGCCAGCACCAGAGTTTGTTAACTCGGACCTCTGAGTTTATGTATATACATTCTTGAATGAGGGATAATTGATGAAAGCTTAAGGAAACTAATGAAAATGTGACATTAATGTGCATGTGAGTGTGTGTGTGAGAGAGAGAGAGAGAGAGAGAACCATTGAGTTTGGAGACAAAATGGCAGCCAGATCAGGAGATTGCTAGAGCATTAACCCTTGTGAGTCTTTTTACTTAAATCTAAGAAGGAGAATATGGCATTGTGCAGTATAAGGGGATGAACTCTTTATTGTCTTTACCTCTGCTGTGGGATAAAAAAAATTTGGGATTCTCTTTAGTGTTCTGCTCACATAGGGTACTCTCCTTTCTAGATATGCAGAGTGATTTTAGAGCTTTTGCAGTCTCCTTTCATTTTTTATGTATTTTTCTTCTGTGCCTTGGTATAGGAGGATGCCTACACACATACATATTCATTTCATTTTCAAGAACCCTGTTTAAGCTTGAAAATTACTAAATACATTATACAAATCTTTTACAATTGGTTCTTGGGTTGCTTGCCTGCAGGTACTAATAATGGACAAACTTACTGTAAAGATAATGTCTCACTCTTGCAAGATGGCCGATATCACTGATGAAGGTGTTTCATGTAAGAATCACAAGATTGATTTTTGAGTAGTCATTTTTCTTCTATCCACAGCCAATAAAAAATTTTACAGTTTCCATAATTTTTCTCTGATGTTCAAATGGTTTTTATGCCATGCAGACTGATTTCTGTCCTTTTTTTTTTTTTTTTAAATTTATTGGGTTTCCTAATGAACTGGTTGTTTTGATGCATTGATTTTAAGGCTATGTTTGGAAGTTTTAGTGAAATGGAAAGGAAAGAAATGAATAAAATGGAAAGGGAAGGAATGGAATGGAAAAGAGTTTCCTTCCCCATGTTTGGACTACTAACTAGGCAAGAAAGGGGAAGGAAAAGGGTTGTAACTGTATAGTTTCAATATAACACATAAAAAGAAAATTAATAAACTCAATTTATGGGGTAAAATAGCAAATGACAAGTTTTTATTTTTTAAAATAAAAGCAAGGCTATTCCCCCTCATTACACCCCAACTTGGGAACAAAATGTGATGTTTAATGGATCCCCACATTCCATTCCCCTTCATAAGTTTTTAAACTTCCAAACAAGGGGAATTATTTCCTTCCCATCCTTTCCCCTCCCATCTAGCATTAGTTGCCAGCTGGTATTAAGATTTTGATGCTAGTTTTGTGACTTTAGAAATTTAATTGTAGCTTTGATTGTTTTCATACTTAATAAACTTAAAGCTATTGTACTTTAATCAAACTTCCTTCTTAAGCTATAAGTTTTAATATACTTTAATTAGTCCATTAAAGCAATACTTTTCTTAACTATCAATGTTGGATTTAATTAATCTGACAATAGGAGAAAATTATTCAGGAAACATCTGTATTTTGCACAACTAGTTATTTCTTGTATGGTATGAGATTCTGTTGTTCTTTTTGTAGTGGTTGAAGACATATACAAGCGAAGACAGCCATTGCCCACCATGGATGCTATATACTTCATTCAGCCAACCAGAGAGAAGTACATATCCTCTTTTATGTTTGTGGCATATTTAATGAATTATCTTATGTTGACTTGAGAGTGCTTATTGACTGTAAACACAATTCTTATAAGTAGAGGCTGATTTTCTGGCGGTCTGTCATGGTTGCTTTTACATGATTTCTGTTAGTTCTACTGGAAAAGTTAAAGTTGCTGATGCTGAATATTATAGTTTGACAATACTTGTGGTTATAAAGACAGAGTATTGATGCTGGCCAAGAAAAAAAAGAGAAGAGATTGTATTGCTGATATTTTTTAGTTGTAGTATTATTCTTTTGCTACTGTTCAAGGAATTTACTTTCATTGTGCCTGACTATTTACTTCTCTGCTTGTTTGGTATGTATATTTTGCAGTTTGTTGTGAAGTATGTCACTAATGTCTATAAACATGATGTTTAGAAATCATCTTGGGGAGTATAACTCCATGTCTCTTGGTTGAAAATAAAATCAAGAAGTTACCATTGGGTTTTGAATTTTGAGAGTTATAATTTCTTTTAACTTTTGTTCTTTGATCTCTTACTTAAGTTCTCTGCCAATTAATTTCTCTTTTATTTTATTTTTATGAATCTGATTCTTTATTAAATTCCTTCATGTTACTGCCAAATATGTCATGAATTATACTGTACTTTTTTATTTTTAATATTTTGTTTTTATTTTTTCCTTCTCTACAAAATATATCATGACACATTACTATTGTATTGTCATTATCTCTATAACTTCGTCTCTATCTCTCTTTCTTCTAATAGTGCATATATCATGTAAATTGTTCAATGATAAATATTCTGAACTCTTGTGGCTGTAAGATAGTTTCATTTAGCTTTGATGGAGGGTTTAGTTAACGTACGCTGTCAGGTTTAATAAAATTGGTCCATACTTATTGATTTTCCCTCTTCATTTCTGTTGGCAGTGTAATTATGTTTTTATCAGACATGTCTGGAAGGACACCTTTATACAGGAAGTATGTGATCTTTATATTATCTCCTGTCTGTGCAATTTCATCTTGACTTCTACTTATTGGTTTTCAAGCCTGTTTTATTCTGTGTTCTTGTAGGGCATTTGTTTTCTTTAGTTCACCTGTTTCCAGAGAATTGGTTATGGACATTAAGAAAGATACGAGGGTGTTGCCTCGCATAGGTGCTTTGAGAGAGGTGAAGATTTTTTATTTAGGATCTACATTGTGCTTAAATTGATATTTTTCCTGAAGCAATTTCATATTTTTCTTATTGTGATTTATTTCCCCTCACTTGACATGATGCAGATGAATTTGGAGTATTTTGCCATAGGCAGTCAGGTATGTGGTTGTACTTTATTTCACTTGCTGTCTTTGTTCATATGAATATATTTATTTTTTTCCCTGTTAGTAGTTAGTATTAGTAAGTTTCTAAACTTATGACATGTAGAAGTGCACCTTGTATTTGTCCAGTTCCACATAGCCATGAATGAGAGTCAAGTGATGGATCAGGATGTTCGTCCAGTCAAACTAACTTATTAGATTCTGTTAGCTGTTGAAGAAAACCTTATCTAGATACCAACAATGTTTATTCTTCAGAATGCTGAATAAATTGAACAAACAACTATGCTTATGGTTGGATCTGCAAAATTAGAGGCCTGATGTGATGGGGACTAAATTGAAGTATTTTCTGAGAAGTGAAAAATGGAACAACCGTGAAATATGTGGATTGAACGTCCTATAATGTGTGCAAGTTGGCAATTATAATCATTCATGTGTATTGCTTTTACAATATATCACTAATAGAAAACAGTAATAAGTAAATCTACATTATTGGAACTCAAAATTCATGAAACCTGCTTGTTGAGGTTCCTTCCCTTTACGAAAATTTATCAACCTTTGTTAAATGTGTTCATTAGGAATCTGATAGGAACCCAACAATAGAATGGATAAAATGCACTGGAACCAGAGAATTTGATATATATATTCAATACTATTAACTCCAAAATAGTGATTCTGGGTATTTGTTGGAATATAAGAACAGAAAGAGAAAAAAAACAGAAGAAATGACTCAACCCAGAGATTGAACCACCCCAATTCCTTCACTCACTAATTTCCTACCTCTCTCTTTTGCCCCCCCCCATCATATATGTTCCCACTCCTCTAACCGAATACCCTACCTGGCTCTCCTCTTTCTCTCACTTCCACATCAGCATTATGTTATGCTGCAGCCCATTAGTATGAGCATTCTCAATATTCCCCATCCTGTCCTTGCATCTGTGGGTCTAACAGAATCCTTTATTAGTTTCTAATCTCGTCATCTTCCCATTGTTTGGTGTCCTCATTTTTGTGGTGTGTGATTTTTGTCATGTTAATGCAGGGTTTTATCACAAACAATGAGAGAGCTTTAGAAGAGCTATTTGGGGATGAGGAGAATAATCATACAGCTGTTGCGTGTTTAAATGTGATGGCTACTCGGATTGCTACAGTTTTTGCTTCATTAAGAGTATGTAGTCAATGCTCTTTGACTCTTTGTGATAGGAAGATAAAAATTGTAGTCAATGTTCTACGATAGTTCAAACAAATGATTGAGAACTCTTCTGAATCATGTAAATATTTCTCTAGGAATTTCCTTTTGTTCGCTTTCGTGCTGCCAAGTCTCTAGATGCTACCACAATGACTACTTTCCGTGATCTTATTCCTACAAAGCTTGCTGCTGGTGTCTGGGACTGTCTCATGAAATATAAAAAAACTGTACCTAATTTTCCTCAGACCGAGACCTGCGAGTTGCTCATCATTGATAGAACTGTTGATCAGGTTTCTTATCTCCATTTGTTGGTCAAGGGCATGTTATATTATTTCAATACACTGTATCATATTGCTTACAATTAGGATACTATTCTGGATGTGTAGATTGCTCCTGTGATACATGAATGGACGTATGATGCCATGTGCCATGATTTGCTGAATATGGATGGAAATAAATATGTTCATGAGGTAGCTTCTACAATTTCCTTTTTTTCTCCCGCTGAATCGTTGTGTCCACTCTCTTGTATTTGAACACAAATCTACTGTATTCTTAAGGTTCCTGGCAAGACTGGTGGTCTACCTGAGAGAAAAGAGGTTCTGTTGGAGGATCATGATCCTATATGGCTTGAACTTCGTCATGCACATATTGCAGATGTATGTCCTGCTTTTATATTTAGTATGTAGAGTCTAGGCTTTAGGGTCTACTATTTATGGTCATTTCATCTATTTAACACTTAAGCAACATGAATACCTTTTAATATTGATGGCTTTGCCAGGCTAGTGAACGATTGCATGAGAAGATGACCAGCTTCATTTCAAAGAACAAAGCTGCACAAATCCAGCATGGTTCAAGGTGAGTGATAATTTTTTGGGAGTTTTCATTAATGACATTGTGATCTAGGAGGATATTGATTCTGAACTAATTGTAGTAATGGTTTAATCAATATTGGCAGTAAAACATTTGCCTAATTTCGTAATTCTTATTAAAAGCTTTATGACTTGAGAAGTTATGACAATTTTTTAGTTTTTGATGCTTAACTTTTTGTGTCTAGTCATGTGGGGGAATGAAACCTTTTTTTTTTTTCATGGTGTGTTGATGGTGCTCTTTATTTGTTACCATTAAATTTTTAGTCACACCTCCACTTACGACCCAAGGCTACCGCAAATAACATATTTGGATACCGTTTTAAAATAATGTTTACTCTGTGTGAATGTGAAATTTGACCAGTTTGAACTTGTTTGGCTACCCTACCCAAAAGTAACCTTGGGCTCCTTTAATATCATGAATTGAAGTTCCAAGAGAACTACCTTTGTTAGTTCTTCTTGAACATCCCTTTGGACATTCATCCTTGGGGTGATTTTACAATATTGCCCTCTCTATAATATTTTAAAATAATTTTTAAACTTTTATTTTTTGTTAATTTCATACTCAAAAGTAATTTTATCTAACATTAGCTATATATATTATGCATGGCTGACATGTATTATTTAAAACACTTTGTTTTGTATTGAATTGTTTTAAATTGTCAAGGACCAAGTCTCCTAAAAACTTAAGCTGTTGGGTGAAGGTACAAGATTGGTTTTATATCTCTAACATGCCCCCTTACGCAAGAGCCATTTGGGCTTGAAGCATGGATAATGCATAGACCCACTCTACCTTGTACTGAAATTCAACTTTTTATTTAGAAGAATGGGGGCGGCAAGGATCAAACATGTGATCATTTGGTCACAGAGACTTTGATCCTATGTCAAGAACCAACTCTCTTAAAAGCTTAAGCTATTAGGTGAAGGTACAAGATTGGTTTTATATCTCTAACATACACCTCGATTGTTGTGTAAAATGATCAAGTCCTTGATTAGAAAATAAGTCAATGGCTTGTTTATGTTCTTGTTGAAATAATTTGGCCTTTTTAATTGAGCCTAGATCTGGAATTGATGAAAATGTTTATTCATTCATCTAGTTATGTCATCATAAACTTCACACAACTTTGCATTTCATTTATAGAGGTAATGGTGAAATGTCGACAAGGGACTTACAAAAGATGGTTCAAGCACTTCCACAATACAGTGAACAAATCGACAAGCTCTCCCTCCATGTAGAGGTTAGTTCTTTTGTAATGCAATCGTGATGCAAAAGAAAAGAAAAAAAAAAAAGAGAGAAGTAATTGTTGTATGATATGGTTACACAAAAAATATTATCTTCACTTGGAAGCTGCCTAGGAGAGGCCTTCTACAGTATCTTCATGTCCTCAAGGAAAATTCTTATTGTAGGGCACTTATTTTAGTTTTGTTCTTGCTGGTGGATGACTGAATAATTGAACTTTTGCGCTTAAGTTTATTAGATATTTCTCAAAGTTAGGTCTTTCTTCAGCAATTGATTGACATTAGAGTTTAAATGTGTGTAAATTAATTTATTACGATGGTGGGGCTGATTATGATCATGGGTTTCATATTTATAAGTGATTGGCTTCTTTGTCCAGATTGCAGGAAAAATTAACAGAATCATTAGGGAGTCAGATCTTCGGGAACTTGGGCAGCTGGAGCAAAATCTTGTTTTTGGAGATGCAGAAATGAAAGATGTGATCAAATTTTTTACTACAAAAGAAGTAAGTAATTCGAAGATGGGAAGAAAAAAGGGTGTACCTTACACCTAGGCAGTGCACTTGTGAATAAGTGAAAGCTTTTTATTGCAGGAAATGCGTTGTGAAATTAGAAATAAAACTTTTTGCCTTTTCATCAGTTAAATTTCATTTGAAGTAATATTTTTATGCAGGATACAACTCGTGAAAATAAGTTGCGCTTATTAATGATTCTTGCAGCCATTTATCCTGAGAAATTTGAGGGAGAAAAGGGTCTGAATTTGATGAAGGTGTTTCTTTAGACTTGGTGCCAACTAAATTACCACTTGCTGTTCATTTAATGTCAAAGAATAAATATACTGTTGTCGATCTGTTTCCTAACACCTGTAATGGTGCTATGCAATATTTTTACCTTTCAAATGCCTTTCAGGTAGCAAGGTTGACAGATGAAGATATGATTGCTGTAAATAATTTGAGAATGCTTGGGGGACAACCAGATACCACCAAAAAAACTTTGACCGGTGCTTTCGCTCTTAAGTTTGATATCCACAAGGGAAAGGTAATTTATAGTTTAAATATGTGATTTTTCAGTGTTACCTAATGTCTGAAAAGTGTTTCTTTAAGTTGTCAGAAAAAGCATGCAGCAAGGAAGGATCGTTCTGGTGAAGAAGAAAAATGGCAGCTATCGCGCTTTTATCCCATAATAGAGGTACAAATTAAGTTAATACAATTTTCCCACTTAAAATATGTATTTAATTTTATGAAAATATCACCTGGAGGATAGCATAGGTAAGCTACTGTTGAACAATTTTCTTATGTCTTTCCTTATTTAATTATGAACTTTGCATAATAGATGAGCTTATGGTTTTCTCTAATGTCTAAAGAGCCAGGTGTAGTTGTTTGTCACTTTGTCTGAAGATTTCAACTACAATTCATGTTGTAAATATGCTAGTTAACAAAGAGTAGGGCACTCAGCAAGCAGTTATTTGCGATTATATCTTTTAATCTCATTGTAATATTAAGAAAATTAAAGAGAACTCCATTTTTCCATATCAAGACATTTTTAATTTATAAGAATATTATCTTTATGGTGATTCAATCGGTTGCGTATAAAGCTTATAGAGTCTTATAAGTCATTGAGTGGATAGTATTATCATTCAGGAGCTCATTGAAAATGTCAGCAAAAATGAGTTGTCAAAGGAAGACTATCCATGTTTAAATGATCCGAGTCCAACTTTCCATGGCACACCTTATGCTGGACCAATAATTCAAAATCCTCCTGCTCATTCGATGAGATCAAGGCGCACACCAACTTGGGCTCGACCTCGAGGCTCTGATGATGGATATTCAAGGTTTTACTTTCTTTCCTCCCCTATACAAATCAGTAATATGATAAATGCTTCTAACGAGATCACTTTATATTTTTCACTTCATCCATGAACCCCGTTCTCTTCCCTCTTTGCCACCACCTTATTATTCCTCCTCACTTGAGTTGTGTAGGCTTGCATAAGCTTGCTATTATGTAGATACTTTGTAGGGGACTACCATGTATCTGTTGGAATTGCCAACTAGGACCTGTCATTTCAAAACTCTCACATTTAGTTTTCATCTTTTCCTGCTGGCATACAGCGATTCGGTGCTTAAACATGCATCCAGTGATTTCAAGAAGATGGGGCAACGAATATTTATATTCATTGTTGGTGGAGCAACCAGATCTGAGGTTTGAATAATATAATATTTGATAAAACGAGGTTGTCATATTTACTGCTCTTTTTTCTTCCAGCTTTTCTGGTCTGATACGTTGTTTTCACCATCAGCTTAGGATTTGCCACAAGCTTACTGGTAAGCTGAAGAGGGAAGTTATTCTGGGCTCGTCAAGTCTTGATGATCCTGCACAATTTATTACGGTGTGGAAGTTTTTAACTTTTTAAGGTCGTATGTGTTCCTTAATTTGCAATTTGCCATAACCATCCTTGCAAACTTTTTTTCTTCTTTTGCAGAAATTGAAGATGCTAACAGCACAGGAACTTTCATTGGATGATCTCCAGATATGATGTTACAGACCTGGAAACAAGAAGATGAACTTCTGCTTACTTGTCAAATATGTGTGTTGTAATCATGTAGTTTTATCATCTCAATATAGCAAATTCTTTGGACAGTTGACCGGTGGTTTCAGCCGAGGCACTGAATGACAGACTGTGCATATGCTAGGAATTTTTTTTCATTGGTTAGAGACGCAAATTTTTTTAATAATTTCTGGTAAATGATACTCATTCAAATTCGGAAGTAATGTAGTTGGAAGAACACTTTTTTTTTTTGTTAAAAAAAGGGAGCACTGTTTTCCTTTCCATTCAGTAAAAAGCGGCTCCACGATAATTAGTTGAACCGAATATAAGGCACAGAATTGGTTGGGTATCGACTAATCCACTTTGATTTATTCTGAAACACATAACCCTTACTGGTAGCATCATCCATTGACTCAGAATCTTAAGCCAAGTGCTTCCTCAGTAGCTAATTAAATGTCTGTACTCGAGACATTGGTTGGTTGTGTTCCACTATTTGAGCCCATCTTCTCCAAGATCGGAACATCAAGTTGAGACATTTACACTACAAATAGCTTAGGAATAAGAGACAGGGAAGCCTTCGCTAAACATCACATAAAACTTACGATAATTAATTGACTTTGCACATATTATGATTTTCAGAGATCGGGATTTCACAAACTAGAGGTAAATTGCACTCATTCACTTATAATCTCAATTGTACTTCATCTTTAACTATCATTGTCGACACACTTTACATTATTTTATAATCCTACCATCAATCGCTTTCTACCAATCAAAAATTGTCCATGAACTGCAATGGCAGTAGCCATCACATCACCTTGGTGATTTTTTGCAAGGAGAAGGCCACTAAATTTACTAATTCGCCATTAACAATAATTCCCAAATCGAGGCTTTGAGTGGGTTGAGTTCTTTTTTATTCACAGAACAGAGTCAAGGACAAATTAATAAATATTGTAACCTTTTCTTCCATGAGTTACGTGAGTTCATGTCATGACTCCTTTAGTTGCAATACATGGAAAAATTGAATACCAAGGATTATTGATAATGATATGACAGATTAAGGTGGAGTGTGTCAAAATTAATAGTTCCGAGGGGGAAAAACTCGGGTATCACGAGAATGAATGATAAATTTATTGATATATGCAATTATAGTGCAAAAACTTGACGTGGCATTGGCCAAAACATTTACTAGAGTATGACTCCAGTCGTGGTATCACGAGAGCAAAATCTGTGGCATGCATCGATAGAGAGATTTAAATCCTTTATGTTGTGGTTATGTGAAACGAGATTGACACAAAACTATTATGCAAAATTCGTACTCGTAGCACTCTTATGTGTCTTTTTCCCTCTTCAAATAACTTGTTATATAAACTACATATAAATATTTTAAATCCATTGATGGAGGAAAACAGCATTCAATACATGTAGTGTTATTTATAGAATTATGGTAACCTTATACCGTAATCCGACCTTAGCTCAGTTGGTAGACCGGAGGATTGTAGTGGGGCGATATCTCAAAGTAATCCTTAGGTCGCTGGTTCGAAATTAGGAGGTCGGATATGGATTTGTAATATCTGTGACTGAATATAAATCTATATAATTTTGTGTAGCATGCTTCTATTACCATACGATAAACTGATAGTGGTGAACTTATAAAATCTTTTTGTCAATGATATTTTCTTCTCGCCATGCCCCTTATCTAACTTCAACAATAAATAATGTTGGGAAAACTTACAAAAGAACTCTACCTAAATACAAAACAAGCCTAGAAAGGTGTATATATGTTTCGTATATCTTCTAAGAGTGATTACAGGATCACAAAATGATAACAGTTGAATACTTTTTTTCCTTTTCTGATGCCAAGTTTTTCGGCCCTTCTCTTTCTCAGTTCACCTGCCAATTTATTGATATATGCAATGTACCTTTCGACCAACTTTTTTCTTTTGCAGCCTAATTAGTATCGAATTTTCCCAAAAATGGATATATATGCCAAAATTGAGAATTCTTGGGGGAAAATTTACAATTCTACTTGATCTTCTTAGGATCTCTTGCAAGTCGCAACCATCAATTTTAAAGTTCACTATGTTTTCAAGAAATAGAGCAGCCCTTCATCCAAAGAGAAATAAGCTTAATTCAGTAGGCTCAACTAGCTGCATATTTGTCAATGCCCATATCAGTTCTGCATGTTTGTCTACTGTACCATTTAAATAATCAGAGCAAATGGAATTTTTGTGTGGGTATGGTAGTGTAGAAAGTGAGTCACCCTCTCATCTGTGAGAGGATAGAGCATAGGACAGAAGGAATGGGAATGGGATTTGGAGGGAAGAAGAGACGGAGCAAACAGACAAACACAAATGAACGCCAGCATGAAACTGCAACTGTTTGAAGAATGGGCTGGGTCCAATCTTCAAGCCCACATAGACCCAGGTCCACACTAGAAATGTTAGGAATATGTTTTTCCTCCTCCTTTTTATTTTGGGGAATATACATTAACATTTATGCTAATAATTAAATATTTTTTTTTGTTTTGACTAATTGCCCATGCAATTTCGGCTGAATGTGGTGATTAAGTAAAGACTTATCCAAAATAATCACTCTAATATTTGAATCACTAATATTACATGTAAAATTTAACTTAAGTTATAATCTACTTCTACTGTAACTAATTGTTATTAGATCATTTTTTTTCTCTAAAACTTATATATCATTTTATGAAACAATATTTGATCTCAGGCCTCTGTGTCTACTGTAAAATAATTTATCAATTGAGTTAATTGATACCTTAAAAAATTATTCATTTGTTTAAACCATATTTGGTTGTCTAAGTAAACAGCCATACTCATAATCACCGTGTTGTAAGCTGTGACCCGCAAGACTCTGGCCTTCTGTCTTAATTCCCAATTCCACCCCCCCCCCCCAATGCGTTGTTAGGTTTGGCCTGCAAACAATGTCAATGCACAATTACAGGCTTAACTATTGGAGATTCTCACAGGATTTTAATTCAACCATATATATATGGACAGGCATGGACATGGACATCGACTAAGTGTATCACATTTGAATTGTCGCTGGTCCTAAATGTAGAAAAGGAAGTCATGAAACTGATAGAAATAAAGAAATACGGATACAGAAAAAAATTGGAGAAATGTTATGTATATTATCTGAATTATTTTTTAATATTTGAATTTTTGAATTAATCAGTGTGTATAAAAAGATTTCTTATTTATAAAAAAGTGAGTCTATACAAAAAAAAGAAATATAATTTAATATAATCAAAATAATATATCTAATTATATAAAAATCAAATTCTTAAGATAACACAAAATTAAACATAATTTAATTTCGATATATATTCTAGATATTCTAATACTTTCCCTTACTAAGCTTTAACTTGTTACAATTAGATACACGAAAATAAAATAAATTAAAAATATTCTAAAAACACAACGTCGAGATCTTAAAAAGTCAAGAGACTCAAACTTCATTTAGGATGGAACCATCTGTATTTAGGAAAATCTACAATGGAAACAAAGCCAAATTATATCTACAATGAAATCAATCTGCATTTGGCTGAAATAACGAAGACAAGTCATTCTATCAGACAGAATTAATCGGAGGCTGGAGCAACAGAGACGAAACTAATCTTTTAGGTTAGATCAGACAGAACTGATCGGTGAAACTTAATAAAGATGCATATAGAAGACTAGAATCTAGGAGAGTAATTAGAGCTTGGAACGGAGTCTGGAATCTAAGACAGTAATCGAAGTCTAAAATTTAGGATAGTAATCAGAGTCTAGAACGGAGTCTCCAATCTAAGACGGTGGTTGTGACAACTGAGTTTGAAACAGAGTGATAGAAAAATGATGATAGTGAGCGAAAAAATTGTCAGAATATATAGAACACGACATGAGAGGTAACTAATCAGAGTTATAGATTTTCGGTAACTATGTAGAGAAATAGTAATGAGACATGTCATAAAAGATGATATCTCTTTGATATTATGTTAAAAATTGAAAAAAAAAAAGAGCACAAAAAAAGTATGGAGAATATTTCTGTATATTATCTGAATTATTTCTGAATTTTTAAATTTCTAAATTAATCATAATGTACAAAAAAAGATTCTCTATTTATAAAAGTAAAAATTTACATAAAAAAAAATACAATCAAATATAATTAAAATAATATTTCTAATTATATAAAAATTAAATTTTAAAAATGACATAAAATCAAACTTAATTTAATTCTAAAATATCTTTTAAATATTCTAACAGAAATCACTTTAAAACCTAGAGAGCAATCACTTTCAGTTATATTATATGGATGGGGATGGTCCTGTTGATACAAGCGGCTAAATTCAAAGCTCTTAACAATTAGAGCATGAGCCTCACGAGGAGGCATGGAAACGGATTCACTCACTCCGGCAGACACAACAACCTCCACCTACTTCACATGAGCTGCTTGTGCCAGCAAACACGCTCATGCAGCTGCTAGTGGGTCCACCAATGAAAAAACAAGGCTATGATTTTTAATATCATATTTTCACATTCAAAAGAATTCTTGAATCATTTAGGATGAGCTAAGGGAGCGTTTGGATAAATTAAAAACATAATAATTTTAAGATAGTAAAAAAAAATTTATTTTTTATTTTTGTTTTTTTTATAAACAACTAATTCTAACTTCTCATAAAATATAGAAAAAAAATTATTTTTAAATTTTGTTTAATTTAATAATCTTATTTAAACAGTTAAAAATATTTAAAAAATATTTTTTATTAAAAAATACTTTTTAATAAAAAAAAAATAAAAACACTCTAAATCATATAATAAAAATTATACAAATTTATGATAATGTATAAATATATATATAACATTAAAATAAAAAGGATCATCTAACGTAAGTTTTTTTTGAAAAGTTCGTTTTAAGTTCAAAAAAACGAAATAATCTGTCATTACATGAAAATGAATCGAACGTAAAAAAAGAGTGTAAGTCCGAAAATATCTATCTCTTAAAATAATATTACATACATATATTTATACATATATTATTTCACTTCTAAACAAAATTTTAATATTTAATTATAATTAATTTTATCTTATTTTTTATATATCTATATTTTAATTTTACCACGTAAATGTGAAAGAATGTGAAAAGCTATTGTCTCCCTGCTCGTACATTTTGCACTGTGGCGCGTATTTGTCATGTTTCCTACACTGACTGGCCGAGGTGACTTGTATTTGGAGCAATTGGGCAAAATTAAAGAGGTGCTTAGCCATCATATCATGTGAAAGTGGATACTCCAACCTATTTTTTCTTTACCACTAAGCAAGCCAATAAATTGGCAATACTCGTACCCACCATATCTCGTTTAGAGATTCTGTACAGGGACAAACAGGCAAAAGCTACTTCATTCGGAAAAAAAAAAAAAAAAGGTCTGCTTCTCAAGCCCCAACTACAGTTTTCACCTTCTCCATTGCATTGGATTATCAACTGTATAAAGGTTATCTTTGTCATTTCGTTAAAAACCACCAAGAGGGAGCATGATGTGCATCTAGCCCGGGTGTCCACGTCACAGAATTAAACAGGAAATTGTAGTATCATAATAATAATAATAATAATATTACAAGCATGAGAGAGTTGAAACTCTAGGTTGAACTTTTTATATCATATACATTAAGATTTACTTTAATGTATTCGAATTCGAACTTGTGTCAGATAAAAATAAATGTATTCGAACTTGTGACTAGCTATATAAAATTTGAAAAGAATTTATTTCAAATATTTTTTTAACTTAGTTTCATTGACTGTGACACAAAATTCACCCAGTTAATTAGATATTATTTACATTAATTTTTAATATCGATTTTAGTTGGGAGAAGGTATTATTTGTTGTCATCTTTAGGCTTATTTAATTTACTCTTGTTGGTTTATTTATAAATCCCACTCCCAGCATGTGACAGAGTACTTTTTTTTTCTTGTAAAATATTGTACTCCTTCAATGTCATAGTCATACTTGTGAAACGGATAGACTCATTTAAATTCAAATATTTAATATTTAATTTGGTTGGGTCAGATTGATCTAAAAAGTTAGTCTTCAAAAAAAAAAAATCCGGTCCGAATAAACTATTAGGGCCAAGCCGAGTTTATGAGATTTATTGGGTCTCTCTGCAAGGATTTAAAAAGCCCAAAAGTAAGTCATCAACAGTTTGGCAAATACAAAAGATTTACAGTTTAATTAAAAATAAAATATATTCGCACCTTATAGAATTATATTTAAAGGAGCTTATAATTAGCTCCTATAATTTTCACTCATTCTTAATTTAATTTTTATATATTTTTTTAAAATCAATCATCATATTTATAATTATTTTTAAAATAATTTTTATCATCAACTTTTATTATAATACTATTATAATACTATCAATTAACTAATTTAATAAATGTTTCTTAGTCTAATAAATATTCTTTTAAATATTTTTTTAAAAATAATATCTATTAAGTATTTTTTTATTTTAGTATGTATTTATTTGTTCAATAAGTGTTCCTTTAAATATTATTATTTTCTTGAAAAATGTCTAAATTAATGATATTGTAATGGAAGTTAATGATAAATGTTATTTTGAAAATATTTATAAGTATAAAAATTAATTTAAAAAATATAAAGATTAAATTAAAAATAAGTAAGAATTATAAGGATAAAAATTATATTTTAAACCATTGTAAATTACATTGAGTATCGTAGAAAATGACAACATACAGTGGGAAACATAATAGGGGTTACTTTCATGAAAAAGACATAGAAAAAGGAAGGAACAATAGAAAAAAAAAAAAGTCAAAAGTGTTTATTGCACCACTTAAATCCAATCTGTGGAAGGAACGGCATCAACAGTTTGGCAAATACGAAAGATTTACAGTTTAATTAAAAAGAAAATATATTCACACCTTATAGAAATATTTTAAAGGAATCTCAAATTGTAAAGGTTAAATTATAATTTTTACTCTTATAATTTTTACTCATTTTTAATTTAATTTTTTTTTTATATTTTTTAAATCAATCATCATATTTATAATTATTTTTAAAATAGTCTTTATCATCAATTTTTATTATAATACATTATAACACTAGCAGATTGACTAATTTAATAAATGTTCTTTAGTTCAGTAAATATTCTTTTAAATATTTTTTATTTTTTTAAAAAATATCTAATAAGTGATTTTTCATTTTAATATGTGTTTATTTGTTTAATACATGTTTCTTTAAATATTGCTCTTTTCTTAAAAAATGTCTAAATTAATGATATTATAGTGAAAGTTAAAGACAAGTGTTATTTTAAAATTTTTTATAAGTATAAAGATTAATTTAAAAAAATTATAAATATTAAATTAAAAATAAGTAAGAATTATAAGGATAAAAATTATAATTCAAACCATTGTAAATTACATTGAGTATCGTAGAAAATGACAACATACAGTAGGAAACATAATAGGGGTTACTTTCATGAAAAAGACATAGAAAAAGGAAGGAACAGAAGAAAAAAAGAAGAAGTCAAAAGTGTTTATTGCACCACTTAAATCCAATCTGTGGAAGGAGCGGCCATTTTACCATTTGGTTTGCTCTATAGTTCTCTTATCTCATACTGAGAAGGAAAATATTCACACCTGCTGGTTGCTGCAATGAGCCTGAAATTTTTTTGCTAGAAGAGGTAACAAGGAACAATAATTTACTCTGTCTAGTGGCTACGGAGGGAGCAATCGTACAACAATCTAATCTTATATATGTACATCAGCACATTAGCACAAGGGGCCGGTGAAGGACCACAGACAAATATATGCACTATCAAAGCAAAGACGTATAAAGAAAAGCTAGTTGAGGCTGTGGCTGGTGGAAAATACATAAAGAGCGAAGACTTTTTGGAATCGTGTTTAATGTTTTTTCATTAATGAAACAGAAAAATATAGGTGGAGATAGATCAGAAAAGAAAATAAAAGAACGAAGGAATGGAACATAATTCTCCTCCTCTTTGTTTGGAAGATTCATTAATTAACGGGATGGAACGGAACATGTGTTCCTTTTATTTTACTTCAATTTTAGGAGGAACAAAAATTGGACATTTGAAGAGAAGAGGGAGAAAATGATTCTTTCTGTATTCTGTTCTGTTCCTATACATTTTAAAACTCCCAAATACAAAAAAATATTTACGTTCCTCCTATTTTCTTTCTTTTCTTTCTATTATCTGTCATCCAAACATAATGTAAAAAAGAGTAAAATAAAATAATGTACCATACTAGTATACTACCATGTGAAACAACAGTGAAAACAAGTAGTTCAGGCCGTATCTTTCGTTTTCAAAAGGCATACATTTTTAATTCAGCTGATAAATATTTGTCCAGTTTTTGACAAAGAACGGAAGGAAGCAATTAAAGGGTAAACTCTTTGGTGGTCCATACTTCATTCACTGTCTTGGTCTTGAAGTGCGAAGATTCATTTTCAATTCATAGGACTCGCAATTTAATCAATGACATCAAACTTCAAAAGAGGTGAGTAATTGTCCAGAGACTTTTCATTTAAAATATAGGTTTTTCTAACTATTGTCTAAGGATAATTGTTAAGAAATCAAAATAAACAATATTAAATAAAAATTACAATATTTAATATATGAGTTTTGTTAAAGACATTTATTAAGGAAGTCAAAGTAAAAAATTTTAAATAAAAAAATAAAATATTTTTAATTTTTAGTACAAGAATGCTTTGTTTTCATTAAAAAAAAAATCTCTTGACATTTTTAACAAATGTCCTTAAAATACTTGTTAACAAAAATTTTAATATATTAAAAACTCAAAAAATTATATTTTCATTTCGTACATTTTACTTTTAATTTCTTAATGAGTGTTATTCGTTAAAAAAATTCTTAAAATACTTATGCTATTCAATCTATCAATCATCAATGAAGTTTGGTAACAATGAAGCACATCACTTTTTTTTTTTCTTGATTTCTCTGGATAGAAATGAAATTTATAGACAAATCATCATAGGAAAAGAAGTCGCTATGATATCTACATGAAGCCGCAATAACTGTTTAAGTTTTTTTTTTTTCCCTCATCCTTCTTATTTAACTTAAAAATTAACAAATCCTAGTTTGTGGTCACTAATTTAATAGTAATTTTAACACAAACCTCAAACTTGACAATCTTTATTGCATGCAAGAATCAACTGCATCAAACAACTGAAGTCTTTGAGCAGTTAATTAATTCTTTTTTACTTATAAAGTTGACATGTCAAAATGGTCCATGAACATCATTTTCATATTTCTTGCCATGTCAAGTAAAGGAAAAAGCTTATGCTGGTTTGCTTAATCTGTGCAATATTCCAAATCTTCAGTCAGCAATTAGCAGGACACATAATTTGAACTGCTGGAAGAGAAAAGGAAAAAAAAAAAAAAGGTGAGGCAGAGTTTGAAACTTGGGATGTCATTAAATTTTGTGAAAAATGAAAATAACAAAACAAAGCCTGCAGTGGAATGATTACCAAGATTAAACATGGAGGAGGAGTGAGGAGTGAGGAGTGATAGGCATTTGTGTGGGTACCCATCTTGAAGCACAAGTCACAACGGCATTCTCCTTTCTGTCAAGCATCAATACCTTATTGTGCTCTTCCGGATAGAAAAGGACATACAAATAAAGTCAGCCATTAAGTAAAACCAACAATAATTAATAAATGGGGAGGGAAAAGATTAAAAAGGTTACATAATTAGAGCATTGGAACAGGAGAAGATTCTTGTATAAAGAGAGTGTCGTCCAATACTAATCATTATATTTCCTTGCCTTTCCCTTTAAACCACAAATGTAGAGAGGTGCAATGCATACACCATACATACTGGTGAAAAAGGTTAACCTCTTGAGAGAGAAAGAGACAAACAGATACAGAGAAAGTGAGGAGAGTGAACTTTTAGTTGGTGAGCAGTTTCAGCTTTGGTAAGGCTTTGCCGACAATGATTACTGTCTCTCCACTAAATTAGTTAATTAGAAGACCTAGTAATATTAAACATACACTTACACACATTATTTAATATTAACATAATTTTTATTATTAATTACAATTAATCCTATTTTATTTTTTACATAAACATATTTTGATTCTGTCACTTTATTCATATATAAGATAACGTGTCTCTATCTATGTGTATAAAACATTATCCTTAGATGACCCAACGAGGAGGATAATAATACAATACTTGATTCTTCATTCTGCTTTTCTACTCACTTCAATGTTAAAGACTCCACCACTTAGTTTAATCTTTTCACCTTTTTACTGTTCGCAGTGGTGGGTGTGTGAATGTGAAAACCATCAACAAAAAGAGAGATTCGTATTTCAAACAGCTCCGAGGATATATATTACGACTATAATGTCATTAGATCATAGTCTCATAGAATAGAGGGTGTGTCAGGTTTTTATTTCTAGTTTTTTATTTATACATATTAAGAAAAAAAAATTGGTAGAAATATATGTTAAGAATTTTTATGTAAAAATATGAGTGAAATAGAATAATGGCAGCTTTCCATAATTGAGTAACTGCTTTGCTCATGAGAGAAAATGATCGATGACTTAAATCCCCTCTCTCAAAAGAGAAGAGGGTCCATCCCTTCCATTATCAATGGCAGCATAATTGCCTCATATGAGCATAATAAGTACACTATCAATTAGCCTTTGTTTTTTACTGAAAAGGAAAACATACAAAGCGCATTATGAAATTATTACTAATGTTTTAAATATTGTTTTATGGCACTAAAACTACTCACACAATTAAAAGGGAAAAAAAATACAGTGCAGAAGAAAAAAACTGAAAAGCGGTATTAAGTCCAATAAGTTGTGAAGAAATAAATGGGTTGGAATTCAGAGTTCAAATGTTGTTGGCTGCTATTGAAGATAAGCTAATCAAAATATATGTTAGACTCAATTCAAGAAACTTTGATTTTAACTTGATTATATTAAATTCAAATATGTACATAGAACTCTTTTAGTATTTTAATCAAGTTGGATTTGTCATATTTGAGCCCCTCTATCAAATTTTGAATGGAGTTTTAAGCATGTCAATTGACAACTTTTGTTGGCGTATTCAGAATCAGAGTAAGGATTGAGCCTAATATACGAGTCTAGATTAGCCTAGTTTCAAAATTAAAGAAAATAATAATTATATCAAATCTGAGCTTATGTTTCATGTTCGAATCAAAACTTTGCTTGTGCTTTTATATTGTATGTTTTGTAATGGAATCTAACCATTCTACGTATTTTACTTGATTGTGCTAGATTCCATCCTTAATCGAAGACAAAACTGTTAAGCTAAAAATTTCAGTACTGTGGGATATAGTGTAAAAATTTTACATTGACAGATTAAATTCTTTAAAGGACTCTTCAGCTTTTGCTATGATGCTATATTGTTATTTCAAAAGAATGAACAACCATCTGCGATGGTGTCGTTTGATTTGATACAAGCTATAAGAAAATAATATAAATTCGTGCTTCTCTTTTCCTGTGCAATAAACTGTTACGAGCACCTTTGCTCTCCTTCAACAAACTGTTCTTGGCAGCAGTTTATGCCAAGATATGGGACTTTAGCAAACAAATCAATATAATAAATTTTCTTTCAACCCCACAACCATATGTAAAGTGGGGATAAGCGTTTAAAAAAAGAAAAGAGAAGAGAAAACTAAAAAGATAGAAGTTTGTTAGAATTTGTTGTTGAAGAATCGCTCCCCAGCATCTTCTGTGCTGCTTCATACCGACAGTCTTCCTTTGCTTTGGGTCCTCTCAAGAACTTTCTCACAAAATCATGGGGAGCATTATCCAATGGCTCTGCATGAACATCACCAACTTTGAAAGTTTGGAAAATAAATTTTTCAAGCATACATACAGACGTATGATATACACACTCACATTGTGCGAAACCCACGAAGAAGTTACCCAAAGAATAGATGATTTGATCGTAGAAAACTCTTGGATTTTTTTACCACAATGGTGTATTTTGAAAGTCAATTTCTCAAATAGATGAAGGTCAAAACTTATTTGCCAAAATAATACAAGAAAAACAGTAATGTATAATAAGTCTGTAGTTAAAAAACATGGTTTACTTATGTCTCTTTTTATATTATTATATTTTGAGTAAGTCGAGCAATTAAAGTACAACTTATCTTTTTTTTTTTAATGTCATATGAGACTTGCATTAAGCTTTTCAATTCAACAAAAAGTCGTGACTTGCAAAGGTTTGTGTCTATGAATTCATCTCTTTCCTTTCAATGCTGATTCATATTTTAGTATTTTTCAAGTTTTTTTTACTATTGTTACTTTGTATCAAACTCAACTCATTCTCGTTTAACTATCTTTATTAGAGATATTTATTAAGAATGTTAATTATGTTTTTTTTATTATTATAACTTTTTTACGTTTATTGATATAAAGTTTTCCTCTCTTTTTTTTAACTTAAATTGACAGATGACATCTTATAACCCTCCTCGTTGTTCATTTGTTGTTGATGTTGGTGATATTTGTAAATATAGTGATCCTTATAAGCATCTAAGTCATATGTTCGCTAACATTGCTATTAGGGTAAATATTCATTCAACAACATTATATGATCTAAACAATATAACTCTAGATATAAAAGATAATGAAGTGATTTTAGTGAAAAGGAGGAGTATGAAGAAGGTGACGAGGGCAATAGAGCAGGCGAGATAGGCATGGGTGAACCTGACACTGTAACTTATACTATCACATTCTCTTTTTTATCTAATATTAATTTGTAGGTAATGCATATTCCTGAATTTCCTGCTAATTATAGAATTAGGAAAGGAAGCAAGGTGAATGTACAATAATGATTTGTGGGTTGACATGCAATTTGAATCAAAACAAGCAATTACAATCAATGTAATTAAGCCATGTCTTATTATTAAATTACAAATCTTAATATAAGTCATGAATTCACTTTTTTTTTTTTTACAAAAAAGGTAAGTCGTGGTTCTCATTCATGACTTACCCAAAATTTAATTAAAAAAATTTATAAGGTAAGTCGTATATAGAAGATATGATTTACCTAAATATAAAAAAAAATATTTGTCGTTGAGTAAGTTGTACTTCTAAGTCACGACTTATTATTAAAAAATAAAAAAAAATATATTTAAGTGTACGTCGTGCTTGATAGATACAACTTGTTATACTGTACTGCTTACTTTGCACCATTTTGAGAATTAACTTTTGACTTATACCTCTATGAGAAATTGATTTTCAAATTGTATCATTTGGGTAAAAGAGTCAAAACTCTTTATATATATTCCAGAATAATATTATATACATACACTTACATTTGTACAATCTTCATTATATGATTATAGTTAATGTCACTTCATTTTCTACACACTCACTAACCTACATTCTAATTCTAAAAGAAAAATGCTAGAACCACATCACTTCTATTCATATCTCTCTCATATTTATCTGTGACAAAATTAGAGTGTAAATATATAGAAAATAAGGTGTATGTAATTATAATTAAATAATAAAAATTGTGTAATTGTAAAGTAATATAAATAACATATGTGTAAATGTGTGTGAATAACATTATTGAAAAAAAAATTTAAGTAAAAACTTCCTATCACATTTTTTTAGTAACTCTTTAATAATTGAACTTCACGTAAATGTGAGATGATGTGCTTGTTGTTTATGAGCACCGAGCATTGTTCTATAATCCATGGCAACCAATGCTTGGTAAAATACTTCCACCTTGTTTTATCATTAGGAGAAATTTTTAAGTAAGTATTACTTACCACACTTTTTAAGCACTCTGTAATAGTTGACATATATTAAAATAATTTTTAAATATTTATACATTTTTAACATGATTTCATAATTTCATACATATTTAATATTAATAAAATATTTACCATAAATATTAAGTAGTGACTATCGAAAAATTACTTCATGCTTCATAGTTGAGAGCAGGAGATGCAGATGGGATAGATTTATGTGGACCTGCCACTTCAGAATCAAACCCTTTGTTACTCGAGTTTAAGGATGTGTCTGAATGCTTGACCCGAGGTGAACTCCTGCTTGCTATTTTCAATCTCAACTCGTTCGAGCTGTCTCTGGCCTTTACCAGTAAAGACACCTTGGTGCCAAAAAATTCAAGTCAATTCCTTTCTTGGATTCTTTTGGTTGACACCTCCTTGGTTATGGTCCAACAAGTTCTACCAACAACCGACCGTTTCATCGCTCTCTCTCCACTGTTTTCAACATCTAAACATAGAAGTTCACGACAAGTACAACAGTATGTTTTACTACTTATTTTAAGAACTCAACCGTTTGGCCTTTTGAGTAAATGAAAATAAGGATATAAATTGCTTCGAATAACTCAATTAACTTGAACTGAAATAATTTGATTGATTTAATTTAGTTTAAATATATTAATTAGTTCAAATAAAATTTAAATCGAATTAAGTTTAATTGATTTAATTTTCGAATTGAAAGTTTCAAATTTGAGAACCGAATCGAACCAAATTATAAATATATGACATATTTAGTGAAATAAGATTTTATTGTGAGATGATAAAAGAAATAAATCTTAACCATACAACCATACATGAATGGTCAAGACTTAAAAGTCATGTGATTACTTAAAAAAGTCACATATATTTATGTTCTAATCTTGACTATTCATGTAAAATCTAATGATCAAGATTTACTCATTTCACCTCTTACAATAAATACTTCTCTTATCAGATACGCTATATACTATGCTCTATTACTGCCGTTTTGAATCTTTTGATATTTATCTCCCATCACCCCTCTGCTCTGCGCACTGTGTCTGTGCCTCAGCTTCTGCCTTTCTTCACTTTGAACCATGCCCCTACTGCCGCTCGCTCCCTCCCTGCTCACTACTCATTGCTAGACGTCGCTCGCCACTCGGTAAGTCTCCTATCTCCTGAAATATAATATAGATTTGACCAATAGGAGTATTGCCCAATAAATCTAACATTCATCTCATAGTCTTCTTCTAATTTGGGTCTTCTATCTAGTTTCAATGTTGCTTCTCTATTCCATAGTTTTATTTATTTGATTTCCATAGTTTTATTTATTTGATTTCTATAATTTCAATGATGCATTGTTGCTTCTCTATTTAGCTAATTTTTTTATATATAAAAAAAAAGAATAGTCAACCCAATTACCCGAACCGAACCAATCCGTAGATGTTCGGTTCGGTTTGGTTCGAATTTGTCTATCAAAAAATAAGAAAATCGAAACAATTGATTTTGATTAGTTCGAATTTATTTTCTTCCAAGAACCGGATCAAGCTAACCCGATTACACTCCTAAATGAAAACATGATTGAGTTAAAAAAAATAAAAATAAAGAACAGAAAACAAATCACACACACATAAGAGGAAACAACAGAGTTTGAATTTCTGAAATAAATCTTTTTGAGCTAACCATAAAAATCATGATTTGATGAGGAGACATTTGCCAATAGAAAGTTTATTTTTAGGGTACATTATAATCTCTCCTATAATTTCATATCGATAATGATAATTAAGTAAAATCTTTTTTTAAAGTAATGATTTTAAAATTTTAATTGCAGATTCACCTGTGACTAATCATTGTTGGGTTACTAGCGAAAAGCTAATTACCTTTGGAATGGACAAAATTCATCAATCTAGGAGTGATTGAAAGAGAAACACCTTTCTAGATTTTCCAACACAATAAGAATTTTATAAATTTGTTACGAAATTTAGCTACGAAACTTTTTTGTAGTTAATTTATAACTGATTAGCTATGAAATAAGTTTCTTTAGCTAAATTTTGGATGCTTGAAGAAAAAAAATTATCAACTAAATAGCTACAAAATAACTACGATTTAGTTACAAAAAATTTCGTAGCTATATAAAAATTTGTAGCTAACAAAGTTAGTTAGGAATTATTTGGTAGCTAAAAAAATTTAGCTCAAAGTTAATTTTGGCTAGGGAAAAGCTTAGCTAATCAAAAGATAATTACTCATTTTTTCTTTTTTTGATACATTAATTCATTTTTCCTTCCTTTAGAGCTTTATTTGGGCTAAATTCCTCCAATCTTTTTCTCCTTCATTTTCAGATCCTTTTTCTCACTCCCTCGATCTTTTAGCCTCGTCTTGCAACTCCATCGCTCCTCTATCTTCCTCTGCACAAAAACACAAAAAAACACAATCAGTCAACACCCACTCCAAAGACTCTGCACCAGTCCTTACTTCCATTTTCTCTCTTGTTTCTTTTTCTCTCTCTTCCCCTTTCTCTGCACCCTCTTTTTTGTGTTCCAATCTCATCTCCTTTCCACTATTTCACTATTTGCCAACACCCACTCCAAAGACTCATGGACGCTCACAATTCACCAGGGAGGCTGACGTTGTCATCGTGAACCTAGGAGTTTTACCAAGTATATATTTCTTCTCTCTCTTTCTATATTTATTTCTGTTTCTATGTTTTTCTCTCTTTGATTTTCTCTTCCCCTTCACCTTTCCCCATTTCCTTGTTGTGGGTCTCTGGAATTTATTTGAAGAATGTGTGTGATTATTTTAAAATTGGATTCTCTGAATAAGGATTTAAAAATCTATGTGATTTTTTTTATAAAATAATTCGGATAGCTAAAATGTTGTTCCTTAAAATTAATTTGTCAGTTAGAATTTTTTTGTGAATTACTAATGATCAAAACAGAAAGATTCTTGTTCTAGGTTTTATTATTTTAATTTTATTTTTTGAGGTTGGAGGAGTGTTGAAATTTTTCTTCAACCTGGATGATAGCTTCTGTTGGGTTGCCATCGTTGTTCTTTTTCATCTGTTTCTTTTTCTTTTGATATTTAGTTCCTGATGTACATTTGTCTCATCACTCCGTCGTTTCATTTGGGAATTTTCTTCTGATGGTGGCTTATTGCAAGCTTTCATGGCAGTGAGAGAGACTTGGTTTGATCTGTAATGGTGATTTTGGAATAACAAGGAATGTTTGATTTAGGGGATGTGTTCAATCTCTGATTTTTGGGGTTTGACCTAGTTTTCTGATTGGATTTTGTTTGGGTTTGGTTTTCTTTGTTTGTGTGGGAATTTTTTTGGTTCAATGGAGTTCCTTTTTCTTTTCATGTGTAGGAAGTTAGTGATAATAGAATAATGATATTAAAAGAAAAACATTCTATATAACACAACCTACATTCCACTATGTATCATCTTCTAAACATTCATTCAAGTTTGCATTTGCATCACAAATGATCCTTTCCAAGCCTCGATGGAAAGATGTTTGGAGAAAGGGATCATAAAGGTGGAAAGATGGCCTATTGGTGGCCTTTGGACTATATAAACTAGCATCTTATTGCAAAGTCCTGTTTGGAGAAAGGGATCACAAAATGTGGCCTTTGACCAAGGTGGATACCCATACCAAGGTCGTGTTCAAGCATTTGCTTCATGTTTAAATTTGTAACCAAACGATTTAACAATTCTTTAATGTCATTACTCTTTTCTAGTGACTTATGATCCAATTGCTACTATTTATCTATCAATTGCGTTTTAGTTGAAAATTATTTTCCACTAATCATCCTAAAAATGTAAGTTGTGGTTATATTATAGGAAATACAGTGTTAGACGAACTTGTGTCCTTTATAACCTAATACGAAGCAACAATATATATAAGAAGCCAAAGCATAAAGAGTTTGATTCTAGCTAGCTATTATATTGTCATAGAATACAAGTAATCTTGGGCTTGATATGCATGCAACTTTGAATGTCTAGATATTACTCATTTTAGCCAGTTATATATTAATTCCCAGTACCCAATTTGTCTATTTAAGCCATAAATGTCTTCGACTGACACTAGCCATTCACATCTGGCATCATATTGGACATTGTCCCTGGGAAAGGAATAAGCATCAAAATGGTACAACTGAACACTTTTCCATTCCAAATCACAGTAAAATAGTGTGCTTCCAATAACATCTTATCTCATTCTATGAAACAAGACTATACAAGAAATTTTTCGCAATTCTAGTTTGTAGATTAGTTTGTGACCTACTGGTGGAAAGATGCTTGCCACGATGAGATTAGTTCATATAAATACATATGTTTGTGGTGGTTTTGTTTATTTTTTGTTTCAATCAAGTGTTGATGATTACTTCTCTGTTACTTTATATTTGCTTGGTTATCATTTAGAATTGCACTCTAGGTCAGAGCATATGTTTTCTTATTGTAATGCATCCTATAATTGTTAGCATTCTCCTAATACAATTCCTATCAGTTTGATCACTAGGTGGTCGATTTTGTTTGTATGTGTGGGTTGAATGAACTTCTATGAATTAAGATCATTAGTTGTATTAGTTATAGATACTGCATACTATATATTTTTTAATATCTTGCTTATATTTTTTTTATTCTTTGATCTTGTAGGAAACAAGTGCCATTTATTTTACTGTATTGATAGCTTGGTGAGGGGAATCAAAAGAGTTTTTGTTTATCAAAATTTCCTGGTCAGATTTTGTGATCTACATATGCATAGTTATGTAACGATCTGAACTATATTTTTGGACTATTTTGGGACTCTTATCTATACTATGTAGTTTTAATAATTGAGTCGATATTCTTTTTCTATATATAATGTTGAGAATTTAGTTTATTTTTTGTAGCATTCTTGATCATATATTTGATGCAAGGGGTAAATTGTATTGGTGAGCGAAGCCTTAGTTTTCCGTTTGAGATTCAATATTAGTGAGCACATATACTTTTTGAAGGTACTGCTCATTGTATTAAATCTTGAATTGTCCAAGTTAGACAGTTTGGGGAGAAACTCTTCCTTCACCAGAGTTGGCAAAACGGGTTCAACCAGTTATGTTAACCCGTTAACTCGTTATTTTTAAGCAGGTTGAGTTCAATGTCTGAACTCATTTCTAATTTTCAATTCGTACAACCCGCCCTGCATAACCCATGGGTTAAGCGGGTTGGGTGCGGGTTAACCCGTCGGGTTGATGTGTTGGCTTTTTTTTCTTTTATATTTCTATTTCTATGCTTAACTTGCCGCTTAAGACTCTCTCTCTGTCTTTCTCTCACATTTTGTTCCATCACATCCCACTCTCACTCTCACCTTCGCCCTCACCCTCACTTTCACCTTCTTCTTTCTCTCTATCTTCTTTTAGCCTTTAGTTTAAATTGGTTCTTGGCTTGTGGGTTACTCTGTTCTTCCCTGATCTGATGAAGAAAATGAAATGGCTTGTTTCCATGAAGCCTCCTTATGATATGTATCAGGATCAGAGGACTAGGTTGAGGCATCAAAGTCTCTTTCCTCATCCAAATTTGCAATTCACTTTCTTCCCCCTCCATCTTCCTGCTCGTGCTCAGATCTGGCCATCCGTCCATCTTTCTTCTCGTGATCAAATTCGGCCATCCATCCATCTTCTTGCTCAGATTCGGCCATCCGCCCATCTTCCTGCTTAGATCTGGCCTCTGTCTCTCTTTGTCTCAGTTCAGATCCAGTCATCTTTGCTTTCTTGTGTCACTGCAAATCAACTGCTGCGCCGCCATCTCGTACCTCTGTTGTTCCATCGCGCTCTCTGTTTTATTTCGTATCTCTCTCGGTCGTGCTCTCTCTCTGTCACGCTCTCTCAATTCTCTGTTTTTAGGCAAGTTGTCTCTGTTTTTAGGCGGGTTGACCCATCAACCTGCCAACCCAACTTAAAACGGGGTGGGTTGGTTCTTTCAACCTATTTTCCAAAACGGGACAACCCGTCCTGCCTCGTATTTTGGTGGGTTGGGGCGGGTTGGCCCATTTTTTCAGCTCTATCCTTCACTTGATTATAGTTACTTCTTAAATATCATATCATATACTTGATGAAATTTCGTTGTGCAATATTTTTTTTTGTTCTCTGAGTGCATACTTGATCGTGGTAGATGTCACCACTTTCTAGCCGTGCACTTGGAGACCAACAAGAAATGCTGCCGAAACTTCGTCAAGTATATGAATTGTGATTTTTATTAGTGATATCAACCAAGTGCTGAAAAAGTGTCTTCTCGAATGGGATAAACTCATACCATGTTAAGAGGGATGAGAATTTTGGAAATAATAGTATTAATGTGTTAAATTAACTTCAGCAATCATGAAACTTGCTCGAAGTTGGATGTTACGAAGAAATGATCACACTGACCATGTAAGTGAAGAATTCAAGAATGGACTTTATGATTTCATTAAGGTTGCCAAAGGATACTTGATGGTTTCTGATGCATTAAGTCGCATTCCTTGTCCATGTGCAAAGTGTAAGAACCATGTTAGGATAAAGTCATTTTTAGTAAAGAACCATTTGTATAAGTACGAATTTGTGGAAGGTTATGTAAATTAGATAATTCATGGTGAGGACAGATGAGGGGATAGTAGTTCAACATCCATTGTTCATGATGATGAAATGGAGACTAGGAATCTATATGTGGATATGGTTATGGATGCTGCAGGTGATATATTAAATCCAGAAGTTCAAGATTTGGAAGGGAATCTGAATCCGTCGGCTTCGAAGTTTTATGATTTGTTAAGAGACGTTGACGAATCTTTATAGGATGGCTACCATAAGTACACGAAATTGTCAACTGTAACTCAACTCTTGAATCTAAAGTCAGAGTTCAACATAAGTGAGAGTTGTTATAACTGAATAATTGTTATAATTAAGAGCATGCTTCCAAAATCAGAAAGGTTACCCGAAAATTATTACAGATCGAAGAGAATGGTTAATGAGTTGGGATTAGGATATGAAAAGATAGATGCATGTCCTAATCATTGTATGAGGCTGGTTTTATTTTATAAATAAGACACAAGGTTTCTTGTATTAAAGATTTTAGAATTTTAGGACTTCTTGATCGGTACTAGTTCCTATTTGATACTAAGGTTTCTTGCAGGAGGTGCCTTACTGATAACTCCACATTCTGTAGTTATTTGTATCCCATATTTATGTATCATTGATTGCTTAAGTCCTTGTAATTATGCATATATGGAAGGTTTTATGCTTATATTTGTCAAATCCAATTCCATTATGATATTGAGCAAATTGTGTGTTTTATGTAATGATTGAGTGGATTTGCAAATGTTATTCACTTGGTGATTTCTCTATTATAGGAATGGCTCCAAACAAGATGATATATGGAACATTTGAGCTAAAATTAGAAGAGAAAGCCAAATAGGCATTCTGGCAGCTGATGCCGCGGCGCAGGCATATCAATGTCGTGGCATAGTGGTGAATTCCCATGCATCCAGATAGAGAGCTACGAAATTTGCACGCCGTGGTGTAGGCATGTTAATGCCGCGGCGTGGTAACCTAAATTGAAATGCGCCGCGGCGTGGCAAGTTCAATGACGTGACTTTATTTTCCTGAGCCTATAAATACAATTTTAGCATATTTTATGTAAAAGCTTTTGAGGGTTTAGAAAAGCTGTAACTGGAACTTCATTTCTGGGCATATTAGAGGCCTAGGTAGCCAAGGTTAGAGGTTATCTTCCTTATGGAGGATGATTCAAGCATAGAAGATCACATCCATGAGCTTCCTTCCTTCTCCCTTAGTTTTTTTCTCTTTCATTATCCTTTGAGCACTGATTTTGTGTAGATTTTCATGTTCACTGATTAGTTGAGCTGTATGTAGGGATAACTTCGAATCCTTCTATGCATATTGATGATTTTGTATTACTTTGAGTATATATTGATGTTTGGTTCTGTTTAATCATATGGATCTTAATGCTCTTGATAGTTTGATCAGCTGTTAGGTGATTTGTTCAAATCTAATGAACTTAGACATAGGAATTTGGGTTTTAGATCATATGTATGGTTGATGCATGTTCGTTGAGTTCAATTAGCTTAGATAAGTTGATTCGCTAATGAGATAGAAATATACCTCTTAGCCATGTATAGTATGTGCTTGAGAATAAATCATTCATTAATGAATTTTACTCTGGTTCTCATGGAAGCATAGTGAGTTAGGTGAAGGAAGCTAGGGTTAACTGACCTAGACATAGACTTTTAACTAAATCAGATTCTCAAGTTAACTTAAATATTCATTAATGTTGCTTATAAGGATTGCATATAATTAATTGAAGTATAAGGTGAAGAAGGATTCCCTAAATCTCTAAACCATTATGTTTACTTTCATTTATCGCTTTTCTGTTTGTAGATTAGCTTTATTGCACTTTTCCCCTATTTTATATGTTCTTGAATATGATTTAGCTAAGCTATTAGTTGATACTTAGCATTGGAAGCCAACATCCTCGAGGGAACGATCTCTTACTCTATAATTGTATTACTTGTGCGACTCGTGCACTTGCGACCCAATAAAGGGACAAACAAGTTTTTGACGCCGTTGTCGGGGATGATGATTTATTTCCGTATAGTTTAGACTTATTCCTTGGCACTTGCCAGGGATGACAATTTATTTCTATATTGCTAATATCAATAACGAGCTTATTTAGTTCTAATTCAAGCTATACAGTTCAAGTTTTCTTTTAAACAGTTTAACTTAAGTCTTCATTCTTTGTAATTTTAGGAACAATAAATGGAGGATGAGTATAATCATTCGAGGCCTTTGAGGGAGCTCGAGAATCCCCAATGGAGAACCTCACTTAGGCTAAAGAAGGACTACCATCCGATCCATCAATTTTGGGATCAAACTAGTCATACTCCAAGGAGATATACACTAGAGTACAGTGTGGTGGTTTGCCTTGTAAAAGTCCTGTTGGGACTATAACTTAGGCACTTCTTGGGAGGGAACCTAGGTTTTTATGAGTTTGTTAGTTTATATGTTTTTCTTTAGTATTAAGTCTTATATATGTTAGTATGTTTAATTTTGCAGTTTTGTTAGTTTTTTATGATTCTCTCTTGTTTTGAGTCTTATATTAGTTAGTATGTTTGATTTTAGTAGTTTTGTAGTTAGTATGTTTGATTTTGTAGCTTTAGTTAGTTTTATGTTTTAGTTATGTTTTATGTTATATATATACTTAATACCTTGATTTTGTGTTTTAGTAAGTTTTTGTTGTATATTATGCAATTTTATATTTTGGACAAGTTTTAGAGGTGTTGAGGACCTCTATAGACCAAATTCTGCAGCAAAACTAAGTTTGCTGCAGAATTCTGAAGGCTGATCTCTCACGTCGCGACGCAAGTCTGTTGCACACCACAACATGAGAGTTATTTTGTGCACATCAAGCCAAAATCCAGAGAGCTCAGCGCCGCGGCGTAGAAATTTAAAGTTGCGACGTGCCCTTGAAACTTGAGTAAAAAAAAAGAGATTTGATCTGGGTGCTGTTGAAAGCACCCATTCTGACCAAATGCCACGGCATGGATGCTGTGTGGCCATGGCATGTCATTCTGTAATGTATATATTGTACATATTTAGTTTATTTTAAGTATTTTTAAATATTATAGTATACTCAGCTCTCACATTTTCAATATTGTAATAGGCTCAGGTACCCTAGAAACCATGGAGAGAAATGACACTATTTCAATTTAGTTTGGGGGGGTATCATTACATGTTTTGTTACTATAATGTTGAATTTATATAACATGTATTGATATTTACAGTATGCAGTGATGATAATGACCATGTTATCATGATCATATGCTAAGGATAGCTATTACTGATGGGTTTCTGACATTTTTTTTTTAATTTTTAATGCATGATTGAACTGATGCTAGTGTGGAATTAGTTGTCCAATGACATAAATGTTTACAATTTGATTACTTTCAGCGAAACCATATGTGGTCAGAAGCATGTAAAACAATTTAGCCACTTTTTATGTATAATTTACATTCCACTTAGATGCAAGTGTAACTTTGAATAAGATAAGAGTGCATGTCTAGAGAAAGCTTATGGATGTACATATAGAGTTTCAATTATCCTAGAAGTTGTTTTTAAACTCTCTTGAGGCGAAATCCAAGATTGTGCATGACTGAGGAAATGATTAGGGTATTATTTAGACCGATTGAGCCTTTTCAAGCTTAACCTGATATGATGATATCTCTAGGTCCCATTTTGAAGCCTAATAATTGTTTGGCCTTATATATTTTTCATTCACCTATTGTGTTCGTTAACCTGTTAACCGTTCTAATGCATGCGAAAGCATTGCATTTTCCTTCTACCATCAATATTGTTGAGTACATGATGTGTTATTTCTTGAAGTAAGTTTGGTGAGTAGGGACATGTATGTTTAAGAAAAAAATGCGCCTGAAGGAACCAAATGCAATCAAAAGAAAAAGAAATTGCTTTGTATAAGAAGAAAAAAAATTAGAAGAGAGAAAAGCAAAGCAAATAAAGAAAGAAGAAAAGTTAAAAAATGAAAAGTATTGCATGATTCTGGCAAGTTATGATCCTTCACTGTTAAATACCCTAATAGTATCACTCGATGACTCAAGTCGTGAAATAACATGTTTATGTTTCTCAATGTTTGTTATATATCATTTCCCTTCTTTTCATACGTTCATTACCATGGCCTGACATTATAAGCTATTAAAGACCCTTTTGATCATCAGTTGTGTGCAATTTATATTAGTGGAGAGAGAGTTTAGGATTAATTTTGTGAATTATATGATTCATATACATGTATGCTTATAAACTTATCCGGATTTGCATGATTTGAATAGGAGAAGTTTATCTTTCATGGTTGTGAAAAAATGTGATTTACATGAAAGGAAGCTAGGTTGTTAGCATGTTTAGGGTTGTATATGTGTGGAGTTGATTGTGAGATTTTGCATTCATTGAGGACCGATGCAATCATTCTACATTGGTAAATATTAAAATGAGAATTGAATGCATGTTGAATATAAATTGTTAAAGTAAGTTTACTTAGTCATACTTTGTTTTGCTTGAGGATAAGTAAAATGTTAAGTTTGGGGGTGTGATAACTCCACAATGTGTAGTCATTTGTGCCCCATATTTGTGTATCATTGATTGCTTAAGTCCTTGTAATTATGTATATATGGAAGATTTTATACTTATATTTGTCAAATGCAATTCCATTATGATATTGAGTAAATTGTGCGTATTATGTTAATGATTGAGTGGATTTGCAACTGTTATTGACTTGGTAATTTTTCTATTATAGAAATAGCTCCAAACAAGATGATATATAGAGCATTTGAGCTAAAATTGGAAGAGAAAGCCAAAGGAGCATTATGGCAGCTGACGTTACGGCGCAGACATATCAATGTCGCGGCGTGGTGGTGAATCCCGCTGCATCCAGTCAGAGAGTCGCGAAATTTGCACATCGCAGTGTAGGCATGTTAATGTCGCGGCGTGGTGATGTGTGTGAAACAACATCATATTTTGTTCTTGTTTTGCATCTATTTTTAGGCATTTTAGTTTCTTTTTTTATTTGTTTTTCCCCTTAGTTCTAATAACTGCGGTGTTTTTAGTGTTATTGTGCAGGATTGGTGCTTAATTGACCTTGAAATGTATGGAAAGCTTGCATAATTGAAGTTGGAGCTTAAAGGATAGCAACTTGGGACAAAAAGCTCACTCCAGAGGGTTCCACGGCCTGCCTGTGGAATTCCCCACGACCATGGATCAAGCAGTTACTCGAAAAAGTAAAAAAGAACCTACAGGGAGTTCCACGGCCTGGCCATAGAATGATCCACAGTCATGGAACTCAAATAGAGAGATCCACGGCCTGGCCGTGGAATTACCCACGGCCGTGGAATTACCCACGGCCGTGGAATTACCCACGACCGTGGATCGCTGTCCGTGTCAGATTTTTAAGTTCGTTTTTCTTTCTTTTTATGGGCTTGGATCAGTTTAGACCCCTAGGGTATATATAATTGTTCTGAATACAATATTAGGGTTCGAATTTAGTTTAGAAGGAGGCACATTGGAGGCTCTTGATCTTCATCTTCCTCTCTTCTCTCTTCGATTACGGGTCTGAATGCTTTTGAACTTGATTTCTCGTTTCTTCTTCTTCATGTCTGAGTAGTTTCTTTTGTTTCTAGGATTGGGCAATGCCCTTTGATACATTGATGATGATTAATTGACTTTGTTTACCCCTTTTATTAATCTTGAATGTTCTTGATTCAATCCTTATTGCACTTATTCATTTGAATTTGTTGGCCACTTATTTGCATCTCATAAATATCTAAGGACGTACTGAGAGGTGAACTTAGGTGTTGGAATCATAAGAATTGAACTTAAGGTCTAAATCACGAGAGTAGGTTTAACTTTTCGAGGATTTAATGAATTACCATAAAGCGTAATGAGTTCAATTTAGATTCAATTATCACGAGAGTAGGAATTAGTTTAATTGGGCACGGTTCTTGTCTCTTGAGAAAGAACATTAACTAATTTAGGGTAATTCACCTTCAATTAAATTTCAGTTTTAATAAAAGGATTGTCAATTAGAAGTCTTGTATCATTGTGGTTACCCCCCAATCTTGGAAGCTTTCTTGAATTTAAAAATCCTTCTTAACAATTTATTGTTTTCATTCTCAACTCTGTATTTTAATTTGTATTTATTTAATTGCTTGGTTACTACATTCTTATCACTCAACAATTATATTCTCTTTTGTTTAATTGAATTGAATTAATTAATTAATTGATATTCATAAACATAGTCCTTGTGGATTCGATCTTTTTATTACTTGACGATGAAACCGTACACTTACGGATTTCACACACTAAGTTTTGGCGCCATTGCTTGGGAATTTGTGTTTTTCTTGAATATCGTTTAATTTTTAATTTAATTATTTTAAACCTTTTTACTACTTTCTTAGTTTCTCTTTGACTCTCTGCAGGTAATTTCTCTTGTTTATGCAAAGTACTAGACGTTCCAGGACCCTTGAAGAAGCGAGATCCGAAATTGAAAGAACTTTTCGTAGAAAGAAGACAACAAAGGCAAAGAGCGAGAGAAATACTTGAGCCAACGCTTGTCATGGTGCAATGGCTTGATAATAGACCTCTCAAAGAGTATGCAGCCCCTAATGCTCGGGGTTTGCGTTCTGGAATTGTTCGGCCAGACATTGAAGCTAGACAGTTCACCATACCTCCTGCCTTACTTTCTATGATAAGGCGAAACCGGTTGGAGGATTGCCATCAGAGGACCCGAATGATCATGTGGATATGTTCTTGGAATTCTGTGAGACCCTCAAGATTGAAGGTGCTTCTGTTGATGCTATTCATCTCCGCCTGTGTCCATTATCATTGAGAGATAGAGCTAGAGCTTGGTTGAAGTTAGTTCCAGCAGAGACAATCACTACTTGGGACCAATTGGAGCAAGCTTTCTTGAACAAATTCTTTCCACTATCCAAGACTGCTCATCTTAGGACCCAGATCACAAGCTTCGTTCAGAAAGATGGAGAGTCATTGTCGGAAGCTTGGGACAGATATAAGGCTTTGCTGGAAGCCTGCCCACACCATGGGTTAGAAAAATGGTTAATAGTCCACACTTTTTATAATGGACTAGAATATTCCTCGAAGGTGTCTCTAGACTCCGCAGCTGGTGGAGCTCTGATGAACAGAAGACTGACAGAAGCTTATGAAATCATTGAGAGTGTTGCCTCTAATCATCACCAATAGGCAAATGAAAGAGGTAATAACCCGAGAAAACTCTCGGGAGGTAAGTTTGAGGTAGACGGGGTTGATTTAATTATATCAAAATTTGATTCTTTAAATAAACATTTTGACATGCTTGAAAAAGCCTATGTTAATGCCATAGGTGCTTCTAATAGTTTTTGTGAGATTTGTGAAGTGCAGGGACACATGGGTGTTGAATGCCAAGTTGGAATTGGCTCCTCACAAGGTGCATCGGTGGAGCAAGTGGAATCATGCCACAATTTTCATGACTTCAACCAAAAGATGAGGAATGATCCGTATTCCCAAACTTACAACCCCGGTTAGAAGTCACATCCTAACTTCTCTTACCGGAATAGTCAATACCAAGCTAGGCAAGGTAGTGCTAAACCCTCTTCTGGATTCCAACAAGTACAAAAATCTAAACTTGAGTATCTTCTTGAGAACTTTGTTGAGAGTCAATCTAAGCAAAATGAGGAGTTTAAGCAACATGGACAAGTTGTGACTGTGGCCATTAGAGAATTGTCATCTAAGGTTGAAAATTTGGTCATTCATAATAAGATGTTGGAAACTCAAATTGCCCAACTAGCAGACACTTCACATAGGCAACAGGGTAAGTTTCCTGGTCAACCTAACATAAATCCAGGTAATGAACACTGTAACACTGTGAGTTTGAGAAGTGGTAAGAAATTAGCTGATCCCAAGGGTAAGGGAGAGAATGACAAGGATGAGGGGAATAAGGAAAAAGAGACTAAAACACAACCCTTAGAAGAGGAGAAAACTAATGAGAAGGTGTCTAAGTATGTACCCCCTGAACCATACCAACCCCCAGTGTCATTCCCTCAAAGATTGGCTAAGGTCAAGCTAGATAAGCAATTTGGGAAGTTCCTAGAGGTCCTAAAGAAATTGTACATTAATGTACCCTTCACTAAGGCATTGAAATAAATGCCTACCTATGCTAAGTTTCTTAAGGACATTTTGTCTAATAAGAAAAAGCTTGAGGAATATGAGACCGTAGCTCTAACCGAGGAGTGTAGTGCTTTAATTCAAAATAAATTACCTCCTAAGCTAAAAGATCCAGGTAGTTTCTCTATTCCTTGTGTGATTAGTAACACAAATTTTGATAAAGCTCTGTGTGATTTGGGGGCTAGTGTTAGTCTTATGCCCCTTTCTGTGTACAAGAAGTTGGAGGTGGGTGAGCTGAAACCCACAAGTATTTCACTTCAGTTGGCGGATCAGTCCGTCAAGTACCCAATAGGCATCTTGGAGGATGTTCCTATTAGAGTAGGTAAGTTTTTCATACCTGCTGATTTTGTTGTGCTTGAAATAGAGGAGGATTCCCAAATCCTCATTATTCTTAGTAGGCCTTTCTTAGCTACTGCTGGTGCTATAATTGATGTCCACGAAGGGAAATTGGCTTTGCGATTGAACAATGAGGAAGTAGTTTTTAATGTTTTCAATTCTGAAAAAAATCCTAATTCCTTTAATTCGTGTAATCGCATAGATGCTACAGATGTTGTGGACAGTGTTTGTGCTTTCAAATATGCAGGAAATCTGTGACTGATGTTATGTTAGAGGAGACCTTGCCTAAGGCTGCTATTAAGTTTGAGAAGGCCAAACTCTACAAGAAAGGACCAAAGAAGCGAAATGACAAATGCGTCAAGAAGCGTGAATTTAAACCAGGGGATAAAGTTCTCGTTGATAACTCACTTCTACGTTTCTGTCCTAGTAAGTTATGGTCAAAATGGTCAGGACCATATGAGATTGCTCGAGTCTTATCCTACGGTGTGCTTGAGGTGAAGACAAAAGGGCATAAGACATTCATGATAAATGGCTAGAGAGTACAGTACTATGAAGAAGGAGTGGGGACTAAGTACTACTCCATTGACATCACCTGAGCATAGAATCAGCTCATAGTCAAGCTAATGACTATAACTTAGCGCTTCTTGGGAGGCAACCTAAAATTTTTCTCTTTTTTTTTTTATTTTCTTATTTTTTTATTGATTAATACTTTTCTATTTTTGTTTTGTAGTTAGCTAATGTTGAGTCAGCTTAGGTGCTTTCCTGAGTTCGGAGCTTTTGTAGGGGGATGTAAATAGCTGTCGGCCGCCAAAAATATTTTTTTTTCTCCAGTTATAGATTTTTACATTAGGGACAATGTAAGTTCTAAGCTTGGGGGTATTTTCATTTTTTATTTTCATTGTAGATCATTAGTCTCACGGTCATGTCTTATATTGCATTGCATCTTCTTATTGCATTTTCACACCATTATATCTCTCGGCTTTTTGGTGAACTTTGTGCCCCTCTCTTTTGAGAATTTTGAGATGATATTGATTTGGAACCCAAATTGTTGATTCTTGTGATAAGCAACGGGCATTGTTTTCAATTGATTATGGAAGTGATTTCTTGATAGTTGATAATTAGCATATGTTCTTTGAATTTGTGCTTTTCATTGACTTTTGAATCTCTAAATGTGAGTTTTGAGCCTATAGGATTTATGCATTATATGATTTTTGCTCCCATTCTTTGTGTTGAGTGATCATTCCTCATTGATTTTGTGCTCTAGAACTTGATTTGAAACCATTTTGAGGTGAAATTTTGGTTTGCATGCTTGAATGTGATTAAGGCATCTTAGGTATTTTTCTGGCCTTCTGAAATTGTTACACTTTCATCCACTAGTTGCCCATTTTGAGCCTATTGTATAATTATTTTTCTTGATGCCTATGACGATACATTGTTAGTGATCATTTAGAATATTGAATGGACCAATTTGGGTTTGAATGTTGTATTGGGAATCATGTGTTTTGAAAATGAAGTCTCTCCCCTTTGAAAAATAAGATTTAAGGGAAAGGAAAAAGAAAATAAAAGAAAAGCATGAGATGAAAGATTGAAAAGAAAGAAAAGAAAGGAAGAAAATGCTTGGAGATGTGAAGTTATTGATTGAAAAATGCCTTTGCTCCATTTCTATTCTATTGGATTTCTTGTGCTTATTGAAAATTTTGTTAGCCCCTTGTGCATACCTTCCTTTCTTACAACCCTAAAAAGACCTTTTGATTCTTGTATACATGCTGATTATTAGTGGAAATTTTGTTTCTTATCAAGCTTATGGAAGTGCTGTTTCTTTGAGGAATCTTGAGCGCATTGTCTTCACACTTAAACACTTTGAGTATGGTTAGCAGAGTGAACCTAATGTAGTGAAGAGCATGATTTCTAAGAACTTTAGCTTCTATTTAGACTTGATTTTGATTACCTATCTAATTCTTAGTTTGCCTTTGCCTATTGCTTGGTTGGAGGTTTTCTCGGGTTCCTCATTTATTATTATCTCTTAATCCCATTTCTTGATTTGGTCTTAGTTATTGCTTGGGGACAAGCAAAATCTTAAGCTTAGGGGGATTTGATGTGTGTGAAACAGCATCATATTTTGTTCTTATTTTGCATGTATTTTTAGGCATTTTAGTTTTCCTTTTTATTTGTTTTTTCTCCTTAGTTCGGATAACTGCGGTGTTTTTGGTGTTATTGTGTAGGATTGGTGCTTAATTGGCATTGAAATGGATGGAAAGCTTGAATAATTGAAGTTGGAGCTTAAAGGATAGCAACTTAGGACAAAAAGCTCACTCCAGAGGATTCCACGGCCTGCCTGTGGAATTCCCCACGGTCATGGATCGAGCAGTTGCCCGAAAAAGTAAAAGAGAACCTACAAGGAGTTCCACGGCTGTGGAACTCAAAAAGAGAGATCCACGGCCTAGCCATGGAATTACCCACGGTCGTGGATCGTTGTCCGTGTCAGATTTTTAAGTTCGTTTTTCTTTCTTTTTATGGGTTTGGATCAGTTTAGACCCCTAGGGTATATATAGTTGTTCTGAATACAATATTAGGGTTCGAATTTGGTTTAGAAGAAGGCACATTAGAGGCTCTTGATCTTCATCTTCCTCTATTCTCTCTTCGATTACGGGTCTGAATGCTTTTGAACTTGATTTCTGGTTTCTTCTTCATGTCTGAGTAGTTTCTTTTGTTTCTAGGATTGGAGAATGTCCTTTGATACATTGATGATGATTAATTGACTTTGTTTACCCTTTTTATTAATCTTGAATGTTCTTGATTCAATTCTTATTGCGCTTATTCATGTGAATTTGCTGGCAACTTATTTGCATCTCATAGATATCTAGGGACGTACTGAGAGGTGAACCTAGGTGTTGGAACCATAAGAATTGAACTTAAGGTCTAAATCACGAGAGTAGGTTTAACCTTTCGAGGATTTAATGAATTACCATAAAGTGTAATGGGTTCAATTTAGATTCAATTACCACGAGAGTAGGAATTTGTTTAATTAGGCACGGTTCTTGTCTCTTGAGAAAGAACATTAACTAATTTAGGGTAATGCACCTTTAATTGAATTTCAATTTTAATAAAATGATTGTCAATTAGAAGTCTTGTATCATTGTGGTTACCCCCAATCTTGGAAGCATTCTTGAATTTGAAAATCCTTCTTAATAATTTGTTGTTTTCATTCTTAACTCTGCGTTTTAATTTTTATTTATTTAATTGCTTGGTTACTATGTTCTTATCACTCAACAATTATATTCCATTTTGTTTAATTTAATTGAATTAATTAATTAATTGATATTCATAGACATAGTCTATGTGGATTCGATCTTTTTATTATTTGACAACGAAATCGTACACTTACGGATTTCACACACCACGTGGTGACCTAAATTGAAACGTGCCGCGGCGTGGCAAGTTCAATGCCGCGGCATGACTCTGTTTTCATGGGTCTATAAATACAATTTTAGTAGATTTTACGGAAGAGCTTTTGAGGGTTTAGAAAAGTTGCGGCTGGAACTTCATTTCTGGGTAGATTGGAGGCCTAGGGAGCCAAGGTTCGAGGTCATCTTCCTTATGGAAGATGATTCAAGCATAGAAGATCACATCCATGAGCTTCCTTCCTTCTCCCTTAGTTTTCTTCTCTTTCCTTATCCTTTGAGCACTGACTTTGTGTAGATTTTCGTATTTAATGATTAGCTGAGCTATATTTGGGATAACTTCGAATCCTTCTATGCATATTGATGATTTTGTATTACTTTGAATATATATTGATGTTTGGTTATGTTTAATCATATGAATCTTAATGCTCTTGATAGTTTGATAAGTTGTTAGGTGATTTGTTGAAATCTAATGAATCTAGATATAAGAATTTGAGTTTTAGATCATATGTATGGTTGATGCATGTTCGATGAGTTCAATTGGCTTGGATAAGTGTTCACTCTTTTGCTTACTGCAAGTGCATGGATCGCACTTGTAGTGTAGCTAGGAGTCAGATATCGTTCCCACGAGGACAATGGTTAAAACCAGTGCTAAATATAAACCAATAGCTCAAGTATTTTTATTCAAGGACATATAAATTGAGAAAGAGTATGCGAATTAATTAAAAGATCTTAAAAACTATAAAATTAGATTAAGTTGATGATTAGAGAATAAGGAATTTTTTTTCACCTCCTACTTCCATTGATAATAAGTAATCCTTATGAGCAATATAAATGAAATAGTTAGGTTAGTTTGGGAATCTAAATTAGTTAAAAGCCTATGTCTAGGTCAATTAATCATGCTTTTATTACCTAATTCACTATATGTCCATGAGAATTAGTGTAAATTCACTCATTAAGATCTATTCCCAATTAATTACTATGCATGACCAATAGGTATATTTCTATCCTATTAATGAATCATCGCATCCAAACCAATTGAATGAAATAGAACATGCATCAATCATACATACGACTTAAATCTAAATTCCTATGTCTAGGTTCATTAGATTTTAACAAATCAATTGAAAGCTGATCAGACTATCAAAGCTTTAAGTACTATATGATTGAACAAAAATCAAATCATATATATAAACTCAAAGGATTACAAGATTAATCAATACTCATATGAGGATTCAAAGAAAAACCCTATAAACAGCTTAGCCAGCCATGAACCCTACGAAAATATCACAATAAATCATGTTCATGGAGATAGAAAGAGAGGAAAGTGAAAGAAAGATAAGAGAAAGCTCAGTAGGATGATCTTTCAAGCTCTAATCCTCCTCCAAGGTGAAGATGGTCTTCAATCTTGGTCACTTTTGCTTCATATCAGTGTAAAATATAAAACCATGACCGTAGCTTTCTAAAAATAACCTCACTCTCTATAGAAAATTAATGCAACAGTATTTATAGGGCTCAGAAAATAGAGTCATGTCGTGGCATTCAACTTCCTACGTTGCGGTGCGTTACATTTAGGTTACGCGACATTCATTCCTTTGCACCGCGGCGTTCAAAATGTGTAGCTCTCTTCCTGAATAGAGGAATGTCTCATGCCACGACATTCACATGCCACGCCACAGCGTGACAAGCTAATCCTTGATCTTGGATTTCTCTTGCAAAACTGGTTCAAATCTTCTAAGTTTCACTTGGTTGAGACCCTACCTGCCATAGGGAAATCATCAATTCATTAACCAATGCAAATGTACTCAATCTATTAAAGAATCGGAACCATTTTCTCAGAATCATGATGGAAGACATTGAAATTGAATTATATGAATATCAAGCTAAACTCTTCTATACATGCATCAAAACAGGGACTAAGCAGTCAATAAGACACAGATATAGGGCACAAATAACTACAATTTGTGGAGTTATCAATAAGTTGATTCGCTAATGGGATAGAAATATACTTCTTAGCCATGTATAGCGTGTGTTTGAGAATAGATCGTTCATTAGTGGATTTCACTCTAATTCTCATGGAAGCATAGTGAGCTAGGTGAAGGAAGCCATTGTTAACTGACCTAGACATAAGCTTTTAACTAAATCAGATTCTTAAGCTAACTTAGCTATTCATTAATGTTGCTTATAAGGATTGCATATCATTAATTGAAGTATGAGGTGAAGAAGGATTCCGTAAATCTCTAAACCATTATGTTTACTTTCATTTATCGCTTTTCTGTTTGTAGATTAGCTTTATTGCACTTTTTCCCTATTTTATATGTTCTTGAATAGGATTTAGCTAAGCTATTAGTTGATACTTAGCATTGAAAGCCAACATCCTCAAGGGAAGGATCTCTTACTCTATAACTGTATTACTTGTGCGACCCGTGCACTTGCGGCCCAATAAAGAGACAAACAAGTTTTTGACGTCGTTACCGGGGATGATGGTTTATTTCCATATAGTTTAGACTTATTCCTTGACACTTTCCTGGGATGACGATTTATTCCTATATTGCTAATATCAATAACGAGCTTATTTAGTTCTAATTCAAGCTGTATAGTTCAAGTTTTCTTTTGTGCAGTTTAACTTAAGTCTTCATTCTTTGTAATTTTAGGAACAATAAATGGAGGATGAGCATAATCATTTGAGGCCTTTGAGGGAGCTCGAGAACCCCCAATGGAGAACCTCACTTAGGCTAAAGACGGCTATCATCCGATCCATCAATTTTGGGATCAAACTAGTCATACTCCAAGGAGATATACACTGGAGTACAATGTGGCGGTTTGCCTTGTAAAAGTCCTACCGCGACTATAACTCAGACCCTTCTTGGGAGGGAACCCAGGTTTTTATGAGTTTGTTAGTTTATATGTTTTTCTTTAGTATTAAGTCTTATATATGTTAGTATGTTTAATTTTGTAGCTTTGTTAGTTTTTTATGATTTTCTCTTGTTTTAAGTCTTATATTAGTTAGTATGTTTGATTTTAGTAGTTTTGTAGTTAGTATGTTTGATTTTGTAGCTTTAGTTAGTTTTATGTTTTAGTTATGTTTTATGTTATATATATACTTAATACCTTGATTTTGTGTTTTAGTATGTTTTTGTTGTATATTATGCAATTTTATATTTTGGACAAGTTTTAGAGGTGTTGAGGACCTCTATGGACCAAATTCTGCAACCAAAACTGAGTTTGCTGCAGAATTCTACAAGCTGATCTCTCACGCTACGACGTAAGTCTGTTGCACACCATGGCACGACAGTTATTTTGTGCGCATCAAGCTAAAATCCAAAAAGCTCATCGTCGCGGCGTGGAAATTTAAATCTGCGGCGTGCCCTTTAAACTTGAGTTAAAAAAAAAAGATTTGATCTGGGTGTTACCAAATGTCGCGTCATAGATGTTGTGTGTCGTGGCATGTCATTCTGTAATGTATATATTGTACATATTTAGTTTATTTTAAGTGTTTTTAAAAATAATCATATTTGTTAAGCTGTTGATTGTTTTGATAAAGTTTTCTACATTTTTCATTTCAAGACTCTTATGACACCATGATGTTAAAGAAGTATAGAAAAGACTCTTTAATACATCCTATGGTTGATCAGGAGGTGTGGTTGGAGGTGACAAATCCTAACAAGAAGAGACTAGTACATGGCATGAGTCACAGCTAGATATTGGCATTCATGGATCTAGTTGTGCTTCATCCCCACAGGTTACTGGTTCCTCCAGCACTGCTCCTACACAAAAAGCCATAAAGGAAGCTGTTAATGAAGCGATGACTTCCTTTGTCCAAATGCAGCTGATGTCTATATTAGAGCTCATCCTATATAGGATTGTTAGCTCCCAAGTAGGAAGTGACGTGCCACAGGCACCATCACAAGGTGACGCAGTTGGGGAGGATCATGAAGTTGATGATTAGAGGTGGCAAAATGGGCTAACCCGCCCCGCCCCGCATTCAACCCGCAAAAATGCGGGGCGGGACGGGTTAGCCCATTTTGAAAAATGTTGGAAGAAATGACCCCCTTAATCTATTGGCGGGTTGACCCGTAAAGAAAAAAATGAAAAAAAGTAAGTGAGTTGATCCTAAAAAATAAAAAAAAATGTATAAAAAATAAAAAAAATCATAAAAATTTAAAAATAGAAAAATTATAATTTATAGAGATTAAAAAAATAAAATAAATAAAATAAATTTAGTATCATACTGTATAAAAATATCATAAACACAAATAATAAGATTTTGTAACATTTTTTTAAAACTCAACCCAGTAGGAAGTGGCAAAATGAAAAAATGAGTTGAAATCTTGACCAACACAAGGTGACGGGTTAGCGAGGATCATGAAGTTGATGATGATGATGATGAGACTAACTTGGATTGGTTAGTTGTGCTTATTGATGATGAGGGTGATGAGACTAACTTATTTTGAACTATTTGTATTAACTTAGACTTATTGATTAGTTATGCTTTCTTTGTAGAACATGTTTTGAACTTACTAATACAATTATGATATTTTGTTGCTTTGTATAACTTATTTGTTGGATTTTTTTATTTGGATTGAAATATTTATATAGGTATAATTTTAAAATATAATAATTGTCATTATAAAATTAATCTGAGTTAGTTTCAAACTAGTTGTAGAATTGCTAGCGATTTAGCAACAAAATAATTAGGAAATAGTTACAAAATTGCTAGCGATTTAGCAACTCTAATAGCTAAGAAATTGCTAACGATTTAGCAACACAATAGCTACGGATTTGTTGCGCAACAACTACGGATAACCATGTGTTTGTTTTGATCTAGCTACGGATTTGTTACAAATTTGCTACATATTATTAAAAATTAGCTACGAAATTAGCTATAGAATTAGCTACATATATTTTGTAGCTAATTAGCGATGAAAATGAAGGAAGTTCTAAACAAAAATTAACTTCAGATTAGCTACAAAAATTTAAGAATTAGCTACAAAAATTTTTGGTAGCTAATTAGCGACAAGAATTTGTCTACGGACCAATTCGTAGCTATTCTATAGCTAAATTGATTAGCTAGGGAATAGCTATGGAATAGCTACTGATGTTTCCGTAGCAAATTCATTAATTTCTTGTAGGGCAAGTGTAATGGATACATTTGAAGATTCGATATAAACAATGTTCAAAGATAAATAAACCACATCCCAACAATGACAATTTATTATGCCAAAAGCTGGAAACGTTTACAATGCACCATATAATTTGTGGTGCATCCATGCTCCTTATAGATATAACAGTTGATTAATTGTTTAAAAAAAAGGGATAACTGAGATTCTTGAAGGAAAAAATGTTTAACAGGTAAATTTTTCTCTCTTAGCGAATGAAACAAAGAACTATTTTTTTCTCTCCCTCCACTTGTTGCTTTTCAAATTTTTGAAAAGAGATAATTATTCATTGATTTAATTTCTCTTTCTATCATTTTTCTTTCTCAGTAATTTGCTTGTTTTTGAACACTTTCTCATAATTTTAGTTTTTTTAGTGATTCAATTACTTTCAATGGTGAAATTTTCGCCGATGGATCTATTTTGTTCGCTTCATGATGTCGTCGTTCACCGGTGCTTGTTCTTTGTTTTCAGCGAGGTCTGTGGCTGACAGTGAAGGCTAGTTTCTTTATGGTTTTAGATTTCAGTCAGCATCTTTTCTTCTGATTGTGCTAGATCAATGGTATTGCTGTGGTGTTTCATAAAAGATGATTTCTACTCTTTATTAAAAAAAACCAAATAAATTGTTCCTTCTCTTTCACTTTCCCTCTCTACATCAAGCTTTCTCTCTTTAAAAGACTTCAACTACTTGAAATACAAAAGACTATAATTGTTCGTTGGATCATAACAAAAAGCTTTAAATTTGGTATGGATCCTATCAAGAGCGTTCAAGTAAGAGAGAAAATAGATCAAGCAAATGTGAAAAAGCCCAGCAATTTTTCCAAATTGATGCCTATCGAGAACGTTGAAGCACAAAAATTCTGGTCTCTTACACAAATAAAGTAAAACTACCAAAAAAAAAAATACCATTGCTACTAGTTATTACCGGTAAAAGGTATGGAGCATGGATGCACCACAATGTGTGGTGCATTGTAAACGATTTCGCCAAAGGCTACTCATATCTAAAACTGCATTCATAGATATTAATTGAAGCTTTTCGCTAAAGATGTTGTCAGAATAGTTTAGAATATTTTAAATATATCGGTATATCGTGTATATATGCTAGGATCAATTAGGATTGTAGCATGTCAGGATTGTATCACTGTAATTAATTATAATTAATATTAACATTTATATATGGAGATCATGTATGGTCTTATTAGACATACAATCTTTTTTTCTTCAAGTTTGTATCAGAGCGGGTTTCAATTGTCTCTATTTAAATCCTAATCCGCTGCGCTTACTGCTCAGCGGTAAATTTTCCTTCCTTGCCGCGACTCAATTCCGGTGAGCCCTTACTGTCGCGTATCTTTCAGGCATAATTTCCCTCACTATCACATCTCTTTCTGGCAAATTTTCCAGTGATGATCACTTTTCAACGACCATCCGACCAGTAGATAGGGGTGCAAAACCCACTGCATCATAATTGCACCACCCTGACCATCCAAATCCCGAAACTGCACCGCTGTCTGTCTTACCAAGTGTTGCCACAAGCCGATGAACCAGAATCCACGTGTCGATGCATAAGAGAGCGTGAGAGCTCTTTCTAGCGCTGTTCTTCCACAGACTTAGACGAAATTCACTATAGAAGATGTCTCAAGCCTTTTCAAGTCTTATCTTAGCCGTTTCTGTGGTGTTTCAAATCGTGGGTGTCTCGGCCAGCGTATTTTTGAACGTTTTGCTATGTCTTTTTGTTGCGTTTTGTTGATTCCAGACTTGCCCAATCCTTTTTGGACCTATTCTTGGTGTTTTCTTTATTTGTTAGTCATCTTACTTTGATTTCTCACAATGGGTGATGTTGTCTCAAGGGGTGATGTTGTCTCAAGCATTTCAGGACACTTATCTACTTTTTATGATTCCAAAAGCCCCGTCATGTTGACCCACATCAACGTCCCGTCAATTACAACTAAAAAATTGATCGAGTCAGCCACTTACAAGTCTTAGGCGACTTCAGTAAAGGTTTGGTTTGTAGCACAAGGGCAGTCAGAGCATCTTACCATGAGACTTGCAGATGTCTCACAGGCTGATCTTTCTAAATGGAATAAGCTTGATGCATAACTTCTGAGTGTCCTCTGACAGTCCATTGATCTTGAGATCTTGGATTTTTTTCCACCATTCGAAACTTGCTATGAGGTGTGGAAAGAAGCTCAAGACTGCTACACTAATGACATATAGCGTCTCTACTCTATTATCTCTAGTATGATGAGCTTGTGTAAGCAACAAGATACTCGTATGGAATGCTTCCTTGGCAAGGCGCGCTCATTGATGCAAGAATTTGCTACCATGATGCCTCACACTAAGGATCAGTTTGAGCACAAGAAGCAACATGAACAGTTCTTTATGATTTTTATCCTCTCTACCCTTGCACCAGAATTAGAGAATGCCAACAAACCTTAACCAGTGCTGATAGTCCTATATTGTCTCAGACCTTTCAATGATTGTTGAATGTCTCTTGTATGGCACCACTAGCACCTACTTTCACAACCATACCAGAGTCTACTGCTCTTGTCTCCCAAGTTAATAACTCTGGTAGTGGTCGTGGTCGTAGATGTGGTTGTGGTGGTAGCAGTAGGCCACGTTGCTCTTTTTGTAACAAGTTAGGACATTTAAATGAGCATTATTGGGTGAATCATGGCAAACCAATATCCGTCAATTTTGCTCAGACTAAATCATCATTATCCACCTCCGGAATAATCATTCATACTACAAATTATAAGGCTTTCCTTCGCTTTAAGGCATCTTCACATATTTTGGTTGAAGAAACTAGTAATTTCACTGTCTGTTTATCTCAATCATCTCTTGGGCTATGAATAATTGACTCTGGTGCTTTTGATCACCTATGTGGTAATAAGGATCTTTTCACCTCTCTTACCTACTCCACTAAATTATCCCATGTTACTCTTGCTAATGGAACCAAAACTATTATCACCGGTATTGGCCAAGCTCAACTATATCCCTTTCTACCCTTAACATTCGTTCTTTATGTACATGGTTGTCCTTTCAATTTAATATTTGTTAGTCAGTTAGTTCGCGCCCTTAACTATTTTATTACCTTCACTAAACACTATGTTCTTGTGCAAGATCAGGGTATAGGGAGGACGATTGGAGTTGGTCATGAGTCACGAGGACTTTACTATCTTGTTGTGCCTAGTTCTCTAGTGACATGTACTATAACAGATTCTCTTAACCTCATTCATAGTCATCTTGGACATCCAAGTCTTTCCAAGCTCCAGAAGATGGTTCCTCACTTATCTAGTTTACATTCTTTAGATTGTGAGTCTTGTAAAAAAGGGAAGCACACTCGAGCATCATTTCCTAATCGAATCAATAAAAGAATTAATTCAACTTTCTCCCTTGTTCATTCAGATATATGGGGACCTAGTCGTGTCAGATCTAGTTTAGGATTTCAATACTTTATAACATTTATTGATGATTATTCCCGTTGCACTTGGGTGTGCAAGCTTCGTAAGTCCTTGTATAGCCCAAAATAGTCCCCTCATGCTTGATTTGGTCGATTCAACGCAATTGTTCAGGCCTTCGGTATGATTCGCAGTGAAGTCAATCATTCTGTTTTCTATCGGCATCAATTTCTCAATCAATGCATCTACCTTATGGTTTATGTGGATGACATTATCATTACTGGGAATGACCGAGTTGGCATTGAACAATTAAAGTAACATTTATTCACTCATTTTCATACCAAAGACCTTGATAAGCTCCGTTATTTCCTAGGTATCGAGGTGGCACAGTCTAGACATGACATTTCTATCTCCTAGAGGAAATATGTCTTGGATATCTTGAAAGAAACTGGTATGTTAGGATGCAAGACTAGATAGGGGAGCCACTAGCAGATCCTATACGTTACCAGAGGTTGGTTGAAAAATTGAATTATCTCACAGTAACAAGACTAGATATCTCTTTTATTATGAGTGTGGTAAGTCAATTCCTTAATTCTCTATATGACTCTCACTGGGATGTTGTTGTTCGAATACTCCAATACATTAAAGGAGCACTAGGAAGAGGCTTACTATATGAAGATAATGGGGCATATGAAAATTTGTGGTTATACAAATGCTTATTAGATAAGTTTTCCCTCAGATACACGCTCTATTTTAGGATACTGCGTTCTTTTTTGGAGTATTAGAATATTTGAAAAATGTATTAAAATATCTTTATTGTGTCTTTTAATATTTTAGAGTATCATAGATGATCTCTCTTAGGACATATTTGATTCTTGTATTAAGACATGTTTATTTCCTATAATTTAGTTCTATTATGGACAAGTAGTTATTGACATAAGTCTATATAATGTGAATCATACATGTATAATTTAAAAAATTAAAGTAATAAAAATATTTAGAAATATTCTTTCAACACAGGGAAATCTGATATCTTGAAAAAGTAAGAAACAAACTGTATTCGTCGGGTTAAATGTGATAATCATTTGGTCGCAACTTGTAAGCTCATTTGGTCGAAACAGTTACTTAAAGAGTTAAAAATATGTGAACCACAACCAATTAAACTCGTATGCGATAATCAGGTTGCATTACATATATCCTCAAATACTATCTTTCATAAAAGAACTAAACACATTGAAATTGATTATCATTTTGTTAAGAAGAAAATTTAGTCAAGTGAAATTGTTACTGCATTTGAATTCGAATGACCAACTTACAGACATTTTTACTAAAGCTTTTAGAAGTCCTTGAGTTGACTACACATATAACAAGCTTGGTAAACATGATATATACACACTAACACTAGAGGGAGTGTCACAACAACTTAAAATATTTTAAATATAGAAGAATATCATGTATATATACTATGATAAATTAGAATTATAGTATATCAAAATTGTATCACTATAATTAATTATAATTAATATTAACATCTATATATAAAGATCATATGTGTAATCTGATTAGACACAATTTGACAATAATCTTTTTTTCTTTCAAGTGATGTAAAACAGAAAAACAATTTCCACATTCAAGCCCCCAAAATATTCACATCTGCTGGGAGGGGGGGAGAATGCTTGCTTGCTTGCTTATAAATTTACAAAACTAGTGAGAAAGTTTGAGTGAGGAAAAGGTCTCAAAATCAAAGGAGAATTGATAAAAATTTCCCCTTTACAAATATTATTTATCTCAAACTACTAGAGCAATACAATTTATACAACATTCTCCCAGTTCTGTAATCGGTCATGCACTTTTCTCTAGCGTTACAAACAAGAAGATATCCTTTCCGGCTTTCCTTAAATATTCAACAACTTGAAAATCATGCTAGGGTGAAAGATGGGAAGTTGCTCGAATCATGAGGCTCCAAAGTCCTTCCAGTAAGTGTTCAAAATGCAAAAGGAGTAGAGAAAAATTTAAACAAAAAAAAAAAAAGATTGAAGAAACCATGAAAAAGAAGAGGGTTGTGGAAAGAATTCAATAAATCCTAAAAAATTAAGATTCCTAACTGATTAACCCAAAAAGGGGAAAAAAAAAAATGTTACACTGAGGATGTATCAAGAACCTCGTTTAACACATCATCCTCACCATTTGCCAAGGTAAACAGCTCTGCTTCCTTATCTTCCTCGCTGGAAAAATCCCTTCTCTCCAGTTTGGAATGAGCTGCAATGAATATCAACTTCTGCACCTTGTCCAGTGCAGTCCTGGAGTGGCCATGTCCACAAATCCATCTCCACAAAGACCAATTGCATTTGAAGCCACATGAGGTTGCATGAAGGAATATTAGCCTCACTGCAACTTTCCCTAAGGACTTGAATTCGGTGAGATAAGTTTCCCAAACGAGTCTACTGCTTTGTGGATTCACAATTCTCATCTTCCCAGTAACTGGATCTCTCTCTTTCATCTGCACAGCTTGTGCATAAACTGGGTCTAGCCCTTCTGTTCTCCATTTCATGAGCTCCATTAGAGCAATGTGTGCTTCATCTCTTGAAACAAGCCTAGTTATGAGTTTGTCCACATCCTTCTCCTGCTCAGGAGTCAAGTACTTAAACGGTGGAAGGTACTTGCCACTGGTATCCCTAACTAGATAAAGAGGGTCAAGAATGTAAGCTGCAGCCCAAGCAGGGTGGTAGTTTTTCTTGAACCTTCTTTCAATCAACTTTTCCACTGCCCCTCCTTCTGCAATGGGGAATTTGGAGCACCAATCCTTCACCTTTGCTCTTAACTCTTCCCAAAGGGGAAGGCATTGCCCAACCAGTGGCCTCTCTGACTCAATCTCCTGAGCCATGTCCTTCACCAATTTAACCAATGTGTGCACCGCCTCCAAATCATTCCAAAACCCCACATCTCTAATCATGTCACCAACTTCTCTAGCATTCTGATCTTCAATAGATACCATCTTGAACGATTCATCTAACAGAACCAACTGCAAGGCACGAACAGAACTCAATATATCCTCTATCATTGTAAACACTGGCCCAAAATTAAAATCCTCAAACTCTCTCAATGGAACTCTAAGCAACCAAGAATGCCCGTACTCTTGCAGTTGAAACTTATGAAAACTATTCCGGACCTGAGACTTGTAATTGACAAAATTCGCGAGCTTGAGACAATTCTCAGCTACATTCCTGAACAAGGGAAGGTCCTTGGTGAAGTCCTTGATTAAACTATTGAACCCTTGGTATTGACAAGAAAGATTAACCATCCAATGATTCTGATTCTCCAAGTTTTTCAAAGCCTTGGCCTTAAACCTGTCCGCAACTATCCCAACACACTGCTGCACGAGATTCCCACAAATGCCAGTGATTGTCTCCCACAAAACCTCCTCAGCATACTTAGAAGGAGCAGAACCGGTAACAAACACAGCCCTTCTGTACAAACTGGTCCCATTGGGAAGATTCACAGTCAAATTCACCAAACTCTCTTCACCATAAGCCCCATAATTCTTGTGTCTCCACCCATCAGATGCAATTTGAAAGAACATAGCATCTCTAATCCTTGCTTCAGACTCTACCTTAGCTTCCTCAAACTTTGCATCCAACCTAGCACCAGTGAATTCTCTAGGAGAAACAGTTGGCAAACCAACCTGGTTAAGAAAAGTTCTGAACTTTGGGTGCTCCAAACTCGAGAAAGACACCGACCCACAAGACTCAAACACCCAATCAGCTAGAAAATCAAGGGCACTATCAATCTGTGTCTTGCTAAGAATTGGCCCAGGTGAAGTTTTAGGACTCTTGAGCTTCTTCACACTGTCTTCCAACATAGCCAAAGCTCCCAAATCTTCTTTCCCACCAGATAACATCAAATGCTGTTGTTGCTGTGGCAACAAACCCGTAGGAACATGGTACGACGACGGATCCACCACCGCAAGCGGCGGAACGTGGTACGAGGAAGCTGCCGAAGGGGAACTCCTCTTGCGGTGGTTGTGGTGAACGGAAGAAGAAGGAGGTGACGAAACAACAACAGCACTTGTAGGTGAAACAGAGGAAATGGGTTTGGCTACTGAGTTGTTGAAGTTGGGGCAAGTTCCACGCTTGAGGTGCTCAGAGGCGGTACGTGAAGGGTTAGAGGCGGAGAAAACGGCGTCGCAGAGAGAGCAACGAAGCTTCACCGCTTTGGGGAGCCCCGTTTCGGTGTTGTGAACCAAAAGGGGTTCAAGGTGTGCCCAATACCAAGCTCCTTTGCCCTTTATGGCTTTGTTTCGAACCACGACTAACCCTTCGTAGCGTTTGTGCACAGCTTTTGCAGCAACCTCTTCTGCTGAATCCATAGAAGGAGTAGTAGCAGTGTTAGTGTTACTAGCAGCCATTGCAAGGACCCAAATGGAAGTGAAGAAGAAGAAGAAAAGCTGTGAGTTTGAGTACGATGGAAACTGGGATTCTTATTTAGTGAAGAAGTTTTGATTTTGATTACATATTCTTCGTCATCATCATCGTCATCGTTCTGGGACTCAAGAGTTATAGTGAAACGGCATCGAATTCCGTGCATTTAGCCGGAGAAAATAAGTGGGGTTGTTATGGTTGTTGTTGGTGGTGGCCGGAATTTGAATTTCCGGTGGGTTTCCATGCCGGAGACCGGCGATCCGTGAAGTAAAAGGAAGAGTGTTGTGCCTTTTTTTTTTCAGAGAATTGCCATTTTTTTCTGAAAATTTTGATGAGAATATTTGGGAGGTGAAGAAGAAAAGCAAAGGAAAGTGGGGTAAGGAAGGAGAAATAGCGAAATACTGAAATAGCAAAGCGAATGAGAGAGTATGAGAGTGAAGTCCAGATACACGTACGGTAATGGCTGTGTGAAAACTGAAGAGAAAGGTTAGGGTTTTTACACGCTGTGACCGTGTGCGCGTGGGAAACATGTTTCGGGGATGATGATGGGAACTGGTAGTAGGTATAACGAGGCAACGTTGGAACCCAAGTCACACGTACGAAACCAAGACCTGATTTTAGTCGTCACTTCCCACTGATTGGGGAGTGCACTTGCACGCGCCACGACTGCCTTTAGTTTTTGCTCTGTTATCATTTTCTTTCACATTTCTCCTTTTATTTTATTTTTATTTTGTTTTTCGGGTCTTGTTGTGGGTCTTACTTTGTCCTTTGCCTCTAATTCTGTGTTTGAATGTTTTTTTATTAACGGAATAGAATAAAATATGTGAGGATGAATCGAAAAGAAAAAGAATAGAATAAAATATAGTTCTTCCTTCTTTGTTTGAAAAATTTATTAACAGAACAGAACGAAACATGTGTTTCTTCCATTCCATCTCAATTTTGAGGGGAGTAAAAATTAGACATTTGAGGAGAAGATGGGGGAAATGATTCCCCATGTGTTCCATTCCGTTCCTATGCATTTTAAAACTTCCAAATACAAAAACTTATTTTCGTTCCTTCCATTTCCTTTCCGTTCCCCTCATTACCTGTCATCCAAACATAGTGTAAGAGTATAACGAGTCAATTTAGTTCAATTTTAATATAGGAAAAAATTTAAATTAATTTAAATTAATTAGTTTGATTTAATTTAATTTTTATAATTTTTTAGAGTTAAATTCAAACCAAATTAAATCTAATCCTAACGGGTTAATTTGGTTATTTGGTCGAGTTGTACTCTTTTTTTAAAATTGCACTGTCCAAAATCAAATAAAAAAATGACAAATTCAAATAGATCCAATCATCAGTGAGCCAAAAAAAAAAAGAAAATCCAAACATAAAAAAAATGTCAGATGAAGATTATTACTTACTGTCGTCGGAGTTGCAACGCCAAAGTGTGTGAGTGAAACTGAAGTTGCAAATGTGTCTGTGTCTACGTTGTACCCTTAACCTGGAGTTGAGGCGCTAGTCTCTAGATGAGCTGCAACGTCCCGTCATGAGGCAGAGGCTGGAGGAGCGTGCATCATGAAGGTTAGAGGAGCGGAGACTAGAGTTGCAATGACAGAGACAGGGTATGTGGTTTGGTCATCTAGAGAGCAAAAGTAGAAAAGGTAAAGTAAAAATGAAATGTGTGGTTTGTAGATAGAAATTTTGGTAAAGTTAAGTTATTAAAAGCTTTATATATATATATATATATATATATATATATATATATTGTGTTCGATATCAGGTCGGTCTTGGGTTCCAAATGTGAAATTCATGAACCAAATCAATTATCTCTATATTTGATTGAATTTTACCATAATCAAACTCATTAACCGAATAGAATTGAATCAATTTAATTAGTTTAATTCATTTTTCAAGTTCATCAAATTGAACCGAATCAACTTAAACCCCTACTTGTCTCTTTTTTTTTTCTTTTCTTTATTTTTTATTATTCTCATATTGTTTTTTACCAAAAAAATTCTCATATTTTTTTTGTTTTTAATCTTTTTTTTTCATTTAACAGTGAATTTTTTATTGTGAAACGTTAACTTCTATCTTACCCTGTATTTGGATATATTTTCATTAATAGAACGGAACAGAATATGTGGAGATGAATTAGAAAAGAAAGAGAAAGAATAAAACATAGTTCCTCCCCTCTTTGTTTAGAAGATTCATTAACGGGACGGAACAGAACATATGTTCCCTCCATTCCACCTCAATTTTAAAAAGAACAAAAATTAAGCATTTGAGGGGAAGAGTGAGAGAATGATTCTTCATGTGTTCTATTCCTATACATTTTAAAACTCCCAAACATTAAAAATTATTTCAGTTCTCTCTATTTCTTTTTTTTTTTACATTACACTAATCTAAATATAATGTTAATATTAGTCTAATATTTTTCTTATTTATTTAAGGATGAAATAAAATGTAAAGAATATGTGTATTTAATGTTTTAAAGAGTTTAAAATTATATTTTTTATTTTTAAAATAATTTAGAAGATTTTTTTAAGCTGAATAATTTAGAAGATTGTTGAACTTCTTCTTTAAGGTATATTTGATTTTTTTTTTTAATTTTTTATGGCTGAGCTTTTCTTTTGTGACTTTTTGTTATCGGATGTACTGAGAATGTGGACAATAATACATAGTCGAATTTTTTAATTCCAAACCAGTTCCCATAAAGACACTGTAGACTCCGGCATTTAGCAGATGGAAAAAGATATTTTACTTTTTTTTTAGAGGCCTAGGTATTTCGGTATTTAATAAAAAAAAGATATTTTTATATTTTTTTAAAAGTATAGATATTATATATATTTTTTAAAGATGTGTGATTAAATAAAAAAATAATAAAAAAATAAATATGATGAATATATTATTTATGATAAAAATATCAAAATCATTAACCAGAATGACAGTTAAAAAGTTTAACGTATGATGTAATTATTTTTTATAAATAAATATTTATATTATTAAAAAGTATTATAAAGTTATTTATTTTTAGTTTTAATTTTACACAAAAAGCACTTCATTAATTCAATATTTCTTGTTTTGTATGCATTAGAATTAATTTTTATCGTTTTTTACTTTTTTTCAGATGGCAAATTGAATTAACTACTGGAGGTACTTTTATATTTTGGTTTTCATTTTTATAATATATTAAATTGATTGGTTCCCAATGCAATATTTGTTTTAATCTATGAAATATTGACACATTAATTATAAAGTGTATTTATGTGTTAAATATGTATTTGTATCAGATAAATAAAAATATTCGTATGACACATGTGTCTTACGTGTTCGAATATGTTCAATTAAAAAATTTATTATTTTCAGTTTAGACACATCTCAGATATGTTCGAATATTTTTCGGATACACTCGGATACTTCTCGAATACGTTTGAACACGATAGACACATTTGACGCGATCAATCTATTAATCTTTAAAAAAAAAATTAGTTTTCATGACTAATGTTCAATTAATAAGCTCGTAACTCACTCAAGCTCAATCACATGACTGACGTCTTAAGTCATTATTTTCACATATCAGTATTTTAAGTTTTATTTTTTTACTTGTCACTATTAGACTTTTAAGTTTTATTTTTTCATATATCACTATTTTTATTTGCTCCTTCTATCTCTACTCGTACCAAGTCGTCCACTTTGTTGTCACCGAAACTTACTTCACACCAATATTTTCTCTAATTTTTTTTATGCACATATATTTGTACATACGATTAGTTATATTAAGAGAAATTTATTTAGGAGATTTTTTAAAATATGTCAATAGAAATTATATTTCATATTTTTTAAAAAAGATTTACTTAAGTAATAATAAATATTGGCGATATAACATATATTAAAATATTATAAATTTTTAAATTTATAAAAATAATATTAATGAATTATGAATTTGTGTCTGTCTATAATTTTTAAATTTAATATGCATCTATATTTATATCTATATTATATCTTATGTTCATATCCGTGTATCTGATTAATAGATTTTAATAAGTTTAATGCAATGGCATGAGCAATATTTAATTAATGACATAAAATATTTGCCTTCAGAAGCATTAAATAATTTGTCAAAAAAGCATAATTAAAATATATAGTTAATAAAACGTGTTAGAACCACTTGCGACAGTAATGATACAACACACGTGCATAATTTGATTTATTTTCTTTTTATACTATGACCTTGTTTATTTTGTCCATTTTCTTTTTCTTTTTTTAAAACATTTCTTAATTTATGTGAAATATTTTTCCTTATTTTAATAACAATAGATCAATATAACAATATATTATGGGAAACCCAAAAAAAATTGACAATAGATCAATATTTTATTATATTAATATAACACTTTCCTTTTACGCTCATTTTGTTTATGGAAAAATAAGAGAGAAAATTAAAACTATATATAATATATATATATATATATATATATATATATATATATATATAAGTGTAAAAAAGTATAAAATTTTAATGTAAGAGTAACATTTTTTTCTGATTATGCTTTCGTAATAAAGTTCGACATCTTAATTAAAGGATAATAACATACACACCGTTATAAATTTTTTTTCAGACAAACACAAACACATGCACACACCATATATCATGAATGCATATTATTATCTAAAACAATTACACTCATGTCCCAAAAAAAAAAAAAATTACACTCTTATTTTTTCTTTTTTGTTCGAGTCCTCTAATAACTTAATTTCTTCAAAGTAAAGGTTATAGTCGTTTTATTTTTCATCTTTTGTGATTTTTAACATTTTTCTACCATCACAAACTGCAACTTTGTCTTTGGTGAAGTGGTGAGAATAGATGATGGCTCCTGGATCTTGGGTTTTATGAGTTTCATTGGCAAGTTGGCAACTCATGCAACCTCTTGGCTGAGCTCATTGCTATCCAAACGGGCAGCAAATTGCCGGCCTGGCGTAATGGAACCATCGTGTTTGGTTAATACTGAGCTTAAGGTCTACCATCACACACTGGTAACGTGATTCTAAATATCAACTTTTAAATTTATTTGATGGCCCCCAATATTCATGAAAGTTGTATGTAATTCATTCGTCGTTTTAATTATATTTTGGTAACCCGCACTTAAAATTCAAGACTTTTTCAATATATTGCTATCAATATTGAAAAATACTTACATGTGATATATTATTGTCATATCACAATTATATAATTCAAGAGTTGTAGAGCTCATGTAAGCACTACGAAAAAATAAAAATCCCAACAACATGATGACAAGTTGAAATTGTGCCAGCTACTTGTAGTAATAATAATAAGCTCTCCACACAAGTTTTATTCACTTTAATTACCTTGAGATGTGGTTAAATGGTGAGCATATGTATAAATAACTAACGGTGATGATTTACCTGGTTAACATTTTTTTAATAAGAATAGTATGATTTAGATTCTTAAATCTTTCTTTCTTCTTGTTACTGGTTCTTCATCTTAAACTTTTTCAACACCAATAAAGGTTTGATAAAATTATACTCTTTCTGTTGTAAAGAATTACACTAAATTTTCATATTTTAAATTTTCACTAGACAACTATTTTCCTGTATTTTTAAAAGAAAATATTTTTTGTATAACTTTTATATATACATCGCATTTATATTATATGTTAATATTATAAAAATATAAAATTATTCTATATATGACTATAATATTTTCACGAGATACAAATAAATTTGTGAATGAATTAAAAAAAATTAAATGTATAAAAATTAGATAAATAATAATACTGATTTTTAAAACACATACATACACTCCTCTCGTATATATAATATGTAGAGGTACAGAACTACAGACTACACATCGGTAGTCGAGTTAAATAGTGCAAATAGATGTATAAAAAAAAACAACAATGGTGCAAATAGTCAATGTTTAATGAGTCAATAACCATATGAAAAAACTGTCACCCACCTTCCAATATAAGCAATTTTTTCTTTTTTAACAAACAATATAAGCAATTTCTTGAATACGTAAAAGACGAAACGGACACCTCTGGCACACATTGGTCACTTTGATGAGAAATTCAAATGTGTATTAATCAATCCCCGAGTTAGGTGAAGTTCTATACTTCTATGCGTTGTTCTGGTGACACAATGGTCATATATGGAAGATTATAAGTAGAAAAATAAGAGCATGTGATGTGATGATCTGGAACACAAACAGAAACAGAAACGGGAAGGTTTTCAAAACAATGCGGACTGGGTTTTGTCTTCCCCAAACACAGAGCAAACTACAATTGGGCCTTTAATTAATAAAACATAAGCCTGTAGTGATCATTTTAGCTAAGGCATGTGCTCTGTACTCTTTCAACCTCTCATTTTCTAATGCTTACTGTAGGAAATTCGTCTTCCTTACTTTCTTGGATGTCCTTTTCCTAGCTTCTTATCTTCCTCTGGAACCAGAAGAACATGGTAATTTTTTCCATGTCAACATATAAACAAAAATATGAAAAATATAGTCATTTATAAAAGTGAACTATTTTTCTTTCTCGGAATTAGTGAATTATTACTTTATTTTGAGGTTGGCGTTGGTTACTATCAATTCAATCTAACATCGAATCCTTTTTTTTTCTTTAAAAAAATCATGAAAAACCTTTTTCTAATTAGTACCAAAATAAGCAAGTTGATGTCATTGTGAAAACTTCTTCGGTTCTTCTAAACTTTGTGTACTCTTTTTTTTGGCTGTTGGTAAATCATAGACTTGAAAAATTATACATCTTAATATAGATGTGTTTTAGCTTTAAACTTTAAAACGCGACAAGATTGAAAGTAATTCTTATTCTTATATAAATTGGAAAAAAAAAAACCCTTCAATTTAGTTTTTGAAAGATTTTCAAAATAATAATTTGATTCTCAAAAGATTAACAACCAAATTAGTGTACTCAAATGATGACTTTTAATCATCACATGACATTAATTTAATCTTAATAAACAATAATTTTGAACTATTTTAATATTAAAAAAGTATATTTTGATGATAAATTGATATAATATTTTTTAAAAACTAAATTGAAATTAACACCAAAATGGGAGTTTACTTTTTTAAAAAAATATTGGCCCATAACCATTGAAATCTGTTCAAAGCTAAAATCAGAGGTGTGTACTTGATCGTATCTCTAAACAATTAAATATGTTAAATATTCCTTGTGATGCAGTAGTAGAGAAGGGGTGGTGTAATGCTACACCAAGAAAGGAGAAGTATATTAGAGCATATACATACCCAAATGACTTATATATGTATTTATAATGTGGAATGACTTAGAAGAAAAATAATACATGTGAGGATAAAGTTTTTCTATCAGTAGAATTCTGTTAGTTATGATAGGAGACTCAATTAAAATATAACGTTCATGAATCTAGAATTTAAGCTGATAAACCTCTAATATATAGCAGGTGGGTATCATAATTGAGCTAGCCACACTCGGCTTGACTATTGGGGTTAACTAGTCTAGAACAAGATCATTGCAAAGATAATAGGTTTTTTCTTCTTTTTATGAAGTTAATTAGTCATAGATGTAACCCTATGCGAAACAACAACACTTGTAAAATGAAGTAGGGAATAAAAAATGTTCCAACTTCACAGTTACCTAACTAAGGGTGCGTCTGCAGTGCACCCTGCTTAGTTATGGAGCATCGATGCACCTTGGACTTCACCTCCTATTAATGGTAATGGGTTTTCTATTTTGGTTCAGAACTTGCTAAAAACCCACCGGAAGTTTCCATCTCCGACAAGTTGCGATCAGCGAGTGTGTGACCACTGACCGAGCTTGTGGGTTGCGAATAAGGTGGCAAGGGGATTCGAAGTGGTTCAGGTTTGGTGGCTAAGATGGAGAGGATCCATTGGCAATTCGCATGGTGGCCAGATCTAGGCTCTATTCGGGTTGGACAGTGTTGCGCTGGGGCTAGTTTTGCAAGTTGCAGGCAGAGCGACTGGATGTTTTCCGATTGTAGGGGATAACGGGTTCACATGACGAAGCTCGCGGTGGAGACGAGGAGAGGCAAAGGCTGTAGGAGCTCCAAATTTTGCATTTGGACGAATTGCAGTGTTGCAAATTTTAGTTTCTACCTTTAGTTTCTTATCTTTCACATACACAATTAATGATTGCACATATGTTAATTAGTTCCACTGCTAGAGAGCATCAATTTTATATCCGGTTAGAAGAAGCATCTATTGGATTTTGTTCCCTGTTGCTAGTTTTGTAACTTCTTCAGTTTCCGTCAATGAATTATGCTTTTAATCTAAAAAAAAATTATATGGTAATTTTTTTTTATCAATACATAAAATATGATTATTTAAAATGAGAGAAAAACAAAATTCCAAAAAACATAAATCAATAGAATTCTTCCTAAATTACTTCTAACATGCTTAGAAGAATATGTGTTTTGCACATAAACGGAAGGGAAAAAACACCAAAAACCCTATAAAATCATAACACCGGAAAACTTAAAAGGGAGAAAAGATATAAAAGATATAAGTTATATCAGTCTTCTCCATCAATGTTATGATATCTTTATCTTGCTCCAATTAAAGTTTATTTCCTGCTTCGTGACCAATAGTTTCAATCTATTGTTTTTCTTATCGCACCTAGACTCACTGACAAAGTGACATAAAGCATATAAGAGAAACTCAAAAAAACCCTCTTCAAATCTATCTCCAAAATCATATATCTTTATAATCTAAAAGATCTATGATAAGATTATTAAAAAAAAAAAAGTTAAAAAAGTAAAGAAAATCATAATAAAAACGGAAAGAGCTGCTGCAAAGAATTCAAGCGAAAGAGGAATTAAAGCGAGAGCACCTCTAGGAACTTATTATCAATTATATACTTTTTAATTGATATAGTAATTTAATATTGAAGCTTTCTGTGCGAATATATTTTTGTAATATTTATCTTTCAATTGCATGTTCGCTTGGGCTAAATTAGGGTATGTTAGGATAAGTTTTTTAAAAAATAATTATAAGATAGTATACATAATTAATTATTTTTAAAGATTTTTATAAAAAGTAGAAGTTGTTTAATGTTTGAATACAATTATAAAAAACACTTCTACTTTCTTTTTCTTCTATTACATCTCTTTATAATTAATTATTTTGAAAAGTAAGTCATTCTTATTTTTCAAAAAAACAGAAAATTACTCTTTTTTATGTTCTAGTTTTTTTCAAAATTTTATCCAAATATATGTCTATATTTCAAAATTATTATTTTTAATAAAAAACATTTTTCTTAAAAAAACAGAAACAAACACACTGTTATTCTAAACAATTGGATTTGGAATTGCAAGTGAAGTTAAAAATGGCTTATATCAGTTTATTATTTACCTCTAATTCCACATCAAATACAATAATTTAAAAAACAAATTCATTATGTACCTTAATATTTTTAAGGGCTAATTGTATTTTATTAGTATATTATAATTTTTCTCACAATTTATTGATTTGAGTACACTTAGCAAATTTATCTGTGTTCTTCAGCGTATTACTTTTTGTGGTACTACCTAACTAATAGTAGCTGCACCACCACCCAATATTTAACTCTCAAATTAATGCTCAAGCTATAACATGACATCCACGTGAGATATATTTTATGCCTATTTTTTTAGAATCTTCCATGCTCAATCTTGAATGTTTTATTAAAAAAATTGCTTTTTGAGTTTCTCAATTACAATAAAAAGAGTGCGACTTTCCACAGCCTTTACACGTTCCGTTGCAAATATCCTCCATCTTGAACCACGTTTATTTGATGTGATTCTAAAACATTATTTTCTGATGTACATTTTTATATTATTTCCAGAATTTTGTTTATAAAATTATATGTGATGTAAGATTTATTAATTATTTAATTATGATTTTTCTATATATATCTCAATATTTGTATAACTTACATATATAAAGTTGTTATATATATTTTATCTTATTTTAAATTGATAAAAAAAAAAGATTTCCTATTTCATAGAGACCCGTCATTTTATAATGAATTATACGTAAAAAAATTCTGTGAACATTACATAACTCTCATGTTAATTGTCCGTGCAATTCGAGTTAGTATGTATAGTTTTTGTGTAATTACTTGTATGTGGATGTTAAGAATTTATTACAATATTTAAAGAATGTAAATATTAACTAATTAATTAAGTGCCTATTCTGCCATATATGTTTTCTTCCATGCAGCTAGTGTTCATAGCATTCCAATTATACCATGGAGCAGTAGGCGCTTCTGGCTGTAAACGAGCTAGATCTTGGACCAGGACTGGCCACCCAAAATTTGATGCACCATCACTTCTGCCTTTTCATAGAGTGGGAAGCCCATTCAACATATTTACAGTATGCTCAGGTAGAACTTACAAGATTCTCAATGCAGTTCCATTAATTCCTAGCTAATCGCCAATGTCACCAAGAAACTCACACTCTTTGATCTCTATCAACTTCTGTAAAGGACTAAATGTGGCAGAGAAAAGTTGAGCTAGGCATCCATGTCCTTCCATTTATTTATCATACCGAAACAGGGTTCGTCACCCAAACCTCCATGCTCCTTCGGTTGCCATATTGTATCCCATTTCATCACGTGAGAAGTTTTTGTGTGTTATCCTTTAGAGTTCTGCTACATGGCCCAGATAGAGAGAGCCCGGAGGAGCCCAGACAAGTGAAAAGAAACAGTGAAGCCCACTTTGTACGAGGGGTCTATCAAAGTATTTCCCTATCCTATATACATCTTCCAGGCACAAAATTTGCCAAAAATGAAGAGATGATTTTTGGCAACAGATGCTTCAATCTGTTCACAATAATTTGATGATACACTTGTAATTCACAATGCAGAGAGAAATGTACTTGTATTATACTTGAATTCTCAGAAATTGATTTCGTAACATCATTTCATCCATCAAGACTCTTCAATATTCGCATAAGAATAAACTTAACAATAGGAGGAACAAAGAAGTAAATAAATGCTAAAGGGACGGCCTCTCACGATGCTCTGCTAGGGTTTCCTAGCGCTGTCATCGCTAGTAAGCAACCAACTCCACTTTTTGTGGCACATTCTCCCTTGCGGAGCTTCCTCTAGGGCCACTGGCCTCTGGCCTCAAGCTTTTCCTCAGTCAAATCTTGACCATTCCCTTCCAATATCACTCATCGCTCGCTCTTGCACCTTTCTACGTTTTGCAAGCCCACCTCTATCTCTGTCGTGTAAGGTTGCGTCTCTTACACCTTGCGACCGCCAACCACCGTCTGCTACGATTCTTTCTCTATCTACGTCTAGGTATGCAGCGGTTGCCCATTGCTCTGTCTTCTCAATTGTTTTAGGATGTTGGTCTGTTGATGTTCCTGTCTTCGTTTGGTACCATTGCACGAGACTCCCAATTCTACACAAATATGAAGCTATTCCTCTGGTACTCTAATGAGGTTGGATCTAGGCAACGATAACAGCGACGATGATGGCAGTAACAACGATGATGACGACGGTAAAGTCATATACCCCTATGAGAAGAAATAGCAAGAAGAAAGGTAACAAAGACTAGTCTTGATGGAACGTTTTGCATCAACAAGAGTTAGATCTCTACACTAACATGATTCAGTGTAATCTACAATTTGAAAAAAAAGGAAAAAAAAAAATCATCGTGAAATTTGTACTATCTTGAGATTTATCTTAGGGATAGTAAAGATTAGGTATTGGTATTTTGGTTAAAGAAAGAATATTATACTTATTGGTTATGCACACCACACATTTCCTAATTTTAGTGACATGTAAGAGATGCTTTAAACTGTTATTTTAAGTTTGTTGAAAGTGTTTGGACACATGTCCATTTCTCTTGTAATTAAGACTCTTGTATTTGGGACTTTGATTCCCTTTTCATTATTATCAATGAACTAACTATCTTTGAAAAAAAAAACAAAAAAACAAATCAAAACATAAGCCTTCCACTTCGATACAAACGGTTACTAATTAAAGGGAAAGGCTGAGAGAAACCATTTTAATTTTCAACTGTGTCTGCTTAAAGTGGTGGATAGAAAACATATAAGTCTTAAATTTGACTTGACTTAATTAAGCACCAAGCCACTTTTCTTGGAGGATATTTATTTTGTATCCCTAATTTATACATAAAGCATCCGACAAACATTTGAGAGGTATGATCTTACTGTGTATTGTTACTTTTTCCGACCTTCAGCGGAAAAAAATTACCTTCGAATCTTTTTATATCAACTAGGGAATCACAATAGGAAGGTTATGCAAGGGTAAATATATACATTTTTCCTTTCTCATTTTGGATGGGAAAGAGAAAGGCGAAAAGCCGTAAGGGTTAATCTATATATTTTTCGTCTCCATTGTCTAAGATAATAGTACCAAATATAGAGCAGAAATGGAAAATGATGTTCGGCAAATCGGTGAGCAAAGACCAAAGTGGTCTGTCATTAGGTTATGGACTTAAGTCGGGCCCTATGATTGCCCAGGCATCCTTACCACGTGTATGAAAAAGATTGAGAAGCTGATATTTATAAGTGATACCTTGAAAAAGAAGGCCATAAAAGTCTGAAACGACGAGAAAGATTGAAGGTAGCAAATTAGCAATTTCACTGACTTTATAAAAAGTGGTGGAACAAAAAGCAAGAATGGGCCAAAAATTCCCGTGCCGTTTGAGATAGACCTTAAATTAGGGTTCATCCAATGCAAATAGTAAACAACTTGCTATTGTAGGTATTTTTCTTCTTCGGCCACCACCGTGTCTTACCTTATCACCCACGCCGATGTCGAAAATTCCTACATGTCCAACCACCCAAATCTCTTTGTCTCTACCAACCGCGCACGACCCCAGTAACCCACGCCAGCCACCACCGTGTCCCACCTTGCCACCCATGTCGGCTTTGGAAAACCCAAACCGCCAGAACGCCCAACCACTCAAATCTCTTCGCCTCTGCCAACTATGACCATCGCCTCCACCAACCGTGTGCGACCCAAGCCACACCATCCCAACCAAACCCCAAACCACCCAACTGCAACCACCACTGACACCGGCCACCGTGAATCCAACACCGCCCCTTGTTCCGTCGCCTGAAACTCACCAGCCACAAGACACATCCGATGGTAGACGACGATAATGCACAGACGGTGGGGCGTGGATCTGGGCAGTGTTCATAGCCCACAACTAGTACGCAGTTGTGGCCATGGTTGGGGTCGCGGTTGTCTGACACGGCGTCGACATCAGTGCGCAATGGAGGAACAATGAGGTGGTTCTGGTGAGGCGCGGTGGTGGGTAGCCGGTTCACGACGACTCCGGTGGTTTGGATATGGTGTTTGGTGGTATATTTGGATTGACCTGCTACCTAATGAGCAGATAATCAATCTATATCATTCATCTTCTTTTATACAGATATAATAATTTACAATTGGTAGACCATCGATAAACCCAAAAAACTTTGAAAGATGAAACTTGTTATAAGATTAGAAACAGCTGGCCAGATAAACCACGTGATTGTCGGTCCCAATAATCGGTGACATTCTGGTATGTTTCTGGATGCTTCCATTAGAAGATCACCTACATTAGATATAAGCTACGTGGGATAATAAGTTGATCATCTTAAATGCCAAATCCAACATATAATGCTAATTTTCTTTCTGAGATTTTAATAAAAGAATTGTTATCTAGACTCACATCATAATAGTACTGCAGACAAGTGAGAAGAATATAAGGAGCTTAAGGTTATGTTTGAATTAGTAGGATTGAGTAGAATGGAAGGGAATAAAATGGAATAGAGAGGCGGATGCTATGGTTCACTCTCTTATATTTGGGTGTATCATACACCTTTGACTTCACCTACAATAGCATGTTTTTTTTTGTTGCAAGTTACTTTTTTTTTATTCTATTACATTATCCACAGTAAGAACAGTGACATCGACAGACCATCATATTGACGGCAACATGACCCATCATCAAACCGTCGCTTGTCGCCACTGCCTTTAATAGCCGAAAATTGCCTACCACCGGCCAACTCCGACTATTGTCTGCTAGAAATCGCCTGTCGCTGGCCAACTCCAGTTCCGGCCACCGTTCGTCGACCAACTCCAACCACCTCTGAGTATTGTTTATTTTTTAAAAGTTTCACAACTGTACAATTAATACCATTTAAAATTGTATTAGTCTTTATATTTTTTGATAAATAACTGTGTGCTGAAAATTTATAGATTTTAAATAGTAATATTTCACACAATAATATAGTTTTCTTCATATGATTGTGAAATGGTTTATATATATATATATATATATATATATATATATATATATATATATATATATATATATATATATATATAACTAGTAATATTACCAGATTTTAACTAAAAATATTTATATATAATAATATTTTTTAAAAAAATATTATTTTTCCCCTAAAATCATAATTGTGCATGCTGAAAATCTTTTAAATTTCAACCAATAATATTTACACGCTTATACAAAATTTAAAAAAATTAGAGGTGCATGGTCCGTGGTGGTGAACGGTTGCCGGCTGGCGATAGTGGTGATGGTGATGTATAAAAAAAATATAAAACTAAAAATAATAAAAGAAAACTTGCTTAACAGGTTTTCTGCACTTGATTTAAGTCATTGATATTTTTTATAATTAAATTAATGGTTTAGATTAAGTGGTGTACCATACACCCTCCTTTGAAGGATGTATATTAGACATCACCGGAATAGAGATAAGTTTTATTGTTTAGTTATGTTAAAAATGATGGAATGAGATAGAAGTAAGTGAGATGATTCCATCTCATCCCACAAAATATCATCAATTTTCTCTCCCTCTTAATTTAGGACGTATGAGATGGAATCATTTTTTTTATTATTATTACTATTTAAGATTTTACTACATTAACCTCATACCCTAAAATTGGTGTGTTTGCAATAAGGATTATTTAAAAAAAATAAAGTTATAACTCTTACCATTCAATTCACTTCTCAAATAATAGAATATTAACTTTACTTCATTTCATCTTAAAATATCCAAATAATAAAATAATACTTTTATCTCATTTCATTCAATTACATTCTATCAATTAATAAATATCTAAACATAATATAAATGAACATGTACACCATCTGTTAATATTTTTCCGCTGCTCTGAGCTGAAGTCAATGGGCAATGGAGAATGCAGACCATGCTGAAGCCCAGAAATGCAAGCTGGACCTCACCTGATATGATCCATGAAGCCCAGAATTAGTGGGCCTCCGTCGTTTACCCAGATGAGCTCGATCATTAGTTCTAAAACAAAAAGAAAAAATATATATATTAAATGCATCAACGCCCACTGTGGGGCTCGAACCCAGCCACATCTGGCTATTGTTTATTTTTTAAAAGTTTCACAACTGTACAATTAATACCATTTAAAATTATATTAATCTTTATATTTTTTCATAAATAACTGTGTGCTGAAAACTTATAGATTTTAAATAGTAATATTTCACATAATAATATAGTTTTTTTCATATGATTGTGAAATGGTTTATATATATATATAAAACTAGTAATATTACTAGATTTTAACTAAAAATATTTATATAAAATAATATTTTTTAAAAAAATATTATTTTTCTCCTAAAATCATAATTGTACATGTTGAAAATCTTTTAAATTTCAACCAATGATATTTATACAGTTATACAGCCTAAAAAAAATTAGAGGTGCATGGTCAGTGGTGGCGAACGGTTGCCGGCTGGCGATAGTGGTGATGGTGATGTGTAAAAAAAATATAAAACTAAAAATAATAAAAGAAAACTTGCTTAACAGGTTTTCTGCACTTGATTTAAGTCATTGATATTTTTTATAATTAAATTAATGGTTTAGATTAAGTGGTGTACCATACACCCTCCTTTGAAGGGTGTATATTAGACATCACCGGAATAGAGATAGATTTTATTGTTTGATTATGTTAAAAAATGATGGAATGAGATGGAAGTAAGTGAGATGATTCCATCTCATTCCACAAAATATTATCAATTTTCTCTCCCTCCCAATTTAGGACGTATGAGATGGAATCATCTTTTTTATTATTATTACTATTTAAGATTTACTACATTAATCTCATACCCTAAAATTAGTGTGTTTGCAATAAGGATTATTTAAAAAAAATAAAGTTATAACTCTTACCATTCAATTCACTTCCCAAATAATAGAATATTAACTTTACTTCATTTCATCTTAAAATATCAAAACAATAAAATAATACTTTTATCTCATTTCATTCAATTACATTCTATCAATTAATAAATATCCACACATAATATAAATGAACATGTACACCATCTGTTAATATTTTTCCGCTGCTCTGAGCTGAAGTCAATGGGCAATGGAGAATGCAGACCATGCTGAAGCCCAGAAATGCAAGCTGGACCTCACCTGATATGATCCATGAAGCCCGGAATTAGTGGGCCTCCGTCGTTTACCCAGATGAGCTCGATCATTAGTTGTAGAAAAAAAAGGGAAAAAATATATATTAAATGCATCAACGCCCACCGTGGGGCTCGAACCCACGACCACAAGGTTAAGAGCCTTGCGCTCTACCGACTGAGCTAGACGGGCAATACATTGTATGTGTAAATATTTTTTTATAATACTACTACTATAATAGTATAATATTCAAATGAAGAATGCTAGTGCTACGAATCACCATACTGTGTCCTGGCGTCCTGGAACATTTGCCTATTATCCATTGAAAATGGTACTAAGGATAGGTTATATCTCAATATTACTGATGGCTGTGTCAATGGCATATCTGGGCCACATAAATTATTACTTTCAATGATTTTTTTTTATTCATGAAAGGAGACTATTCAACTAGCTTCTACGTGTGAAGGATTTCCTTGAAGTGAAATGACTAAGGAGGACTAATAATCAAAGGCATGCACACATAGGAAGCGCATAGCCTTATCCGAATTCGTTCATCTAATTGAGCCAACCGCATTGGTACATTATAGATTATATCTGAGATTGAGTACAGATCTAGAGGCTTGACTACCTTGGCTTTCTAAACATCTGTACGAGATAGAAATTTAGGAACATTATATATGGATATGGCTGTCTCCCTGGTCTGAATAGCAGTGTGGAAGAACAGAGAAACTTGTTCAAAAGACTAAGGTAAGCAAACTTTCAAAACAGCTAGGGGCAAACATGCAGTGGGTTGTGCAGAAACACGAACAAAATCAGCTTATTGATGATAGCTTTCAATGTCAAACGTCAACTATTTCGCTTCTTGGTTCCTGACATCCTCATCCCTCTTTGCAGAGAATATAGTTTTAAAGATTAATAGTAAATGATTATTAATAGTAAACGACATCCTCATCCTCATCCTCATCCTGATGAAAAATGGCGCAAGGATTATTAATAGTAAATGATTACATTATCAAATATCGGACACAGTATAATTAAGCCGATTACAATCCCAAATTAATTCTGTTATATTACACAACCCATCCCCACTGAACTGTAGCCATCAGCAACAACAGTTGTGGCGGCACCCAACCGTCCAAGATTTAACATATGTCTGTAGACTGCAAGTGGACATCAACCTGTGCATGAACTATAGTAAAGTTCATAAAACCGAACTTCCAAATTTTATTCTGATTTTCGAATTTCATCCCAGAGGAGGAAGCCTATTTCATATTTCAGAATTTATAACCCAACGGGGAAGGAACTTTCTGACATACAACATGAACCAATAGCAAAAGTTTGAATTCAGAAACATCACAATAGAAGAAATTCCTCCCCCACCCCCTCTTCTAACACAAAATCACGATTTGTAAAGCCCTGTTCTACTAATGTCCAACCTCAAGCTAACCAAAGACATCTATTTTACCACCAGCAGATATATGTCTACAGTAGTTCCAAAGAGTCTACATGCAAGACATTCTGAAACCACCTAGGATGCTGCTATCTCCTAGTTAGTCAGATTTATAATCCTGTGTCTTGTATGATCCTCTGTTCTGCTCAGTGCCATTTGTCAACTCTTCCTTCAACTAAATCAATCCACAAAGCAGCAATTAGGTAAAAAAACCATCATTGCAAATTGTACACCTAAATAAATTAAGTCCAAAACAAAAAGAAAAGTGGCTAAAGAATTTGAGTAAAATAAAATGTTCTTAAGGTAACTGAAGCCACAACATGCAATCACATTTTTCGAAGATTGACTTAGCTTTATCAATTTACCTTCCGAAGTATTTTCTTCTGATACCTATAACCCTGTGACATAAAAAAGTAGAATTATTGCAAATCAATTTTACATGTGGAAAAAACTATGCAGATATTTATGTAGCAAAATAATTCAAGAATCATGATATAACCTTGTCAGTTCCATAGATGTAATCACAGTATGTGAAAACTGAGGCAAAATTGCTTTGGCTTTGTCCTCCAACATAATGATGGTAATCATGATACTCAGCGCCACCATAAAATGGAATATATTTTGTGGGATTCCAAGGGAAGTCATATCTGACAAGTGATAAGGTAAGTAACAACAGAACTAGAGAAGAATGATGAGTAAATGTCCCAAAAAGTAGAAAGGTGGTGCTGGGGGATTGGATTATGCAGTTGTTTATCAATGGTAAAAAAGAGTCACCACAGGTAAATTCCTACGGACAAGACCAGCAATTATTTAGACATTCAAGTTGCAAACACCACCTGGATATTGCATCTCAGTGAAACTAACCATAATCCTGATATAATACATATACAACTACATGCTCAGCCAACCATGGACTTTCTATAAACAAAACCTTTATAGCATCCATATTGGGCCTATAACAATTAACTGCAGAAGTGACTTATGAAATCAGTTTAACTATCAATTTTGCATTCCCCTGTACTATATTTGTTAAGACACCAATCACCAGAAAGCTTTATTTTTCGGTGTAGTTAAGAACATCATATGTAACGGAGCAAAAACTAGTAAAGGCTTGTCCTAGACAAATTACAATTTGACTTCTGGTTGCCAGATTGATCACAACATACAAATTGTTCCCTATAAAAGTAACATTCAATAAAACTTGTGTCATTTTAAACTACAGAGGTGCCACAAGTTCATAGGCAAGTTTCTTCTTCAGTAATCAGTACCAAACTTTCAACCTAATGTAATAATTTCACTTTCACGTTGTTAAATGATTACTAACAGAAAATACAATGCTCCTCAACCCTCTTATGTTGAAATTGCAAACTTAAAAGCAAATCGCTAAGTCTAAGCCAAGTTATCATTATAATTGTATCTCTGCCATCCTCACCTTAATCAACTTGTGAAGATCTTTATCAACTGTCCTTTAGCTACATAGAGCTAAAATGCAACATAAATAAATGTGATGAAGATGAACAGAACACAAGTAAGAGTAAACAAAGTAAACCATCAAAAGACAAAATATTCTCAAACTTCCACTTTATCCCTGATCTGTGTACATCACCATTAACTCAAAAGACTTCCAGTCTTCGTCAATACAACAATAATTGCCAACCATTTTATTAGTAGGAAATTCTAACATCTTTTAAGGTAGAGAAAAAATAAATAATTTGTGATGGATTTTGATAATCTTAAACAAAAATGAAAAGGGCAAAATGCAAAAGCTCCCTCCAACTATAATCATGTACAAAAAAAACCTATTGTACTTTAAAACTCCTCAATACAACCCATTAAACTATCCAAACAAAGAATATTAGTGTATAATGAAACCGTCGTGCATTTGCAGAAAACCCCCTTATAACAAGTCAATATGCAATGTTTAATGAGTTTAAGGAGTCGTGTTGGCGAATTTCAAAACCCAAGAGACTTTCTGCACATAACCGATAGTTGGAGGGGCCTTGGAGGAAATTTTTTGCATTTCGCCCACACTTAATGTAATGGGTTAAAAAATAGTACAGTAAAAAGGTGTTCAGCTCCCCATGTAAAAAAAAAAAAGTAAGCCACTATTAGAGATCCCTCAAATCCAAAGTACTTTTACACAGAATTTACTAGGCAAAAGAAAATATCAAGAAAAGAGGAAAAAGACAGCGAGAAGGTTGGGGGGCAAAGAAACGTTACCCGCTGTGCGTGTCAATGGCCTCAATCTGGCGCAAAGCAATCCACAACCAAAACGTAATCATGTGGCCAGGAACTATAGCCGGACCTAGAAAAGACGGAATGCCAAGGATCAAAATCTCAGCCCAATGCGCGTACGGCGCGGCGAACACAATCGGAGCCTGGTACTCATGGTGAACCCGGTGAATGTTCTCGTAGCCCCACTTGTTATGCAGAAACCTGTGGATCCAGTAATTGGTATAATCCTCTATCAAGAAATACACCAGCAATTGCGAAAGCAACTCCCACGCCGACGGCAATGGCAAACCCGTCCTGATCCCAACCATCTGATAACAAATTTTCAAGAGTTTAAAATAAAGAAAAAAGAAAGAAAGAAAGAAAGAAAGAAAGACTGACTAATTTATTTTATTATTAATTATTAATTTATAAATAGTGAATGGATCTTATTTGAATGACCTTGATGGAAGGAAATGAGACGAGCTGGAGGGGTCCGACGACGAGGAAGAACATGCGCATGACGTCTTTGTAGCATTTGAACATTTCGTGAAAGGAGAGGCGGACCTTAGGTTGAATCTTGTAGTTGTCGAAGGGTAAGAGACGCTTGATCTCCATGAAGACGACGGGGAGAGGGAAGACGGAGAAGATGAGGAAGAGGAACAGGATATTGTGGCAGTAGAGGAAGTAGTCCGATTTGTCGGAGGAGTAGTTGAACCAGAGGGTTTCAGCGAAGGTGAGGTTGCGGCCGAGAGCCGCCGAGGCTTCCTGCAGGGAGTGGTAGGGAAGCATGGTTGTGCCCCGGAACCCTAGCAGTGCCGGCGGCGGAGAATGAGGGGGGTGAGCGGTGTTGGGAGTTGGAATGGGGAGAAGGACAGGAGAGAGAAATCACAAGCGAATAGAAAGGAAATGGGACATGAGATTTTTGGAAGTTAGAGGGACATGTGGGTGGATGCTGCGCTGGAAGTTTGTCTGCTACAAATATTTGCGGGAATTTTTCAAAATGGCCAACGCCTCCGTCTTATTTATAGAATGTAGATATAGATGGGGGTCATCCTAGTACCTATTTTTCTTTTAAGAGTTAAATGTAAAGGAAATTATCAAATATTTATTATTTATTTATTTATTTATTATATTTAATAAATTTTAAATATATATATATTAACAAAATCAACCATTAATAAATATTTAATAGCTCCCTCATACTAGATTTTTATGAATACAATTACAACTTTCTTTTATAAGAATTTTGTTATTTACACACTATTTCTTTTACATTAAAATATTATATTTTTTATTTTAAGTAATAAAAATAAAAAAGGTAATTCTTAAAACATACTTTCCTTTTTTTTTCTTTTTCTAAAAAAGAACATATAAATATTTAATGTAAAAAACATTGTACAAAAGAGAAAAAAAAAAGTAATTCTTAAAACATACTTTTTCTTTTTTATTTTTCTAAAAAAGGACATATAAATATTTAATGTAAAAAACATTGTACAGATAGAATTTCTCCTTTTATAAAGTCTCTTTCATTGTCCTGCCTGGTTTTGAAATGAGTGATTTTTGGGAAATGACTCTACATGGCTGAGAAAAGTAACAATAAAGCTGGCACCTTTTCGTTTTGTAGGAAGGAAATCTGGAAATTGAAGAAAAAAAAAGTTAGATATTGTATCTCACTATATATATATATATAATTTTATATGTATATAATTTTTTTTTATTTTTTTATAGTTGATCATATGTTATTTTTTATATATTTATATATTAAATCTATCACATACTACCAAATTAGATGTAAAGTGATATATTTTTTACATATGTGCAAGTAGTTTTTTTTATTATTATATGAAGTTTTTATCTTATAATAAATTTGAGCTGAAAAAATGAACTGTCCATCTCAATTTTCTTAAAAGAAAATTTTATACTTTTCAACCATGGAATTAAACTTTGCTCTAAGGTGTGGGATTAATCGTTTAAATTAAATTCTAAATGAATAACTTATCATTCATGAGTTAAGGTAAAATATGCTCCTTTCGTTTTAAAAAGATATATCATTTTAGAAAATGCATTTTATTTCATTTTATTTATTCACTTTAAAAAATCAATATGACATTAATTTTTTTTAATTTTATTTTTATCTTTGATTTTCTCTAATAAATGAAACGAGTTTTAATAGAGTAATAATATTTTTTGATTCTTGACTAAATATTCTTACAAATATTACTATAAGACTAATTAAATTTGTTCAAATATAATCAGTTTTTTAAAAAAACAAATTAAAAGAATCAAAATTATTTTTTTAATTAAATTTCGATTTTTTAGTTCAGTTTTTTATTTAAATTAGATTTGAACTCCCCTATATTATCATACATAAATAACTGTTCACATTTACATAATAGGTAAATTGCAGCTTCATTTCCTTTAATTTTAATCTATATGCTAATGTGCATGTTGAATCTTCGAGTTTGTAAATGTGCAAATAAGTGAAATAACTTCTTATATTAATAATTTTGTTAACTTTTGACCGATTTATCACATGATTGGTAATGGCATAAGAAAAAATAACAAAAAATAAAATAAAATAAAATATGCAAATCTACACCATCATGTGGATAGCACTTACATTGGCTCTACTTAATTGCGTGCAGGTTATATGCCACTCCTGCAGCCAAAGGTTTAGTACAGCTTCGTTAATCACCTTTTTTTTTTTTTTTTTCTTTCTTGTAGTATCTTTTTGCTTGAAAGGTGATAGATTAATCTATTATAGTATTGTTAATTTTATATAAAATGATTGTTTTTAATTATATTTTTTTTTCATACACATAAATTAAAAATTAAATCCCTAATCACATATTTAAAATACCCAAACTTATTATTATTTAGACTAACACAAGATGGTTAATTAATCACCTTTTGCTCTATGGATTGCTTGATTTAAGTGCAGATTTTATTAATATTTGTAACAACCGACGGAACAATGTAATTAATATACAGTACTGGCTTTGAAAAGAAAATCAAGACAATTGTCGTGAAAATAGTCTCAGAATATAACTCGACGCATAGTTTTATGAGAAATTGAGATAATTATGTGCTGTCATGTTTCGTTTTTAGGAATAACGTACCGCAAGTAGACGAAGATCAAATTCACTGTTTCTGCAAATCTAAAAAGTTGATAAATTAGAATCAGGAATTGAAGATGTGGGTAATACTCCTCCTACTATGTAATTTTCACACATTTACTATATATGTCGAGGACTGCATCTATTAGACTTTCAAAATATTTTATAATTATTTTAGTTTTTTATTTTTTAAAAAAATCTTTTAAAATAAATTTATCTCTAAAATAAATAAATAAAAATATATTTAATATTAATTTAATTTAAAATAATGTATCATAATTTTAATCTATCAAAATTTCATATTTAATATATTTTTATTATTTATTTTAAAAATAAATTCACTTTAAATTTTTTTTCTTTTGATATCACGTACAAGTCATGTGATAAATTTGTCAAAAGTTAACAATTATTAACAAAGGTGGTATATGCACTAATAGCAATTTTTATAAGGTCATGCGTACATTTGTCAATAAATAATATTATATACACATATTTATGTATATATTACTCATATTTACATAATTTTTATTATTTAATTAGAATTAATCTCATTTTATTTTTTCATACTTACACAACTAATTTTGTCATATATCTCTAATGTGAGGATATATGTTTCTTGATGATGTTTGAGAAACATTAATTTTTATCAATTTTAAAGTTTAATTTACATATAGATCAAAGTTAAAAAGTGTAAAATGAAATTTACACTTACACTATGTTTAGATGACAGGTAAAGAAGGGAACGGAAAGAAAATTAAGAGAACGGAAATAATTTTTTATGTTTGAGAGTTTTAAAATGCATAGGAATAGAACGGAACACAGGAAAAATCATTCCCCCCATATTCCCTTCACATGCCTAATTTTTGTTTCTCCCAAAATTTAGGTGGAATGAGGAGAACATATGTTCTGTTCCGTTCTGTTAATGAATCTTTCAAATAAAGAGGGAGGAACTATATTCCATTCTATTCCTTTCCTTTCCGATCCATCCCCGCCTATTCTGTTCCGTTCTGTTAATGAAAAAACATCCAAATACAGGGTTACTATATAATCTAGAAAGTGACTATTGATCACCTCACAAAGGAGGCTTGTCAAGCCATTAGAAATGGTCTCCATAAAATAAAAACCATTAGAAATGATCAGACAATAAGGCAATAAAGTCATATAAAATTATTATGAACAGCGAGTAATAGTGGCCATATTAATGCTTGCATATAGAAGTAAGAATAAACTCTCAAATTCGTCTAAAGAATGTTTGCATTAGATACTAATCCTTGAGAATATAAAAATTTTAATTTGGTTTTTAAAGAATCGCGAATATACAAAAATATCAAACACATTAATTTTTAAAAATAACTAATATGACCCACATTTATGATTGTTTATACATTATAATGGGATTTTATCAATCTTAAAGACTAATGTGTCCTGTACCTATATTCTCATGGACAAATTTAAAGATTTATACATTCTAAAAGTTAGTGAGACCGTGACTTCTTAATGTTTTATGACCTTGAAATTAATGTTGTCCATTGCCAATAGAGTCGCCAAAAGTGGATTCTGACATGTGAGTCAACTTGACTCAACCCACCAAAATGGTGGATTGGGTTACTATAAAAATAATTCACTAAAAAACACTAGGTTGATTTGACCTGACTCGCACAACCCATGAGTTATATGGGTTTGAGTCAAGTTGAACCTGAGATGAAAAAAAAAAACTCAATGGAGGTACTATATGAGCCTAACCAAAGAGAGAATAGGAAATAAATGAAACCTTTACTCCATTCTCTTTTGTTTTCTCTCTCTAACTCTTACTTTCTCCACTCACCCTAACCCTAGCCGCCGCTAACCACTGTGAAGAGACAACACCACTCGTGTACCACCAACCACCAGAACCAACAATCGTGATAAAGTAGAACCAGAGCCTACAATTGTTACGAATCGTCGTAGAGCCAACACCACTCAGTCACACAACCATTGTAGTCAAACTAGAGCCATCGTAGTGGAACCACTGCCATTGGAGTCGCGCCTTGAAGCTTGAGTCAAACCCGAAGGTAGCCTTGCCCTTGTTTGAAACTTGAAGGTTGTAGATATGAGAGTGACAATCTCTACCCATATGTCTATGTGGTTGTGTCGCACCTTCATCCCTTCAAGGTTGAAGCCTTGTCCGTGTCAAACTCGATGGTTAAAGCCCTTGGTGTTGCATGTGCTTGTGTCAAGTTTTGATTTTTTGTTTGTTTGTAATTTTTTTTTTATTTTTTCTGCTTTTTGGAATTTTCTATTATTTTTTTGGATCACTCATTTGGATTTTAGTCAACATTTTTAAGGTATTGATTCTTATATTTTTCACTCATTTGAGTTTTATCACTGTAGATTTTCTTCATTACGATATTGATCTATATTTTTTTATGAAAGATTGATTGTTATACTTTTCAAGATTTGATGGTATTAAATCGAATCTAGGAATATAAATCTTATCACCAACATGTTTTCATGTTACTATTATTGCGCCTATCACATTGGTCCTTTGTTTATCTACAATTAATTTATCTCATTATACAATCATTCTGCTTAATCAATATTTCTAAGTAGTACAACTAGAACTTTTTTCTTAAGGTTATATCAAAATTATTCATAATGTAAAAATTATATTATCATTTATAATTATTTAGTGTATCATCGTGTAAAAATATTTATAGATGAAATATAAATAAAATTATATTAAAATTCTTCCCTTAACTTTTTATCCATATTTTCAAAAAGCATACTAGACTAAGTCCTAATGCAAAAATTTTATCTTCTTTTATTGTTATTACTGAATATCATTAAATATTAAATATCTAGAGAAAAGTTCATTAATGATATTTTCATATAAAATTATATTACAAATTAAATCCTTAAATTTTAACTTATATTATCAAGAATATATTAAACTAACCACTAATGTCAAATTCTACAAAAAAAATATAATAATCTTATGTTGATAGATATTGTTGTGACAATAAAAAAAATTGTCAAAAATTACAATAATATATAATAATATTGTCAAATGATACTCAATACATTCTAATTCTTTATCATCTTCTAACTTATACATTTAATTCATATAATTTAAATAAACTAAATAAAAATAATATATTAATTAAATAAATCATTTGACATTTGACTTCTTAAATACTTTGACTTTTTTCTTCTTCTCCCTTTTCACAAATCTAACAAAATATATTTCAGTATGACACACAATCATAACATAAATTATATCTATTGAATCAATGTTCCCGTTGAGTTTTTTTTTTTTTTTTGTCTCACCTTTCCACATAAACTATTTTAGCGCATACAAAATTATTACAAAAATAATTTCACTCAAAAATCAATGAAATATTAATGTTATATGACATGAGTTTTGTTTTTTAAAATAAAATATTTGTTGTACTTAAGTAATCTTACTAAAACATTGAGACTTATCAAAGGAGGAAGATAGAGTTAAAATTAAATACTTGAAAAAAAAAAAACCTATCTTCATAGATAGGTTACTGAAGATATGGTGAAAAACTATTTCATAATAAAAATATATAATTAATTTGACATTATCTATGTTACTTATAATGGGAATTTCCTTATTTGGCGTCCTACTTTCATTTTCTCAAAAATACCATTAATATTCAATCAAACACCAATTAAAATATGGGCAAAAGTGTAACCCTACAACTTCTGCACATACACTCACAATTCAATCTCTTTGAAAACCGTTCTACTTCTTTCTACCCACCTACCCCTTCCTTCTTCTTTTTTTCACCAGATAAATTATTTAGTATATAAATATTTATTATAACTTGATATTAAGTGTATATAATTATATAAACAAAAAATAAAAATTGCAGCTAGTTTTAAATAAAAATATATAATTAATTTGACATTATAATAATAAATTAGATTTTAATTAATTTATTATATATTTATATAAAAATTTATTCCCGTAACATAATATGTTTTCATGTAAAGTTATTGTCTAGTCCAATGTAGATACTAAAATATTTAAATGCTACAGAATATTTCAATATAGTTATAAAAATTATCTATATTAAACACGTTATTGTCTATTAAATAATGAATGATGTAAAACACACACACACACACACACACATATATATATATATATATATATATATATATATATATATATATATATATAATATATATATATATATATATATATATAATAATTAAGTTATACATTCTTTCACATCCCATTCCCTGAATCAGGCAAAGTCAGTATCTCTCACTATCTATTGCTAAAAGAAAATTATAAATACTTTCACATAAAAATTTGTTATATATACCAAATAATGCATGATTTTTTTTTAGAATTAATTATGGCTATAAATATTTTCTTGTAAGAATATTAGCCTCATTTATTGGAGAATATTCGACAATATAAAAAAGATGAAGAACATTTATAGATTTATATAATATATAACTTGATTTAATATACTTAAGAAAACAATTCTAACATGATATGAATTAAAGTCAAGAAATACCTTAGACTTGAAAGAGAACGAAATTCATTACAACTAAACTCTAGCCATATTATTAATTCATTAATTGATGTGAAAAATGTTTTCATAACGTGCACCGAAACTTTTGTATGGACCTTTACATAAAAAATTAAAGAATATATGATACATTAAATTATACAACTAATAAAATAATAAAATCAATTGTTAAATATAATATAAGACTTATTGCTCAAGATTGTCGAGCTCAATAACTATATAGTTGCTAGTTTTGTTGTTTCATTTGAATTTCACTTTTTAACCCTTCCTTAACATCTTCAAACAGAAGGAAACTTATTATCCTCGTCGTTGAATAACTAACAATATGATATTAAACATGTCATAAGAACCAAATTAATACCATCACATAGCAATCAAGTAGGAATACTCCTTATTGTGCATTGTATTTTCCCACCATGCATCACATATAAAAGCAGTGAGAATATGACAATTGGTAACAGAATATAAAACCTCCCTATGAAAAAAAAAGAATCTCATGACAACTTTAGAAATGACTTCTGCAATGATTCAATATAGAAGTAAAAATAACTACTAAATTCCTGGTAAAAGAATGAAAGAAAAATACCTTTTATCAATTACAACAATTTGAATCGAATCGGAAAGCTCATATTGCTTGAAATTGAAATTTGACCACAAAAGAATGACCATTACTTTGATCTTGCAGATCTTTTGGTCATTGTTTATGTTTACATTATCAACAAAATCATATTGTACAGCCAATATATAACTGAAATGAAAAACTAATTATTAAAATTTTCATTGATAAACCACATAATTGAAGGAGAAGGAAATTACTCCTCAAACAGTGTAGGAGTGTTTGTTGAAGAATTTCAAGTATTGATTAAGAATACTACTTGATAATATAAATGCAAGAAGTTTTAATGTGATATAGTATACTAATGCTAACATAAATCATCATATTAAAAAATTATATAAAAAATAACTTAATCAAATAATGTATAATTTGATATATTATATTAATAACTTAACTTTTTAATAAAATATAGTATACTACTTTTTTGTCTAATTTCGATTTCCATCCATTTTTTTATAGTTGATGCAATATTTTATTATTTAATAATTTTAAAAAGTAAAATTTAATAAACCACTGTCAAGTGTTAAATGAAATCAAACCTATGATTGAAATTTGAATTTTTAATAGTTATTTTAGGAGCCATTATATAGTCCTTTCATATCTTTACAATAATAATGATATTAAATGTTGAATTATTAGGCCATGTTATTTATTATTTCTAATCAATCAAATTTACTACAATAATTTTTAAAACTTAATTACAGAAAAATCATCTTATTTTTGTTTTAATTATTTTGTCTTCAAATATTTGTGTTTTTCAAATTTAATTAAAAAACTTACTATTAGAGGAAACCTTTAAAAATTGGAGGAAATTTAGGTGCTTGAAAAAATGACATGTGGCATAAATTTCTTAGATAGGAGGCTTTAATTGTGTATTATATAGATATAGATATAGATATAGATATAGATATAGATATAGATAGATACATGCTAATTTAAATGATCAAATACTAATTTAAATGTCAAATATTTACAAAATTATATAAATGCATTATAAAAATAAGGCTTAAATATGATTTTAATCCCTCTAAATATAACGGATTTTAGTTTTGATTCCTATAAATTTTTTGTTATGTTTCGATCCCTCTAAATTTCGGAGTGAGTGAAGTTAGTTTCTGTCGTTATCTCACATCTGTTAAGTGCTGATGTGGCAAACGACGCTCTACCTTAGCGTTGCCACATGTCCTTCACCAATCAATCTCATCTGCTACATTGCGTCATGTTATCTTGTGGGTCCATTAAACAAGTCACATGCATGTCATGTGACACTTTCTTCTTCCTCTCCCACCCTCACCTCTTTTCTCCCCCGTTCTGTGTAGAGGCAAAATTCAAAATTTGTTATCTCCTTCTCATCTCCTCACCCTGATTTATTCCTTCCCCACAATTGCTTCCTCTTCCTTGACCACTTTATAATATTGAGTTGATCATGCTTAATATTATGTAACAGTGCTACAATTAACTATAAACATATAAACTCAAGGTAGTTATGCAATTCTACCTATGCATCCTATCATTAAGACAAGACAAATGCACAACATCATATGCTTAAAGCATAACTAGTCCATACCCCAGCTCAACAGGATGAATTGCTCTAATACCAAAATGTAATGCACTTATTATTATTTATATTATTGTTTCCAGAATTACATTATAACAATAATAGTAAGCACATCACATAAGATATTTATTAAAAAATGTAAATTATATTTTACATTATTATATAAAAGTATGAACCTGGTCAAGGTGTAATAATAATTTACATACGTTGTAGGAGTTTATACAAATGTACATAATACTACAAATACATATTCTATGCCTCGCAGATATTTTTTCATACAACCATTGTACAAACATTCAAATCCAAATGAAATAAAATAAAAATTCTCTTTAGCTCGTACCCTGATCCTGCAAGTGTTGAACCTGGAATTATCATGGAATACATAATAATAATGTGGTGAAAATACTAATTCTTAGTATATTCTGTTATGAAAATAGTTTCATTACAATAATTCTAACTGTTTCGGAAAAAATATACATTATTTTAAAACTTAAATAAATACAATTATATATATATATATATATATATATATATATATGTGTGTGTGTGTGTGTGTGTGTGTGTGTGTGTGTAGAAATAAGTTTGCCCTAATTATTTAATATGTTAAGTTTTGATGATAACAAATACAAGACAAAAAGAACGATGTTTATGCTAAATAGATATGCTTAATAGATTATATTGTATCATGCATGATTATGTAATTTATCTAGTTATATTTTACTTAATAATCATGCAATGAGATATATATAGCATTCTTTATGTAATATCTCCAATAATGCTTTATATGAGTTATAATGAATTAATATTGGATTTGACTCTACTTAAATGAAAATGTGTAAAGTGTTCTTTGTTACATCCTATATAGAGTATATCTATTAATAATTGATAAATGTCTTATTTGGATATATCTATGAAAGTCTTATATGCATGTTAGAATAACTATAGTTATACATTTATGAATCATGCATATGAAGATATTAAATTATGAATTTGGACTAACTATGTTTGTTTAAGTGAGCAATACTTTGTAGGATAGTCTAAATAACAAGAGTGAGCATTGCGACAAGAAAACAAAAGATCACAATCATGCTCAGAAGCATGAGAATGATAAGATGTTCCAAGCATTTACAAGATTTGAAGAGAAAAAATTTTTGGAAGCTTGGATTACATCAAGAAGCCTAAAGATTAGAATTGATATATTTTCCTTTTAGGTTTTCTCCTATGTAAAGATAGAGGTTTTATAAGAAAAGAGCTCAAATATATTTTTAAATCTTTACAAATGGTTCTTACATGATAAAATGCCCAAAACATGTTTTGAAAAACTAGTCATGGTAGTAGTTCAAAATTATGAAAAATAGTCAAGTTTGAGTTTTGAAAAGTTGACCTTTGGTTACTCTTTTGATCATAACTTTCAAAAAAATATTAAAATGCATAATTTCTCAAAGTTGTTTTAAAAATTTATAATCACTCAATTCACCTCCTCTTGTCATAAATAGACTCAAAGATCTTTCCAATGAATGATCATTTGCTTTAATCGGATAAGAAATGAAGAAGTTATGACCTTTTAAAGTTAATTTTCAAAACTAGAGGCGATATAATTGATTACAGTGATGGTTGTCATTTACATCTTTAAGAACTTCTAGAACACTTAGTTTGATCATTGAATCATTAAAATCATATTTTGAGCTAACAATATATATATATATATATATATATATATATATATATATATATATATATATATATATATATATATATATTAATATATATAATATATATATAAAATGACAAATTGCTAAATTTAGTCCTTCCTCTTCCTGAAATAGACTTTCATTTAATAGTTTTTAAAAATATTCATCATCAATAGTATGTAATACATTCACAAATAATTTCCAAAAAACATTTTTTTTCAACACAATATTATAATGTAAAATTCATTTAGATACTCAAACCCACATTTAATTTATACTCATAACATGCTAATTCAATTCACTTTTCAGTGCTCATTCAAATTCGTATTCATCAAAGAATTGTTTATCCCATAGAACCCATATCTCAAGCATCACAAGGATGGGAGCGACCTCATATAGCGCGGGTCCTATATTCTCATGGTAGAGAGTGATTCAGGATCTCGTACTACCACTAGTATCCTATGAAGGAATTAATATGTGAGGATTATACTAATACTATGAGGAAACTATTCAAGAACACAAGATCCCCATTCCTTACAAAAGGTCATTTCCATGGTTCAAATGGAATTCCGAATACACTGCCTTCATACAAGATCATTTTCGAAATCCATTATATTAAAGTGAAACATAGTTCGCACAAAAACAAGGATACTAAGTAGGAAAGCATGGACTAATTGCCTTCCCATTTAAGGATAATTGTTCAATTCTAATTTTTATTTCAAATTCAATCATGAGAGCACTGATTATTTTATTACACATTCAAGCTCAACCTCATGAATTAAGGGAGTATTTTCAATGAAAAACCTAGCTTAAGTTGAATGGTCAATGAACAGTATAACAAATTCTATCATCACATTTCATAACTTTCAACAAATATACAATATCAAATTCATTTGATTCATAATCAAGTATTCAATTATACTTCAAACAAATACAATTCTTTCTTATACATATCCATGTTGCATGGAGATTTCTACATCTCCAATAGCTTCCAATTCGACCTATATGGCCCTCACAAGAGTAAATATACATTTCTAACATAAAAATTCATATTCGAGATACCTTATACGATCAAGAAAATGGAAGCAAATCATAATCTCACATAACAATTCATATACAAAATTGAAGCATATCCATCCAAGCATAAGTCACGGTCATGTCTCATTTAAATTGCCATGGTCATAAATTCATTCTCAATCAACATTCCTATAATCAATTCAACTAACAATTAGTGTAATAATCCAAAGAGTTACACAAATTAACAAAATTTGGTAACCTCTCTAGGTATGGTCGTGAGCCTCCAACAATGCCAAATTCAAGCATTTTCTTTTCATACATGCTAAAATCAATTTACAAGAGGTTCAAGATAATAGAAACTCATTAGAACACAAACAAAATCATCATTTCCTTGGCTGCCCTGTTTTGGCCATGAGCCATCATCTTCATGGTTTCAAAATTTTATTTCACAACATCACAAATTCATCATAAGAATTAATGGAAAAAGAAGCATAAATTGAAACAAAAAATCATGCAATCATAGCAAGCCCTAACCATAGGCTACTAAGGAGAGAAACAGTGAAACACAAAATTTTCAGTCCAAGAACCATAAAAAAAAAACAAGAGAAAACAGCCCCTACCTCAAGCTTTTAGCTTGTCACCACTTTCTTCCCTTTCTTGCCTTTAGTTTCCTCTTCTTGCTTCTTGATTTCTCCTTGATTTTGCTTGTATTTTATCTCCTTTCTTGGAGCTGTTTCACGACCAGAAAATAACAGAGAAAAAGAGAGAAATATAAGACGAAAATTGAGTGGGGAAAAGATGTAGAGAATGATATAGAATTTTTTAGACTTGGACGGCTAATTTTGACCAAGTTATAACTTAAGTTTTGATGCAGAAACTTTTATATCTACTAAGCATTGTTTAATTTTCCAATACCAAGATTTTAAGTTACCATAGGTATTAAGAAAAATTTTAGGACTCAACCTAGTCCTTGGATTTATTTTTTCACAATTCTCCATATATCGCTATTTATCAATTAAGTTTTATTACTCGGTCTTAAGTTAAATTAAATTATATTTACTGATGCTTATCTTAGTTGGTATTTTATACCAACATATTCTCCATATTTTTCTTGTCATTTTCATGAAATTTCGTAATTTTCGCAGATACTTAACTGTTCCATTAATTTCTTATCAGTATCTTTAAAAATACCAAACTTGTTCTGTTTTTACTCCAAAATTTTTTACAACTCCTATTAATGGTTCTCAGCTAGTAAATAATTTTTTCATATTTATTTCCATTATATTAACTAATTTGACAGATACTTTAATTATTTTATTGTATTTAATGTTATAGAATTACGCTCAAACTCCTTCAGAAAATTATCTGAATTAACAGTTAACTCTTACCAGCCATACTGAGCTTCTATAACCCTGAATAGGATCATTAAGGTTAGGAGAATATTACACATAACATCTCTCATATGTCTGTCTCATGTAGCAGTCATTGACATGTGTCTCAGGGTTATCTCCTCTATAACATATGGCAGTCACTGCATGCCTACATGAAAGGCCCACCAACTCCCAAAAGTTACAAGAACAACTTTTGACTTGCAAGTCCTCTATGAAACTATCAGTGAACATCATATGAGTAGCGCCAAATTTTAATTCCCCTACCTAAGTTGGAAATCGGTTTCCATTATTCTGTACTTTCCTGACTAATCTCTTCCTAGGTTTAGGCATGACATCACCGGGATATTTACTAAGTTTCTCCTTAAGTGCACCAAGCCTACCTATCAGAAAAGTCCTAAACCATTCAAACATAGTAATTATAGGTTTATCCATAGCCATCAGAATAGTACTATTGAATGCCTTAGCTAAATTATTCATCACAACATCACACTTACGATAAAAACTAAATGCATGTTTATATCATGCATTTCTAGGGACTACAGCCAACCAATCATGTGCTCTACTATTTATCTGTTGTATTTGAAGCATTTTCTCATGCCATGCTTCTAAGTATGTGGCCTTGGAAGCACTCATCATCAAGTCCCTCGTCAAGGTCCCTCCCCCAAACTTTTTTTTAAGTTAATGTACATGTGTCTAATACAGAACTCGTGTTCAACACCCATAAGCATCTCTTCAAAGGTTAGCATCAACCCCTGTGCAACATGACACTGTTAGAATTAGCAATACAAGATTATAAGCATACTAACATAACTAAATAAACATTACACATCAGTACCTTCTGCTGGTCTGATATGAAAACTCATATGTTTGTGTTGATATCTCCCATGTCCTCCAATAAGAAAGTTAGAAACTACCTCTAACTTTCTTTAGTTTCACTCTAAACTACAACAAATGCCAATGGAAAGTACTGGTCATTTCAGGCCCTCCCCACAGCTATTAGAAGTTGTCCCCCAATACTTGGTCTTTAGATGACAACAATCAACCCCTATGAATGGCCTGTAGGCAGAAATAAACCCTTTCTTGCACCCCCTCCAAGCACATATAAAATCTACTAAACCTTGGATGCAAGTTCCTTGCAGGCCTATCCAGTGAAATCTTACAAGTATTTTCAAAACTTTTTCTTAATAATTCAGCACTGTAACTCCATATGCTTGCTAGCGTCTCCTTCAACTATCTTTTTAGCTATTTTCTTTGCTCTTTATGCCCTCCAAGTTATGATTCTAGTTACATAAGTACATCTAATTTCACCAATGATTTCTTTCAATATAACCTTACTATTATTCTTGAACTTGTCCATAACTGCCTTGGCAACCCACTTAGCATTGACATTTTTATCGTCAAAAACTCTCCTACATGTATGCTTGCGCACCAAAGTCTTGATTCTAACTATATGACTCCTTGCCACTTACTAGCTAACACCAAAAACCCACACTCGCCCTTGTATACAACCCTGCACTTGACAATATTATTCTTTTGAAACTTCACAGACTTCCATTCAACAATGAGTGCTCCAAAATAACTTCCTTAAATTGTTATAATGAAGTAAACCACATGTCAAGCTTGAATTCAAAATCCTTACACATATATTCCTTCTTATACTTAGAATACTTTGGTCTGTTGTCCAAGTCAGACCTTGAGTTCAAATCACTCTCCAACTCCTCACTAGAGTATTGATCATCTATGTCATGGATTGCATCAATATTTGCAAGTATAAAAATGTCTAGATCACTCTTATAAGCCTCACCCCTATCATTTCCTACACCGTCAACCTCATCATTTCCAAGCCCTTCAACATCATCATTTTCAACACCCTCACTTGGCCATGCTGCCTTACTCCCTGATCTGTTGGCCTCATTCTGTTTCTTTTGTTTTTTTCTTAGGACGCCCAAGCCTTGGATTTAGAAATTGTCTTCTTCCTAATTCTTCTACTTACCAATACCCCTTGTTCTTGCAAACCACTCCAAACATAGTAATTATAGGTTTACTCCATTAGCCATGGATCCACTCTGTGCATGAGTGAAATCTTCTTGTAAGTATTTTTCATCCAGGTTTCTTACCTCTTCCTTCCTCTTCATTGTCATCAAAGTGTATGTTAATTACACTGTCATCTAAACTCTCATTTGCACCACCAGCACCCTCACCTATTTCATGCACCACAGCACCCTCACCCACACCCTCAGTCTGGCATTTAACCTGACCCTCACCATGGCCCATGTTTCCCAGCCCAGAACCCTCACCCTGGCCCTTACGCATACCTTGACCTTTGTTTCCAATCCCAATTCCCTCAGCCTATCCCTCGCCATCAACATTCTCCACATTAACAAACCCTGCCTCAAACCCTAATTCTTCTGTAATTATAGGTTGTGACACAATGTGATGTATATATACATCAACCTCACACTTGTTCTGAATAACATAATTACATCTCTCCAAGGCATCATTTTCCATCATAATATGTCTTAACCCATCTTCAAAGGTTCTACCAGGTAATTTCTACCATAACCCAGATATATCACTATACCCTAACTCTTTAAGTAATCCAATGGCCTCAAAATATGACCATTTGTCAATGTCTTGGTTAAGAAGAGCAGTTACCTCCCCTCTTTTATAACTCAATGGGGGTTCATACATAAATGACTCCCTATGATGAATTACTATAGTAAAGCTCATTCCTACAAGTGTAGACAATCAAGGAAAATAATTAAAAAATGGGAATTACATGTGCACACAATTAAGGTATCAAATTAAACAATGTCACAAAAATGGCAAGCATAATTAGTCATATTAAAAAAATAATTAAGAAATCCTTAAACCCTCCCTACATTAATTAAACAATGTAACATGGCTTAGCATCATCATTCGGGAATCCATTAACCAACCCTAACCTTTTGGTCCCCACTCAATCAAAATTTATAAACTAAAGGAATTAAAAACCCTAAACCCACACTCTCTGACTAGGACCACTAGTGAAGATTTGAAGCCATAGATGTGGTGGGCAAACGCAGACACGCTCGATCCTCTCTCATCACAGACGCGCATGATCCTCCACCACGCAGTTGGTTCTCGCATGAATGATTTGAATCCTAGCTTTTGGTGCAGTATAGTCTCAAATGCAAATGGGGAAGACAATGAGGATAAAAATAGGTCAGAGAAGTGAGGTTATTCTTTAGGGTATGAGAGTGAGAATTTTCCCTCCAAGTATTTTGTACCCTAGGTTTATTTCTAAATCTCGTCCAATGGTTGAATGAAGGTCATGCAACAAAGGGGATTGGTTGATGAAGGACATGTGATAACATTGAGGTAGAGCATCATTTGCCACATTAGCACTTAACAGAGCTGAGATAACGGTAAGAACTAACTTCACTCACCTCGAAATTTAGAGTGACCAAAACTGTAGCAAAATTTTTATGAGGACCAAAACTAAAACCTGTTATATTTAGAGAGACTAAAAACATATTTAAGCCTAAAAATAACTTAATAGCATATTAGTCGCTTATCGGTGCAAGCACGTGGCCTTCAGGCGATAATGATCCATGACAACTATATACAATAATGATCCATGACAACTATATATAAACATTGCTTAAAAAAAATTATACACCTATTAAGCAATTAGCCATTAGAATTGGACTTGTGGTAAGGAGTTTGGGTAATTTGTATATAAGTTTTTGGTTCAAACAATGTATTGGTTCAAACATGTTACTCGTGTTATAATTAAGAGTAAATTACGCATTATTTTTCTAAAGAGATTATGTACATCTCACAAATAGATTCCATAGTTAAAATTGACAAAAAAAATTATGTTTATGCTTTTTTACTATAATTTAGACTTTAGAAGAGTTATGTGTTACAAAATAAATTCATATATAAAAAGTAAAAATAGAAAAAACTTCACAAAGTTAATGTGTAATTTACCTTTTAATTAAACTTAGGATATTGTTAATGAAATGCCATAAATTAGTAAAATTGATTTTAAAAGCAAAAGAAACGAAGATTTATTTGCAGTGCCCCATATATTTATGAATTCAGCTTTTATATAGTATATATGGAAAATGAGAGACAATAGTTTCTTAACACTACTATTTTTTACAGTAACTATTTGTTTATAGGTGAATTTGATTAGGACAAATTCTAACAAATAAATATATTTTATCAGTCGAATGTGAGTTCAGAGTTATGTGGTAATCTCGTTTTAAAATTGGTTTTGAAGAAACTTGTGAAAACTTGATTCAAGAAGTGAAGGGAAAGAAATGGAAGCTTAGAAAAAGCTTTAAAATTTTGCAAAAAATTAAAGATGCAGAAAATATAAAGGGCAAGAATTTAAAGTGCATAAATTTAACGTGCAGGAAAGTAAAGTGCAAGAAATGTAAAGTGTCGAAGATTAAAAGTACAAAAAGTTTAAAATGCAGAAATCATAAAGTGCATAAACTTAAAGTGCAGAAAGTGTAAAGAAATTTAAAGAACAAGACTTAAAATAAAGGAATTTAAAAGAACATTGCATTAAAGTAAATGACTTGAAATGAAAATAGAAGGCATACTTGGAGTCAAATCTGTTAATATGCTCGAGTGAGATGTCAGGATTGTATATCCAGTAACTAACCATTTGTACATCGTGAACGCTAGTATTTATAGGCAAATTATGAAAAATAATGGACTCCTAAAAACTGCCCACGTACATGGCAGTTATGCCATGTTTTTCTACACTAATATTTTGCTTAATTGAAAGCAGTTATGAAATCTTTCGATAATAACTAACTCTTGTCGAATTCAGAATTAGTAACTTTATTTTCGATGAAACCAACCCTTGACCATTTGAGAGTTGGCCACCACTTAGATCACCATCTGGCTGTCGAATTCAAGACTAATAATTGAAAGCAACTAAGATCTTTTGACAAAAACCAACATCTGACTATAACACATTAGAAAATTTCTTCTATGTCATCATCATCGAGCTATCGAAAATCTCTTTGTCGAATATTTCAATGTTATCATCCGGCTGTCGAAACCTTTATTCGTCGAATGTCTCAATGGTATCATCCGACCATCAAAATTATCTTCATCAAATATTTCAATGTTATCATCCGACTGTCAAAATTATCTTCATCGAATTAGAACTTGTGATTTTACCCCTAACAATGGGTAAATTTGACACTAATATTTTGCTCAACCATGAGAGCAACTATGAATCCTTTCAACAAAAAACCAATGCCTGACTATTAACATACGTCGGTCCAATGCTTAAAAAATCATGTCGGTCCATCACTTAGAAAATCACATCAGTCCATCACTTCTTCTTCGTTGAATTAGAACTTGTAATTTTACTTCCAACACTATTACACCGATTGACGTACCAACATGTAATTTGTTGTGACCCGCTTGACATTTGGAGCATAGATTTTAAAATCGACATGAAGCTATTGTAAAGAGCAAGGGCTGTCATCTGCCTCTACTATTTTCACCTGATCATCTGCATTCCAGAGAATAAGTTTCTGATGAACTATCGATGGTATTGCCCCAATGGCATGTATCCAATCTCTCTCTAGTAGAAGATTATAACTGGATTTTGTTGGAATTACAACAAATAATGTTGACCTTTCAATGGATCCGACTTGCACATTTAACATCACTAATCCGTCTGACGGGGAAGTTTTGTCACTGAAATCAGTAACAATCATGTTAGTTGTCATTAAATCAGACTCATTCTTCCCAAGTTTCTTTAACATTGCCCTTGGGATCAGATTAATAGTTGTCCCTCCGTCTATCAAGACTCTATTAGCCGGCTTGTCTTCTAACAAAGCTTTCATGTGTAATGGACAGAGATGAGTCTTCTGTTCTTCTGTTGGCTTTTCAAAATATGTTGTATTGTTGAATTCAGTTAACATATTATCTTGACAGAAAAGCCAATGATCATTGAGGTCATCCAAGTCTTCTTTATTCTCTCATACATATTCAATTTCGTGATACCCTTCGACTTCAGTAGGTAAAACTGAAATCAAATTCACATTCATTGATTTCAAGAATTCTTTCTCATCTGACTCTTCATGACTTTTGAATCCACCAAGCTTGAGATACTCTTCCGACTGCAAACTACTATCCATAGTCATTATGATGTCATCCAGATCCTTATCCAAATTGAAATCCATGTCGAATTGTTCATTATCATCTAGATCAGTTAAGGCTTCAATAACTTCATCAATCGTCAAATCTATATCTACAATTTGGCAATCAGACTTCACCAAATTTCTTTTCCCTTTGATGATGTTAAGCATTTTCTTCCTCCACTCGACATCTTAGTCAGGATCTTTCAGAAATTTCAAGATTTCTTCCTTCGACTAATCTTCATAATCACTATTGCTTTTATTTTCAATTATTTTCCTTATCATTTTCTCAGCTTTTACCTTAGCTATATCCTTATCTTCTTTAACTACCAAATTATTCTTCTTTGCTTGTTTTTCCATTGCTACAAGTCCAATTGGCCATTTTCTTCCAATTTTATTTGGAGTAGGCCCTTGAACCTGTTTTCCTCTCTTTATCTCTGCAAGTTTTTCTTGTTGGAGATTATCATTCCTATCTAGCCGTCTAACTTCACTTGTTGTCGACTCAACTAGGATTGCCCCTTGTGTCTGTAGATTCTTTTTTTATAATACTTCTCAATTTCTTATCATCTTTATTTTCGTCTAGTGTTGGCTTAACTTCGACTACCAAACATCCCATTTCTGTGGGTTGTTCTTTAATAACCAAACCTTTAGCCAAATTTCTTCTTTTCTGTGTCTGTCTCAACCTCTACAGCCTTCTTTTCTGACTTTTTGACATTGGTACGGACTTTAATGGCCCTGCTACATCTTGGCCAATCAAAACTTCATCTTGGTTGATTCTACCATGTCTGTAATCTTTATTCCAGAATGGTCGATCCTTCTGAAATCTATTCTTCCTGGCAGCTATGTTTCATCGAAAATACGTATAATTTGCCATTGCAGAATTTTTAACCCATTTATCCACAGCAACATTGGCAGGTGGCACTCTGGTTTTAGCTAGTCCGACACAACTCCTGGGAAATGAATTACTCCCCATAGATTCACCAGATGACTCAGCTAACCAGCCATTTATATTAGGCTTGGGCATATAAACTGGCTTAAACTTTGGAGTATAAACTGGTTTTGGGATATTAAAGGGCTGTCGCGGTTTTCTAACTTTCTTATCGAAAAACTTCTTTGTCCCCTGTGAATGACCCTGTTGTTCCTTAGTAGCTTTCATTGCAACAAATTCATCATACACTGCATTGCATCTTGGACACAACCTTACCTTGCCTTTTTCTTTCTTTCTTTCAAGAAAATTTTCAAGAAATTCTCCTTGCTTGGGATAAACGTCCATTGCATCTTCCATGTCGATGTCGAATCCCTGTAAATTCCTTATGTTGATCATTCCAACATTTAAAGGAACCTGCTGATTGACGTATGAAATTTCATCCTGAAACGGATCCATATCAACTTTCATGTCTGCCTTAGGTTTGTCAGCAAACATCAAACGCCCATCCATTAGTGCCTTCTGAATTAGATCTCTGAAATGAATACATTCGTTAGTAACATAACCAAAATTGTTATGAAACTTACAATATTTTTGGTCTTTTATTTCATCAGGTCTTAATAGCTTATGACCTTCCGACAGTTTAATCTATTTATCTTTTAACAATAAATCAAAGATTTTGTCAGTTCTTGTTACATCGAATGTATATGTTTTTCTATTGATATAATTCATTTTTTCCTTATTTCTTGTAGGCTGTAAAGCCTGACATACATAAGGAGGACCATTATGAAGTTCAACAATATTAACTTCAAATTTATTATTGCTATCCTCAGTCTTATTGTCGGATTCATTTAATCCGACGAATGCTACCTTTTCTCTTTTAAGGAATCTTTTTTATTTTTGAACCTTTTCAGCTTTCAATTGTTCTATTTGTCTAACCTTCTCACCTAGTTAGGCAAGATCAAATAAATGTTGATTCACTAATTTTTTTCTTATGTAATAGTCTAAACCTCCTGTAGCAATTTTTACTATTTCTGCTTCAAGTATAGGAGTAAAACACCAACTCCTTATTTGTCGAAACCTAGATAGGTAATCATCCATGGTTTCATTATACATTCTTTTAATACTGAAGAGATTTGTAAGTCCAACTTTCAAATCTCCCCTAAAGAATTGATCATGGAAACTTCTTTCTAATTGAGTCCAAGAATGAATCGAATTCGATCTCAATGTTGAAAATTAAGAAAATGCATTTTTAGTAAGGGAACTTGGGAAAAATTTCATTTAAGGCCTTCAATAGTGGCCAATTCTCCCATTTCTATAGTATACCGTGCGATAAGTTTGATGGTTGATTCTCCATTTTTACCAGCAAACTTTAAAAGTTTAAGAATTTTAATTCCTCTGGGTAATTCTGCCTGTTGTACCCACTCAGGAAACGCTGAAAAAAAATAGGGTTGGATGACATATCCAACATTGAACCTAAACCTATTTAGCACTTGTTCCTCTACTTGATTAACATTTTGTTCAACCACTTGGTGCCCCCCAAGATTTCGTCGAAGTAATCTTATGGCTGCGTCATTCCTAGCCATTTGATCCTCATCATCTCGACAAAGCACATGGACATTACCATATTCCAAACATGGTTAATCATTTTGTCCAAATTGACCAAGATTTTACTAGTCTTGTCCCATGTTCGCTTAGGGTACAGCTACTCCTGCATTTGCCCCAGGCTGGGCTCTTTGAGCATTATCATTAACCAATTCACCTATTCCCAAGGCTTGATTTAGCCTTGCCATTTGTTGAGCCAATGCGCTACAAGCATTATTTGTATTTTTCATGATTGGTGTAATCACAGCACCCATTTGCTGAGTGAACATGTGCATCATTTCATGGTTGCTTTCATCCATTTGTTATCGAAAATTAGCCAAAGAATTCATAGTTAGCTCAGTCATATTCTGAGGAATATCTCTTGACATATTTGGGAATACAGGTCCCAAATTCAATCTCTCATGTCAAAAAGGAGTTAGATTACTTGAACTTATAACTCCTGTTCTTTGGCTATTAAAACTTACTAAAGCCGAACTTATTTATGGTTAGCCTTATAAAGCTGCTGTTTGGCCTATAGTATTGGCCAAAGTAGAACCAAGTCCCATTTGTGCCAACACATGAGGAACATAATTTGGTGGCAAACCATATTGTGGTGTCAACCTTGAATTTGAGTTCATTACACTTTGATTACTTGGTTGATTTGGTAATGACTGAGTCACTCTAGGCACCACTTGTTCTAGTACTATGTTATTCATGAGAGTACCAGTTGCTACTATATCAACCACAAGACCCGTACTAACAACGATTAAAGGTAACGCAGCAACGACTGTCGAAAGTGGTGCACTAACATCAATTGTAAGTGCATTCGACGTCTGGTTATTTACGTTACTCATAAGTTGCGTATCTTGAAAAGGGCAAGAATATACTAACTTTTTACTTCTTAAACGCATAAAACCATCTTCTTATAAAGAGGTTTGTGACACTACAAGTTACTCTGAACTCATCCTACCGGGCGTGCCAATTTGTTTATGGGTGAATTTGGTTAGGACAAATTCCAACAAACAAATATATTTTATCAGTCGAATGTGGGTTCAGAGTTATGTGATAATCTTGTTTTGAAATTGATTTTGAAGAAACTCATGAAAACTTGATTCAAGAAGTGAAGGGAAATAAATGGAAGCTTAGAAAAAGGTTTAAAATTTTGCAGAAAATTAAAGATGCAGAAAATATAAAAGGCAAGAATTTAAAGTACATAAATTTAACGTGCAGAAAAGTAAAGTGCAAAAAATGTAAAGTGCTGAAGATTAAAAGTACAGAAAGTTTAAAATGTAGAAATCGTAAAGTGCATAAACTTAAAGTGCAGAAAGTGTAAAAAAATTTAAAGAACAAGACTTAAAATAAAGGAATTTAAAAGAACATTGCATTAAAGTAAATGACTTGAAATGAACATGGAAGGCATACTTGGAGTCAAATCCGTTAATCTGCTCGAGTGAGATGTCAGGATTATATTCCAGTAACCAACCATTTGTACATCGTGAATACTAGTATTTATAGGCAAATTATGAAAAATAACTGACTCCTAAAAACTGACCATGTACATGGCAGTATGCCATGTTTTTTTACACCAATATTTTGCTCAATTGAGAGCAGTTATGCAATCTTTTGATAATAACTAACTCTTGTCGAATTCAGAATTAGTAACTTTATTTTCGATGAAACCAACCCTTAACTATTTGAGAGTTGGCCACCACTTGGATCACCATTTGGCTGTCGAATTCAAGACTAATAATTGAAAGCAACTGAGATCTTTCGACAAAAACCAACATCTGACTATAACACATTAGAAAATTTCTTCAATGTCATCATCATCGAGCTATCGAAAATCTCTTCATCGAATATTTCAATGTTATCATCCGGCTGTCGAAACATTTATTCGTCGAATGTCTCAATGGTATTATCCGGCCATCAAAATTATCTTCGTCGAATATTTCAATGTTATCATCTGACTGTCGAAATTATCTTCGTTGAATTAGAACTTGTGATTTTACCCCTAACAATAGGTAAATTTGACACTAATATTTTGCTCAACCATGAGAGCAACTATGAATCCTTTTGACAAAAAATCAACGCCTGACTATTAGCATACGTTGGTCCAACGCTTAAAAAGTCTCGTCGGTCCATCACTTAGAAAATCATATCGGTCCATCACTTCTTCTTCGTCGAGTTAGAACTTATAATTTTGCTCGTAATACTATTACACCGATTGACGTACCAACATGTAATTTGATAAAACCCTTATAATACGTAGATGATTAGATCTGAATTGGTAGTGATCTATGTGGTAATTTCCTTAGACATATATAAATATGCTAATGAATAGATGCAGATGCGAAGTATCCCAATCAATATTAATATAGAAAAAGAAGATATATGGTCTAAAAATATGTCATGTGTTTTTCTAATTATCAACTCAATACTTTAATTTTTTGACATATAACGTTTATAATAGTTAATTTTTTGTCACGTATCATCTAATGTGGCAATTTTTTTTTACATATATTCTAATATAGCAACTGTCACATATAAAAAAAACAAATAATAAAATCTAAAAAAATCAATCATCAAAGAACAAAATAAAAAAATTAAAAAAATTCAAACAGTTAATAAGTTTAAAAAACATAAATTAAAGTGATTTTAATCAACAGAAAATTACTTTTTCCATGGTTCTTGAAGATATGCTCTTCTTAATTTGTTCTTGGTAAAAATTCTATATGCTCTGCACATTTCACAAATTCCCTATGATGGAAACAACAAAAACACAAATGAAATGCGATGGTGGTGGTCTTGTGATGCACAACGACTAGAGTTGTTGTGTCAAGAGTCGTGAAGGATGAGCACTACCATTAGTTCTAGGGGTTTAAATTGGTTCACATAACTCGGCCAACCTGAATTGAACCAATTAAATTATTTTGGTTTGGTTCTGGTATGTTGATTGGTTCGGGTAAAATCTGAACTGAATGAAGCTTAATTAGTTTGGTTCTCGGGTTAAAAGTTTCAAACTCGAGAACCAAACCGAACCAAACCAAACCATATATATTTTAAATTATGTTTTGTTGTTGCCCTTTTGAATCTTTTAATTTTTATCTCCCTTTACCCCTTGCTCTGCGCCTCAGCCTCAGCCTTTCTTCTCTTTGAATACTGCCCCTACCGCCACTCACTTCCTACCACTAGTCGCTCCCTACTCACTGCTCGTCACTTGTCGCTCGTTGTTCAGTAAGTCCTCTATCTCCTGAAGTATAATATAGATCTGACCAATAGGAGTATTGTCTAATACATTTGACATTCATCTCACAATATTATTCTAATTTGGGTCTTCTATCTGGTTTCACTGTTGCTTCTCTATTCTATAGTTTCATTTATCTGATTTCTATAGTTTCAATGTTGTATTGTTGCTTCTCTATTTAACTAATTTTTGTGTTAAAAAAAATGGTCAACCCGATCACCCAAACCGAACTAATCCGTAGATGTTCGGTTTGGTTTGGTTCGAATTTGACTATCAAAAAACAAGAAAATCGAACCAAACTGAACTAATTGATTTCGATTGGTTCAGATTTATTTTTTCCTAGGAACTAAACCAAACTGACCCGATTACACTTCTAATAGTTCAATGCATCGTAGGTTTTTATGAGGAACACAATAGAGATAGAACCCATTGTCGCTATGATTGCTCGTGGTGACGACGAAGACAAAACAAGAGGAGTCGTTGCAGAGAGAGAACAAAGTAGCCCATCTTACACAAAACCCATCGGAAACATCACCGTCGTGTAGCAACACAAGTTCTCAATCTCTGACATAGGATGCTGGTATGGTTAATCATAAGTTTTCACAATTCAAAAACATTTGAATCAATTTAAATAAATATATTTAAATATTTTTTTCAATACAATAAAATATGGAAATGTATTGATGATGCATTTATACCTAATCAATAGGGATTGTATTACATAAAATAATAATAATAATAATAATAATAATAATAATAATAATAATAATAATTTTAGTGTAGTCTATATAATTTGAATTTGAAGTTATTGTCTAAAGAGCATTAAAGATGAAAAAATATTAATCACTCATTTATACAATTTTGAAATATATGACCCATTTTATTTTTATTGTCATTCACAAACCTTACCTTAATTGACCAAATATTTGAAACTGATTTCTCCATAAATAATTGAAGCTCATGAGTGATTGGGTGCATTAATTTAGAAACTTTTGCATGATTAGTGTATTTATTTAATGTGATTAGCTTTCAACTAATTTTACATGGGTCAAAGAATTATGATATGTTAATTTTGTTGTCAATCACAAATGTTTCCTTAATTGTAAAATTGGAGTCTAATGATTTGAATTTGAAATGAGTCATAAATTGATTATGCAAATGGCTAAACAAATGACTTAATTCGACTAGCCTTTATTTCCATAATTTCCTCTCTTAATTTCAAAACTTTCAACCCTTTGAGTTTATATATATTTCCTTCCATTACATTTCTATATGGTATGTCATTTTACAAGAGAATTCATTTATTATTACTCTAAAATCAACCTTTTAAGTTTACCGCAGCTATAAAGGATTTGAATATTTGGGTCATGAATGTAATTTCAATAGATTCTCGATGCATTCTTCCAATTATTTATGAACAATGTCTTTTTGGCATATATGATGATTGGTGTGAATCATTTAGCACCTATACTTGGTCATATGATCTCCTCCATGCAAATAATTTGTTTTCAAATCTTAATAAAAGGTGCTAATAACTATTTCATTAATTTCTCATGTATATGTTTGTCACATTTTGCTAATGTTTATGTTATCATGCAGGTGCAATTTTGAATTCGTTTATTATCAATAAATAATATAGAAAATGAAGATACATGAGCTAAAATTTTGTCCTGTGTCAATTCTAACTTGCAAACAAAGCTCTAATCTTTTGCCATGTGTTAAATTGCTTAGTTATTTTAATGCCCATATGTTTTTATAAATAAAGAAAAATTACAATACAACGTTGACATATTCACACTCGCGGACAACACATACAAAAACACTAAAAACCAAATAAACAAATAAAACCATTCAACAAATAAAGAACCAAAAACAAATAATCATTCAGTGACATGTTTTTAGGAGACTAACGTGAAACGTGTAGCAGAAGATTATTTGGAGCAAATTGATCCTTAGATCCCACACAGTCAGCACGACTTTAATTGAGCAGAACTTTTGATCTAGGTATCAGAATCATTACTGTAATATATCAATGCAAAACTCAAGAAGAGAGCGTCGTCGTGGCAAAGAGTTAACCTAGTTAAGATTGTTTCAGGCCCAAAAAATATGTTTAATTTGTACTTATTTATATACCTTACTCTAATAGTTTATTTTTTTAGTTGTACAAAAGTCATAGTTAATTTCTCTTATTCATAAATATATTTTTTTAAATTAAATTCCTTTTAAATCTTTTTATATTTTTTGTATTCTGTCCGTGTATCGTGTGAGTGGAAGAACTAGTTTAAGTCAGGCTAAGGATGCATTTGTTTCAAAGTTTATAAAGTTATTTGTAAGAATATGATCCTCAGAGTTGGTATTTTTGGAAATTTGTCGAACCTGCATTTGGTTGACTTTAAACATTCCGGGAAATGTTAGCTAATATTTACAAGAATCTTAATTCCCATACTTGGTTCGAAAACAATATTCTAAAAAATATTTGATAACTTTTCAAAAATATCATTAACAAAAGTAATTGCAAAATAAGAGAAAAAATAACTTCATAATTTACTTCATTTGTCATAGAATATTTTAAAACCTCAAGTAATTTATCTTTTTTATTGTTATTTTTTAAAAAAATTAAATGCAAAGTACTTTATACATAAATATTTTTTTATTAATATTAATTATTATCACTGTTATTATTAAGCCTCCCAGTAATGCACAAATCCAATAATTTGAAACTTGATTTCTTTTTTTTTTAAAAAAAAAAAAAAAAGAGTTGCTAACTACTAATGACGCAGGGGATGAAAATATTCTAATAATGCTCCATCTATCATCTTTGCTCACTTGTAATGCTCCAACAAAGAACACGGGGTGTGGGAGTTTATGATGAGTTTGTGCACGTAATGATAGACATGAAGCAAAATGTGTTAGTGGAAGTGGGAGTTAAGGATTAATGGATAAATATTTTTGTATTTTATATAATGATATTGATGCTCAAGCGGTGGAAGTAAAACATATCTACCCATTTTCATGGAAATGAAAATGAGCCAAAACATGAATATATAACATTTTTTTGAAATAACTAGTTTCGACAAGGAATATTTTTTTAAACCTTGAACTAAACCTAAAAATAACTTGAGAAAGCTAGAAAGAAACACATCATAAATTGATGTAAATCCTTTCATGTTATATTTTTTCTCGAATGTTTAAGTGAAAGAAAAAAAAACATAAAAATTATAAAAAAAAAATTCTCAATTTTTTTTTTATTTCACAAATTTCACACATCCTAAACTTATCTCATATGCTTTTTTTTTTTTGGTTTTTGACAGGTATTCCCATATACGTATGAGACTAATCACAGTATCTCATCTGCATTTGATTATATAAAAACAAATATAAAACAACCCTAAACTCATGAAAAACAACAGTGATGCTGGCAAAAGCTCACACTAGGTGAGGTCACCCTATCCTCGGGGTCTCCATTCATAAAGTACAATCGTTGAGCATCTTTTTGACTCGTAGTGCTGTCACATCAATGAGGACGTAGGAGTAGATTTAAGATAAGAAAGCTGGTCCATGGTGCTGCTCATCGTTTGAAAAGTTGAAAACAAGTTTTTTTCATGAAAAATTCTTTTTGTTTTTTTTCGTAAATGAGATTTGTGTTATTAGTGGGGTCTTCAAAAATTAGATGGTAAAGATGCTTTGTGAAAACCTCCGGGAGAATTAATTATATATTTTTTATATATTTTTGGATCCTTGCTATTATCCCTAATCCCTAACTAAAGATGATTTTTGAAAATCTGTTTAACAAACCGCAGAACACAGCTGTGATTATCTTTGTCATGGAAAAGGAGTAGCTAGTCCTTTCCGAGAGCAAACCGGGGGCATGACTTAGCAACCATGATTAACTTGGCATCTTGGCTTTGCAATCCTCTCTTTTAATCATTTGCTCCCTTCACGCTCTTAGTTGCTGTCATTCTGATCAGGTCAGCTTATATTCACATAGCATTGCAATCGATTATGTATTTGATTGTTCATTTGACAGATCCCTCTCTCTCTCCCCTCTTGATTATGAGTGCATCATACTTCAATTCTTACCTTCATCATAATGTGTATGCCGTAGATATATATATTACTTGCTATACTTAATCATAAAAAATTACAATTATTATTTCTCAATCATATTTGCATCACCAACGATTGTAACCCTTCTCTCAGTTACTATCTCCTGACTCAAAATTGATTTTCAATGACCATTCTAGTTAATTGAAGCACCTAACTCTTACCCCCTCTCCCATACCATATTTCTGTTTCTTCTGTTTAATTCTCACTTTTTTTTCTTTTTCTACATTTAATTATGTACTTACACTTGATCTATTCTCCTCTCATTTTCAGCAACATTTGGACAAACTCTAAAGCGAAAGCAACGTCATCTGCTCATAAGTAATCATTGTGAGTTATCAATATTCAACCTCACTATTATTACAATATCCAGTAGCCAGAACTGCCATAATTATAATCTCACTACAGCTTTTTCATGAATTAGATATACGTATTTTCAGCTTTAATTTTCTCGGCTTAATTAATACTACTATTTCTATACAATTTTGACACTTCATTATGCGCATGCCATATATAGTTTATAGTAATTAGCACCGACTATTTATTTTTTTGTCTTATTGCACAGGTATTATTGTGACTTCTGTGAGACTAACTCTTTTCGTGAATAGGAGATACTCTTAATAGAGAAATTTTTATCTAAATTATGAGCATGATAGTTAAGTGTATTAAATTAATCAGGACTTGATATTTTTATAGAGTATCATAAAATTAATTGTGAAACATAAGAATATATAAAAATATTAAATTCTGATTGACTTAGTACATCTAATTAGATGTCCATGATTTAAGTAAAAATCTTTCTTCCAAATAATTACCTTTTTCAGAACTTAAACTTTGATCCTATCCCAACATCAACTATATATGAGGTACTACAAACTAATTCAGATTTAAGGCTCATTAAATGCTGCTTTCAGTGGGAGAAATATGAGCATATATAATCAGATACGCATTACAATTATTTTCGGACCAAACATATATACATATTCATGCTAATTAATTCTATAGAAATAGAACACCCCCTGTATAGTTCTAGGCCTTCTAGCGGTAGAAACAGAATTTAATACGCATAACTATGTGGGGGAAAAAATGATGGAGGTGGGTCAATTAAGGTGAAGAAGGTGGGATACTTTGAGGCTGAATGATTGGCTCGGTTGCTCAGCCCCCACTCATCAATTAGATCAGTGGTCTATGCGGTGACGATGATGTGATGGGTGCAAATGATTTGGTTCGTGGACTAAAATTACCAGTGAAAAAGATTCTCCAACTGTTGCATGTTTTGTGCATTGTTGTAGGTATAAAATATTGATAATATATTGCGTCACATAGGACCTGCAATATAGTGCAAACTGATTTGCATGCGGAGTTCAAGCATGCATCGAGTATCATGTGGCCTATATTATGTGTACAAAGCAATCTAGTGCAGAGCAATGGTGAGTGGTGACTGTTAATGGTCATGCTGGCTTTCGCAAAAAGGAGCTTTAAACGAAGGCGGATCCATTCATTAAAAACTACAAGGTGGGTCTTCTTGCTTATTTGCATGTACGTTATCACCTTTTGAATTTGTCGAGATTAATTTCACCGATCGACTCTCACTTTGAAATATCATGAGCATTTTTTTGACCAAGTTGTACATCCACTGTGTCATTCATTCATTGTTCTTTTTTCCCGGTCAATGATCCATTCACTTACTTTGCCAGTTACCTAAGTGAAAGAACATGCATGCCGATAGTCTCCTCACTGCCTTCATATCTAAAGGGATATGTCCTTAATCACAAAGATACTAGCTCCTGAAAAAGAGATGCAACCATGAAAATGTGTACTATAAAATCTATATGCCCCTCATAACTCATAAGAGTGTGCTTAATCAGAGGACTGCAAAAATATAATATATATAGAAGAAGCGGCGATGGAATTACAAAAAAGATAGTTGATGACCAATATATTATTTTCTTTGTGAAATAAAACCATGATGGAATGGAAATTATTGATGGATAAGTATCATGTCTCCATATATATTGTTACCAGATACCAGGCACAAGTCACAAGTCTAAAAGTAGGCGAAAAATGTATCGCTAAAAATAAAGAAGTTGGCGAAAAATTAATTAGCCTTTCGGGAGTAACACCTATTTTCTGTTATTATGAAATGGTAAATAAAAATTTACTCCAGATATGATTAATAGTTGTTGAAGTATGTATTTCATTATTTCATTCCATGTACTCTGGATTCAAGTATTAGAAAAGGAGAATTATATATGGTTAGTTTGTAAAATTAAACCTATGGAACAATTTTAATACACGTAAAAAATTTAAAATAAGACAAGTATATGATTGCGCCCGTTCAAATGAAAATAAAATGGAGTTAATCCAACTTTTTTTTTCTCCTTTCTCTCTATCTCTCTCTTGTTACCCTCCTTTTTGTGAAAGTGTAGTAGCGGGGGCTATTATTCTCTTTCTCTTGTGGTATTTACACCATATCCTTTTCTTCTGTTTTTTTTGTATATTTCTTCAATATTTTGCTCAGATATAATAAATCTTGAACTTAATTGTCTAAATTTACTCCTCTCAATGACATATTTTTGTGTTTTTGTTATTTCTTTTATGAGTGTTTTTTGTTTCTTTTATGGGTGTTTTAGTTTCTAATTTTTAGAGTGTCTTTGGTCAGTTTTCTTGTGATCGGTCATATCACGATAATTTTACATGTAGAGAATAGGTTTAGATCTACTTTGAGAGGATGTGTAATATATTTTCAAGTTGTAGCATTTTTCGTGTTGGTTTTCACTATGAAAGATGCTTAGATATCGATAATTTTTGGACAAGAAGCAAATCTACAAATCATTGATTAGTTCAGATGATAAACTGTATTTGTTTATTTTTCTTCCTAAATCTAATGTATCTTTTCGGATTTGTAAGTGTCTTTATGCTTCGATCATAATAAATTTTCTCCCTAGTAAAAACAAAATGTATAGATTGCGCCAATATGTCTTTTGGGAATTTCATATCTATATCTTTATTATCATCTATGATGTATGGTACACACATTGTCACAAGTTTAAATTGTAGTTATGACAATTACTTAAGATTAAACAACAAGGAATATCTTTATAAATTTTACAATCTCAACATAGATAACTTCCCTTTAACCAAATCGAGAAGATATATTATTTGAGATGCTTATAAACTAAACCAAATCATATCACCTGACTGTAATATAATAAAAAATTAATGCGTTCAATTATACAGTGACATAACTGAATAAATTGAAGTTAATAAAAATTATAAATTGAAATTCCAATAAAAAGTTTTAGTGTAAAAAAAAATTTAAATATCAAAACTAAAAAGGGTGAATAACTTAGAGCGATGGCGACCATTATACTTTTTCTTCCTTTCTTTTGTTGAGATCATAAAACAGAAAAAAGAATTTGCTAAGATCACAAAGGTGTAGCCTTAAACTCTTGTAATTTATACAGAATTATGTTCACATAAATTTATAAATTCATAAATAATCTAACAGTTAAAAAAATAAATATGTGATTTTTATTAGTTTAATGAGAGAAAATAAAGTCGATCAGCAGTAATACTCTACTAAAATTACGAGCGCATCACAAAATTTAGAAGGGGTGCAACATTGGGCTGTTGTTGTTTTAGCTTTAGTTATGATATTTCAAAAGTCTATGTCCCACCTTACTTGGTATTCAAAGTTTTAAAGAGTTTATAAGGTATCTTGTGTTTTGGGCTTGTTAGAAAAGCTTGTGAGAGAAATGGGTTCGCACGCACAATGTTGGGCCTCGTTTGGGCCATGTCAATGCAAATCATCTGATTTGCCCCCCTGCGCGCACGAAAATAAGGCCTCACAGTTTTGCTCCAGTTTTATTTACCGTAATTATTTTGTTTTAATAAATTAAGTTTTCTAGAGACCTTATCTGAAAACAGCTAATTTTGGTTCAGTTTTTCTGACTTGGTCTCAAATCTTTTTCTCCACTATCTTATCTGGCCACGTTCAAATGTTTCAGAAGCCACGTTCAAAATTTCGGATGCCTTTATAACATATTAACACAAAATAGGTTTTATATATCAATTCTCTACCTCTTCTGCCATATAGCTTTCTCTTCCTGGGTTAACTGCATTTAAATTTCTCTGTTGTTCTGCTACCTCGGTCTCCACCGGGACGAGCCTGTTGAATCTTGGAGGATTCGCACACCCGTGCGATAAAATCCTTGAGGACAGTGTTTTCCCACACGCCTCAAGCTATTCCTTTTGATCGTGAATTGCTACATTGTCACCTCATTAAATATATAACATTCTCAAGGATTGTATACCATGGTTGACAACAATGCTGACAACCAGGCTCTCGCTCCCAACAACGGTGAGGTTGTTCTTTCGCCGCCTCCAGCTCCAGTCACTTACGCAAAACCATTTCCAAATATCTTGAAAATAGAGCTTTTCGGTGGCCAAAACTTCAAAAGGTGGCAGGAACGTATTTGTGCGAATCGGTGGTAGACTCTGGTGCTACCAGGCATATTTGTGCGAACAAAGATACTTTTACCTCCTTCACTTCTGTAGGGGATGATGAAAAACTTGTGTATCTTGAAGATTCTTGAACTGCTGCAGTTTCGGGAAAGAAAGTTCTTCTAAAGCTCACATTTGGGAAGACCTTGGCTTTGAATGATGTACTTCATGTGCCTAATATTAGGGCCAATTTGATTTCTGTATCACTGTTGGGAAAAGCTGGGATTAAAGTGTCATTCGAATCTGACAAGATAGTAATGACAAAAAATAATGTCTTTGTGGGAAAGGGCTATAGTGATCAAGGACTTTTTGTACTCAGTATTTCTGAAATTATTAATAAAATTGCATCTTCTTCTGCTTACTTGATTGATTCTGTTGATATGTGGCATGCTAGATTAGGATATGTTAATATTTCTTATATTAAGAAAATACGATGTTTTAGTTTAATTTCTGCGACTAGTAATGTATGCTTAAATAAATGTGATATTTGTATTGAATCTAAGTTAACTAAAAAAATCTTGTCTTTTAGTACAACAATGTGAATCTGAATTACTTAGTTTAATTTATACCGATCTAGGAGATTTAAACAATACAATGACTAGAGGTGGTAAAGAATATTATGTGACCTTTATAGATGATTTTTCTAGATACACTAAGGTTTATTTAATTAGAAATAAAGATGAAGCTTTTGAAATGTTTGTTTCCTATAAGGCAGAAGTAGAAAATCAATTAAATAGGAAAGTTAAAAGGATTAGATCTGATAGGGGTAGTGAATATATCTTATTTAATGAATTTTGTGAAAAAAAAGACATAATACATGAAGTAACTCCCCCTTATTCACCTGAATCTAATGGTGTAGCTGAAAGAAAAAATAGAACATTAAAAGAAATGATGAATGCAATGCTAGTTAGTTCCTCAGCACCCGATAACCTTTGGGGAGAAGCCTTATTAATTGCATATTTTTTACAAAATAGGATACCTCATAAGAAAATTGATAAAACACCCTATGAATTATGAAAAGATTATATACCTAATTTAAAATATTTAAAAGTGTGGGGGTGCTAGCTAAAATAATGCTTCCTGATTCTAAGAAAAGAAAAATAGGAACCAAAACTTCTGATTGTTTGTTTATTGGTTACGCTGATCGTAGTGTTGCTTATAGGTTCCTTGTTTTGCGAAGTAATGTGCTTGATCATAATACAATAATGGAGACTAAAAATGCTGAATTTTTAGAGCATATATTTCCTTTGAAATCTAGAAATAAACAATCTTTAGAAAATATTTCTTTAGAAAATATTTCTTCAGGAAATTATTGTGAAAACTCATATGAGGATTTGAGAAGGAGTAAAAGACAAAGAAAAGTGACATCTTTTGGAAATGATTTTTATACTTATCTCATTGAAAATGACCCTTTGTCATTTTCTGAAGCTATTTTATCTTCTGATGCTCAATTTTGGAAAGAAACTATTAAAACCGAAATTGATTCTATTTCAAAATGCAACACTTGGACTTTAGTTGACTTACCTCCTGGAACAAAATTTATTGGTTGCAAATGGATTTTTAAAAGAAAATATAATCCTGATGGTTCGATTGAAAAATACAAAGCTAGATTAGTAACAAAATGTTTTACTCAAAAACAAAATATTGATTATTTTGATACCTTTGCTCCTATGACCAGAATTTCTTCAATTCAGATATTGATAGCCTTAGCTTCAATTTACAAACTTGTTATTCATCAAATGAATGTTAAAACTGCTTTCTTAAATGGTGATTTGGAAGAAGAAATTTATATGACACAACCTGAAGGATATGCAATTCGTAGTCAAGAAAATAAAGTATGTAAACTTCTCAAATCTTTATATGGTTTGAAACAAGGACCAAAAAAATGGCATGAAAAATTTAATCAAATATTGATTAATGATGGTTTTACTTCTATTGAAGTTGATAAATGTGTTTACACTAAATTAATGAATGGTGAATGTGTAATCATGTGTTTATATGTGGATGACATGCTTATCTTTGGTACTTGTAATGATATTGTGATAAGAACAAAATCTTATCTCGCATCTAAGTTTGATATGAAAGACATGGGTGAAGCAAGTGTAATACTAGGAGTCAGGATCATAAGGAAGGGTGATAGTATAACACTATCCCAAGAACATTATGTAGAGAAACTTCTTAGAAAGTTTGGTCATTATGACTCGAAACCAATGAGTACCCCTTATGATTCTAACTCTCTTAATAGAGATGATTCTGTTGCTTCATCTGAGTATGCCCAAATTATTGGAAGTTTATTACATTTAATGAATTTTTCGAGACCAAACATAACATATGCTGTGGGGAGATTGAGTCCATATACTCAAAGTCCAAATTAGGATTACTGGACTGCACTTGTTAGACTCATGAGATATTTGAGAGGTACCATGAACTATGGTATAGTGTATAATGGATTTCCTGCTGTATTAGAAGGATATAATGATGCTAACTGGATCTCAAATTCAGATGAGACAAAATCCACTAGTGGTTATGTATTCACACTTGGTGGTGGAGCGGTTACGTGGAGATCAGTCAAACAAACTATAATTGCAAGATCCACTATGGAGTCAGAGTTTGTAGCTCTGGAGTTGGCTGGTAGTGAGGTTGAGTGGTTAAAAAACTTCTTGGCAAATATTCATTTAGGAATAAAACCAACACCGTCAGTGTCAATGCATTGTGATTGTCAAGCGGCAATAGCTATTGCAAAGAATAAGACATTCAATGATCAAAACAGACATATACAATTGAGGCATAATGTGGTAAAGTAGCTGCTAAAAGATGGAACAATATCAATTGATTATGTGAAGTCAGAAGTGAACTTGGCCGATCCTCTGACAAAGCCTCTTGGGAGGAAACCAATATATGAAACATAGAGGGGAATGAGACTTAAGCCAATTTGAAATTAACAGTGATGGTAACCCAACCTTTGTGATTGGAGATCCCATGAAGAAGGTTCATATGGGTAAAAATAAGTCACTTATTAGTTCAGCTACCACTAATAATTTTGTCCATTCCTATGGTGTGAGATGTGCTACACTGCATTATTGAAAGGATAAGCTTAAAAGCTTTTAATGATTTTCATATCCCTTATGGGTAGTATATGATTTGCAACATACACTTGATGAAATTACCTATATGAGTATCAAGTGGGGCCGCTTGTATGAGATTATGGCATATCTCTAGAGCACTCATGAATTACCAGGTGCGCACATGACCTATTAGCGCAACACAATGACAACAGCGAGAATTGTGCGGGTGTAGTGTGACTGGTAGACCTCTAATGTACACAAAGTGTTTTTGGTTCATAGAAGTTTACTTCACCAACTCACTGTATGTTATGTCTCATCCGTCTAGGTCTGGTTCATAGTCCAAAAGACACCAGATTCAATGCATTTACACCCATGGTGTTAACCCAGGAAAAATCGTGTTTTAAAATTTTCTTAAATATTTCTTTAAACTTTTGAAATATGTGAGGGATTGTTGTTGTTTTAGCTTTAGTTATGATATTTCAAAAGTCTATGTCCCACCTTGTTTGGTATTCAAAGTTTTAAAGAGTTTATAAGGTATTTTGTGTTTTGGGCTTGTTAGAAAAGCTTGTGAGAGGAATAGGTTCACACGCACAATGTTGGGCCTCGTTTGGGTCATGTCAGTGCAAATCATCCGATTTGCCCCCCCTGCGTGCACGAAAATGAGACTTCACAGTTTTGCTCCAGTTTTATTTATCGTAATTATTTTGTTTTAATAAATTAAGTTTTCTAGAAACCTTTTCTGAAAACGGCTAATTTTAGTTCAGTTTTTCTGACTTGGTCTCAAATCTTTTTCTCCACTATCTTATCTGGCCACGTTCAAATGTTTCAGAAGCCACGTTTAAAATTTCGGATGCCTTTATAACAAATTAACACAAAATAGGTTTTATATATAAATTGCCTCTTCTGCCATATAACTTTCTCTTCCTGGGTTAACTGCATTTAAATTTCTCTGTTGTTCTGCTACCTCAGTCTCTACCTAGACAAGCCTGTTGAATCCTGGGAGACTCGCACACCCATGCGATAAAATCCTTGAGGACAATGTCTTCTCACACGCCTCAAGCTATTCCTTTGATCGTGAATTACTACGTTGTTACCTCATTAAATATATAATATGGGCTACTATGTATCCCCTTTGTTTTTTTGGTACAGGGCTATGAATCCTTTACAAAGAAAGATCGGTTTAGGCCTATTGTTAAACTTGGAGACAAACAACGGAGACGCACGAAAGGACCTGCTTCTATAGTTCCATAGCCCACAAAAGCCGAAACAAAAACATAAAAAGGCATTGGATGTTGGACTTGGACTCATATTTGGTAAACCGGACTACGTGACAAAACATTCAACTGTTCTGATTACTACTGTCAGTCTGTCTTTCTTTCACCTTTAAAGCCACGAAGAAGTGATCGATATTTTTCTTTTCTTTTCTTTTCTTTTTTTGCCAGGAAGTGGTTGACATTGAAGCCTTCCCGAAAGAAATTAAGAGTTTTAGCTACCTCTAAATCACAAGAAAACTATACATCAGGTATTTTTGTCAGGAAGTGGTTGTCTCATATTCTTTCTGTAACTCTTGGTATCTTTAGAGACACTAAAGGTTGCACCACATAGCTGCTGCTGAAACAAATTGGAAAAGAAAAATAAGTATAGATAATTACTGGTTAGAAAAGGAGACAATTTGATAGTAAAAACAAACCATTTGTCAAGCAATTACTCAGCCATCATAGTATTAGAAAAAATGAGCGGGTAATAAACATATATGTGAAGCATTTACTATGATCTCATATCATATAGTATCAATATCCAAGAAGGTAAACTCTAGCCCCACCACAAATAACTAAGCATACAATATATATATTTTCTAGCTCTTTATTTTTCTCTGAGTTGAATTATTTAGTATAGAAGAAAATACATTTTATTATCACTTAATATTAAATATATAAAATTGGATGAATCAAAAATAAATACGGATTGACAGAATCTACTAGTCTCAATTCCTAGACCTAAGTCACCATACGCATAAAATCCATAGTAGAAAACTAATCACTGTGCAAGAAAAACAAAATGATAAACTTTCGCCTTTCCTTTACTATCAATTTAACCCAACATGCAAATCCAAAGGAATTCTCGCAAACAAAGGTTAAGAGTACTCCACCTATTTCCAAGAAGTTTCCCTCATTAATCATTTTAAGCCCAACCTTCAGCCGTCCTTCCTCATTTTTGACTTTTAAGATCCATACTTCTAGTTTAGAAAAAATTATTGCATAATATTTAAATTAAGTGTATCATATTAATAAATTATTGAGATATTATTAATTATAATAATTAATTATTAATTAACAATTTGTAAAAAATTATTAAGTTAACACATCTAATTTTAATATACTAATTTATTAGATAAACCTTATTGTACATTAGATGTATGCACATCACACATCTATTCACACTTAACTTAAATGATAAAATTAAAGTGTAAATGTATAAAAATAAACTAAGACTAATTATAAAGTAATGTATATATAAACATGTATATTTAGCATAGTTTAAATTTATTGAATTATTTCTCTTCGCTAACTCCCAATCCACCATTGTATAAATTCTTTGCAAAAACTAATAATCTCTGAAAACAAAATATAAAATAGTTCAAACCTCCAAATCCAAAGGAAATTGCTCAGAGATAAAAGTTAAAACTCCACCACTTTCCGAGAAGCTTCGCTCTATAACCAACTTAACCTTGAACCGTCCATTCTATTGTATATTTACTTAGAAACATCTCCCTCATTTTCAGTTCTCAAACTCGAGCAACATCTCTCATAGCCTTAACTGATATACATGTGAACCTATCTCTAAACAAAACAAGGAAAAAGATAGAAAAAATAAAAAAAGCAAAAATACTTATCCTTATAAGCATGACTTCTCTATCACCGGGTCATCGGAGAAAAGTCTCCGTGAAGGCCCCATTGAGTTCTGGCCGTAAACGCCAGAACTTACCGCCAGAGAAACACTCCGGCCTCGTTCGCCGATTCGTCTCCACTCCTCTGAAGCTCAATAAGCTTCCGTTGCAGGCCATGCAAAATAGTGACTCTCTTCTTCGGCCATCAAAATTGCTGCTGAACGTAACTATCGAGAACAGCTTGGGCGCCATACAGGTACTGATGTTGCCTGAGGACACAGTGGGCGATTTGGTGAAGGCAGCATTGGTGTTTTACGAGAGGGAGAAGAGGAGGCCCTTCTTGAAGGACATTGATCCAAAGTGCTACAACCTTCACTACTCCCCATTCAGCCTCCAAAGTAATAACCTTTCCCATCTTCCTTTTCTCTGTTATTTTGAGCTGAAAGGTTTTTCGTTACATGCACCACATTTTTTTGGTTTCTTCTCGTTATTGCACTCTATTTTCATTGCATAAATTATACTATTTTCAATCCATCGAGTAAAAATGCAACTTGCCTTTGGATGAATTATTAAGCATTTATTGATGATTAACTATAAGCGATTAAATTAATTTGACAATTTATTTAAAGTTTTTTCTATCTCCACTATCAATCATGCCTCCGCACCATCGCCGATCGTCACAGATTGGTGGTGCATTGGTGCATCACTCTACACCGTCTAGACTAGTAACAACATCTCCCGGACTTCGATCTTTGATACTCCCACATGGGAATCATCTCACACTTCTCTTCATCCAGCCACTGATATTGACGGCCATTTGATGGCAATGTTCTAGTAGTTTGGAATGGGATCTACCTGATGGACCTAAGATGTGACCATGGAGGATTTCTGGTGCACCGTTTGCGGCAACATTTCCATTCATGGTGGGCTATCCTACCCACTACAATCATAAATTTTGAGAAGGGGAAAAAATGGGATTTGTTGGGGGTATGATTTTTTTGCCATGTAAGAGCGTGGATTAGAAAAAGCAAAGGATGCACTTGAAGTGTGTAGAGCTAATAATCACTACTGCAAGTGTAAAATTGAGAGAGATAAAGAAAATATTCTTGTAGGAGATGTGAAGAAGAAGTTAATTAAAAGAAGAAAACGGCGTTAAGGTTTTTCTGAAATGGTGAGAAAAATGATGTGTCATTTTAATTGAGATGGAAAGATTTGATTTAAGAGACATGAAAGGAGACACCAAAAAGAGACACAGGATTTTAATGGCTTAGGATTTAGGGTGCGTATGATAGCAACTCCCTTAATCCGAGTATCATACTTAATTATCAGGGTATGATAACAACTCCCTTGTAAATATATGCATATACATTTTGTTTGAAGTGATTACTCCAATGCCTATATTTTTTCTAGGTTTATCACATAAGTTGAATTATTAAATATTTATTAGTTTCTAGTTTCATAATAAATATTTATTATTATGGCTTATAATTCGTTTGATTTTTTTTTTATGACACTGGTCATTTTGAGGTTGTGCAGGCTTGAAGCCAGATGAGAAGTTAATGAATTTGGGGTCAAGGAATTTCTTTCTATGCTCTAAGCCTCCTGCCTCTTCTTGCTCTGATAAAGAGAATATGGCAATTGAGTCTGCATTTCCTTGGATGATATTCGTCCATCTCCTGTTATAGCCTATAGACTAGGAACGTACGCATCTCCCTTTGTGATGGACAACATGCTCCTTTTTGTTATTTCAATGCGCCTTTCCAATTGGCATGATTTTGTTGCTGTATACATTACTCTATGCTTTGTTTGGGTGAAGAGAGAAAATGGAAAGAGAGAAGATTGAGAAGAGAGAAAATAGTGAGAAAATTATATTTTCTCTCCTATTGTTTGGATGAAGAGAAAAAAGAGAGAAAGAAAATAAAAACTTTTCTTCCTCTTGTTTGGTTGAGAAGAAAAGTGAGAAGAAATAAAATGAAATTATATGAAATGACTAATATACTATATAATGTAATAAATAAATTTATTTTTTGCTATTTGTTTTACTTTTGTAATGTAATAACTACACCTCCTTTATTTATTTTGAATCGCAAATAAAAGTTCACACGTCTGATATTTACCAATTCATGTAATTTATTTTATCTAAAGTCATTAGTTTTAGTTAATTGCAATCAATTAGTGATCTATTTTGTTCAATGCGTCACTGCTCCATTATCAATGATATATGTGTACATAAACTCTGACAACCTTTTGCTTTGTCACTTTAACGAACAAAAATTGAGTTAAAATAAGACACAATCACTATTTAAATTTAATATAAGATCACTATTTAAAACAAAAATTAATAATATAATTTAAATAAACACATCAATAATGATAAGCTAATTTTAATAAATCAACAAAAGAATTCAAAATATTTTTTTTAATGATCTTTGTTTGCATTTTTCAAACACTCTTACTTTAACCCAAATTATTTGATTAACATATTTTCTTAAAAAAAATGTTTTATTTCAAAGAAAAAAAAATTTGTTTAAAGTATTACAAATTTAGCTAAAAAAAACTCAAATAAATCACAAAAAAATCTCAAAACAATAAACTTTTTTAAAAAAAAAAAGATAACAAATGGAAAAAAAAAAAAAAGAAAGAAAGCATTATAGAAACGAGCAAGGGGAGGGGCGCTAGTGCACATCTCCTGGCGAAGGGCGGTGAGGGCGTGAGGCAAAGGGGCCTCGACGGTAGTGGACAACGACGCGATCCGGGCGGTGGTTCGCGCTAGAAGGACGGCGGCGGACGGAGCGAACCGTTGTTTGGGCGTTTTGCGAGGTCAGAGGAGAGATATGAGGATCGGGTCTCCTTCCGTCGGCAATGGTGCCGGGGCCGGGTTGCCTCCCCCACCCACCCCACCCCCCTGCCGCTACGTTCCCCCAAACCCCCACCCAGCCCTCGAATTCGACCAAGGCCAGCCGCAACCCGCCGCAACCCGCGGAGAAGAGGAAGAAGAAGAAGGGGTTTCTGCAGGGGTAAAATGGTCATTTCACTAATTTATCACATTCTCTCTTCTGTTTTCTCCGCATTTGAGGAGAGAAAATAAAAAATATGGGTCCCACCACCACATTTTCTCTCTTCTCTATTTTCTCTCCACTGCCAAACAGGAGAAAATGGAATATTCTTGTCATTTTCTCTCCTCTCATTTTCTCTTCTTCTATTTTCTCTGGAAACAAACACAGTGTACAGGAATGCATAAAATCTCAGATATGTCAAATTAATTAATTAACTGTGGAACTAATTAACTGTAAAAACAAGGCCACAAACCATGAAAATTAATAAATTAATTTAATCACGTCTCACATATGCGAAAATTAATTCGTTGTTAATTTAATTACTTAACATACTTACAGTTAATCATTTACTGATGTAGTAGGGATAGTTGATTAATCGTTTATCAAACATTTTTTTTCTAAGATTTATCAAACATATTTAATCATTAATATACCTATATATAATCAATAAATTTAAAAGGGACTCATAGGAAATTCATGATTATATAGGTATATCATTGATTAAAGTATTTTGATAATTGGTTAACCTCATATATGTGAAATATGTGAGAAAAATTATATTGACAATATCATTTTTCTTTTAAAGTTTAAATTATATATTTAGTTCCTATCATTATACATAATTTTTTAGTCATCTCTATACTTTTTTTTTTTTTATGCAAATAAATCTTTATAGTTACAATTATTTGCAAAATGATCCTTCCAATCAGTCTCAGTTATGACTCTCAATATTAATTTAAGTTGCATTTGGCCTACATGATAATATAAAATCTGATAGTATAAGACAGTAGAATAAATGCTAATAGTATAAAGAACTTGATTAATTCTTATACAATCATATATTTAGTGTTAAATAGTATAAGAATTATGATAGTATAATAATTATTTAATATGTGTATAATATATTTTAATATAAAAAATAAAATATAAACATTTTTTCAATTAGATTTGTGGTTCAGTCACCAATCAAAATTTTCAAAAAAAAAAAATTACAAATTTATTGCAACTCTGCATCACTGAACAACTTGTAAACCACCCCTGCAAAACCCTTCAGCCACCAAGCATCCACCGTCAACCAAACTGCCACTCTTCCATAACCTTCCCAAAATATGCTATCAAATAGCGGTCCTTTTTATAATGCTTCATTGCCTTCTGAGTTCGAGGGATTAAATATCTGTCTAAGCCACCATGGATGACTTCTCACCTTGCCCCAAACTAGAGGTGGCAAAATGGGTTCAACCCGTTGGGTTGGCCCGCCAACCCGTATTTTTTTTGCTGGTTGAGTTCAAGTTTTCAACCCATTTTTTATTTTCAACCCGCATAACCCGCGGGGTTAAGCCAAAGTGCGGGTTGGCTTTCGGCGGGTTGAAAAAAAAGTGTTATAAATTGGTCTTATTATTTGTGTTTATGATATTTTTATGAGTATGATACTAAATTTATTTTATTTATTTTATTTTTTTAACCTCTATAAATTATAATTTTTCTATTTTTAAATTTTTATGATTTTTTTTTATTTTTTATACATTTTGTTTTGTTTTTTGGATCAACTCACTTACTTTTTTTTTTTTTTTTTTTTTTTTTTTTATACGCCAACCCGCTAACTGGCCACAACCCGCACTAAAGCGGGGTGGGTTAGCTCTTCCAACCCATTTTTCAAAAACGGGCTGACTAACTCGCCCGTCCCGCATTTTTACGGGTTGAATGCGGGGCGGGGCGGGGCGGGGCGGGGCGGGGCGGGTTAGCCCATTTTGCCACCTCTACCCTAAACCATATCAAACACAGAAAACTCACGTTCTTTTTCTGTTGGCAGCAAATAACTTACCTGATGAAATATTTCTAAACTCTCAGGCTTCATGGATGCACGTTTTGTGACTTTTATATCTGTTGTTTTTCTCTGTTTAGGATCATTATATTCTTCAACTTCAATTTCTTGACCTCCATTTGAACTAACCTGCTCAGAAATGCCAGCTTGTACTTCAACACTTTGCCTAATATTTGACTCAACATGGAAATTTTCCTTTCCAGCAATTTGAGTGTCTTCTTCGTAAATCCAGCCAACAAGCACAATCACCAACCCAACAGGCATAATCATCAAACACCAATCTGCCTCGACACCCTGCGAATCACTGTCTTCAACCCAACTAACAAGCACAATCACCAACCCAACAACGCACGACCCCATAGCTTCAACTCCAACCGCGACAAGCCCTCAACCACCATACCAACAACACCATGAAAACAGCGCCCAATCAGCCACTGCGACCCAGTACCCAGAACCACAATCGCCCACCTAGTCGAGCTTAACTCCTCTACCCCTAGATCCGTGAAATAGGACCGTCTTCCTCTGCCACATGCGACCTTCGTCCAGATCCGGTCACCATTCTTCCTGCTGCGCCATTAATGTAGAGCCGCACATCACCCTCGCAGAGCTGCACACCACCTTCCCAGAACCGCCATCTCAACACGGAAAAACACCACCCAAAACAGAACCTAGATTCGTCGGAGCCACCATGCTGTGCCAATGTAGCAGATTCGAGGGCCACCGCGCACAGGTCTGATTGGCCATGGGGATGGTTGGTTTTATGAGTTTGGGTTCAGGGTGGTTGAAGATGAGTGGTGGTGAGGAACGGCTGTGATGGAGTGGTGAGGCAGAGTAGTGGTGGCGACGTGGTGGTGGCGGAAGGTTTTCTGATGTCGATCAGTTTCAAATTTGGGTTTCGTTTGTTTTTTGGGTATGAAAGTGAAAGATAGTTGTGGAAGAAAAATATTATCAGGTTATATCAGGGAGTTAAGATAATAATGTTATACTATTAGAGTGGGATAAAAAACTTTGACCATATATTATCATATGAACATATCAAACACATAATAAAACTTGATAGTATTAACTTATAGTATCATGTCCTTCTTATACAACTCACCAATCATAACTTTATTGTTTAACTTTTCCACAACAACATGTCAGACATTAGTATAAGAACCAAATTAAAAATAGATAAATTATATGGACTTAAATAAAATAAGAAAATCTATAAGGACCAAATATATAATACATGTTTACTATCTACATATACTATGGAACAGTTTTTTTTTATTTTTTTATCTGATACTATGGAGCAGTTTTAAAATAGCATAGCTTGAAGTATGATCATGAGAGTTGAATGTATACTCTTAATATAGTGAAATTAATAGGTGACAGAGAACAACTTTGGAGGCAGCTAAAGCTAAATATATATATAAAATAAATCTTTTGCTAAAATCTTTCTTTTCTAAATTTATGAGATGTAAAATTTCTAATTAAGCTTTAATAACTTAAGTTCTTCCAATATTTTTTTAATTCATAATATAATAAATTCACTTAATCTTAATTGAGAATTTTTTAATTTTTGTTTTTCTACTAAAGCAACTTATTATTAATTTAATTGCTAAATAAGAACTTGTCATGTTTTTTTCTTGCATATGACGTGTGTGGGGAATTTGTATGCTAAAATTATAAACAATAGTGGTGAGACTGTGCTTAGGGACATAATACTTGTAGAATATAATATTACATATTATGTGGAATAAAAAGAAAAATGGCTAAACGAAATGTTTATAAGACCTAATTGACCTATTATACATTTTGTCCTCATAATTTTCTATTATTCTTAATTTAGTTCCACAGTTTTTTAAATTTTTAAATTTGATCCCTATATTAATATCAAGGATGATAACATGGACAAAATCAATGCTACCTCAGTACCTGTTTGTCATTCTACTTAGAACACAAATTAACGGAGTCATGATCGCAACTGACGGCAAAAATCATTTTGCAAATTATTGCAATTATATGCAGGGGTCAGTGGTTGGGTAGGTTGGATTTGGGTTATTTTTGGATTGACCCACTCTTCAAAATAGTGCATTGGGTTGAAGGAATCTTCCCTTCAACCCAAATAACAAGTCTTAACTAAAATAAAATAAGTTTCAAATGAATTAAAAATTAACATAATAAGTCTTAAAGAAGTATCTATAAGTTTAAAATAATAATAATATTATTTATATATTTCAATTTGACATCTTTTAAGACATCATATATTTATATGAGTGAGATTGACTATTGTCATATATTATATATAAAACTAAAATAAATATATTATGTATAGATATAAATGAAGTATTTTTTAAGTGTCAAATTATGAGTACTCAAACAACAGAATTCTTTAAATAAACTAAAGATTAAATAATCATAATAAGTCTTTAATAAACATAAGTTTCCAATGAACTAAGATAACATAACAAGTTTTAAAAATCATAAACAATAAGCTAGTGGAATGAGAGAAACTAAAATATTAGAGTAAAAAATAAGTATTTAATATTTTCATTTGGTTCTTTTATAATTTAACTACCAAATAAGATATAATTTTTTTTTTTGTTCTCTTTTCAATCATCCAAAGAAAGGTAAACTTCTTTTAATTCAAATCATAATTATTTTAAGTACCAAATGATTTTCATTAGAGAAAAAAAAGGAAAAAAGATTTTGCATACTATAATTTCACGAGAATGAATCCTCTAATGTGATTTTTTATATAACAAGATCATGTAGAGGAGAGAGATAAATAAAAAAGTTATAAATTTTTTTTTACAAGTTTGAACTAAGCTCACTAATAAAATCTTTTTATGTCTATCTTTTTCTTCTACATGACCATGTTATGTGAAAGAAGAATACTAATAACATACTATTTTGGATACTCTTTTTAATATTTATTTTATTATTAATTTATCTCATACACTTAAAAAAATTATTAGAAAAGAATATTAATAACAATTGCTTTTAGACTAATAATAACACAAGTATTAAAAGAAGTATTTAAAAAAATGTGTTTTTAACATTTCTTTATGTAAAAAACCACATCAAAATCCGTTTCCATAATTTTACACTTCTCTTATACCATACTTGTTTGAGAAGAGAAAAAAATTTATATTAAAATAATTATTTAAAAAATAAAATAATATTTGTAAATAAAATAATTTGTTAATTTATTATTTGTAAATAAAAATTGTGTAAGATGCATAACAAATAACATTGTTTTTTTTTTTTAAAAAAAGGGGTTTGATTAACATGTCTCCATGTTAAGAAATTAACTATTAAATAAAAGGTATAATAATCTAATATCTTGAAAAATGTAAAAATAATTTAATACTTTTATTATTAAATAATTAAGATGAATAATAAATGATATTTTTAATACTTAAAGATAAATGTTAACAAAATCTTTAAAAAATTGATTAAATTAAAAATTTGGTCTCTATAATTTTTATTCATTTTTAATTTAATCTTTATAATTTTTTTTCAAATTAACCCTTATATTTATAAATGTTTTCAAAATAATTGTTATTATTAATTTTTATTATAACGCTAAAATAACACTGTTAATTTTTGTAAAATATTTAACAATAACTAAATTGATAATATTATAATAAAAATTGACAATAATGATTACTTTAAAAATATTTGTAAGTATAAAGATTAATTTAAAAAAATTATAAAGAGTAAATTAAAAATAAGCAAAAATTATTACAACTAAAGTTTTAATTTAATAAAAAAAATAATGAAAAAAGGGTTTACTAATTCCTTTCTGTTCTGGAGTGGATTGGTACGATAGTAAGGTCCTCAACTTGGCACGCGATTCTTAGCTTCCCCGAGTACCTGCAGAATCCCCATCCACCAACTCCAAGTTTACTTCTTCTGCTCCTCTTGCAAGCCGTGCGCATTGCGCACGAGCTCTGCATAGCTGCTATCGTGCGCACTTCACATCTTATGTTACGAACGCATTGAGCTGGAACTGAAACACTGAAATCGAAAATCAGAGAAGGAGGAGAGGAGAGGGAGCATGGCTGATCTGTTTGCGTGGCTCATTTCCTTCTTCGTCCTTATTGCCTTACTTGTCCTCCTCATTTACCAGGTCAATCCCTACCTATCCTTCTTACTTCTTTTTCTTTATGTGCTTTTTTTTATTTTTTTCTAGTTAAAAAATCAAATTGAAATCAATTTAAACGTAATTGGAGCACCCCATTATCCTAAGTTTAGTTCTTTGATCAAGTATTCTACTGGGTATGTATCCAATTTCCAAATGCTGCAACTTTTTTATTGCTATACTTTAATTCATATTTGAAAGAAGTTCGAAAAAAGAAAACATTTTGTATGATTAGGGGTCTGTGGGTTTTCACCTGGTGTTCTAATGGTTTAAGAGAACCTTCAGTGTGAAGGGGCTCCTTTGAGAATTTCGGTATTTCCTCAGAAGATGTATTTTAATGGACAGAATGCATGTATTACACTCTTTATGATAAATACTTAACAAACATATAAACATTTTGTATATAAAACTTGAAAGTTATAACTTCTAAGATTGGATAAATATAATCATAATTAGGCTGCATATGATGTTTATTCTAATTTTGTTAAGAGGCATTTGTACTGAAATTCAGATTGGTGAGGAAGTCCAGATATGATGAGATATAAAAAGGCTGAGGAAAAAAAATTTAATGCTGGAGATGACCGAATTTTCTTATGCTTATATGTACTTCTCACGTCTTCATTTTGCTGTATCATATATTTTAGGATTTAGGAGTTTCATTTATCCCTATGTCCATATTCTGTTACTTCTCTGTTTCTGCTTCAGAGCCTTCTGAAGATGGTTAAGTCTTCTTCACAATGCTACCAAATCAAATTTTGTCATTTGCTCATTGATATTATCTCATTGAGTGTATAATGAACTTACTATTAACCTTTCTTTCTTTCTTTCTTTTTTTTTTTTTGGGGGGGGGGGGGGATATATCTGACATTTGCTGACTTTGAACAAACATTTGTTGCAGCTAATGTGCCTGGCAGACCTAGAATTCGATTATATAAATCCTTATGACTCCTCATCTCGAATAAACAAAGTGGTTTTGCCTGAGTATATTACACAAGGTGTCCTATGCTGCTTCTACCTTGTAACAGGGCATTGGATTATGTCACTGTTCTGTGCTCCTTACCTCTACTATAACGTGAGATTGTAAGTTTTCTATCAAACCTACCAATAATCTGGACAAGTTTATTGTTTCTGAATGATACTGATTACTGAATATAACATGTTAAGAAACATTTAAGTCGAAATAGTCCATGTGACTAATTTGAGAGTGAGATGGCAGTTTGAGTTTGAATTTGGATCTTTGCATTTTCCAGCATCATAGTAGTGTGACTGCCTAGAAAAAGAGTAATTTGTTGATGACGCATGAGACAAGCAAATTTGATAGCTGTAATGTACGTTTTGGTTTATGCATTCATGGAGTTGCTAAGCGGGCTACATTTTTTTCTACTAGTAATTACTAAATGTTATGTTTCTTAGAAACCTCTTTAAGGGGAAAATATCCATATGTGCACAGTAGTTTGGTGAGGGAGGAGGGTTTGAATTTGAATTTTGGGTCTTTGCATTCTTCTGCCTTTTAATTTGAGTGTAGCAGTGTTAAAAGAACCAAGCTAGACCGATTAACCCAATTTTTTTATTAGATGGTAGTTTTATTCATTTTTTCATTGTATGATTTGGTTTGGCTCAGTTTGATTAGCCGGGGAGAAAATGATTTTTGGCAGTTTTTTTCTTGTGTGATGTAGCCCTACGGCTAAGTGCTCTTATTTTTTCTCTAAATCTCAAACTCTATTTCCTCATTCTTCTGTTTCTCTACCACTCATTTTAGCTGTATGACTACTAAGTTTATGTTATTCACTTCTTTAATTTATGTCTTGAAAAAGGTCATAGCATTTATTATGTAATTGGTTTAGTGTTGGTACTTGGTAGGAATTCAAAAAACCGAATCAAACCGGGATCAATGATTCAGTTTGGTCAGTTTAAAAAGTTCCTATGACTCGGTCTGGTTTCTAGAATTTGAGGATTAGTGAAGGCTCGTTTGATGCAGTTTGAGCCTCAAACAGAAACAAACTCTGACCATATCAAAAGGAGTGATATGCTCATGGTGCATGCGACAAAAAAATTTAATAGTTGTAAACGACGGTTTGGTTTATATATTCATATAATTGCTAAGCAGGCTACATTTTTAGGTGTGTTCATTGGTTTGTCAAATATTAACCATGTTACTTGAGGGAAAGATGTGTTGTCCAAATTAGTAACTACAGCCAAAAGTGACCTATTGCCGCTGCAGCAACTCTGGAGTACTTGAGGCACAGTCTGCACAGCTTGGAGGTGTCGTATTTGTCAAAGAGTTACCTGTTGGAAAGTTCAGGATTAGTTTATCATCAACATCGTCTAATAGATTTTACATATGTATCTTACAGCTGCCTTATTATAGCCATTCCTATCTGTCACTAGTTTCCTAATTTTCCATCGATGGCTTTTACTACTTAGAGAATCAAAGAAGATGAATTTTTTTTTTTTTTTTTCTTTACCCATGATTGATATCTTAATTTACTGGAATGTGCTTAGTATGGTCCTGCTAAGTGCATGTTTTATTCCTTTAATCCTTTCATCAGGTACAGACAAGGAAAGCATCTGGTTGATGTTACAGAGATATTCAACTTACTCCCTCGGGAAAAGAAGCAACGGCTTGTCAAACTCTTCTATCTTGTTTTTCTCCTTTTCCTGTCCATATTTTGGTATGGAGACTAGAAAAAATGGCCTCCTTTTCATTAAAAAGAGGTGTTATTAACTTATTATTCTTACATGTGCATTTTGCTGCAGGATGATCTACACATCATTGGATGACCATGATGAATAATTGGAGTTGATTGCTTGTTTTGTGGAGTGCTTTCTGGAAGTATCCAGTGCAGTAAAATCCCTGACTAGGGTAGAGAGCAGCTAATTACTTCACATATTCGACACCATTCTGGACTAACGTGTACTTTTAGGCGTGAGTTGCAGGATTGTTTTAATTGTTGGACAATAAGATATTAAATATCTATATTAATATACTTGCAGTTTCATTGCCTATACGTTTTGTGCTTGTTTAATTCTTGTTTTCTTTCATATGAGTAAAAGCCACTAGGAGTGGGACCTTCTTGTTAGGGTTTTGAGTAGTAAGTTCAAACGTCTTTACTTGGCATTGTACCAAAAATGCATAATGTATGAGTAATGTTATTCATGCAAAATTTGATACAACATCATGCATTTTTATTCAAGATTTTGGAATTATAAATTTGAATTATTATCATGCTTAAGAATAATTAGTAAATTGAGATAAATACCTTCAATTTTAAATGTCTCAATTTAACAGTATTAGTATATTTTTATATGTGAATAGTTTAAATTAGACAGATATTGGTTCCAACGGTAAGGCTTGTTTATTATCTTATTGTTTTATGTTTAAATTTTTCAGATATTCGTGGTAATTTTTTTCAACTAATAAAAGCATATATAATAGTCATTTTTAAAAGCGATACTGCACCAAACTCAATTTTGCTATTTATTATTTTCTCTTGTCAGCATAAGAAAGAAATAAATCATTATTTTATTTTTAAAAAATGTGTGGGGATACTTCGCAAAAGAAAATATCATATTATTTTCTTAAATTTTTATTTCATTTCATATTTGATTCGTATTCAATTGTGTAAAGAATAAAAAATAAATAAAATGTACTTAAAAATAAATAAATAGAATAAAATTTTTGTTAACAAGTATTCTTATGATACTTATTAAGAATATTAAAATAAAAATTTTTAAATAATTTTTTTAAATTTTTAATACATTAAATGCTTTATTTTTATTTATTTATTTTTTATTTTAATATCCTTAACAAATGCCTTTAAGATACTTATTAGCAAAATTCATATAATAATGCTCGATACAAAAACACAATAGGAAATATCACCTCACACTATAGTGAGATGGTAGAACTACAAAGTATAATTGTGCATAGAACAAAGTGTAACTAGCTATGATCAAAAAGTGAGAAGTGTGCATATATGAGGTATAAGATGTATAAATGTGAAACATTATTCTAGCATGATTTTTGTTTCATTATTTCTTATCGAGTAATGCTACATATGTATACTTTTTATGTATATCAGCTCACATCATTTTTCATTAGGTACATATCAAACTTATTTAACAAACAAACAACCTACTTAGTGATTTGTGGTAAGAAAAGTAATTAAATATAGGTAGTTAAGTTTTTTTTTCGTTGGTAAAATAAGTATTTAAATGGTTAATGATAAAAAACTATTGATTATAAGTTTGATATTTCTATGTACCAAAAAAAATTGATATTTGACTAATGGAAGTGATATGAGGTGGTATTTAGACGTGTGTATTTAGACTTATTCTTTCAAAATAATTTGTTAAACTAGTTAAAAACCAAACTCTGAATTAATACATAAAGTATTATTTTGTTTTATATTTACACCTATAATTTTATTTATATTTATGTGTATAATTTTTTAAATGTTATTCATATTAACCCATATTTTTAATTATAAAAATTTAATAAAAATATTTTTAAATTTAATCTTAATTGAAATACCATATAGAATAATTTGTGTTGATATTTACACACATTTTATTATTTTTAAAAGGAAAAAGAAAACACGGGACAGATACTGTTCAGAAAGGAGGATTGAAACGGCATTGTCGTAGCAATTCATCTTTCATTCCTCTTCACTACTGTTCAGATTTTCAAGCACATAAGAAGTGCCTTCCCTATCTGCTATCTTGTTTTTCTAAAAAAATGGCGTTGGCACCTTATACGACGGGTTATGCACCTCGTATTTGTCCACCTCCTAGGTTAAACAAATCAATCAATCTCTGTCTCTTTGCGTGTCTGATACAGTTCTTATTAGAATTGACTTGGAACTAATGCTAACTGCGTTTTCTCTTTTGCTGTGGGCAGTTGTGGCACAAAACTCTATTCGGGATTGAAGCTTCAATCTGCAAGTGTGCCCACTTCCTTTCTCACCATCTTGTTGTTCTTCATTCCTGCGTGCTTGGTTGGTTGTTGCTGACCATTTTCACCTTCTCAATTGCAGTTTCTTTTAGAGCTGATAAACCTAATGTCACCGCTGAGTTTTTCGGAAAAGTTCACAACAGTCTTCGGTTCCGGTAATTCATCTTCTTTTCTAATGGTTAAAGAGCTCTGTTGGGTTATAGCAAAGTTTTGTTTTTTGCAAGTGCCTTATTTGAATTGGTGCCATCTTGATCTTTGCTGTGCTAAACCTTGCAAAATAAACCGTAACATGAATAATGATCTTTTGGAGTCGAATTGCTACTCTTACCAAAATTTATATCAGTAAGTAATTGATTATATGACTAGAATTGTACTATTGCAACTGACACCTCTCATGAAAGGAACAATTTTTCGCCACTCTAATTCTTTCCTTCCTGTTGGTGACTTGTTTGGGAATGGGAAGCAATCATGTATTGTCATGTTATGCTCGATCCTTGTAGTTTCTCTCTGCTATATTATTTTGCTACCGTATGCCTGGTAGATTTACAGGCTCTCTGATCCCTGAAATCTGCAACACAATGCTTTCATTCCAACGCAGTTTTCTTTGGTGCAGGAAGCAAGCCCCAATCATTATTATTATTTTATTTTTTTCGGATTACCAAGTAATTTTAAACTGCAATTGAGTTCATAATGGCCAAAACATCTATTATAATTAGTTTTTTTTTATTACAAATGTGAATTGTGAAGCGTGCTCTTTACTTATAATCTTTGACCTAGTGAAAGTACGGAATAAAACATGGTTTATGCCTATTGTGAATGAACAATATGTCACACTTTGTAGATGAGTTTGTCACGAATGCTATGTATATCGTTGATTAAAGGGACTGATGTAAGCAGTATAAATTTTTCACGTTTTCAGGAATGCTAACCAGAAACCAGCGAGGGCACAAATTAAAATGATGCCCATAGGGACTCCTAGAGTCCCCTATAGGACACCTGGTGAAGGAACTTGGCAATGGGTTGATTTATGGAATGCCCTTGTAAGTCATTACGCCTTAATGTATATCATTAATTTTACAATTTATGCTTCTAAAAGATGTTGGTTTACTTTGTGTCAGATAGGTATAGATAATCATTATTCACATGTGAAAATTCAGTTTCCTTTAGATTCTCATCTCTTTTGTAAAGTTAATTTCTAAAAAAACCAATGAGCTATTGGATGCAGTATCGAGAACGTGTTATCTTCATTGGAGAAAACATAGATGAAGAATTTAGTAACCAAATATTGGCAACTATGCTGTATCTTGACAGTATAGATAACTCCAAGAAGCTCTACATGTACATCAATGGCCCTGGTGGGGATGTAAGTCTCTCGTGATTCTAGTGTTAGATGATCAATCAATCAAATCCTTCCATTTCTTGCTTCATCTTTTTGTTGATTAGTCACGTTTTTAACTTGCTTAAGCTTGCAACTTTTGCAGCTTACACCAAGCATGTCTATCTATGACACCATGCAGAGCTTGCAGAGCCCTGTAGCCACCCATTGCGTTGGCTATGCCTATAATCTTGCGGCATTTCTTCTTGCAGCTGGAGAAAAGGTACTATATTATCATGCTGTCTGTTAATACAACCTGTAAAACTTAAGTCTGTCATAGTAAGGGGTTATAAGGTTTGAGATTTCCAATCCCAATGTAATCAAACATGACATATGTTGTGTGGACTTTGGACTTGTCTACAATAGAGTTATCTCTGCGTCATGCATTTGTACCCTCGCCATTAATATGATTAAGAATTATGCCTGACATAAGTATACATTTGAAATGCTTGAGACATTAAATCGTTGAGTATATATAACCAAAAAAGAAAATAAACTCCTTTCTCTACTTCTGTGGCCACAAGTGAGTACCTAACAGATGTTTTATATTTATAGCGTAGCCTTATCTTTTATGGATGAGCATATTATCTGTAACATCAATTTGTGTTACTGCATGTTACAATGAAAAAGTTGGAAAGTTCTGTAGTTTGAAATTAAACAGACTTGGGATCACATTGAAACCCCCCACCCCCCTGGCCCCCCAAAAATAAACAACAACAACAACAACCAAGCATTTTCTCACTAGGTGGAGTCGGCTACATGAATCAAACGATGCCATTGGCCCCCCAAAAATAAAACCTAACAAAATGAAAACAAAAGAAAGAAAGAACAGTAATACGCATTGAATTACCTTTTCAGTTTCTGTCATTAATTCCATCCTAATTTGACTCCTTTGCTTCCATCTTTCTGCTCCATTCCTTTGTGTTATCACATTCATGTCTAGTTGGTTTCATACAATTTGGGCCTTGTGTCATTAATCTTTATATGATGTTCTGCTGTATAAAGGGCCATCGCTGTGCAATGCCTCTTTCAAGAATTGCTCTCCAATCTCCAGCAGGAGCTGCTCGTGGTCAGGCATGTCTGTCTTCCATCTGAGATTAAGGTCATTATGACCTATCAGATGTATGAATGGGATTGTTACTTTTGATGCTAACATCATGAAAATTTTGTCAGGCCGATGACATTCGCAATGAAGCAAATGAACTTCTTAGAATCAGAGATTACCTTTTCAATGAGTTGGCTAACAAGACAGGTCAGCCTGTTGAGAAGGTCAGTTCACTCAACAATGAAATACATGGAGATAAATGAGTTTGTGTCACACCTGTTATGGTTGTGTACTTGACTCTTGCTGTTGTATCTCATGACTGTTTATATGCTTGACCAACTTACTCACCACAAGGCGGGAAAAAAAAAGTTCTTGAAAAACCATAAGCTTTTCTTTGGGGGAAGAAGTCTAATTCAACTTTGACTCTTAAACCAGGGTGTGCTTTTTCAGTCTCAATTGGGTTTCTGTGCTTCTTTCAGTTTTTCTAGTTTATATCCATCTTATGCTTGTGTGTATCTGAATTCCTGGGTGTTTATATCAAAATTTGAGAATATAAAGGGGGTGTTTGGTTTGATTTCTTATTTTCATTTTCAGTTGAAATGTTTTCATTATAACTTCAAAAATGGCACTTGTTTTCATTCTATTTCATGTTAAAAATTTTGTGAACGAAGTAGTGAAAACAATTTCATTCACAAAATTTTAAAAACAGGAAACAAATGAAAACAATGTGGCGTTTTTGTAATTATAATGAAAACAAACTAAAAATGGAAACAGAAAACGAACCAAACACCCTCTAAGCTTTATAAGGTTTAAAACTAATGTTTAATGCATCTTTTCAGATTACCAAAGACCTGAGCAGGATGAAACGCTTCAATGCACAGGAGGCTCTTGAATATGGGCTCATTGATCGAATTGTCAGGCCGCCCCGCATTAAGGCTGATGCACCTCACAAGGATGCAGGAACAGGTCTTGGTTAAAAACTCATGGTTTGCCACCCAGATTACTGAGTAATATTGTAGAATCATAATGTTTGTCATGTTTTATTTCCTTCATTAATTTTGGGAATATGTATAATAGTTGGATAGTTAGAACTTGTTGGTTAGATATTGATGCTTCTTGAGAAATGAATATATTCCAATTCTTATTGAAGGTGGTAACGTAAGGTAACTGAAGTTGTCGCGGACCCCCCGCTTTCTTTTCCCTTGCAATATTATCTCCCCTTAAATGATATTTGAGCAGGTAGGAGAGAGGCTTGAGGTTCGGCTTTAGGCTGTTTCAATTAGGAGACAATGACATGCTTATTTTTCTGTTTGCCTTTTTCTAATGCTGTCTCTGCTTCAGATTGTTACATTTTTTTTCCCTGCCTGTTAGAACTTCCATCTAAAAGAATCATTGAGTCACTAGGCCACTAGATTGGTATGATCAGCTGAGACGTATCTAAACCGACTGCTGAGCATTACTCTGAATGTCAGTGAATAGGATATTCTTTCCTTTTCAAATGTCAACTTTCTCTATGATCAACTCCGTAGCTAGAAAATATATTGATTGTGCTGAGCCCCAGCAAGAAATTATATTTGATTTTATTTTATTTTATGTACAATACATAAATCATCCAAACTCCAAAGCTTTCACTATGACAAAAAATCGTACAACATTAAACTAAGTAGAAGTTAATGCGAAATCATAGGAATAAGTTGCTTTCAAGAAAAATGGGGTACAAAGAAAAAAAGTGAATTACTATTTCACATCCAACTCATACATCTAAGCTATAATTATCCCAACGACTCTCTTCAATCCATCCTTTGTAGACCTTGGCAATGAAGTTTTCAATTCTTGTCGTCAGATTGTCGTCGGATTCTTCTTGTTCTTGCGTTGTAGTTTCATCAACATTGTCAACACTTTCATCTTTAATATAACCTAGAGATTTACAATATCTATCACCACTTTCGTCAACTTCATCATCCGTTGCATACTCTAAAATGCCATCTTGTGCTTCTCCCTCTCCTTCAAATAAAGATGGAAGGAAAGGCAAAACCCTGTCAACTTCTTCTGAAGATGGTTTGCGACTTCCCACAAGTATGGCGAAAATTATTGTGTTAATCATTGAAAACACTAGAAAAAAAGGAGTTGATGACGTTGAGTTGAGAACCAAGATTCCAACTATGCACAAAATCGCAGGTATTAGTATCCTATCCAATTCCACGACCATATCTACAAACATTTTGGTGATCATGATTGGAGGTGTTTGCTTCAACTCTGAATACCCTGACATATATATATATATATATGGTGATTTTTGTTCAATATTTTAATGGGTTTTCGTAACAAAATCGCTAGAGGATTATTTCATGGAAAGCTTCATAGAGTGTGTTAGTCAAACACGTACATCTGTTCCAAGTAATGGAAGCCTCCAAGCATTAATGACCAAGAAATTACTAGGCATTTAATTTCTCCTTCTACGCTATAGGAAACTTCCTGACGGCGCAACTGCGGGCTATGGCTTGCAAAGATAACCTCTGTAGTATGGGAAAACACTCAGCTCGTTAGCTCCAGAATTTGGTCATTTAGTCAACGGTAATAGCAGCCTTACAAGGTCATATTAGCTAGAATAGAGACATATTTTATCTTTTTATTAAATCTTCTTATTAATTTTTTTAATTATTAAATAAAAAATATATTAAATATTTTTATATTCTTAAGACATTAGATGTATTTATTTTTTTTATTTAATACTTTTTTCATTTAGTATTAAGAAGATTATTACGAAAAACTTATAGGATGACATAAAGCATCATTGGTTAAAATAATATTATTCATATGAGTTTTGTTATATCTTCTTACAATTCTTCATAATATCTTAATACTAAATGAAAAAAGTATTAAATAAAAAAGAAATGATCTAACGTCTTTAAAACGTAAAAAACATTCAATACTTTTTTATATTAGTAATTAAGAAGATTAATAGGAAAATTAAGTAGGAGAATTTAGAATTATTCTATTCATATACACTTATATACATATTATTTTATATTTACAGAATTTTTATTATTTAATTATAACTTGTTTATTTTATTTTTTTACATATTTATATTATAATTCTGTTGCCCCATCCAAATATGATATGATGTGTACCAAATATTATTCAATTAGTTATTAGTTAATTCACTATGCATTTTGTTAATAATACGACTGCTATTTAATGGGAAGAAAAACAAAATTTGTTTGTCTCTTTTGTAATATGACACTAAACCCTAAAATGACACACTGTCATGCCACACAAAAAAATACAAATCCTGTATTAATTAATATATGCCTGAATACCTCGCATTCCATGCATATTCAATATAATTACTAACTAGTGGTCACGTTAGTTCTAGACGGGGCCATGGACCAAACAACTATTTCTTTTTTGCTTCGTTGCAAAATTAAACTAATCCAAAGCAACTTGAAATGTCCAACCCAACTTCACGGCACATTTCTCTGCTCAAGACAACACAGATTGATGTTACATTCACGAAAACTGGCCGTTGACGAAATTAAACCAATCCAAAGCAACTTGTGAAATGTCAAAACCAGCTTCACGGCTCACATACCTGTACGAAGAATATGACCGTTGACGACAAAACACCCCTAGATTCTCGGAAAATAGCTAAATCAAATAATAAAAGCAACCGTGTCTAAGGATTAAATAATTACTCAAAATGAAACTTCGTGAAATGTGTAGTACTCTTCAAGAAAAACAACGCCTTCTCCTATTATTTTTTCGATTTACAAAAAATACTTATCTAAATATAGTACAATTAATTGAGTGTAAAAATTTCTCCTCAATTTGCAAGGAAAAATATATTAGATACATATCAATTTTATTCGTATTTCTCTCATATGTATTTATATGATAGAATTAAAATGTAAATACATGTAAAAAATAAAATAAATTTAATTATAATTAAATGATAAAAACTGTATAAAATTACATATATATATATATATATATATATATATATATATGTGTGTGTGTGTGTGTGTGTGTGTGTTTGCAAGACGTAAATGGTTAGCAGGGAAACTGACGACTTGGGTTGTCTAGTTTGAGTTCTTGAGTCTTGACTGTTTAGGAATCTTACATAGCAATAAAGCGTAAATTGAAAAATAAAAAAACGAAATCATTCTCAATTTAGAGACTGTTATAATAACAATGAATAACTTTGATTGCACAATCTATCACTCCAAATAAAGCTGAAATTTCAGGAATAACTATTACACCAGAACATTCTACATGACACAACATCAGTATCAAAAGCATATCTAATCAGCTAACTCAATTCTACATGGACAGGAACCCGTAAACCCCTGAAAACATGCTGGTTCTAATACATAGTCAATAAGCTTACAGACACAACAAACAAGGGAAAGCAAGCCAACAACTAGGAATCCCATTACAACGTTGTCAGCAACAAATATAAATGCCAGATTGGATGAAGCCTCATCAATTACCCTCCAGGAAGTGCTTAAGCATTAATGTCAGTTGGCTTATTCGTGGCATCCGCAGGCATAGCAGACCAATTATCTCCACGGAAGGAAGATGGTGATGATAGAAGAGGTATTGGATCAGCAGTTGAGATTGGAACAACCGCAGTTGGTGTCACAGTTGATATAACCTCATGTTTCTGTTTTCTTGGCTTCTGCTCATGTTGGTTTCCTGCCAGAAAACTGCCTATCACTACCTGATACATATCAATCAGATGGAAATTAGAACGATCAGAATCGCATAAACTTTACAACACATACTAATCACTAGCTAATGCCTGTTACTAGAAACTGGATTATCATCTTCATTCATCCAAGATACAACAACAACAACAACAAAAGCCTTTTCTCACTAGATAGGATCAGTTACCTAAATTAAACAACACCGTTGTATTCTATCATAAACCATGTCTTTAGAAAAGTCATTTAGATATAAGTCATTTTTAATGATTTCACTTATAATTTTTCTAGATCTCCCTCTACCTTTTAACTATTGGGATCATCTTCATTCATCCAAGATAATTACATAAAAATCCCACTAAGTGGTCTTTAGTACATGAAGAATATTAACCCGTTATAGATCTGATTTTAGGCCTATGCTTACTTCACCGGTAAAAAAAAAAAAAGGCAATAAATTTACGAATAGAATACATACCTGCACAGGACTTGCAGCCACCAATAGACCAGCTACTCCCCCACCTACAACACGTCCGTCTGGACTAGCTAAAGAAACACTCATGCCACCCGATCTGCTCCGTGTTCCTCCACTTTCACTTGGCATGAATGAGCCAGATAAAGACAGAATTTCAAACCGTCCCTGTAGAAACAGCAGCAAGAAAGATGGGATTTCCGCTTGTGATAGACAGCAGCGGTTTTAGAAGGCTAAAGAAATAGTAATACTTCAAACAAGAATGCAGAATGAAAAGAAACAACAGGTTAAGCTAGAGTTTTGACCAGGTTCAATGAAACTGTTGTAGGGTAAGTAGCAGCGGTGACCAAGACCAATACTCTGCAACTATAAATCCAAAGACAAAAGCATGGAAAATAAAGAATATGCTAAAAATGAAATGTAAAATCAAGTTCAGAAAGGCAGGAGTTGCAGCACTCTTAAACCGTGTAGATCATTGAGTGCATTGCGGAATAATATGTCTCTTCTCACACCATCTCTTTCATGACAGCCTCAAATATTAATGAGAAGAGAATATTCATTTTATTCCGCATCATATTAGCCCAAAGCTTTTTGCGCAAATAAGTACCACAATGTCTGACATGGCTCATTTGTTAAGCCCACATCATTTACAATTGGAGAAATTCTTAGATAGGCACAGCCTATTACGTCATTTCTTAAACACTCAATAATTCTTAGAATAATTCTTAATCCTCCTAAACAATCTTCTTAATAATTCTCCTACTTACTAAATAAAGAAAACATTAAATACTTTTTATGTTTTCAAGACATTGAATGTTCCTACTTTTTCATTTAATACTTTCTCTATTAAGTATTAGGAGAATTATTAAGAATATGTTTTAGGAGGATATAACAAAACTCTATTTAACATGTATAAAAGTATTATTAAAAATTGATACAATTTTATGATGGTCTCCACCACATTACACATATCAAATAATAATTTGAGTGTTTATAGTAAATCGTGCCTAACTAAGAATTACTTTTACAATTGAGTGGTTGAGAAACAATCCAACATTCCAACTCAGTCAGTTTAGGAATTAAGGCAGATCTGCCAGGCTGTACAGTATTTTCCAATATTAATTTTCATTGAAACTAGGGTTTCCACTAGATTGTACATAATTCAGAGTCAATACACATTATACAATTGCTAAGACGCATTAAAAGTTAAAATGCCTATCCAATAATTGAGATGAAAACAGTGTGGCTGGCATGCAATTTTCGTCTACGAAAGGTATACCTTGAAACAACAGTCAAATAACTACAAAAAAAATTCCATGTTTTTTTCATTGAATTAGAGAAAATGATACTATCATATTTCATAAATACTTCACCTCATATGTCAATGTACCCCCAGAAGAATCAGGCTGACGAAGTGTGACACTTGATATGACACCATTTGCTGAAAGAATGCATATAGCTCGAGGCCCTTGCTGAGAAAATGATATTACTTTCATAGTAACATCCTGAGAAAACCAAAAGAAAAATAGTTGTCAACCATCATATGTACTATTTTCCAGTTGTCACGTTAAAAAAGAAAATAAATATACTTATTCCAGGAAATTAACAAGGGAAAGTTATTAAATGCGCTCTCTTTCTCATTGTCATTCTTTTGATAATTAATCTCCCATCTTAGGATATAACTATCACTTCATATTATAAAAGATATGCATGTAATATAGGACTTGTCATCTCCGGAGGAAAAAAAAAGTTTAAGTTGTAAAAGTGGCAACTGAGGAAAGAATTGAAGGAGGGATGAATAAAAAAAAAGAGTCACAGATACAATGATTTTTAGTGAAAGTTGTGCTACTACCCATGAAAAATATAAGATAATATGTGTGGTGACCAATAATTTTGGCAGTTCTCTGACCATGAATATCAGAAATATTCTTTGCATTGCATAACAGAAGCACAGCATAGGCAATTGATATTTCTGACACTTACCTCCCCAGAATTAACAGTGATGATATGGGGTGTAAAATTAGCACCAACTGAGCATGCAACCCATTCACCTAAAAAAGTAAGAAATTTTAGTAATTAATAATCATGATTGATAATGAAGATATTCCTTATCAAATTGGAAATGATAAACAGTCTCAAAGTTTCTATTACAAGGCATCTCTAATTTAGGCTAAATAAAGAATGTGATATTTAGACCTCAATTACCATCTAAAAAAGTTGAAACAACATTAAGATGTTGTCCTAGACTGATAGTACTTGGATGTACAACAACACACTTCAAATAATATGCTAAGAGTTTATTATTTACAGTCCATCTCAAGATTCTTTATATCAGTTTTGTTCTGGTTTAAGACAACATACAGGGAGTACAGAGAGTACAGAGCAGCAATATTAGAGGGTAAGCGTCTTATATCAGGTAGTCAAAAGAAAACGATTTAAAAGATTCAGCTATAAAACTAGTTAGGAATGAAAATCATAGGATTCAAGCTGGATGGATGAAATAGAGGAGTGTTTCAGGAGTGATTTGTGATAGAAAAGTACCTCTCAAACTTAATGGTAAATTTTACCGCACAGCTATAAGGCCCGCGATGTTGTATGGTACTGAATGTTGGGCGGTAAAAAGCCGGCAAGAGCATAACACCAGTGTCGCGGAGATGAGGATGTTGCGCTGGATGTGTGGTCATACAAGACAAGATAGGATTAGGAATGAACACATTAGAGAGAAAGCAGGGGTAGCACTTATTGTGGAAAAGATGGTAGAATCTCGCCTTAGGTGGTTTGGACATGTAAGGAGAAAGACCTTAGTGCCAGGTAAGAAGAGTAAATTAGGTGGAGAATAGTCTTAATAGCTAGAGGTAGAGAGAGATCAAGAAAGACTATAGGTGAAACTATTAAAAAAGATTTAGATTTGAAAGACATTTCTAAAGATTTGGTTTATGATAGGGTACAATGGCGTCGTTTGATCCATGTAGCCGACCCCACCTAGTGGGAAAGGTTTAGTTGTTGTTGGTGTTGTTGCTATAAAACTAGATGTTATTTCCATTATTTGCAAATAACTACTTTAAAACTCTGAATTAGATTTGTCAAATGAATGGTACATCAATTTTATTTCTTCTGTTAACCTTCATACCAGGCATACTAGAGCTCAGTCAGACAATATTATTAAATTTCGTTTCTACATAAAAATTCCCATTCCAGAATAATCACGTAATTTCTTCTGTGATGTTTGTTACAAAACCTATCCAATTCAATGTCAGGCATGAACCAAGAGTTTTCATAGAAATTCAAACTATGTTTGTGCACATATGTAATGGCTGAAGTTGGTGAAATTTGCTTGATCACAACGATAATAGGAGCTCATCAGAAGTAAAAAATAAGATGAAAGGCAAGCTCAAGTTGAACAGGGAAATTAACACCCCCCCCCCCAAAAAAAAAAAAAAGTATGGCAAAAGGGAATAACAGATTAGGAAAAAATAATAATGCTCTATGAAATCATTTTGTAGAAGGTCTCCAGATATTGATTGTGTATCTAATACCCATAAAATATCAGATTACCATCTTATACACAACAAATAACTTTATGAAGCTTAAACTATTCCCAAGTTATACCTCACTTTTTCTTTCGGTCATTGAATTGAAGAGTAGACTTCCCGATTTAATATGTTTACACTTATTGACCAAACAGTTAGTTTCTCATTTAAATCTCAGTACAACATAGCTTGCAAGTAATGACAATCCTAATCCTAACAATCCATATCAGCCTCGTTATCTAGTAAAACTGTATCAGAAGGAAGGACCACGTAATTGCATCAGCTAACTTCTAAGTAGTAACTAGAGTTGATGGTAGAAGACCAAAAAGAGGAGATGATGTCAACTTGGACTTCGGACCTCTTGACAAAGAATACACAGTGTGCAATAATATTAAAGTCCTCAATGACTACAGCCAATTCCAAGAAGACAACAACTTAGCATAGTACCATACTAGAGCCAAATAACTACAAAAATGAAACCCACCCCTCCCCCCCAAAAAAAAAAGAATAAGCATTTTTATGTTCCTCCTATTTGGCTGTGGATCAGCCCCGCATGTTGAAGAAATGTTTTTTCAGTCCAAGTCTGTTCAACATCAGTTGCAGACTTTTAGCAGGTAGTACCTACCATGGTACCTAGCAAGATCAAGGTTTGAACTTTGAACTGCCAAATGACAGCCATAACGAGATTCCACCGTTTCATACCGATCCACAAAGCTAACTTACTTTTCAGGACTATCACACATGTTACAAAGACCACACAATTAGCCTAACTAACCAAGGGCATCCAATCAATCAGAGGTCCCACATCCTCAATGTACCCTCTCTCAGAACTCACTTGCCTAAAAGCCCAAAGACTGATTCCAAAATAACAAATTTTCTACCACCCCACGCAACACCAACAAACACACAACAACACAACACAACACAGTAACAATTGACACACAAACTTTTTTTTTTTAAAAAAATAAAAGCATATAAACAAAAAAAAAAAAAGAGATTTTCTTCGTTACCTAAATTCTCCAACTCAAATTTGGCTTTGCTCACCGAGCTAGCTGGCTTCACTTTCCCGCGCTTCTCCGCCGAGAAATCGATCACCGGCGGCAGCGGAGCCGAAGAAGATAGCGGCTTCGGTGACATCGCCATGGTCACCGAACCGGCCGGTCCATACTTTCTAGGCCGACCCCTCTTCTTCTTCCCAGGCACCGTTGTCCCCGACGGCGCAGCCGTTACCGCCGCCGCATATGACTGCGGAACATTCCCTTGGGTCGCCGGCGCCGCCAGAATCGGCGCCGTCGATCCGCCGGCCGGACCTTGGTTTTCGGTCCTCGGAGCTACATGGTACTCCGACGGAGCATCCGATCCCACCACCGTAACGCCGCCGCTAACACCGCCACTGGCCTCCATATTCAAACACTTATAAACTCACACATCAACGTCTCATTTCCTTCTTCACACTGAAATCACCCAAAACCAAAACCTTTGCTGGGAATTTTTTTTAACGAAAAAGATGAAAAATTTAAGCTCAAAAATCAAAATTTTTAGAAGCTGAGCATGAATTGAAACGTGAAGTAGAAAAACTTCAACTTTGTACCATTTGCATAAACTTTGTCATAAAAAAAAATAAGCTGAGAAAAAAAAAAGATTATGATCTAAAATTTTCTGGAGGAAAATAAAATTAGTTTTGAGAAAATAGATGGGGAAAAAATTATGAAGGAAGAAAAAGTGAAATTTTGAATTTTTTTTAGTTTTCCAAAGGAAATGAAAATGCCCAGATAAAATGAATCCTTGTTTTTGTTGTTCAGGTAATTGAGTTCCTAACTTTCCTAAGACTGTCCAAATTGAGATTAAAAAAATAAACGGAAGGAAAAGGAGATATACTGAATTGGGGGTATTAAAAATTATTTAAGTGAATAATATTTAATGAGTAAATAATATTTAATGGAAATAATTATTTGGTTTTGGTTGGAATCTGGTGGAGAAATATATAAAATAATATTAAAGTTGTTGGGAGGGGCTTTCTTTTTCTTTCCCCATTTTAAAATATATATTGTGTGAATATGGGCAAAAGAAAAAAAAAATAAAGAAGAAAAAGAATCACCACACATGTTACCATATGTTTTTAGGTGAATGAAAAAGTAAAATAGGTTGCCAAGAAATAAAGAAACTATACTCGAAAGGAAAAGGAAGGCATGGTAGGCAGTCTCACAAGGCAAGCCATATATGACAATATCATAATAGCTAAATAGGGGTTAGGGTTATGCCATGAATTGTAAGTAATAAGTGACACAATCAAATATTCAGAATAAATATTCTTTTAAAAAAAAGGCAAAACGGGAAAAAAAAATGAAAAGGAACTGTGACCTGCACTTTCGCTTTTTTCACGCTTGAACAAACCTTTATTTATCATTGGAATAAATTGTAAAGCAAGGCATTCATAAATTCTCCCCCCACTTACTTGCAAATGAAAGTTAATTAGAGAGAGATAGAGATATATAATAATGAACCAACAAACTAGTAACTAGTTACAGTACAGTGCTGCTTCCAAGTTCCAATCTTTGCTTATCACTAACGGCTTCTTTTCTACTTTCAAAGTTATCGTCTGCCTAACTGTTACACCTCATTCATTCAAGCACCTTTTTTTTTTCAGTGTTAAGGGTATTACGAAGGAATTTTCTAGTAAGACCTTTAAATAATTCTTAATGAAGTTTGGGAGAGGAGGTAGGAGATAAAATAAAAAAAATTAGAATAGAGAATATTTACAGGATTAAACTTTATTATTCTCCTTCTCTACTCTCCCTATTTATATGTCATTTTAATATGTTACCATTCAAGCACTTTTTTCCCTGTATATTCCTACAATTAGTGCAAACAATTATCAGATATTGTTATTATAACTATAACTTGTATTGCTAACTGTTGCATAGAGAACTGTAACATTTATTTTTTTCAAATTGTACTCTCGATATGTGTTAATGGTTATTTTTCTCTCAATTTAAATGCATTTAAAATAGTAAAATATAAAGTTATGAATAAATTATTGATATTATAAATAAATAGCGTCCTTATTTTTGCTTATAGTTTACTCTTTAAAATTTTTATTTTTAAAACAATATTATTATCATTAATCTAATGATTTTATTAACAAATATCATAAAACACTTGTTAAAAAATCAAAAATAAAAAGTCTTTAATAAAAAATAAATTTTTATTTTTTTAATATATTAAATATATCACTTTTCATTTAAAACCTTTTATCTTTTATTTTTTGACGAATATTATTATAATATTAGAGCACTTATTAGTAAAATACTTAATGTAAATCTAAATACCCTGGGGGGGGGGGGGGGGCGCTATCACAGTCTAAGTACATCATGTGCTTAAATGGCCACTGGTTGTTAGTGGCTGCACATGTTGGAGTATAAAATTGAGTGTCCTCTCTTCATTAATAGTGTTCATTATCTTTTCCCAATAAAATTGTTATTTTAAGCGCATAGTGGAATCATGCCTGTTTGAAACTGGAAGGTGAGAAAGAGAACAATTGGATTTGTACATCTTACTTCAAAATGAAACAACAAAACAAGTCTTTGGCTTTGATAACGCAACCAGAAACATTCTCATGAATCATGATCCTGCTACTATATATTGGCATTGCCCACTTAACTGCTGCTTAATAGTTCAATAATTAAAACTAGAAAACCTGATTTTCCAGTCATCTTGCAAATAAGTAAAAGGCTAATGATATATACATAGCCACTTTTTATACGGATTTTTTTTACCCAAATCAAATCTTCAGCATATAATTTTTCTCTCTTTATCTCCCAACATAAAAGGTTGATTTTTTGTTTGTGTGTGATCTGTACTTTGAGTTTGGAATAATACTTAATGCACAACTTAAAGATATATATCACCTTATATCATAATAAAATAGTAAAATTAGAGTGTAAATATACAAAAAATAAAATAAAGGTAACTATACTCAAATGATAAAAACTTTGTAGGTATATGATGATATATGTATAAACATTATTATTTTGTAAGTAAAAACAAGTAATGTAATCTTACCAGTTACCGAAATCCTGACTAGTATTGCTTGTTCTTTAAAAATATTTTTATATACAGGACTCAAAGAAAGATGAAAAATCGCAATTAACTTAACATTTTTAAACAGGTTAGAAAGTCATTCTGCATCAAGTAGTTTTAGTCAAGTTACCAAGAAATAAATATGTTAAAGAAATTAGGATAAGATAAGAACAGACATGATTTTTGTGCTTTTATTCAAAAAATGATAAAACATATTATATAGGGTGACGAGTATTGATTGCACACTAGATTTCCGCAACTATACGTTTTTTATATGTATTGGTTTGTTTGCTTTCTTGTTCTTATTGGGTATATTATTCTGCATATGCCCTCAAAGTTTCAACTTCTTTTATTTATTTTATATAAGAGTATTTTAAATTTTAGATTGATAAAGGGACCTAACTTATAAAAGCGAAAGATGATTAAAGAATGGTATATGTCACAAGGTGACATGAGAAAATTACCGTTCCAATTTACAGGCAAATGAACGAGGATTAAGGACGAGTGCTTCATCTGTGGAGGTCCATGTCAGAGAGAATATAACTGAAGAATATCAAAAGGCTTTTATATAGAGTTTAATTTCAATTTATTATCATTATAATTTTATATTATTAAAGAATTCTGCATTATGTTATTAAAATTAAAGACAGATTTTTTTTTAATAATATGACAAGTCATGATAAAATGGAATTACAAAAAGATTTTATATTGATAATAATCAAAAAATGTTTTTGATCTGTTTTTTTCTATCTGGTAATCAAAATTAAACTCTTAATTATTTGTTAATCAAATTAATTTAATTTAATTACTGATTTGTTGCTGAACAAATGGCTTGTCATAATTCAAAAGGGCGAGCATCTTCCTATCTAAATGCAGCTAATTATTTCGATTTGGTAACTAACAACAACTGTTTGTGGATTTCTTACCAAATAAATTAACAATAAGTTTTTATATTTTGACTGTGATAAGTGTCAAGATCATCGTTACGTATGCCTAACTGCCAACTGGATCCCGAATCTGGAATTGGTTGAAATATAAGTCAAAAGTGTTGAGATTCCAATGTAGGTAATTTCCACTTTAGTCAAATTTTGCATTGTAGTAAAATTGTTGGAACTCTGCATGTTTTGGAAGGTTATCTAGATTCTGGGTTTTTTTAATACAAAATTTAGGTTATTTTTTATTTCTATTATATTTATTTACTAATTAAATTATAATATATATTTATTAATAATTTTTTTTATTTTTTTTAAATATACACATATCATAATTTAATTGATAAAATAAATATAATATATATAAAAAATAAACTTAAGTTTTATTTTTTTTTCACAATTTTTCATGGTGACATTCAAATAAATCAAATTGATGACAATAGATTACCAAGAAAATAAGAATCTAGCTTATTTTTTTTATAAAAAATATACACATATTATAATTTAATTAATAAAATAAATATAATATATATAAAAAATAGAATTAAGTTTTATCTTTTTTTTCCCTCAATTTTTCATAGTGACATTCAAATGAATCAAATTGATGACAATAGGTTACCGAAGGAAATAGGAATCTAGACAAAATATAAAGGCAAAAATAGTTATTATAAGCCAATTCTGTCAACTTTGTTAAGACTTATTCCATTCAATTATTATTTTTTTAAAGATTATCAACTGTAAATTTGGTCCCTTGTACAGTTTGGACTGCAAGTTTTGGACACTTCTCCGAATGGTTGTGATAGAATCATTCTCGGTGATTGGCTACAGTATCTTGTTGGAGAAAAAAAAATATTATGTGACACAGATAAAAAATACACCATCCGTGACAATATTGGTGCTCTTAAGAATGTGTCAAAAAAATGGCAAAGAGATATAAATAAATTCTTGTCTAAATCTGAAGTATTTAAGTTAAGTGTATTAAATCAATCAATATTTAATATTTTTATAAATTTTTGTGTTATATAATTAAAACATAAAAATTGATGAAAATATTAAATGTTGATTAATTTGATATATTCAAATAAAAACTTTAAATTTAAGTAAGAATTTCTTAGAGATTTATTCGACAGTGGTAAAATTGTCAACAAGACAATATTGAGGTTACCTAATAGCAAGGGAATTTTCTTAAGAGTTATCTATGAAATCATAATCAAGCAAATTCAGAGAACGTGGAATTATTGAAGCAACCTTTTGAGATACATAGTACTGATGCTATCTGTAAGTGTAATAGGCAGTATTGATGTTGTCACTATAAAAACTAATGGTAAAATTGACGTTATCATTAGGTTGACGACCGATAAAAAAGCCGTTGATAGATGAGTTATGAAGACATGAATAAAGAGATGCATAACAACAATTCTGATGTTGTTGAAAAAAATTCCAAACAAACTAAGTCCTTGAAGACTTGATTTACAAAGTTGCATAGTGATAATATTGACGTTGTCGAATAAATGTTATACAAGACTTAGTGATAAGGCTCGTGATAAGCACATGAAGTTCTAGAAGGGAATTAGTTATAGAGCATGTGTTCTATAATCAAACTCAAAAAGAGAAGTTACTCCCACTCAAGCATACACGATTTGGAGAGAGGTTGCACCAATGAAACACGGGAGTTATGGTTTGAGAGTGGTGGAAAATAAGTAACCGCTAAAGACACATGGCATAATCGCAACAGACACTAGATTACTTTACTGCAAAATCGTTAGATGTCTGGAGTAATTATTGTCTTCATCTATAATACAAGGTCTTGGTCACTCAACGAAGGATTATAACACTCTCTACTCCTCAACCTGCAATAAAAAATGAGTTATCAGAAATCACTCATTTTTATTTCCTTAGATTTTCCTAGTCTTTTTTCCAGCTCTCTAGTCATAGCAGTTTTTTCTAACTCTTTATCTACAGTCGTAGTAGTAGCAATTTGCAATATGATTTCAATGCAAAGATAGAAATAGGCTAGTCTGTCCATTAGAAGCCTATATCTGACTTGAATAATAATAATTATTTACTAAATAAATTAAATTAAATTTTTTTTAAAAGTCTGAACTCTTAGATTTAAGTCTTTAATAAATTTTTAAGATCAAGACTTTTAACTTGTTTAACGGATCAAGATCCTCTCGTTTTTTCTCTTAAGTGGTCTTTAGGAGAGAAAAGATCAAAAAAAATTGATCTAATTGTGAAATTTTTTTATAACCTTATGTTTTTCTCTCTTACAATTGATCACTTGAGAGGAAAAAAAAAATTGAGAGGATCTTATCCTGTTTAACTATATATAATATAATATATATTATTATAATAATTATAAATTATAATTATAATTATTAATTTATTATAATATATTAATATATTTTTTAATTAAATTTTAATAAAAATCAATAATTAAAACTAGTAAATTAGAATAAAAATAACATATTTATTAATATATTTAATATAATATATTTATTAGAATAAAAATAATAAGTTAACACTTATCCCTTACTTTTATATACACTCACTATTTTCTTGTTATGATCTTTGGTTGACGTGAGACTTTGAGATATACCAAGTTATAAAATAGAAGACATATCTCCAAGTTATAAAATAGAAGACATATCTCTAAGTCTCACATCAACCAAAGACTAGAATAAAAAAGTAGTGAGCATCTATAAAAATTAAAGGTGGATGTTAAGTTATAACAAGACCTATTGGCCTTAAGTAAACCTGTTGGCTTATTCAAGGCTTAAGTCTATTAGCCTATATAAAGATATGTTGACTTATTTAAAGGTAAATCCGTTAGCCTATGTAAATGTCTCATTACAAAATAAGTCTTTAAATAAACTTTCAAGTCATACCAGATTTTTAAAAAGGTTAAGTCAAGTCTTAAAAATCAGCTTATTATAAACTTAAAGATCAAACTTAGGTCTTATAATTGAAATATAAGTTAAATCTATTTAAGATAAAATCTGACCTGACTTAATCTATTTTCACTCCTATTTCAATGATTTCAACTGAACTTTTGTCGTAAGTGCAATTTCAAGCTAATTACTATTTCATTTATCAATTCAATTATGCTATTTGCATTCATTGATATTTGATTGTGAGACACAGGCACATTTGCATAAAATTCATTTAGTATCATATAAGTGTCAAACAGTACAAACAAAGGCATAAATCTAAAGAATAGCATCAGCCTAAAGAGAAAGTCGGTTTCCCTTTCTATTCTAATTAAGAGACTGAAATCCGGAGGACATTAAATCGTGTGTCTGCCATGTAGGCAATATCTGAAAAAAATACTTTTATTGGAAACATATCTTTTCTCCATAGTAAAGTTATTTCTTGGGGACTTTGAACCCTCCATGCAACAAGTTTTTTTTCCTAATCATATAATATTTAACACTCAATACTATTTTCATTCAATTAATGTCTTTTTTTTTTTGTTTCCGGTGCTTAACACTATTCCTGGCATTGCATTATTTTTTATTATTATCCCTTTGATCTTTTAGGTTTGATAATTAAAATATAGCTCCAGGATTTTCAATTTTCGCTCTAATTATGATTTGAGTTTTTGAAACTGAATTCCAATTTTATGGATATGCAAATTGGGCTCTTTTTTCCCCCTATTTTAAGTTAAGGACAGAATCAAATCGAAACGAATTTGAACACTTATTATTCAAGTTTAACGAAAAACTCATTTCGTTAAATTCAAGCTCAAGTTGAGCTTTTAATAAATTTAAGTTTGAACTTTACTAAAATTTAACTTCGAAACAAAATTATATATTTACATGATTTGTAAATGTTATATTATTTTATAAAATAAATATTATATACTTGATTGAGCTCAAGCTAAGTTTATTGTACTTGAGACAACTGCTTGGACTAACTTATCTTTAGATTGAGAGAAAGAAAATATAAAGTGTCGCAACCGAGATCGCGACGGGACGATCCAAAAAGATTAAGATTTGAAAATTAATGGAATTGTCACCAATATTTATTTAATTTGAGAAAATATTAGAAAAAATCTTAAAATTGGCAAAATTGGTCTTTAATAAAAGTTTGGATTCGGGAGTCAATTACAGGTAGGAAAGGTGTTAGTACCCTAACTGCCCATTCCAAGAACGGTACCTTAAGTTAATTGTGCAAATCTTAATAATCTCAAATGTATTCATTTTATCCCTTTTTGAAAAGACTTTGTAACTATTTTTTATTTTTATTTTTATTTTTTAAGAAAAGAAAAAAGAAACAATCAAATTGTGAAAATTTAATTTTTGGCTTGACAGAATGAAAATCCTGCTCCTACGTACCCTCAGGTGCAATGAGGAACTCAAAGTCATGTAGTTCTGTAGAAAATAAGTATGAGTTGATTGATTTTAATTAAAATTTTTTTTGAAAAAGATATCTTTGTTTGAAACATACTCACCTTTGCATAAGATTCAAGGTAGCATCAGGCTACTCAATGAACCCATATGATCCAAATAATATTAAAGATAACATCCGTTATTCAATCATCATTATTAGTCATTGCATTGATTAAAATTTTTTATGAATTTTGTTTTTTTTATTTTATCTTATTATTTTTGTTTTTTCTCTTTTCTATTTTTTTTCAACAAATGAGACAAAAATCCATTTGAAATCAAATGGGCTTCCAGCCCACGTTATTCAACAGGCATTTTCAGCAAAGGAAAGAAAGAAAAAACTATAGGCAAGCAAATTGATTATTTGAGTGGAGAGAGTTATGGAAGCAAAAAGACAAACCAAAAAGGGGGAATTAGAGTGCCCAACGCAGTACGTGTAATACCCTCAATAGCATGTTAGACTTTTATATGCATACAAGGGTAACATATGACTTGTTTAACTTGTCTGTTTTTTTGGCGGCGAATCGAGTTCGCTAGAACTTTGTTGCAGCTCTAAAGGTAAAAAGTAGCCTAAAATGACTCGATTATTTGCATAAACTCGCTTAAATAAGGGTTTTAAGTATGGATACTTTACTCTTAAGTCACAAATGTATGTCATAAGTTGTGATTAAAATTTGAGATAAATCGAGTCGATTTGGTATTTTTGGGCATACTTGGTTTTGTTTATTTAATACCTAAAGTAACCCCAAATAGATATGGAAAATTAAGATTTCAAGTAGAACAATAATTTTGATGAAACTTAGTATTTATTTCAAAGTTGTTGGAAGTCGGAAATCTTATTTTAGCTAAAGTTGAATGTTTTTAACAGAGATGGGTTTATCGGTGTAAATTCCATGGCTAATATTTACCCACGGTTGATAGCCCTTATTTTTGACTATTGTTAGCTATTATTAAGTGTGCAATTTACGGCTATTGGAAAACAGAAACGATAAAGAACCCTAAGGGAAGGAGAAGAAGAAAAGACTAAGGAAGAGGAAGAGATAAAGTGGAAGGCTAAGGGCAAAGTTGAAGCTTGAGTTTCAATCAAGTTTGGTTTCATTTTTGCAGCTGGAAACCTTGAAGGTAGGGGGTAGAACTTCTCTTCTTCTAGTTTTTTCTATTCTTTTCATATTTGCTCTAAACAACCTAATAGGCTAAATTGAATTCTAAGAGAGTTGTATTTACATGGTTATGTTTGTTTTGGTTTATGACTTGTTCAAAGTAAAAACCTGAATTTAGAAGCTTAAGATACCTCTTTTAGCTCATTGATACTTACTTTAGAGTTTTACACCAAGTATGGGTGTTATTGGGTCATAGGTCCAAATCAAGATGTGTTTGATGGTAATTAAGGTTTCCTATACACTTATAAACTAGTTAGGGACATCCAATGACCAAGAAAGGAACTGAAAATGGCCAAAATCAAGAAAACTTGACCATTGGAACAGTACCACGCATGCTGGTTCTGCAGAATCTTTTACTGCTGTTGGCGCCATGGCAAGGGAGGGTCAAGCCACGGCATTCCACCCCGAAACGTGAAAAATGGTCCTTTTGAAGAATTTGAGATGCAGCCCCTTGAGAAATCATTTATGCATGTTATTACATGTGTTAGGCTTTAATTAAGGCATATTTCCATGGAGAAATCGTCATACAAGTTGTTGGTTATCCAATAACAAAAGAATGATAAAAGTAGGACATGGAGTATGATAGACATGATAGTTGAGAAAATGAAATAAAAAGGGTAATTCCTTCAAGATACATAGATTAGAATGGACTCTATAACAACCAAGAGTAGTGGTTTACTAGAGAAAAATATATATATATCCCTAATGATAACCTATTACTAATTAGCTTCACTATAGATGTGAAGAGAATTAATATTAGATCAAATTAAGCGAATATATTGACATGGTTTATCGAGAAGTGTAACTTATATGACGTAAGGTCATTTGGCCAAGAAGGTAAGGAATTCAAAGAAGTTCCTAAAGGAACAAATTATTCTTAACCAAGTGCCATTGTTACAAGTAGTGTGGATATACTTAGTTTTGCCATCTACAAAAGATAAACTTAGAAGTCAAGATTTTATTAAAATATACCTAATTTGTCGATGAATTAAGTATATAAGAATGATGAGATGTACCTCCAACTTGATATCTTTACTCTAGAAAATATATTCTAGTTGATGTTATAAATGTGATTTACTTTTCTTTATAAGTTAAATCATGTTTATTATGTTGTTTATGACTAGTTTTGATAACTTATACTTGAGAAATATTATTTCTCACCCCGTTGTATATCATGTAATTCCAGTGAAGTTTCCTCCAAGAGTAAGGTGAAGAAAGAGACTAAAGATTAGTTATTTTATAGTTGTTTGTACATAGGTTATACTTCCTAAGATCTTTTGGTAATGTAATTAAATATGTAATATTTCAAGCCTTTGTTAAGGCTAGTATTGTATATGTATGAATACTTGTACAAAGAGTATATCTTTTTACATATCATAAGGCTCTCTATGATGACTTACTCAAGTGATTATAGATATATTTATTAAGATAGTAAGTTTACAGTAACGTTTTAGTATTATCAGCTTTGTGTAATTATATGAATTGTGATTTTAGTGTTAGGACGTTACAGTACGGCTGGGCTGCGACGGTGCTGGCCAGTCGAAAATGGCTCGCTGGAGAGATGCGACGGCGGTTGGTTCGGCACGGTGCTGGATCGGACGTCGACTGGGCAGCGTAGTGTGGAGGCGAGGAGCGGCGATGCGACGTGTGGTGCGTCTGGACGGTGCACGGCTCGACGGAGCTTTCTGGTTCGGGTGGCGTGGTCCAACAGAGATGACAGGGTGCTCAACTACTGTCGGTTCAGGTCCCGAGCGTGGTGGGCTGTTGATGCGTAACGGCGGCGAGGATCTGGAGGTCTGGGTGACGGCACGACATGGGTCGCGGTGGTCCGGGGTTGACGGAAAGGTGGTTTGCCGCAGTTGACGGTGCGCAACTGGCTTTGGTGCGAGGCGCCACTCGTGGGTTGCGGGTCGGAGGCTGCGCCGACTGTTCGATGTGGGTCTCGACTGGTGGCACGGTGGTGCAGCGGTTCCGGTGATGGGCGGCCTAGTGCGGTCCGGTGGGTGCAGGTGAACTTATGGTGGCTGCTGGGTTATGGGTTTGGTGATGATTGAAGGAGATGATGGGTTGTTTGTGAGGTTGATGAAGCTTGGTGGTGAATGGTGGTGAAGCTTGGGGTTGTGGTTGGTAGTGGAAGGTTGAAGGGAAGAAGATGATGAATAGTAAAAAATTTTTGGGGTGATGAAGTTGGCAGCAAGAAGGTGGTGAAAAATGTGGGGAAAATGGCAAAAACTTTTGTATGATGCTCTTTGTGTTGTAAAAATTTTTAGCCTCCCCCCTTTGTGTATTTAGCTAGGCATGCTATGTAGAGACCCCCCTCTTGGCAGATGGCTTCTCCCCCATTTTTTTTATGTTTTCCAACGACACTTGGTAGAGAGATTGCCAGGGTTGACCAAGCTTGGGTCACACTTAGATTTCCCCTTTTGTTTTTGCTGCTCTCTGCTCCAAGCTCCTCCTTCTCCAATGGCTATTGTCCTCCCCAATTCATGATAGGCAGCTCCCCAAGGTGTGCAGGAGCTAGCTGATGAACAGTTATGAAAATCCTACATTTTCCTCTTTTTTTTTTGCTGTAACAACAGAAGGAAATTACATTTTTTTTTTACCTTTTTTAAATTTTTTGTTTTATTTTTATTTTTTGTTTTTATTATTTTTTATTTTTGTTGGCACACATGAGAAAAAACAATTATTTAACTAAGGTAGGTAAACAAAAATTTGACAAAGAAAACAAAGTGCTCACAACATTGCAATTAAG